>JARFXV010000212.1:0-695000 GCA_031761425.1 Cosmopolites sordidus | reverse complement strand
TTATTTATATTTGTTTCGGTAATACATTTTATTAATAGTTTTAAATAAACATTTAATCACAAAAAACATTTCTTTTTAATTCTTTCGTACTGGGCGCCGTAATATCACAGTACGGCTCTGTTTATGAACAAATATAATTGTATAATTTGGGCCGATGAAAATTTTCAAGTGATTCCGGAGTTACCTTTTCAGCCTCAGATAGTCACTGTCTGATGCGGTTTTTAGACTGAAGGAGTGAAATGACCTTATATTTTTGAAAACAATAATAGAAATCGTGTTACTGATAATGGTCAACGTTATAGAAATATGCTGAGAGAATATTTTTCGCTCAAAGTGATAAATGTTGATATAAATAATGTTTTTTTTTAATAAAACGGTGCGGCTTATCATACATCTCTCCAGACAATCGCTTTATTGCAAGAAAACTGTCCTGGACGTTATTTCACGAAATGGTAATGTCAACTGGCCACAATGATCATACGATTTCAAGCCCTTGGTTTATTTTTTGTGGGGTTATATCTCTGGTTTTCAGAAACAAACTTTGAACATTCACGCCACCATTGAAAATAAACCACGCGATATATGTGAAAGAGCAATCAAAAACTGAATCTCTAGATTGCATAATTTACAGATAATGTCATTATATGTTCTTTAAGATAAAATAAAAATTGTCGAATTATTTCTTATAGTTATCATTGTGCCTTAGTTTAAAGTTCTGACACTCTTACTGAAAATCTCTTTAGTGTTAGACGGCACCTAAGGCACCGATACGACGTTTGAGGTGATGTGGGTGTTAAATTCTCTCTCGCTTTGCTTATCTTTGGTTTGTTTGTGTGTTTGAGTTTGTTGTTAATCTAAGAGTGTAAAATTCTACAAAGAAATTGCCTTGCAATCACACTAGTAATAGCGCCGACTAGAGTCAAATGGTTTTCATGTTGGTTAGTTTTTCAAGTTTTTCAAGATATTCATTATTAAGTACACCTCAGAAATAGATGGATTCGTGGGATTTTTGACCGAAGTTAATAGATATTTAATAATCATTTTAAGGGTTAGGTTCATTTGTTTAATAAACTTAATTGTTGATGCATCTTTAACTTAAAATAACCCAAAACAATAACTAAACCCACTTTAAATAAATGTTCATTACTTATAACTTTGTTGAGTATAATTGAATATTTTTAAGAGCTTAATAAATATTGTGTACAATAACAATTGAGGCCTGTTTAGTTTTATAATCCCTAACAAATATCTAAGAGTGCCTTAATCGATTTAAACACCGCCAAAATCAATGGTAAACTACCTGATAAGTGGTTTGCTGAATTTGTCGACTACGAAAAACATAGACAAGGAATGTTAAATATTGGGTTAAGATGGCAACTTATTTTAAGAAATATTTGGATAAGTTGGGAGTATATACTCACACACTGCATTCACATGCCATATATTATTAAACTGTATTAATTACTAATATATAAGGTCTGTTCCCGTGATAAGATCTGCTTCAGAGATAGTGTGTGTTCATGAGGAAAGGTTCTTTCTAGTTGTAAAAACTGTCTATCTTTAAAATTATTATTAATATTCACTATATTAAATATTTCTTTACATTTTTTTTTCTTTTTTCATTGCCATTGGGTGATTTTTTTAGTGTGTCCGAATTTCCGAGAAGGGTTGCTATCAAATGATCTGTGAGTTTGCGCGCAAATCTGTAAATCTATATCTCAGTAGCCTGACAAATTATCATGGAACGTTTAACATCAGAGCAACGTTTGCAAATTGGCGAAATTTATTAGCAAAATCAGTGTACCGTGCACAAAATTTAGAGAGCATTTCGCGAGTTTTAACTTCGTGATGTATTCGCTGAATTATTAATAAATTCTAAACTTTCACGTTCGATATTAAAACAAAAACAGGATAAAAGAACTGTAAGTCCCAAGGAAAATGTCGCCACTGTTGTTGCCAGTATTTATGAATATCCAAATATATCAATTCGTCGCCATTCGCAGGAAATTGGGCTTTGTTATTTGACTATGTGGATTATTTAATTTCGATCTTTAATGATATTGATCTGGAGAAGATGTGGTTCTATCAGAATGGCTCCACATGCCATACAGCCAATGCAACAATAGATTTATTGAGGGAACAATTCGGTGATAAAATTATTTCAAGGAACGGACCTATTAATTGACCACCAAGATCAAATGATTAAGCGCTTTAGATTATTTTCTTTGGGGTTAGGTTAAATCTTTGGTCTATGCTGATAAACCGGCAACTAATGATTTCTTAACAGCCAACATAACACAAACAATTGCTGACATAAAACCTCAATTGCTTGAAAAAATTGTCGAAACTAGGATTGGCAGAATGCGCTTTATACGAAGTAGCCGCGGTGGACATTTATCCGAAATTGTTTTTAAACATTAATGCCATTGAATGTTCACATAAAATAAATAGTTTCTAGGCATTTAATTTAGTTGTTGACTGATTTTGTAACTTTTGTCTAGAGGATGTTTATATTATTATTTAATAATAATGTAGAGTAACGCATAGGTCCACCATGGTTACCATAAAACTCTGTAACACTGCGATGCTTGATTCGAATTAGATGATATCTTGTAGTAAGTTTTCCCAGGGTGTTGTACGCATACTTTAATTTCGTTTAAAGTTGCAGGTGGTCGCTCAAGTCTTATATGTTTCCGTCCATTTTGAAAATACTTTTGTTAAATCGTACACAGTCCAAAACGAATTTATAACATTTATAATAATAACTATCTTATTGAGTTGTTTTTTTTGTTCAAGTTTTCGTTTTCTTCATGTCATACATTGCTTGAACAAATGTGAGGTGTAGTTGATAGTCCCGTTCATTCAACTTCTGAACCATTAACAATTTAAACTCTTACTTATCCTCAGTCCAAAAGTGTACCGCTTAGCAGAGTGAGTGGGGCAGAAATGCTTCTTTACTGCATCTACAATCCGCAGTGTGCTTACCAGTCAAGAAGAACTAGGTGGCTTTGTTATAAATAATGAAACCTTTGTTCAAAGTTGAGCTACCCAACTGAGAATGGTGTTGCATATGGTTATGTTACCATGTCGTCCGATATTGAAGTGATGCCTAAAGAGTCGTTGTGTTTGAATATATACCATAGAATGAATATGAATAGAATCCATTGCGGCGTAATGGAAACTAAACACCATCGTAAAAAGAGTCGATAGACCGCCCCAACCCTCTACTAACTGAGTTCTATTCACTCTAAAAATGTCCATTTTTCGTGGACCACCATGTGTTATTTATACAGAACGTAGTATATTGATGCCAATCACTGTGCGGTAAGCACTATTAAGACGCTTCATTTGTGTCATTTAAGATTCTTAATTTTTCATTTTTCTCATTGGTTCGTCCAGCTGGTTATCAATTGCGACATATGGTCCCCTTTACGGGCTAGTTTTAAATAAAAGAGAAGCAGAGTTTTGTCTACTTGATCGTACTAATTATCAATATACAACAATTAACTGTATTAGTTTTTCTTCCTAGTAATCGAACGAGACATAGCTTGTCTAGTCATACTACCTGTATTTAATTACAAAGTTAATTATTGTATATTGATAATTAGTAAGACCAAGCAGACATAACTCTGCTCCTCTTTTATATAAACCTAGCCTGCAAGGGCCATCCTGTTGCAAATTAGAGGTTGAAATATGCTAGTAGTTCCATATAACGTTCACCTAAATTGTCCGATGTTCGGAACTAAAGGCGACTGGGTCTGGTTCGATTATTTCGAGAGAGCAACATCCGATCTTAACTGATGAGCTCTTAAAGAACAAAACTGCTCTTAGGTGTGAATTATTTTTTTCCTCCTAGTAATCAAACGAGATATAGGTCGTATTTAATAATACAGTAAATTATTGTATATTGATAATTAGTATGATCAAGTGGACATAATTCACTTATTGACTTATTTAATTTTAAGGTAATATTGTAAATGTTGAAGATTTGTAGTTTATGTTACCACCTCATATGTTACGATCAAATCTTCAGAACTTGAATTTCTTGGATCGGATAATATAAAAAAAAACCGTTTTCAATTTGTTATATAGTTTAATTTGTGTAAGTATTACCATTTCTCTTATTAAACTTAAAATGGTGTAATTACTATTAAAGTTCCTAAATTCTAATTACAATTCATTTTAGTAAAGTTTTATTAAATTATACCATGTTTCGAACGAACCTTAGTAAGTATCTCTCAAGGGTATCATTTATTTGGTTTTTATAACATTGAAATAGAAAAAATGCAGACAATAGCAAATCTTTTATTATTTATTCCAATCTAAGTTGATTTTAGTAATCATATTACATATATATTTTGGTATATGAAAACTATAAATAAATACATATATCTACTAGCTTGTATTTATTAGCTGTTAACTGTAACTGAATATTTAATACTATTTATAATATTTAATACTATTGTATTTTGCATCAATCAGAAAATAATTATGATATTAAAAATAAAAAGATTGTTATACTGCAAATTACACTTAATATCATTAGTTACCCTTCAATTGTCGCAAATGTTGTCCCCTATAATGGTTTTTTAGAATTTGGAAAAGAAATTACAATCCAATAAAGTCCAGAAAAAACGTCGTTGGTAGAATTTCTTAGCCTATTTATTTATTTATTTTTATGACAATATGATACTGATTTGACATTATCGTAAAATCCTTTAACGATAACTTTAGAATTTCATCTTTGAGCACGTATGGAATATTGACTTCTTCTGGCCATAAACTATATCAAATAGTAACTACTAGGGTATAACAAAAGTATTTGCGTTATTTTCTTTGTTTATATATATAGCGGATTAAATTTCAGTACTGTGGTTAAATACGATATCAACTTTTTATTCCGACAAATAAATATTTTTTTTCAGTATTAAAGCGATTCCACTGCGAAATATTCAATCGACTGTTCTTAACAAAAACATTATAATGAATGAAATAAGGCAATTCAGGCAATTTTAAGCCACTATTTAAAAAAAAGTTTTAAAGCGACTGGCGCCGCTTATAAGATTTGGAAAGCCGAGCGGGACGGACGGTGCTGTATCAATCCGCATCGATCAGCTCTGGTTAAAAAAGTTCCAGGAGGGAGACATGAGTATGAAAGATAGGGAAAACTTATGTCTTTCACGGTCTCTCGATGTCGACGTTTTAGGAGCATCGTTTTAATTTGTGGCTGCAGATTTTAGATCCACCACTAGGAAACTAGGAGTAGTCCCATTTCAATATCCAGGTATAATTTTTTTTAAGAGCGAATAACCAAATACCCTAAAATGCAAACACTTTATTACCCTCTAAGATGAAAGGAAATACAAGGGTAGTCCCAGAAGTACTCGACCTAACAAAGAAAACAGAATAAATTTAGGAAAAAATGTCTTTATTTCTCTACATAGTCTACTTTTAATTCGATACACTTTTCCCAGCGATGTTCAATAGCTTCGATTCTCTGTTTACAATGAGAATCGTCGAGCTCCTCAAAATAGCCATCAATCGTAAACTCCACCTCTTCACTGTTAGCAAGCCTTTTATCACCGAGCCTTTTTTTTCAAGTTTGGAAACAGAAAATAATCCGAGGGGCTAAATCTGGTGGGTGAAAACGGTGCGTGAGGAAGCAATTATAACTTTAACTCATTGATTTTGCCATCGCAATAACGGATGTGTGAACTGGTGTATTGTCTTGATGACACAAATATTTCCTTTCTGAAGATTATCAAAGAAAATTATGGCTCGCGTATCCCAAAAGGCATGACCTTGCCTGCAGACGTAACTGTTTTCGCTTTCTTTGGAGCTGATTCGCCCCTTTCAGTCCATTATTTTGACTGTTCCTTCGTCATAGGTGTGAAGTAATGGAACCATGTTTCATCCATGGTTATAAATCGATGCAAGAACTCAGCTTTATTACTGTGTAACTTCGCCAAACACTCGATTAAAATATCCTCGCGATACTGCTTTTATTCCATTGTGAGTAATCGGGGCACCCATCTTGCGCACAGCTTTTTCATGTCCAAATTTTTAGTCAATATGCGATGTACAGCACTTTCTTAAATGCTCGCTAAATAGCTCGCGCACTTTCGGTCAACGGTCATCCAATACCATTTTGTGAATTTTTATCACCATTTCTGGTGTGGTCACCTCATTTAGTCGACCACTGCGATGTTCTTCTTAGTAGCTCGTACAGCCTTATTTAAACTTTGTCGCCCGATATTTTACTATTGTAAAGGAAGAAACGGACTCCCCCAGAGAAGAATTTACCTCGGCTTTGATATTGTTTGGACTGAGAGCTTTGAAGTGAAAGTATTGTATCACATAACGATGACCAATTTTTTCCATTTTTATAAATTCACTGAGAGCGTTCATTATTAATGGCTGTATATATATATATATATATATATATATATATATATATATATATATATATATATACGGTTCGTTGCGAAAACATCAAAAAAATTATCTATATTTTGAAATAAATAATTTTACAGAAACGACATTGAATGGAGAATTGTTCCTGAAGGATTTTATGTTATCCATATGGTGAAACTATAAAGGTGCTATTTATTAAAAAGGGTAACCGTAAGATGCACAGATTCATTATTTTATCAATTCATTTAATTAATTAATATTATATAGAGTATTCGGAATAAAGAAAATGGGACTTTTAACACAATGCCAGCTTCGTCTGTTATTAACCATTCGGAGGAAAGTGTTGCCATGGCCGGTATGTTTTGTTCTGTTCTTCCGGAATGCATTATTAATATCATCCCAGTTATTGCAGAATTATGTGAAATGAAAGACCTTTATTAAGGAAGATTGACTTATCTCAAACTTATTAACAGCATGATATAATAAAATTTATACAAATGTGATAAAAAAATCCTAAATAATATGAGTTAATATTTGATAAAATTAGAATATTCATTTGAGTATACTAAATATTTCATTAAATTGTGTTTCATTTCTCTCTAAATATGTAAATGTCCCAATTGCTGATTCAATAATAAACATTTCATTCTTCTAAACTTTACTTGAAAAGAAAAACTTAAGTTGAGGTTTTTATACCCAGAATAATTCAGACATAAATAATAAACATTAAACCTGGTCTTAATTATTTGGTTTGCTATCATCTTAACCCTACAACAAACTAAACATGAGCAATTTAGACATCATTTTGACTTCGCTGTTTCTCTTATATTTATATTGTAACATTTTCTTTTTTACGCGTTGTATCTTTTTATTTTTGCTGACCTTTCTGTTGATCTTGCTTTTTTCTAACCGGTTTCCCTCTTTTTTCTGTTAGTTAACATTAGCATATTTTTTCGCAGTTCACATTTCACAGTTTTTTTCTTTTGCCTTTATGCAGAATATAGTTTTTTTTTAAATACTAGGAATAAATCATTATATGCCGTGATTTTCGCTACTTGAAACACCATATTACCACAAGACGGTAGCTAAAGCCAGCTATTGTAGACGCTGAATCGCCATAAATACCTTCAACTACTACCTCCTCACTATTATGAAATAACATAAACTTACGAAATAATGCTTTATCCCGTTTTATTTATTTTTGGATTCATAAATCAATTCTTCTACTAAAACCTTAGGTGTAAAACATTAAACTCGAAGAAATTTACTAATAACTTTTAAATTTCTCGACGCGCGTTTCGCTATCGATGATAGCATAATCAGGAGATGATTTAATCTCAGATTATATACATATATATATATATATATATATATATATATATATATATATATATATATATATATATATATATATATATATGGACTTCTTTGGGCCGCGTCCACCAATGAGACAACAGTAGTCGGGAGTTATACACCCCAACTGCTGGATTCCACAATCCGCCTCACACATAACAACGTGCGTCTGCATAAAATATGAGCATTCTGTTACTTGCTTGACCGGGAGCGAATTCCACTTATCCCATACACTGGAGAGCATAAGTTTTCCACAGGGCACATGTTTCACACGAAACAAGAAACACGTGCCCTTCAATGTAAGCGATAGGTGGGGCTTACTCCCGGTCAAGCAACTAAAAGAATGCTCATTTTTGGGGCGGAGACGTAACTCAGCAGTTGAGGTGTATAACTCCCGACTACTGTTGTCTCATTGGACGCAGTCCAAAAAGTCTAAAACTGCATGTATAAGCCATCCAACGAGAAGTCGGCCAAAGTATGGGCTGTCGACTATGGATATGGTCCCCCTTTTCTTGACTCAAGAGCATATGTCGGTACCCTGATGATTTTGCAAAGAAATAAGCAATCAAAATTTTTGTGGAAACAAAAGTGCCAATTGTTATACCATTTTGAAATCTTAACTAAATGGACCATCTTTTGAAATAACTTGCCCAGGGTAGTGTAATACATTTTTTTTTAAGATGAAGAGCCAAAGTTAACTAACATAATTTTTTAAAATACGACTCAATGAAACTTTTTTTTGTAGTAAATTAACAACGTTCATTATTTGATTTGTGTCTGCGATTGATAGCATGGTTATTTATGGTCACGTTATAAAAAATAACACTGAAAAATTGGGAAATTTGTGATCACAGTACCTAAAGATATAGCCTAGAGTGTCGAATTTTCAAAAATACACCTATTATCACTTAACACGGTGACATGGATTTTTTCTTATTTTTACCAGAAGTGGTATAACCTGACCTTTCGCCCGGTACCCGGACTAACTAGAATCCACAACATTTCACAAAGCAGCAACTGGAAGACTGGAGATGCTAATTATGAGGTTGTCAATAAAAAATTATATTAAACGTTGCTGCAGATACATTAAATGACCATCATTAAACCTAAAATAAAAGGCACAAAAAAGCTTACTAAATCTAAATAAATCTTTTAATAATTACCAACTAACCAAGAATTTTTATAAAAATATTTTTCTTTCTTAAATTTAAGGTTACTTATAGATTAGATTTGATTTTCAATACATGTTGATATAGTTTTTGCCTACGCTTGCCTTATACGTTTTTTCTGTTTACAAAATTTCTAATGATAAGCGTTCAAGCTTATCATTTCTGATGATAAGGAAATCATGATTAATATTTAAAATACCGTCAATTTAATTTTACAGTGGCATAAAAGTTATGGTAGTATATTTCAAATTAATTATGGATAAACAAAGGGAATGTTACATTTTCATATAAGTTTTGGATGAAATATTTAATTAGTAACAAAAATTGGACATTATGTGAGAGCTGGAGTAGGATATTCTAAATATATAAAAGTTTATAGACAAAAAGAGGATGAGCAAGAATAAGGAAAATGTACAATATTTCAAGAACTACAAAGCGAAACAGATTAGCTTAACTCTAATTTAATACTGATGGGAAATTTATATGGAAGTGAAAAACGATAATAAATAAAACCATGTTTGGAAGAACAAAATAAAGCTACAGTTAAAAAGTTTTAATTGGATACTATTTGGATGTTTAAGGAAAGTAAAAAGCAGAAATGAAAAATCTATATCAAAGACATTTTAAACCAATTATCTATATATTATATATGAATAACTTAAACATATTAAATATGAATAACTTAATAATAACCTCTTACTGCTGAAAAAAATGAATCACCAAAAATCAATTATGGACGAAAATAAGTGCTTTAATTGGAAAAATCGGATTCTACAAACAAAGAAAAATATAACAAATATATATCGAATAAAAACAGTCGAAAATATGCAGAGTAGTTTTAGAGACAGCAACATACACTAGCAGAATAAACATACGGAACAAAATTAACCAAAACACAAGTTAAAAGAATTCATTGATAGTTTGAGAACTTTGAAAATGAAAATTTTTAATACTAAAATCCAGATTGCTTTATAAAATATTAAGTGAAAATAAAAAAAGAGGAAGAACTAAGAATAAAAGCAGAGCATATTATAAAAATGGAATACAAACCAAAACCATACCGAAAGAAAAATAAAAAAATATAAAAAAAGCTTTGTATAGAAATGTTAAGTATAATAGCTAGTAAATCAGAGATAGTGTATCAAATGATACTTAAAGGGACAGGTAAATAAATAAATATAACAATATATATAAGGTAAATAAATAAATATATATAAACAATTATTTTGAAAATTTTGATGGAAACCTTATTCTCGTTAAAACAAAGACTCAATATAAACTCACAATCAAAGAGCAAGTTTTCACTTATTTCAGACCACAGAATGAAAATTTTGACCTGATTTTGATTGATTAAACTGAACGAGAAATCTCGTTCTGTTTTTCCTTCGGCAAAATTCCATGAAAGATTGAGACATTATTTGTTTCAACTATTCTGACGAAAATTGTTTCGTTATTGGAAAAACATTATCATTACCAAAATAATTAATGTAGCTGCTATTTATTTATTTTTTTTTATTTATCTTATTATTTTACATCTAATGATGTACGACATTATTTTGTATATTTTTATACAAACATGTACTCCCAATTTTTTAATGCTAGAATTTCTGATTCTTTTCTGTGGTTATAAAAAAGTTGTGTCACCAAAATCTCAAAAAATTCCAAACGGAATTTCCAGCCGTAACATAGTATTGGTAAAAGCACTACACAGTAAAATAAAAATGTAAATGTTTATTGCCTTTTTACGACTAAATTTAAGTAAATTTAAAATCAAATCAAACAATTATTTTGCCCAGTTGAAAATTTTGATGGAAACTTTATTCTCGTTAAAACGAAGACTCAATATAAACTTACAATCAAAGATCAGTTTTTCACATAATATCAGACCACGAGAAGAAAATTTTGACCTGATTACGTTTGACGATAACATAATAAAGAACTGAACGAGAAATCTCGTTCTATTTTTCCCTCGGCAAAATTCCATGAAAGATTGAGACATTATGTGTTTCAACTGTTCTGACGAAAATTGTTTCGTTATTGGAAAAACATCATCATTACCAAAATAATTATTATAGCTGCTAATTATTTATTTATTTTTTATTTATCTTATTATTTTACATCTAATGATGTACGACACTATTTTGTATGTTTTTATACAAACATGTACTCCCAATTTTTTAATGCTAGAATTTCTGATTCTTTTCTGTGGTTATAAAAAAGTTGTGTTACCAAAATCTCGAAAAATTCCAAACGGAATTTCCAGCCGTAACATAATACTAGTAAAAGCACTGCACAGTAAAATAAAAATGTAAATGTATATTGCCTTTTTACAACTAAATTTAAGTAAATTTAAAATCAAATCAAACAATTATTTTGCCGAGTTGAAAATTTTGATGGAAACCTTATTCTCGTTACAACGAAGACTCAATATAAACTTACAATCAAAGAGCAGTTTTTCTCTTAAATCAGACCACGAGAAAAAAATGTTGACTTGATTACGTTTGGAACCTGGAAACCTGGTTAACCTGGAAACGTTTGACGATAACATAATGAAGAACTGAACGAGAAATCTCGTTCTATTTTTCCCTCGGCATTATTTGTTTCAACTGTTCTGACGAAAATTGTTTCGTTATTGGAAAAACATTATCATTACCAAAATAATTATTATAGCTGCTATTTATTTATTTTTTTTATTTATCTTATTATTTTACATCTAATTATGTACGACATTATTTTATGTTTTTATACAAACTGCAACTTGACCGCTAACCAGGCTGTCGAATTTTTACCCATTTTTGCGGGGACGAAAACTTGACCTCCGGGAGGCGATACGCTTAGCAGAATGCGGCAAAGTCATTTGGTCCACAATTGGCTATTGGTTAACGTGGAGATGATTTGATTCAAATACTTCATGTCTCTTAATACTTCAGATCCGAATCCGTTGGACAACAATTGGACCGCAATGGCTGCCAATAAGTTATACATCCCAACGTGATATAATTTGATACTACTATTGAACCAACATTTGCGACTTTAGATATTGAGGTATTTCAGAGGGGCGTTCGGTTAAGCGACGTTTCTTGTTAGAGAAGAAATCAATATTTATCATTCAATGTAAACGTTGCATTAGCACTAATTGTTACTACAGGCTTTTTTCACACCTTTTTTAACTTTAAACCTAAACCAGTGTGATTTAGGACATATATTTTCGCATGTAAAAATTCCATTTATTTTTAGCAAAATGTTTCTGTAATAATGTCTATATGTCCTTAGAAGTGAAAATTAGTCAAAAACTACCGCTTTCTTCTTTATCGATCGCTGATGCTATGTAGGCATCGAATAATATTTAGTTTTACCCTCTCTCTTCTGCCCTTGGTCGATCCTTTCTTATCGGTCATTGAATTTTCTCTTACCGTCTCCTCTGTCACTTATTCTGTCTTTACATTATATTTTAAATTTTATTCGTTTCCTCTTAGTTCTACCTGCCTCTATTATCCTTCTGATCAGTCTTTCTTGCTCCATTCACATGATATAACCAAACCAATTCAGGTGTTTGTTTTTTAAACCAATATCTAATTAAAACTCTTTTATTTCACAAATTTAATAACACTATTCCAGCACTTCATATAAACATTTTTACTTATAATGAACGATATTACAATATTCACAAGTATTTTCCATGCGTCTTAAAATTTCATAAAAATACTTTTTATGAAATTCTAATACTTTTTTTATACTCTTTATGAAACCCTGGCTTCTTCTTTACATTTGATAACACGAACGTTTTATGACATGATTTACTAAGTCAATATATAATATATATTTGTATTTTAAGCCATCTGAGGGTTGTCGGTAGAGAGGAATTTTAAATTATCTGAAATATGCTCATATAACAATGTTTTTTTGGTGATATCTGTATATCCTTTCGTCCGCATTAAATTGAATATTTTATTAATATTTCCGGTTGAAAAGTATTTAAGGGTTACGACCATTTAAATATATATATATATATATATATATATATATATATATATATATATATATATATATATATATATATATATATATATATATATATATATATATATATATATATATATATATATATATATATATATATATATATATATATATATATATATATATATATATATATATATATATATATATATATATTTACATTAATTACACGTTAACATTAATGCTTTATTCAGTTCGTAATTACGTCGATATTTCTATTTGACAATTCTTATGTTGATACCAAATCACAAAACACTACTATGTAGTCTTTATCGGCATGTAAACTCTGGGAAGTTCCGGCGAGGGTTTACATTTACAGGTAAAAAAATTATGAAATGCGTCAAAGTAAAAAAAAATGTCAACTGAAAACTGAAAACGTAGATGTTCGCTAATGAGGAAGGTTCAAAAAAATCACCTCTTAAGGGGGGTTGCGGGGGCGTAAAATATAAATATACTTCCATTTTTGAACGTTAAGTCCTACAGACGTGACATTTACCAGAAATGTTTCTCAGGCATCGCAGATGTTCGCTAAGGACGAGAGTTCATAAAAATCAACCCCCAAAGGGGGTTGCGGGGTGTAAAAGATAAATATACTCCCGTTTTTAAGATTCATATTAGAGATAAAAAAACAAATCATACATAGTAATATACAAACTTCATTTTATATAAACAAAACAAATCAATTAATACATATAATCGCAATTATTTATTTGCCTGTCAGTCAAATATTTTGATTACTTAATAAATATAAAATATTTATAAAAATATATAATTCCAACAAATATGAAATATAATAAAGAACAATTTAGCTGAATTAATTTTAAAAATACAAGAATATCTTGAGAAATTTTCCGATCCAAAATATGTACTACCAAGGTCATCGTTGACTCATGAAATTTATAGAGAAAAATGTCAAATAGCAGGTAAAATCTATGGAATTGAGATTCTAAAAGTATTTTAATAATAAAAAATCATTATTTAAGTTTAATTACTTATTAATTAAATTGCTTACTTAAACTGTGAAGTATTTCACATGAAAAATCGAGAATTTATGCAATTGGTTGTCAATATTGCGATCATTAAACGTGGCAGAAATGATAATCTTGTATTGCCTAAAATGCCCCCGAATATAATCATAATATATGTAAATATTAGTAACTTAAGACTTGTTAGAAATGTGAATAATAATTGGGCTTATTCGATCAGAGCATTCAAATAATAAAATGTTATAACATTAGGAACGGGGATAAGGGACCAAACCAAACTATACAGCCAACTTTTTGAAACGATCCACCGAGCATTCATAATTCCATTATCCAAAAATAATCGAAAAATAGAACTTAAAAAAGTAAAAGTCATAGCACAAAATAACGACTTCAGTGAAAAATAAATCAGATATTTAATATATTTAAAAACAAAAACAATTTTTAGTCAATCAAATATACCCAAAAGTTAAATAACCAAATGATAAAAAATACTATAACATTACGTATTTTGGTTCAATTTTAGAACAGAATTTAACACACAGAATTTAACAGGAAACATAATTTACATATGGTGTTTAAAAGCCCCCCGTCAACCAGTAAATTACTTTTTAATGCCAAAAATAGAACACTACAAAATCAAAAAAAATCAGGAATTTATGTGTAGCCATTTATTAAATCATCAAACAGATCTCCGAAATTCCCACTATTAAAAATATTGTCATAAAAAAACCCTCAATAAAACTGTAAAAAATGTATATATATATAAGATAAACAGCTGTCAACCTTAGTTGTAAAAGTTAGTTTGATAATGTAACATTGTTTACGAAACTATAGTCAAAGTCAAAAAATAAAACAAGTGATAAAAACAAAGTAAGTAAAAAGTACAGCTCAACCTACATAGCTTGGACTAGCTTTGGATGCGCACTAGCCTAACGTCCGAGAGCTCATTCGAAATAGTGCATTCGTGGGTTAACATCGGTTAAGTACACTAGGTCCATAAAATTTAAAACTTGTGATATTTTTTGTGTTATTAAAAGTTGTCAATTTTAAAATGCCGTTTACAACTAAAGTAAAAAACAAAGTATTAAGTGGACAAAGTCGTGAATGAATTAGCAAATTATTGAATTTTATGCAAGCAGAAGCAGTAGCTGGAGAGGTTACTATTCCTTTTGAAGAGTTAAGTTTTTTCAATGTCTAATTTTCGTAATGAATGAACTATTATGTTCCTGTTATATATCAATATAAAATTCCTAGTGATGGGTATAGATTTTGATATTAGAATTTTATTTATAGGTTCAAGAACGTATTGCAGCAGCAACGGACATTTCCCTTAGAAATATTCGACAAATTAAAAGTGAAGCGAAAGAAGTTGAATCGGGCCAAGTAACAACATTTTTAACTCCAAGTAAAAAACGAGCTAAGAAAAAAAATTCTTGACAACGGAGATTTTGCAAAGAGCGATTGTTAATCACCACATAACAGAAAAGACGCTCCCTATATTAACACGTTGGCTACCACCATAAGTGGTTTTTTTCAGTCTATATGGCCCGCGGTCATTTGGTACTTTGGCGTTAACACATATTTGTGGTTCGAAATCGACTCGCAAAGAAATTTAGGTAGTACACTATTGCGGGTTGATTTCGTCTCGCAGTGGAAAGAAGCTAACAAAAAAGTGAGAGTCGATATAGTGGCTCACGCTAGTGCTTCTCTTATGGCAATTTAAAAATACTGTGCCACAAAGGAGGATATTGTGTCTTGGCTACTGCCTAGTGTAAAGTGAGACCTACAGAATGGTATAGTTGGGCCAAGGAAAAGTCTTGTAATTTTTGAGATTTTTAATTTTAAAAAATTTATAAAAAATACAAAAAAAATTCTTTTTATATATAAAAACAAAACTATGTATCATGTTTATCAAAGCATTCTAGGCACATAGATGGTTCCCCTGGGCATGTCACACACTTGGTAACAACCTTAGGGCATTTTTTCAGTGCCTCTTTTCTGCCGAGATGTTTGCTGAGGGTGGCGTAACAGTTAACGCAGCGACGTCTCACAGAGTGGTTTTTCTTATCTTTTTGGGTGGTTTTTTGTAAGCTATGCTTGTCTTTCTTGGTAGAGGTAGACGGAGTTGCTGGTCCTGAAGTGCTTACGAGATAGTCGATCAGAGATTCTCGAAAATTCGCAATGGACAGTTTAGATCCTGTCAATTTTTTGAAAATTAGCCACGCGTTTACAACAGATGTTCCTAGTATCAGCAAGAAAGCAACTTTATGGAACCAACGAATCGTTTTACGCAGCGGTGAATAATAAGAGGTCATCTGATCAGAGAGATCCACGCCTTGCTTCCTCTTGTTGTAATATGTAATGGCTGTTGGCTTGTTTACTGTTTCGCCTTTTCTATTTTTTCCAACAGGTACCATTTCCAAAGTATGCTTTGTTGTTATGAATCGCACATCCCTTTTATCCTTCCAGCAGCCGACAACAATGCCGTCGTCGCTTTCAAGTCCAACAACCTCTCCCCTTTTCAATTTCGCATTTAAAATACTTTTGGGAACGTCTTTCACTCTCGCCCGCATTGTTCCAACTAAATGTGTGTTGGACTTCAAAAGTTCTGTTGCTATTGCGATATTTGTATAAAAGTTGTCGACCACTAAGGTCCTCCCTTGGTTTAGATAATTCTGCAATAAGCCCAACACAACTTTATTGCTGTGCCGCAAATCCGCTGGATTTTTGTCATCTTCTTTACCAGAATAAACTTTAACACTGTATGTATAGCCGTCTGCTCCACAAGCCTTGTATAATTTTACTCCATATTTGTGTGCCTTTCCTGGTAAATATTGGCGAAACTTCAGCCTACCTCTAAAAGGCACCATGGTCTCATCAATTATTACGTCCTCCTCTGGGTTGGAGTAATATTGAAATTTTTTATTCATCATGTGGACTAAATCATACACTTTCTTCAGTCTATCATCTGGCCGGCTGTCTTCGTCTGAGAAGTGAATGAAGCGTAAAATTTCTTCAAACCTATTTCGTGGCATGGTGGTGCGCACGAATAGATTTACGAATTTTCTATCCCTCGACCAGTAATTTTTTAATGACGGATATCGGACTAAACCAAAATAGAGCAACAATGCAAGAAATTTTTTCAATTCCAACTCAGTTACAGTTTTCCACTGGATTTGTTTATTTTTAGAAATAAAATATTTTTCTCCTGTCTTGTTTGTCCATTCTAACATTAATCGAATGACCTCATTGTCCAGAAAAAGTAAGTAGGCATCTATTTCCTTACTTACTCCGTTAATATTTTTTAATCCGGAGTCACCGGTAAAGGCAAATGTTTTTAAAAGTTCACCAGTAACGCTATTCCATTTTCGAACTGGAGTTGTTGATACTGATGGTCCTGGAGACTGCGGATCAGATAGGACACCATCATCAGCGTTGTCGTCACTTTCGGAAATATTCTCTTCTTCATCTGGTTCGTATTCGCTGACATCAGAAGAGAAATCCTGACCCTCCCCTTCATTTTCTGAATCTTCTTCTAATATTCGCTGAATTTCAGATACTGTTAACCTTTTGCAGCTTCTAGGTATAGAACCATTCATCTACAATAACACGAAATAATAATAATAATAATGAATAATATTTACTTCAATAACAAGGTGAATAAATAATGAAAATTCAAAATTTCATTTTTGTTTTCATTGTAAAAAATTGATAAGAGAAAATTGAGAGTCGAAATCGTCTCACAATTTTTTTCGTTCGAAATGGGGTAATAATAAGCTATAATAACTTACCTTAGCAGCCAGATCACTAAAAATCACTCACAATATTTAAATAAAATCAATTGACTAATTGGGCCAATGCACTTGATATGAGGTTTATTGCACAACTGAAGTAAACAAGCATGAGACGTAATGATTCATGTGGGCTCGTGTTCAGACTTGTCGCGACCCGATTTCAACCCACGCGGTAGATTTGGCACTTTTTCATGTGAGTCGATACCGACTCGTATGCTAGCCAACGTGTTAAAGATAGTTCATAAAAAAATTGTAGCTGATATTGACTACCAAGGCTGTTCAGAATCTTTACGTAAACAAATTCACAAGATTGGTTTTCAATGGAGAAAATTTTGGAATAATCGACGGATACTAATGGAACGTCAGCCCATCAAACTACTTTGAATTGAATTTCTTAGAAGAATGAGTTAGCATCGGGAAAAAGCTTTTCCTATAATATATATGGACATACATTCACCCATCACACACCCGCGAAAAGGAATGGAGCACCCTATAATACATATAGACGTACATTCACTCATCACACACCCAAGAAAAGGGATGGAGCGATAAAACTTTAGAAGGTTTACAAAAACCAATAGGAAAGGAACCGCGTTTGATCATAGTACACGCAGGCGGTGAAAATGGGTTTGTTGCTAATGTCTATATTAGATGGAAATCAAGCACCACAAGTGACGACTTCCATCATGACATGAACTACGACAATTAAAAAATTGAGTGGGTTTCGGAGAAATTTATTCCGAATTTGCAATCGAAAAGTGTTGTGGTAATCGACAACGTCTTATATCATAACAAACAAGTGGAAAATGCACCAACGTCATTGTCAAGAAAAGCGGAAATGCAAAAATGGTTACTGCTTAGCAACGGCAAAAGATGTTAAAACCACAACTTTACAATCTTATATAAACCCATAAACCAAGGCACGAGAGATATGAAATAGAAGAAATTTTTAATACAAAAGGTCATGACGTATTGCGACTGCCACCATTTAGATCTGAATCTCATCGAGTTGGTTTGGGTAGAAATGAAAAATTATGTCTCAAGAAAATATGTGAATTTTAATTTTAATCAGGTAATTAAACATTGTGATGACTTGTTTGAGGAATCCTCAGCCGACAAATAGAAATCTCGGTGTGAGTGAGCAAAACGGTTGGAGCAACAGTATATTTTGAAGGAACTAACAATTGATGCAGTTGTGGAAGAAATCATTATTAATTTGGGCGAAAACCACTCTGATTCAGAATGCGACGAAATTGATAGGTCAGACCTAGAGGAAAATGATTTATCTGAAATAGAGAATTTGAATGACAATAATAGGTCTCAAAACTTAACTATTGAAAATAATAAAAGTTATGTTAATTTGTAAATTTTGTAATGTAAATGAGTCTATAAAATATTATTTGATATTATCTCCCTTATTTAGGTTAAGTAGTCATTAAGGTATAGATATTGTTAGTTTATTATCACTCATATTCTAGTTTATTATGTAGGTTAGTCATTAAGGTATATTGCTGTGCATATGCATATGCTAATAAGGATAGATCCTTATGACCCTATAACAAAAATTTTACCTGTTTGGATGTCAATAAATATTTATTATTAAATCTAATCCAGACCCAATTTAAAATACAGTGAATTTGAACAAATAATTGTATTTTATTTACCATTAGTAATACTTAATTTTGAAATTGTCGAATACTCTTCTGTTAAACATGCGTCGTTAATTGTCATTAACTTAACATAACTTAATTACCATTTACTAACTGAAACGTTATTACCAAAAATTGTTGCATGGGCTGTACATTCGAGGAACTCTCCGTTCTCTGTCGTAAAGTAACGGACAAATGAATCAGTTATTAAGCAAAAAACATCTTGAAATATATTTTACTACTAAAAATCTGCCTGAATCTTTCTAAATAAGAAAATCGCACTAGTAAAGCAAATTCAAAATATTCTGGCGTGTAATCATAGAATTATGTGTATCCCAATTTAGTTAATCTGCGAGATTGTCTCTCCATTACGCATTTGTTTAAACCTCTGAAGGGTCGAAGATTCAGTTATCATTTTCCTCATGTTAATTTCGTTGCTTTCAATAATGAGACAAAAACACGTGGAATTTTTTAAATCTAATTTCTTCAAATATTATTATTATAGTATAACACAAAAATACACAAGAAAAAATGTTAATATCCATGTGCAATCAGCCAAATTAGATTTGAATTTAAGTTTCGAAGTTTTCTATTATCGAAATTATCTTTTTATATGTTTTAAATTATTCAATTCCAATATAATCGTAGTGCGAATATCGTCGATGATGTATGGCCTAAATGTGCTTCTTCGATTTCACAAATGATATATCCAATTAATACTCAAAGCACGTATCATATCTGACGAATGAACGGAAAGAGAATGAAAATCGAATAGGAAGCTTTCGAAGGGCCAGCTTGTTTTTTGCTTATTGTAAAACACTATCTGAATATTAATATACTTAATTATTATTGGATTGTATCTTTTCATATATCTTTTTTCTTAAAGAGATATTTAACCTTTGTTTTAGAAATGATTCTGTTCACTTTGTTTTTCGTAAGGTCTATGAAAAATATTAACTACCTCTTAAAATTGATCTCGGAGCCCCCATTATCTCAGCACAATTGGTTAACAGATAAGATGTTTCCATTTGCAATAATTTAATGGAATAGAGCATTGTTTTTCAACTTTTTTAGTATCGCGATCCACTAAATAGCTACAAAGTTAAGTAAAAAACTTTGCAACCCCCTCACTACAATATCTTAATTTGCTGCTTATCAAAATTTTTCATCGGCCGGTAAACACGATTATTCGTACTTTTTTCACATGACAATTCGTCCTTTTTTCAGTATCGTAATTTAGGAAGAATCGTTTTTATTTTTAAATAGTTTATAAACTTCTAAGAGAGTGTTTACGTACTCACGAATCATTGATTTCTCTTTGTATTAAATGACGAACATACACGCCCGCGCATGCGAGACGGATCATTCACACCGAGCGCGCTTAGACAGGTTTGTACAAGTTATGTGCTTTGCAAATAAAAACAAAGGAACCAGACGAAGAGTTTCGTTGTTAACTGCGGTTTTATGACAACAAGTACTACGATTTCTTCTTTCACTCAGTGTTAGATACATTAATAACAGTGTGGTAATAAAATAAATTAATAATATTAAATAAAATAGACAAATTTGTGACAAAACGAAATTGCACTGTTTAAATCTGGTAAAACAGTAAAGAAAAAGACCAGATTGTTCAATGTAACATATTTAAATATGGATTCATTGCTTTAGATCACAAGCCGCAATATGTTGTTTGTTATCAAGTTCTGTCCGCGGAAAGCATGAAGCCGCGGAAGCCTTCTTTAGAAAACAAACCATCAGAATTTTTCTAACGTAAATCACTCGTCTTGGAAAATCAACAAATCAAGTCGTAATGAAACCGCAGCCCTTAGCATTCTATTTTGTAGCATTAATAGTGGGAGTCCGGGGAGTCCACGCCCCACACGATTGCGGAAAAGCTCATTTTACCCACTGCCATTGACATAGTCAATGTGATGATCCACGGAAGAAGCAAAAAAGTTGAAAATTTTAATAAATGCATTGCGGTATGTACTGATGGCGCGAAAGCGATAATGGGAAAGAACACTGGACTGTGCTTTCGTCACAGAAATGCGCTTGCTACAAAAAAAATGCCAGATAATTTTCAAAATGTTCTATCAGAAGTCGTAAAAATTGATAATCTTATTAAAAGCCGACCATTGCAGACTAGATTGCTGTCCACATTGTGAGAAGAAATGGGTGTCAATTACGACTCACTGCTATTCCTTACTGAAGTCGGGTGATTGTCGCGAGGAAATGTTCTAACAAGGCTCTTTGAATTGCGAGATGAACATCTTTTTTACAGATAAAAATACCTCATTTTCAGAGTTTTTACAAGATGGAGAAACTTTATTACTGTTGATTTACTTGAGTGATATATTTGCACATTTTAATGACTTGAATACAATTTTACAAGGTCATAACAAAAACATTTTACTAATGACAGACAAAGTTAATGCCTTCATCAAGAAGCTTAGTATGTGGGTTATGCACCTTGAAAAACGCACTTTTGATGCATTTACTTTAACTTCGGATTACATTACCAAAAATATGGATTTAGAAAATTCGGTTACTGGAATAGCAGTAACAGAGAGCAACTTCGAGAGAGCAACAATAATTTGTCGAAAAGATGGATTCTGATCTGGCAATTCTGTGTCTAGCAATTTAAGTAAAAATTTCGAGTTTGGAAGTGCTGCAACCTATTCTTACAAGTACTGTACGAAACGATGCAAATTTCCCAAGGCCGCATAAATCATAACCTGAGCTTCTGTATCATGTTTTTTCTTTAGCTGTAAGGCGAAAAGAAGGAAGTGTACAAAATGTTGCTTTTCAAGCTACATCGCAACTGCATACAACTGACTTTTTAGATTATAGTGGCTGTAGACTTGAAGGGGATAGATGGTGCTTTAAAATAGCTATACATAGGGAAAAAAATCTGATCTAAATATATGAAACTTTCCAATCGGTCGGTGAAAACTAAGGGCTGAGAATCATATGGAGCATTTTTTAAAATTACGTGAATAAGACATTTACTAAAATAATTCTTATATTGTTGATTAATTCTTGTATAAAGATCTGCAAAAAAGTACCCTAAGTTTTATTAGAACCTCCACGACAAAATGAAAAAATATATAGGGAAAAATCACTTCCGATGGCGAATAGAATTTGCGCTTCTGAATTCTTTGCAGAAGACTATTAGATGAAAATTTTTTCTCAATGTCTGAATAATACATTGTTAAAGTTTAAGCTTCTATACTTGCTCTGGTGGAATCATCATCGAGCTCATGTTACTTTAAGATATATCGAATTCCGGAATGTTTTAACTTGAAATGAAACTTACACGGATAGATTTCCTCTTAAAAAATTTGATATAGGTATATTTTTTGCCTGTTTTAAAGTGGTTTAAGATGTATGCCCTCAGTATAATACTGAAAGCGTTTAGATTATTTTTCTCCCATTTAACAAACGTTTAAAGTTCACAAAGAAAGAAGAAACTAATGGTTGTCTTGCATTTTCAAATAATAATTCGTTTACTTTAAGCTTTAGAATCTCGAATGCTCAAAGAATATCAAAATATAATCCTATATATCTTATTTCTTTTATATTTTAGATCCTATAACTTGACTCTCTATATCATTAAAATTATACTTTACTTTTTCCATATTGGTTTTCTTTTGTTGGTATAGGTGGTTTTCTTTTGTTGTTGCTTATAAATCAAACGTCATATTAAAAGTTTCATTGGTGAATAATTTTCTCTTTTAACATTAGTTAAAAGAAAATATTCCGATGGTATCAGAATATCGTTAGTAAATTTTGAAGTCAATTTAAGTTCATCAGAAATCAGTTCCTTTATGTAATGCAGTGATGTCTTGTTGAAGCTGCATGTGTTCCAGATTGATACGCTTCAATTCTAGCATAAAAACTTGGTTATTTTTTCTTAATATCGAGGTCCTTTACTAAAAACACGGAGCTACTAAAAACTCGGAACAACGATTCCTCCAGATGATTAATTATCATAAAGTCTGATTTTTTTGGACATGTTGGTCATTTCAAAATCTTTCTTCCGAGAATTTTATTAGAATTCCTAGAATTTTATTTAAAAGCTCTATTGGGTTTTATTCAGTCCTCGTCCTTCTTTTATTACGTTGTTTTAAGACATATAGTGATATTCCTGTGTTTACTTTAGCCCTCTTGAGACGCAGATGTCCCACATTCGTGCCATCTCTTTGGTGGGAGACGAGTGTTTAGTTTATCTGTTTTAGTCTATCTCTCTAAATGTTATGAGCTCATTCATTCTACATGATATTTTCTCCTTCATATTTTGTAACAATGTAGTATTCTTTAAATTTCTTTTTTGATTCTGATGATTTTATGTCTTTTCATTTTGTTAGCGAATGAACGTACTTAGTGGGTTTCTTTGCTCGATATTTCTGCCATGAGATTGGAATGGTGGTTGGAATTATTCTGCCGAATAATTGGGGTTAAACGTTGATCTACTTGTTCGGTATCCACGTTGTATTTCGTTTTTAGAGTGTTTTGTTCACAGTAGAGCTTAGCTGGATTGTTGGTATCACCCATAAAAATTCTCAGTCAAAACACAAAGAGTCACTGTTTCATGCGACACACTTTGTGCTGAAAAATTGATAGGAAAACAATACTTCTCGTTAGACAATAACTTCTTGGATGCGTTATTTTGCGAAATTATAATGTTAACTGGTTAGCCAAATCATGCGGTCTAACGCCCTTGGACTATTTTTTTGCGGGGTTATGTTAAATTCCTGTAATAAAGAAATAAACTCCAAACAATTATTGACCTTAAATATAACATTCAGGGCACCATTGAGTTTATACCACTGTATATGAGTAATGGAGTAATCGAACATTGGGTCTCCAGAATGTATCCCACTATATGAATACCAGTGGGATATTTGAACGACATATCTGCAAAACATAATGCCAATATTTGTTCTTCAAGATAAAATAAAAATTACCGTATTATCACTTGTTGTTACCATTATGCCTCATTTTAAAGTTCTGACACACTTATTGGACAAGCCTTTATATAATTGCATTAAAAAAAATATTAAGGAAATGTTATTTTCAAAAAAAAATTAGAAATTGAAAAAATTCCACTAGAAGAAATCCATCGTATATTAGAAGTTTTGGTGTCAAAATGCAACTCACATAAAGGAGATTTTATACTCAACACCAAATAATTATTTACACTATTCTAATTAAAGCAAGCGAAATATTCAATTGAAAATGAAAACATTTGTTTAACAATTTGATAAAGAAAAACGAAATGTTCCGTGGTTTAATTAAATTTTCCCCAGGTCGAGATATATTCTCATTAGGTTGAGTTATGTATCAAGAAAACTAAAACGTCACTTCATAAACGTGCGAACTAATTACAGCAGTTAACATCCCACTTATCCTACACTATGTTTGCATCTTGAGAAATTAAACGAAACTTTCAAAAGAAACATTTGCTAAAATATTTCCTGAAAAAAATTACATAAAAAAATACTAAATATTTTTCATTTCACTGATTCTTTTAACATTTATAAACTGAGCTAATTCTGCTCAAAGAAATTCATTTTTCTGTGATATTTGAATAAATAAAATACACATTAGAATTGAAAACATTTGTTGAAAAGTTTGCGAGAGAAAAGGGGAATACAGAACAGTTTAATTTAAATTCCACCAAGTCGATGCGTATTCTTATCGGGTTGAATTAGATATTTGGAAAAGTAGAATATTGCTGGGTATAAAAGTTCTATCAGCAATTGATTAAAAAGTCAGCCAAATCAATACTGTATCGCCAAAGGACCTTCTATGATACGATGGTCAAAGAGAAAAGTCTATAATGAAATCTTGAGCAGCGATTCAGTTTTTTAATATGTATTCATAACTTTAAAAAAAAGCTTTGATATGTGTATTTCTTTTTTTGTTGTTAGAAGTTGGAAGTTTCAGTGTTATATCACTAAAGTGAGGATATATATGGGAGGTATGTACAAAATGAAATAGGGTTTTGTTTTTGTACCATAAAAGTTATATTTGTAAAGATAGATTTCTGGTTTTTCCCTATAATCATCTTTGGTGTATCATCTGGTATAATCATCAGTTTTGAAAGTAAATTTTAACACAAAAATCAAATATAAACGTTTCACTTTTTTTAACGAAAAACTATTTTGTCCATACTGTCTAGCAGAATGGTATAAATGCTATGGACATAACCGTATACATATTTATGGACAAAAGGAAACACGTAATTATTTATTGTTATTAAAGTCGCAGTTCACATACGAGTTTCTTTGTTTTCTTTGGCAAGTCCGCACATGATGCGTGCGCCCAGCGGAAATATAACATGCATCGCAGTCAGCCTTTCCCAGACTTAAACGGTGAAAACAGGCCATTGCAATATACGCAAGGGCAATCTTCTTCATCTTTTTGGCTACTTATAACTTAAACTTCATAGTATGTGTCATATGCATCGTCAAAAAGAGCTTTAGTTACATTGCTTTTTCTTTTTTTAGGGGATTTTTAATCGACTGATTATCTTTAATTTTCTCCATATTATGAGTTAAAGTTAATTGCAAGACAAAATTACGATCCTTACGTTTTCTTTTTCCTTGGCCGCTGAAAACTTCTCCTTTGGAAAAGGCATTAGAGTTTCTAACAGAGCAGACAAAGACTCTCGAGAAGTGCTAGGTATTTTGTGACTGATGCTGATTGCTGTTGAAGTTTTAGCAGGCATTCGAGTTTTCACGGAAGTTTGAAAGGTTTTCAGTTATACCAGGTAATTTTGGAGTAGTGCTTTGAGGAGTCTGGGTGGTCTGATTTTGAGTTTCCGGGTTAGCTTCTATGATCGTTGGTATATTCGTTGTTTCTGCTGGCTCAAATAGGTGGTCTGGAAAGATATCAATATTAACAAGACAGATACCTGTGCTTCTGAACCCATTGGATGCGTTCTGTATAGTTCCAGTTTTTCCATATGTTTGATTGAATAGACTTTCAATCTCGTAAGTGGGTGACCACACGACCTGGGTGCGCTTTCAGCTACTTCAATATTTCTTGATTAAAATAGGTTTTTAACGGTCCATAGCAATACACATCGAGTACCATAGAAATACGCACTGCATTAGATGAGTGCAGTGTGGCGGAAGGTACAAAATAACTATGCCATTATCTTTGGCATATGACAAACGTTCAAGACCTTTGCGGTTTGCGTGACCATTAACGATAAGCAGCACATTTTCTTCCACACTTGCCTTCGCATGTCACTAAAAATGATGTAGCCATTTAATGAAGACTCTTAATGTAATTTTCAAAAAAAATATAGAAATTGAAAAGATCCCACTAGAAGAAATCTATCATATATTGGAACCTTTGATGTAAAAACGCAACTTACATAAAGGAGATTTTTATAGTCAGCACCAAATAATTATTTGCACTATTCGAATTAAAGTAAACAAAATATACAATTGAAAATGAAAACTTTTGTTTAATAATTTAATAAAGAAAAACGAAATGTTTCGTGATTTAATTTAATTTCCCCCAAGTCGAGATATATTGTTATTAGGTTGAGTTATGTATCAGGAAAACTAAAACGTCGCTACATAAACGTGCAATTTAATTACAGCAATTAACATCCCACTTATCCTACACTATGTTTACATCTTGAGAAATTAAACCAAACTGAAATTTGGAGAATATAAAGTTATTTTTTCCAATATTTAAAAAAAAAATTACAAAAATATTTCTCGAAAAAAAAATTACATAAAAAACACTAAACATTTTTCATTTCACTGATTCTTTTAACAGATATAAATTGAGCAAATACTGCTCAAAGAAATCCATTTTTGTTTGATATTGGAATAAATAAAATACACATTAGAATTGAAAACATTTGTTGAAAAGTTTGCGAGAGAAAAAGGGAATACAGAACAGTTTAATTTAAATTCCGCCAAATCGATGCGTATTCTTATCGGGTTGAATTAGATATTTGGAAAAGTAGAATATTGCTTGGTATAAAAGTTTTCCCAGCAATTGATTAAAAAGTCAACCGAATCAATACTGTGTCGACAAAGGGCCTTCTATAATACGATGGTCAAAGAGAAAAGTCTATGAAGAAATCGTGAGCAGCGATTCAGTATTTTAGTATGAATTTGCAAATTTTAAAAAAGTGTAAAAAGTGTTTGAAATGTGTATTTCTTTCTTTTTTTGATTGTTAGAAGTTGGAAGAAGTTCAGTGTGATATCACAGGATATATAGGGAAAGTATATACAAAATGAAATAGGGTTTTGTTTTTGTAAATTTCTTTGTTTACTTTAGCAAACTCGCAAATGATGCGTGTGCACAGCGAAAACATAGCATGCATCGCAGTCAGCCTTCCCCGGGCTTAAACCGTGAAAACAGATCTATGCAGTATATACACGGGCAATATTTGTACTTTTGGCTATTAATAGCTTAAACTTCACCGTGGGTGCCATCTTCATCGTTAAAATGAGCTTTACATACTTAGCGGTTTCTTTTTTTTCCATACTACGAGTTGAAGTCAATAACAAGAAATAATTACGATTCTTTCGGTTTTAATTTTTCTTGACCGCTGACAAACTTTCCTTTTGGAAGAGGCATTAAAGTTTTTAACAGAGCAGGCAAAGACTCTTGAGAAGTGCTAGGTTTTTCGTGACTGATGCTGGTTGCTGTTGAAGTTTTAGCAGACGTTCGAGTCAGGAAAGATTTTCAGTTATACCAGGTAATTCTGGAGTAGTGCTTTGAACATGATGGTCTGATTTTGAGTTTCCGGATTAGCTTCTACGGTCAATGATATATTCGTTGTTTCTTCTGGTTCAAATAGGTGGTTTGGAAAGAAATCAATATTAACAGGCCTATGCTTTTGAGACCTGTGCTTCTGAACCGATAGGGTGCCTTCTGTATAGTTACAGTTTTTCCATAGGCATGATTGAATAGATTTTCAATCTGTAAGTGTGTTACCACATGGTCTGGGTGAGCTTTCAGCCACTTAGATATTTCTTGGTTAAAATATGTTTTTAACGGTCGCTGCATTCAGTGAGTGCGGTGTGGCGGAAGACACAAAATAACAACGCCATTATCTTTGGTATATAATAAACATTAAAGACTTATATGACTTGCGTGACCATCAATCATAAGCAGATTGAACGTGAAGTAGCCGTTTAATAAAGACGTCAGCAGTCATCCATCCAGACTCCTGAGCTCCCAATCTACAAATGGGTGTTTCATCTCTTAGCCCATTGTTCATATTTTTCCTAGAGAAAATCATTCATGGAGGAACATGTGAACCGAAAGCATTCATACAACATGTCACAGTCAAATGGGCTACACGTTCAGCACTGGTAAGGCATCCCATCTGCTTTCTACCGATCGTTGCCAAATTTTTCTGTGGTTTTTGTTGATGTGGCTTGTGTGGATGTGGAAAGTCCAGATTCATCTACGTTATAAATCCTATTAGATGGAATGTTATGAATACTGATTAGTTCTTCATAGGCTTTTAAAACCTGAACTTGTGGTTTATTAAATGCTTGGGCACTGGTTGCAGAAGTAGGTTCAGACTTTCGCATAGAGATATCTTTATTTCTCTAATGGAATCCTGTGAACAATTCTTGCCCAGATCTTAACTTTTTCGACATTAAAGTTATGTGCAAAGCCTTTTTGTTTTCAGCCAACAATCCAAATAGGCGAGTTTCTAATAATTTTAAATGGTCTACTAACTGTCTTTCGCCGGCCGGCAGGAATGTTAACTTAAATATCCGCAAACCTTTAGTATTAGGTGTTAATTTTTAATTGAAACCAAATGCATCACCTTTCAAAGTAGCTTGTGAGACACCGCAGGTTTTTGAAGCTATCTCATTTTATTTTGTCTCACAGTTTTAATGGCTTCTTCCATTGATTTTTGGATCCATGATTGCCTATTCGTCTTGCCTTTTGTAGTCCCGAGGCATGTCTTCACAGTAATCTGAAATAAATATAACATGTACTACATGCTATATGTCAATTTGTCCATAAGTACTGTATGCCATTTGGTCTACACAGTGTCGTAAACATATTTTATGTTCTGGTTTCGACTAACATACTCTAATTTATTTTAAAAACTATATGTTATTTTTTGTTTATTTATAAAGTACCCATTTAAGTTTAAAGAAGGAAGTATAATTGTCAAAAACATACCTAAATCATAAGAAGAAGTCCAGTTAATACAAAACTTTTGTAAGCGGCAAACAAGATCTCACCTGTAACACAGCGACGACTGAGCGGGCGGCGGAGTGAGTTCGGCAGATTTGTTGCTGTCGTTTTAGACAATTTTTCTGTAAGAACGCAATGCGCAAAATTTTGCAGATTTTGTTAAAAGATTATCCAAAAGTTTCTTGGATGCATGACCCTCCGAAAAGAAATCAGATTTGTGTATTACATTTCGACAGACAACAGTGTAAAATCCGATAAGAAATTTCCACTCATTCATGCTAATTGGAGGCTGATAAATCTTCTACGTTGATCACTCGCCAGTCGGTAGCCTTATCGAGAGATTTATGGTTAACTACAAAATCAAGGGTTGATTGCAGAGATGGAGGTTGTTAAATAAACATGATAATAATTTTTAAGTAATTACAACAAATTAAATTATTAAGACATTTGTTGTTTTGATTATTGTCTGGTAATTGGTCCATTTTTTATATATCAAGTGAGCGGTTGAATGGGGTTCTTAGACAAAGGCAAGCGATTGACATTTTCCAAATACCAGTAAAAACTTTGTTTTGGGGGTATTAAACAGTTTTCAAATAACACTATGAGGAGATGCATGGTGATGATTAAGCAAATTTCGTAGTCCTTGGTGAAATATTTCAACTGAATGTAAATTTAGCTGAAAATATCTTAATAACCCGGCTAAACGACAAATTACACAGGCCAGCAAATTTAAACTTTTTTGAGGTAATATTGATGAAAATAGATATAAATGAAGGATTTTGTAGTCCTAAATCCGAAAATGATAAGTACAGTTTTTTTGTTACAGGGGATCCGTTGTGGAGGTGGTAAATGGTAAATTTTTACAATCTAATATTTATTTAATATAAACATGTAAAACGTGTTAAATATATGTAAAAACTTTACTGAGGATTTTGTCAATAAAAAAATATATTAAATGAGATGTTATACAGCGACAAAAACTTTAACTTTTCCCCTTGTGTTCTGTAGCATCATCTCTTTTTAAAAACCAGCAGTAGTCGCCCCACATAGATGGGTTCTAACATCCCTGGTATTTTGCTTCCATCGTCCTGAATTCCTGGTGAAACCTCTCTCCTGGTTCGTCGCTTACTGCACCCAAATTTTCGGAAAAAAATCTAAATGGGAGTGTAAAAAATGCATTTTTAAGGATATGTGACACCCTAGAATTTGATAGATTTTCAAGAGTTTATCTTTAAGGTTTTTATAGTTTTCATCTTTGTTGTTGCCAAGAAATCCTTTTATTACACTTATGAAACACTTTCAAGCTGCCAATTCCTTTTTATTTAATTTTTCTTGTAAACGGAAATCACCTAGGAGCTTCCAATTTTATTTGAGGTCCAATAAATATGCCTTGTTTTAGTTTTGCATCACTTAATTGAGGAAATATTTTCTTTTAGGTACGTAAAACTATTACCATTTTTGTCCATGGCTTTGAGAAAGTTTTTCATTAGTCCAAGCTTAATATGGAGAGGTAGAAGAAGCTCCTTTTTTAGCTTTTAAAGATATGTTACCTCCATACAATAATAAGCGATTGGAATACTATAATGACATTATAAACCACTTTCTTGAAATTCACTATTTGGTGCTGAATTCGCTGCATTAATACCAAATATGAAATTAATTTACAGAAAATTAAAGATAATATGAACATATAGAAAAAAATCTGTCTTGCATCTATAAGACGTTTTGAGGAGTTAAAATAGTAGCGTGACACTTACCCCATCCTGTATATTAATGTTAACAATACTTAACTTGATACATTCAAATTAGAGTTTCTTGTTATATCGGTATAAAAAAAACAAGCTTTCGCTATCTGATGGTCACTACAATTTTATTAACTGGTCTAAAACTTAACCTGAAAAAGTTTTTTGCCGCATTTGTAAAAATTGTTGGAATAACTTTTAAAATACATTGTGTTGGAGCATGCAACGGAATCTTAGCTAACCGTTCGTTCGCGTACTACGATGAGGGCTTACTGACTCTATACTTTAGTTATTGAGGTGATTGACGCCAGTTTTCTTAATACGATTAATTATATTTACGATTATCGAAACATATTAGTTGCGTTATTGTCCGTTAGGAGCATTTTAAAGGGTTTTTTACTTGAATCAGACAGAAAATTTCGTGATCAGTTCCGATGTTCCGATGCATTTCACAGACTATCAGAGAGGTTATTGATCAAAATAGTTATTTGTTTATAACAATCTTATATTCTCCTTTCAGTAGACCACGAAGTGGCTATTTCAGATTTTCTTAGTCATGGGGCGATTTGTTTTTAAAATTATACAATCTGTGTGCTATTTGTGTCTTTGTTTTATTATCTTTTTGGAATCGCATGGACGCTATTTTAGTCTCATATTAATATACAGATTTCGACTATGTGCAAAAAAGCAAATCATAGGATTTGCTTGTTTGTAGATATTAGAAATTACCCATTTATAGTTTAAGGTAGCGATTATATATTTAGGTGACAACTAAATATATGTTAACTCGTTTTGAGCCGTTTATAGTTTATGAGAAGATCATCGAACAAATCAAGGAAACCGTTTTGACAATTGTGAAATATAGAATATGATTATTGCGCTTGAAATGGTAGTGACCCAACCTTCATGAAACTTATCAGAACTAGCGATATGACATGGCTTACGAATATAACATGTAAACATAAACCAAAATCCTAAAAACCATCCCAAAGTATTTCGTAAATAGAGCGCGTGCTCTCTGTTTTTCTTTGTTATTCCTTCTAGATGAAGTAAGTTAATAAACCATATTATTTGGGAGTACTGAGGCCTTTGTGCGAATGCTTTCAGGAAAAAGCCAGATTCTCCCAGTTTGTTACAAGATTATATCTCAATGTCTACTAAACAGAGCACAGGGACAGTTAGAACCTAACATTGGTGAATATCAAACAGGTTTTCGATCGGGCAGATCCTGCCCTGAACAGATCCTGAATCTGAAGTTGATTCTAAGATATCAAAAACAATACAATAAAAATCTGGTCTGTACATTTGTGGATTTCAAAAAAGAATATGATTCTATTGACCGCGAATCTTTATTCCGAATCTTGAAAGAACAAGGACTAGATCTGAAAACGCTGGCAATTATTAAAGCAACGTTAACTAACACAAGATCAAAAGTTAAATTCATGGGTGACATCTCAGAGCCCTTCGAAATTAAAACTGGAGTGAGACAAGGGGATGGACTCTCGCCACTCTTATTTAACTGTGTTCTAAAAAAAGTAATACAGGAGTGGCGCGAAAAAAAGTCGGCCCTGAATATTAACCCGCCCATTAAACTGGGGAGAACCAACATCAAAATTGATTGTCTGGCATTTGCTGATGACCTAGCAATTTTAGCTCAAGATGTATTAACGGCACAGAAAGAGATTGAAATCCTAAAAGAAACAGCAGAAAATGTAGGACACCAAATTTCCTTTAAAAAGATACAATACATGACCTGCAACAGACTAAGAACACCATTTCTAAAAACAAAATATGGTAACATCAGACGAGTCTCTCAATTCAAATATTTGGGTGAAATAATCATGGAAAAAGCGGCCAGTAAGGGTAGATGTCAAAAAATGGAAACGGCATTGAGACTTACACAAAATATTTACAAGAAAAAATGCCTATCTAAAAACACAAAACTGAGACATTAAAACACAGTTATTAAGCCAGAATGTCTATATGCTGCAGAAACGCTCATTTTAAATGGAAATAGGGACCTCGAGGACATTGAAAAGAAGGAAAGAAAAATCATAAGAAAAATCCTAGGCCCCAAAGAAATAAATAGCACAACATACCGACTTCGAGAAAACCAAGAAATCAAACAATGCACAGATATACATAGCGATATGAGAAAAAGAAGACTTAAGTTTTACGGACACATAAAACGGATGAATCCGAGTAGGTTAACTAGAAAAATAGTCGAATTTTATGAAAATACGAGTAGAGCTAAAGTAGAAATAATTAAATGGATTGCTGCAATTAAAGAGGACCTAAGATCAGCAAATATTACACAAAGTGAAATTAAGGATAGAGGCTGTTTCAGACACAAGGTTAACGTTTGAAAGGTTGGCCAGAGAGAAAAATGTAGGAAGACTGGAACAACTTGGTCTGACGAAAGGAAAAAAGCTCATAGCGAAAGAATTAAATTAGTATGGGCGTAAAGGAAGGCTAACAACAACAAACGCCTCTAATTGTACTTCGCGTGGTCCACCAGTGCCTATACGTGAATAATAATAATTATTTGGGAGTACTGAGGCCTTTGTGAGAATGCTCTCAGGAAAAAGCCAGATTCAAGTAAAGCCAAAAATTTGTGATTTTTACATGCATAATTCCATGAATAACATGTAAGTATTAAATATACCAAAAGCTTTAAATGTACTTTTCAAGAAGCTTTTACAGCCGTATATGCTTTAATGAGATAGTTGTGGTTAATCAGGTTTTGACATATTACATTTACATCACTGTTCAACTAATGAAAACGTTTGCTCTGCTTCGTAATTATATGTCATAATATGTGAAAACGGTATAATTTATCATATTTATGATAAGTGATGCCAGATGATAAAGGATGCAGATTTGGATCTGCGGTTAACAAAATATTGAGGGATGGACAGCTGTTGAATGAAAATTTAACTTGGCTCCCACAAACTAAATAGTAGATTTAATTAGTAAACTCTCACTAGTACTATCTACGCCACTACCCTTTTATTTTACATCAATATGATAAAATTCAAGAGGGTAAAGGCACAATTTAAACCCGGAAAATATTAACAAAGATTGAAGATCCAGTTTGTTCAGCAGCTAAAAAAGCTCTCCTAAATAATTATCATTGCTGAGAAATAGGTATTATTTGACAACATGAAATACAGGAAATCATGGGTGGAGCTTGATCAATTGTCGACATCTATTCCAAAGTTCAACATCACTAAAAAAATTAATATTTCTCAGGATACCGTGCATTATGAACTACTGAATCTTGACCAAACTGAAAATGTGAATTTCTGACAGAAAGAGTTGAATTATTTGTGGAAATTGTTACATTGCAAGATGGCTTATTCTCTTTTTGAACATTACTTGTATATCACTATTGAATGAACATTTAATAATATCTAATAAAAGCATTTTTTTAAATTAGTTCTGAAATTTCAAAAAATACTGAATTACATTTATTATATATAAATAGAATACATTTATTATAGGGGAGAGTTGCCTATATTGAACCATTTTTCTAGAATCTCCTGCAATATCCAAGTACAGACAAATATTTTATTAAATAAATTAGACACCTATTCACTAAACTGTAACGAATCTTTCAATGATTACAAAAATATTTAATCATATCATGTTAACTGTCAACTTTGTTTTTTTAAAACCCTGCCATTGGTTCAATTTACGAAAACGGTGTCTAAAAATGAACCACCCAATTATTAAATTGAATCATAGACTAAAAACGTTTCCCCATTGCACCTGTAAGTAGGTACCTAATTGAAATAAAATATAGTTGAATATACATGTTTTATTTTAACTAAACGTCGCTTCGGTACTATAAAAAAATAAACAAATAAAATATAAACTCTAAACAAGCAAAAAACAAAAAACCAATTAAGAAACATTAGTTTCAACTATTAAGGATTAAGAGCTGGTCGCTCTAAACGGTACTTAAACAAAATTCGCAAATAAAGTCTTCGTTTTCTTCAATACCGGCACACTTTTTATGTGACCACCTACAACATGCCTGGCATCTAGCCCAACCTTCATTTGGTTTAGAATTAAAGTAGCTGTCACTGCAGTATAAATACTCGTTACTGTTTTTATCATCCGTGATATCTTCTGAATCACTTGAGCTTGGTGATGGATTTCTCATTTGTATTTTTGGTTTCTTTTCATTGCTGGAAAATAAATTCATAGTTTCTATTTCTACTGATGTCTTTCTTCGCTTTACTGTTTCTGGTTTTTGCATGTTTGTTCTCTGTATTTTTTTCTTTAAGATCTTTTTTGTATGCGGTACTAGTAAGCAATACTGCAGAAGTTGTTATTTTATTCTTACGCTTTTGAACAATTTTACTTGTTTCAGGAACAGGTGCTCATTTATACTTTGTAGACAAGCTCATTTATACTTTAATTAAGTTTCTCTGTAGTGATTTCTCCAAATACTTTTTTGAAATGCACCGTGACTAAAGACGAACAAGCAGAATCAACTTGCTGTGAACCACCATTAGAATAATTGGTGGGTTGATTGTGAAGTGAGATATCCTCTGTATGAGCCTCAGGTTCAGCAGGTGGCTCTGAAGGGATATTACCATTCTCTGGGTTTTCATGAACCTGAGGGGTTACGGCAGTTGATAGTGCAAAATAAGTGGTCCCCGAACCTATTACGGTTGACTGGCCAAATTCCAGCTCCTTTAAAGGCGTTTTCCACAATACCGACAGTAGCAGCATTTCCATATGCCCTACTCAATAATTCGGATACGTTATAAACTGTTATCGGTTGTTCAACGTGTGCTCGTAGCCACGAATTTTGCTCCTGGGCGTAACAGTTTTGCATAGGTCTAAAAAAACCAACATCTAACGGCTGTAAATGGTGGGTAGCATGACCAGGTAGTTGGAGTTAATCGAGCAAAATAAATGGAGCAAAATAAAACGAGCAAAATCTAGAGCTACAAGATTTTTGCTGTGCGTGGAATGGTCATCTCCAGAATTACTGGCTTATCTGGAATTGACGGAACTACATGGTGAAAATGTTTCAGCCACTTAACGAAAAGGTCGCTATTTATGTATCCAGTGTCAGATATTTCAACGTTACTTCCTGTTGGAGTACCTCGTGCAAGTTGAGGGGCAAATCTCTTTCGTTTAAAGATAATCATAGGCGAAATATAAAGACATTCGGCATTGCAGCAACAAACCATTGTGGTGTTTAAACCTCTTTCCCCGCTAACAATTCCACTCACATGGCGCTTACCTTTTTGAGTTACCACCTTTTGTATTTTTTCTGAACTGTCGGGTAGCCAGATTCATCAACGTTAAATATTGCATTTGCAGTAATATGGTGTTTATCAACAAGTTGCTCTAAAATATCGAAAAATTGCATTACCTTTCCTTTTTCACGCTCGCGCTAGTGATGTGGATTCTGGCTGACGTACTGATAAGTTCAGGGGTCTGCGCATAAATGCATAAAACTATTTTTTGCCAGCAATTTTATTCTCTTTATTAAATGAATGCCGTAGTAGTACAATGCCGGTGTTTTTCCTCTAATTGAAATGCAAGACGTCGTATATCTCTTATAGTGAAACCATAAAGCATTACTAATATAAAACTACTAATATAAAAAAATTAATTTTAGGAAAACTCAAGAAAAATCACTGGAAATATTCGTAAAACACAAACACGTGCATTGTGTTGAATGCCGATTGTCGATTTCTTTGAAATTCGGTAGAGGCAGATATTTCTCGATAGGCTTTGTACTCTCATTGCAAGATGGCTCCAGGTTGCAAAATGTAGAAAATACCTGGATGGTTTAATTTAGGTGTGGGTTCAAAATAGCCTCTCTCCTATATATAAATTTTATTGAATTTTTAACAGACATGAGCTTGATCTAGTTGAATGAAAATCTAGTTGAATATAAAGAGTTATTTTTTAGTGTGTCCGATCTTCCGATAGGGCTCGCAACGAACTGTAAGTTTGCAAGTTGCAAGTCTGTAAATCTCTGTCTCAATGGTGTAGAAATTCATCATGGAACGTTCAAAATTAGTGTTCTGGGCACCAAACATATAGAGCACTTCTTAAATTTCAACTTCATGGTGTATTCGCCGAATTATCGATATTTTCCAAACGATTTCTCAATATTAAAAGAAAAACAAGACAAAAAACTGTGCGTTCCGAAGTAAATGAAGCTGTTGATGGTAATGTTGATAAAATTCAAATTTTTTAGTTTAGTATTGAATGTTACTGATCTGAAGGAGATGTGGTTCCAACAGAAAGATTCCACATGTCATACAGCCCACGCAACAATAGATTTATTGAGGGAACACTTCGGTGAGAAAATTTAATGATTTAGATTTAATGCATTTAGATTATTTGCCTTGGGAGTAGTGTTAAATCTTTGGTCTATACCGGTAAACCAGCAACTATCAACGCCTTGGAAGTCAACAGAACTCGGAGAATTGCGAACATAAAACCCCAATTGCTTGAAAAAGTGGTCGGAATTTGGATTGACCCATTCCGCTTTGTTAGAAGTAGACGCGGCGGAAATTTGTCCAAAATTGTTTTCTAACATTAATGCAATTGAATGTTATTTTATATATAATAAATATTTTCAAGGCATCTAATTTTGTTGTTTTATTTAAATTAAATTTTCGGACGAACTAAAATAATCATCCTATATTTCTAAAAATGTTATTAAACACAGTATTAAAATCAAAATTAGAATAGCTGTTCGATCAGATATATACCCCATAATAATTGTTGTGGATGCCAATAATTACTTTTCACATATTTATGGCTATGTTTACTTTCAGTTAATTAAAATATATATTGGTTCATTATAATATATTAAAGGAAATTTTTTTAGCCTTTCAATAAACTATCTTCATTATCATATTTAAAATTATTATTGTTTAATATAGTTGTTTTTTTTTTATATTTAAATGATAGGCAAAATCATTTTTCCAACAGCTTCCGAAAAGTAGACAGAGTACCCGACCGTTTAAATTAAATTTTTCGTTTATATATTTTTTTTACTGAGTTAAATTACGTATCGAAAAGGAAATAAAATGTTGTTGAATATAACAGTTCACAGAGCAATTGCTTCAAAATTTAGTGCAATAAATATTTTTATAGCCGCCCCAAAAGGTTCAATTTATAATATGCCGCAAAAATGAAAAACTTTTGAAGTGATATCGAAATACGGTTGATATTTTTAATATAAAATCATCATTTAGAAAACTAATTACCAGGTAAGTTTGATTGAAACCGCTTATTTTTTCTGAGGTTGCTTGAGCTAAATATATCTGAAGTGATTGATTATATGTTCTGTATGTTCAATACATTTACATTTTGCTATATAATGTAATATAATATTTACGGTTAATACGGTTACGGTTAATAATATTGATTTTGCTAAGGTATTCTTGCTATAGACTAATGACGTCTATGGCGTTTAGGAGGGTAAACATACGCCATAAAAAGCTAGTTTGATATTGATTTTCATTGTGCAAAAAAACATAGTTTTTCATAGCTTTGAATATCTCGAATTATGTACCAGAAAAAGACGTTTTGCAGGAAATTTTAATAATCTTCTTTTATTTGTAGAAAACGGCTGCTGAAAGTTATCGATTGTTAGTTGAAGTTTATGGTGAAAATGCTCTAACCCAAAAAAGTTGTGAACGATGGTTTAAATCTGCGCATATAAAACTAACAGGAAAAATCCTTGCCTATCTTTATGCACATATAAATGGAGACGGAAACGGCTATATTAAAATACCACAGATGAGTCATTGTTCTGGAATTTTGATATTTGGTGTCAACAACTTAGAAATTTCATAGCAGATTTGTGCATTTTAAGTGTTTTTTAATCAATAATAAGTGCCGAATAAGTGTACTGGAATGCCGTTTTTGTGTGTTCTAGTGTAAATACATATTAATACTTATTATATTGACAATAAAAGCAATAATATCGGAAGTAAGGTAAATACGCAAAATATGGTTAGTTGTAATCTATAAAATATAACTAATTATACAGAGTGTTATATTTTATAATCCTTTTCAGAAATTATTGTACTAATAAATGTAATTGTTACTTCCATTTTAATGTGAAGTTTATGTTATTAAACCAGTTTATCTTTTTTCAAGATTTCTCAAAGATTCCAAATAGAAGAACACAGTAGATGAAGTCAGACTTTATTCTAAACCATAGTAGGTTTTTATGTTTCCATTATTTTGCTGAGGATTGTTTGATCGAACATCTATTAGAAGAAACAATTCGGTGAGAAAATTATTTTGAGGAACGGACCTGTTAATTGGCCACCAAGGGCATGTGATTTGACGCCTTCAAATTATTTTCTTTGAGGTTATGTTAAATCTTTGGTCTATACCACCGCTTTGACAGAAGTAGCTGCGGCGGACATTGGTCCGAAATTGTTTTCAAACATTAATACCTTTAAATGTTATTTCACATATTATAAACAGTTTCAAGTCATCAGATTTAGTTGTTGTTTTATTTGAATTTTAAGTTCGGAGGCACTAAAAAATCACTAATAATTAAATTAATACATATAAACAAAGAAAAGGTAAAATAGATTAAATGTAGCTGATCAATGACAAACCGAAATGAACTAAAAATTTCAAAGGAATTCCAATTTGAGGAAGTGGACAATTTTTAATATCTGGTTTTAGTAGAACAGAAACAACAAGAGTATGAAAAGAGCGCATAGAAAGCAAATAAGCCACAAAGCATACTTCAGAAATATTTTTTTTTAAATGCAGAGATTGGATATGACACAAAGAAGAGGATCTATAAAGCAATCAAAGACCTTTTGTAAAGTACGCAGCAGAAACGATGACCCTCACCATCAAGGAGGAAGAAAAACTAAAAGTGTTCGAGAGGAAAATAAGGGAAATGTTTGGACCCAAGAAGAAGGAGACGAGTACCGAAACCTAATGAATTACAAAATCAGAGAGTTACTCATTGAATAAGATAGAGTACGTTACATAAGAGCACAGAGAATTATATGGTATGGACCCATCTACAGGAAGCAGCAGGAAAGTTATATACCGGCCATCATTATTTGAAAACCGGTAACTAACAGGAAGGAAGAGAAAAAGAGAGAAAGGAGGAGTACAAGGGAGAGAGGAAGACTGCGAGCAAGATGAAATGACCAAGTTGTAACAGTCAAAATAAATCAATCGAATGGCTACGGTGGACATCGCAAATAAAGGACAGAAAGGAAAGGAGAACTGTGGACCAGGTCAATACATACAATACACTCTAGAGATAACGGGAACTATTTGCTTGCGGAGTGATATATCGCAATAAAAATATCAAAAGAACCTTCAATGGTGGCTTCAATTCCACAGGAATGCACAGCCGTACATGTGTAAAAATCAATGACCTTTAGTATTATGCCTTAATTGAACTACACAGATTAGGCTTCGGTTTGAGTATAAGTTGGTGCCAGGTTCTGATATATTAGGTAGGTTATCATTTGGTGTAGCTTTATATCATCTGGTGAGTCTTTAATAAAAGATGCGTACCACTAGCTTCATCCGAAATTTTAAAATACTGTATTACTAACTCCTTTTTTCTATAGACAATTTTAATCTTCTATTCTAAGATTCAAGGAAGTATTTTAATACACATGATTACCCGTATTGATTTGATTCACCACTATGTTTACACCTTAAAGAGCTAAATAAAACTGCGCTCTAGATATTCAAATATTCATAATTTATATTTATCAAAATATTTGACGAAAGAAAAATTGTAAGAAAAAAATATTATAAATATTTTTTACCCACTTTATTTTCAACCGATGTAAATTGAGCGGACAATATTAAAAGAAACCAGTCGATGCTTGAAGACTTTGAAAATTTGAAAACATTCGTTTAAAAGTTTGCTAAAGAAATGCAGAATACTGAACGGTTTAATTTAAATTCCGCCAAGAGATATATATCCTTATTAGGTTGGGTTTGATATTCAGAAACCTAGAATGTTATTCGATATAAACGTTCTCCCGTCAATTGATTGAAAAGTCAGTCGAATCAATTCTATGTCGCCGAAGGGCCTAATGTATGATACGGTGGTCAAAGGGAAAGGAAATGCGGAGTAGAAAAAGTGAGAAAGCTGTTCAGTTTTTTTAGTATGCATTTATCACTTTAAAATAGATTTAAAAAGTACATTGCTGCATTTGACAAGGTTTTATAAAAGATTTATTGTTTTAGATCTGAAAAGATATATTCCTACTTAAATAACATAATGGTCGATAAATCTCCGGTCTGACATATAGATGGCGCCCGTTGACAATTTGTTTACCAGTATCTGAGTTGTGCTTTAAGTGACACTACTTTTGTTATTTTTAAAACAATGAAAAAAAAAGAATTTCGTGTGTTGATTAAGCATTGCTTTTTGATGAAGAAAAATACCACCGAGGCAAAACAATGACTTGATAAAATTACCTAGACTCTGCTCCAGGAAAATCAATCATAATTGATTGGTATGCTGAATTCAAACATGGCCGTATAATCACCGATGATGCTGAACGCTGTGGACGTCCAAATGAGGTGGTTGCACCAGACAACATTAGAAAAATTCACAAAATTATTTCGCAAAACCGTAAAATAAAACTCCAGGTCTGATATCATGAAGATATCGAAGGGAAGTGTTTACACCATTTTGCATGAATATTTGGGAATATGTAAATTACTATTGAAATGGATACCGCGTTTGCTCACAGCGGACGAAAAACAACAACGGATTCTAAACAATATTTGGAGCTGTTTAAGCTAAATAAAAAGGATTTTTATTTATTTATTTATAGGATATCTATGACAAAAAACACAACGATTGGCAGGCCAGGTTATGGCCTCTGTATTTTGGGATGCTCATGGGATATTGTTCATCGATTATCTCAAGAAAGATAAAACTATAAATAGTGAATATTATGGTGCGTTCGGAGGACTATTGGTGCGTTTGGAGGACGAGATCACAAGGCAAAGGCTCCAAATGAACAAAAAAGTGCTGTTTCACCAAAACAATGTACCGTCTCAAATATCGTTCGCAACGATGGCGAAATTACCTGAATAGCACTTCGAATTGGTTCTTCATCCACCGTATTCTCCTGATCTGGCCCCCAGTGGCAATTTCCTGTTCTCCGACCTCAAAAAAATACTTGCTGATAGGAAATTTCGCTTCAATGAAGGGGTAATTGCTGAAACTGAAGGATATTTTGAAGGCAAATAGAAATGGTTCAATAAAAAGGGTGTAGAAATGTTAGAAAACTGTTGAAAAGATTGCATTATTCTTTAAGGAGAATCGATTGATGAATTAAGTCGAAATTTGCAAAAACATGTGTTTTATTTGCCAGACCGGGGACTTTTCGACCGATAGGAAATAAATAGAAAATTAGATTTATATTAATAAATACAAAATTTATTTGATGCATTTTCTTAATTATTATTGAAATAAATATATTAACATGTAAATTTTCAGGGATTTATTAAATATAGAAATTATTTGAAAGAAAACAGTTTCTTACAACTAAGGGTAAAAAACCTAAAGATTTTCGCAAAAAAACCTTGCAAAATTATTAAATCTCCAATTGAAAACTTATGATAAGAATTATCATTTTAAGCAAATATGTATAAACATATATTTGGCAAATATTAATTGAATATTATTTAACGAACAAACTACATAAATCTAATGAACATTGTTAAAAAAAAATTTTTAAATAATAATACGCCATACATCAACCAAAATCAAAGTAATTAATTTAATAAAATAGTAAATAATGTATAAAAATTTAATAATTGAGGTGATCCCCACCATAAAGAATGATATTTCAAAATGGCGATAAAAATTATTTCAGGATATATCAGTGTGTGTATTTATAATCCATTTAAAACCAAAAATATATTCTGTATACGATTATATCGTGATATTCGCTTCTTATTTACAGAGAAACTCGTATTAAGAAGAATCTATTTTTGCTGCTACTGACCAAATTAAAAAAATGTTAGGACTTTTTCAATGTATTCCAAAAAACTGGTAAAGGGAGCAAAATGAGTCATTTTTCAGATATGTTTTTAAAGGAGATAAAATAATTATATCATTTTAAAGTTTTAACATCATTTTATTTGACCTTTGAAAAGTATAAAATTATTATTATTATTATCTTTTTTTATAAAATAGCGGCTCAGTAAATTTTTTTTCAGGCGTCTCTGGCAGGAAGTTCAAAAGTGCTGAACTCGTCACTCTTTTTCTATTCATCTGAAACAAAAAAAAATGGTTTCTGTTTCTGGCATATGCACGGGAAGGATAAACCTATAAAATAATTAAAAAAACGGATTAAATTAAAAATATAGTAAGCTTTTAAAACAAAATGTTCAAATTTTGTATTATTTTCGATATTTTTATCCCAAAAAAGTATTTTATTTACACGAAATCTTTAAGACTTTAGGATCATCCTTGCGATAACGATATAGAGAAAAGCATCCCAAAATTTCAGCCAAATAGATCAATATCTTTTCGAGTTACAGAGCGAACAGTTTTGAAAATAGTTTCGAGACAATCGCGTTTAAACTTTCAGTACGATAAACTATTAGTTTTAGTGACTTACCGATGAATCACCGATCCAAGGTACATATAATAAACCTTCAGCCTCTTCGAAAAACTTCTGGTTGTCTCGTTACTCACGCCTCATCGGTAGTTTCGGCGAAAACCTTGTCATAGGTGCCAATAATTATACTTGCACTATACACACAAATACACTTGCACTATCACATGTACTCGGCTCGAAACTTTCTCCGTGTTTATCAGTTAACTGATTACCATGATAATATCTTTTTGTAAAATGTTTTCGAGCAATATCATATAAGAACGAACATAAGAAAGATATCTTAAATAATATAAAAAGCACTGGAATGTCTATACATCATATTTATAACAATCATTTTATAGATATAAACAATATTAAATTATTACATTCAGAAAAGAAAAGTAAAAAATTCGATCTACCTGAAATATTGGAAATAAATATGTCCTTAAGAAACGGTCATATAATAACCACGAATGACTAGCTAAATTTACAAAATACCCCGGTAATAGATAAGATCATATTGTATCTGGATAGCCCGGTTTTTACCTGCTGATATTTACAGCTCAGCCTCTAAGGTTTGAACGCGCAGTAGCCTAACGGCCTAACACCTCAGAGCTCATTCGAAGCAGTGCATTCATCGTGTTAACATCGGTTGAGTACTGTACATTCGCTGAACTCTTCGTTCTCTGTCTCTGTTAGATAGTAATTCACTCACTTTTCGTTTGCGCATCTGAGAGGCCAAGATGATTTAAGCTGTCTGGCTCGAGATACGCTGGCTCCGGCGCGCTCCATTATATATGTGATAACTCCGTAAATATTTAATATTTTTATTTTTCCTCTTGCCAGTATACTCTCAATAACAATTCTCCGAAATATGAAATCAAAATCGATTTTTTTGAAATTTCTAAACGAATTTTCTCCCTTTACAACTGTGCGAGGCTTGTATAGATTCAAATGCTGGTTATTTAGAACATTTAATTTAATTAAACAATTAATCATATATAAAGTGGGCAAGCTAAGTGATCTAGCTTGTCCACACTATATATATTAATTGTTTTATTAGATTAAATGTTCTAAATGAAGTGCCAAAAAAATATTTGTTTTAAATCACAAAATTCAGTTTTATAGCGAGAAATAAAACAATTATATATATGTTTATTGATATTTTATCTTTATTAACATACCTAAAGATACACTATAAGGAAAGTTTAATATTAAAAAAACACATAAACTTTTTTGTCGAAAATAAACTAAAATAATATGAAAATGATCTAAGTCCACTTATTAAGGACTTTCAAAACATTTGAAGAACACAGGTAATCTACTGATGAATCCAAAATAGATGTAAAGAAAACTCTTTCTTCATCAACAAATTCAGGTATCGGACGAATAACTTTTTTCTTACTCTCATTTGTTGGCTGATTAGCAACTAAGGCTAAGAGTTTTGCTGACCCAGCAGCTTTGTATTTCTCCCAGAAAACTAAGTCACTAAAATTTTTCTTGTATTGTATTACGCCTGGTTTTTCTTTGGTCACATGCAGCCACGATATTTGACTGATGCTAAGTTTTGATGTATCTATAATATACTTTGAGGCTTTGTCAAAGTCAAAAAAACACATCACTCATATCTAAGACCTTATATGTCCTGGAAGGTCTTGCCGCAGAAACTACTGTCTTTACACATTCTACAGTCTACAGTTTGGAAGGTTTTGCTCGTTTTTCAATCAGATCACCCTCTGTCAGAGGAAGAACTAAACCGAAACTAAAAATGTATGCTCAATGGTATCAAAATGTCCATTAGCAACTAGGAACACGTATAAAAAGATAAACATTTTGTTTTTATTTGTCTCGCGCAGTTGTCACTCCATATGCAAAAATTTCGCTTGTAAGGTGAATGATAAACAGCACTTAGGGCTTGTAGCGGGCACAATGCCATTTGGTTACCACCTCGGCCCGATTATCCGTCATGCCAGATATACATTATTCCATCTGAATTATCTGCAACATGTATTCCAAAATTGTAACACGAGGGTTGTCGAGTGTAATACATATTATTATCCGTTAGTGTTCGCTTTTCTCGCAACATTAACATCTCTATTCTTACTTCTTAAATTAAGCAAATCACAAGTTCTCAGGATATTTTATTTTAAAATCATTAAATAGCCTATTTATATCGAAATCCCGATTGAGATATTCTGAGATATTTTTATTCTATTATATTAACTTATTGGGAGAGCTTTTCCTGGTTTTTGTCTCCTGCTTTTTTGGGCACTATCGCATCATCGCCAAATGCATTGGTATTCATTTTTTTCAATTTTAAAACACAACACTAATCGTTACTAGTCACAAATAACAACGTGCTATTCATACAAAACAACACCATTCAACAGACGGCTTGGCACTTAAATCATTTAGCACAGATTACACTCCTGGACATACAGGCTACAGCATCTGTGATATGGTCAAGTTGACACTTAGATCTTATAGCAGCACATTGGCGCTGGCACATATATAAATGCAAATATATACATGCATATATAAATGCAAAAAAATGCAAAAATTAAACTTAGGCACACTAGGCTCGACTAGTTTTTATATGTTTTGTAATGTGACGCGATTCGTTTAAAACGTATTATGGTATAAAAAATTAGGGCTAGTAATTTCAATTTGGACATTAAACGATAATAGTGTACAAATCTTTCTTTTTTTTTAACAAAATAAATCAAATGTATGCTGAAACGTATGGAATAAACGGCTATAAAAATGTTATATCAAAAAATATCAACTCAAACAAAATCCAAAACAATGCGACATTGTTAATTTCTTAAAGAATTTTAAAAAGTTTTCAAGCAAAATGGTTTCATTTTGGAAACATGTTTTAAAGAACCATTTTTGTTCAAAATTATGTAAAAAAAGTTGTGTTAATAATATTAATTATAATTGTTTTATAAATATCATAAAGCAATTTTTCTTATGTAATAATTATGTCGTATACAACATGAAAATATGCTAATGAAAAGAGAATAGTTAATAAAACATTTTTTAAAAGCGAAATCAACTAAGATCACAACATCATATCATTCTGAACTATATATTTATCTTATTCTTCTATATCTTCTTTATTATTTTTGTATCTATCAATCATTTGGCAGTTGATTAGCCAGTATTTGGCTTGAGTGCGAACCAAACGATGAGGGCCGCTGAGCCGACTTTGAAAAACAAAATTGTTATTAGAAGCTATCGTTTGTATCTTATGTTTTCAATAAATAGATTATGCAAAAGTTCGAGTTATAGTGGAGCAATTTTTATATTAGGTTTTATTATTGGATCATATTCCGTAATCTGTTCCTTTAGTATTTCGGCAATTCGAAATACTGTAGATACTTTTTCATCTGGTTTACTTTTATCCTCGTTGTCATTCGTTCTGCAGGAGAGTTAACAAGATTTTCAATTCCTTGTTAAAGCGTTACTGCGTTAATTACCGTTGTATTATCAGGGGTATCTTCAGTATAACAAATCACAATCCTCAACTAACTAACAATTTGCGAATAACTTCCACAACTTCATGAACCCTACATCAGACGAATCGTCAACCATTGTGCATCATTTGTGCGTTATTATGCACCATTTCGAAAACTAGCCGAATATATAATATAGCTTCAAAGTATCTAACGACACCTTGATCAAATGACTGAAAACGTAGTAGCGTGTTGAATTCCCGTACTCGATATAAATGTTTGTGATTGTTTAAATATTTGTGACTTGGTTTTAGTGTTTGTGGGTGTGCTTACCGGGGTTATCGTTAACTGATGACTGTGATTTAGTACCCAGATTGGTCCAGCCCTTACAGCACATCATTCAGCTATAGGAACTACGGCTATTAAGCTTCAGTTGCTGATATACCTGTAACCCTAAAATTTTTGCACTTTTTATACTTTTCAAACAATCCAAGTTTTATCAAATGACTAGCTGTATTTGCACAAAGTATCTCAAAAAGTCATACACTCATAAAGTCTGTCAAATGATTAAGGCCTGATGCTCTATCTTGGTTCGTTAAGCATCCTTTTTCTTGGTTTTGGTTAATTAATTCTAATTACTAGTACATATAAAATGCATATATTATTATCAATAAATTTTCATTTCATTTTCATTTCAAGGTAAACCTCTCTTAAATATACTGATCAACAAATTACTAGCTTTTGTAAGCCCATGAAATAGCTTAAACTAATTTTGAGAAAGCATGTTAAAACATTCATTCAGTGGTACTAATTTCATACTCTGGTTAGCTCAGGTTTTTTGTAGATATCAATAACAAGATTTAAAACTCAGTTAAGGATTTATTTAGAATAATAAATTTTAATAATTTTAAAAATGTACAGTTGACGTGTTTCTTCTTTTATAATTAATATCTACAGTTTCTCTTCTTTATGTCCAACAATAATCTGCTAGCATAGCAGGACTTCACTTCCCTTGATCACGTTCAATACCCAATATATCCCTATGGTAGCGCTCATCGCTAACGCCTCCCATATTTTGAGGTAAAAAATCTAAATGTGAGTCCAAAATGTGTATTACCAGGAACATTTTACAGCCAGCAGCAATTTTATTTAATTTAGTCTTATAGTTATCACTCCCAATCAACTCTCGTATTTGAGGTCCTATAAAAATCCCTTGTTTTAACTTTGCAACTTTAATTTTTGGGAACTTTAAGATATTGAAAAGCTTCACCTTCACGATAAAAAAATTTCGCGAAGTTTATCATTATTTCTAATTTTAGTTGCAAAGGCGGCACAATAATATCTTGTTGTAGCACTAATGGTGGATGAAGTATGTTTTGTGATCCTGTATTGAAACTTTTCCTAGTGGGCTACTTTTACGACGTAATGATTTTCTCTATCGTGACTATTCCAAGGGCACAAAAAACAACAGTTTAATATCTGCGTAGATCTTCCAAGGATATTTCTCATTTTATCTTTTCAAATAAACGCTTTTGATTGTTGTAGGTTTCTTTCATAGAAATGGCATGACCCACAGGAATGGAAGAATACTTATTACCGTTGTGTAACAATACTGCTTTCAGACAAGTCTATGAACAATCTCCAAGCGTGTGGATTCTGATTAATATCGAAAGCTTGAAATAGTGCATCGATGGTGTTACAATAAAGGAGATTTCTTTTTTTACACGTATTAAGCCCTGTAGTTCTGTTCATGTAAAAAATACAATCTTCGACATGGCCCTTCTGTTTTTTCCATAACATTGGTATTGCGAAAGGTAAACTTGATCAATGACTGGATAAATCTCTAAACTACTTGAACATTCGTCCATAATGGTTCTGTGTCTGCAAAAATCGTAATCTCCGGTTGTAATCTCGATTCGCCTTCATAACTAATAACATAGAATCGGATTCCATAACTGTTAAAACGATACTAGAGTAGTATAACTGCAGCTAATTAGGTCGGAAAGCAGATTTACTGCCACAAATGGGATCAGTGGTTAACGAGGTGATAATAGGATACAGGGTGTAGAAAGGAAAAGGAAGAGAAAAATATTTCCGTAAATTTAACCAACGATTCTTCTTATCATTTTAAAGATAAATTTTCTTACAATAAAGGCCTTAAGCCTAAGGGTTCCGACGAAAAAAATTGCAAAAGTTTTAATCATCAGAATCAACAGCAAATATCTAATGAAAACTGTTAAACTATTTTTTTTTTCGAAATTAGGAATCAGGCCATATATCAGCCAACATCGATGCAAAAACGTTGCACACTAAGGGCAAATAATATTATTTCAACATTGCGACAAAAATGATTTCAGTGTATGTCAATGAATTTATTTAAGTTTCACTTAAAACCAAAACTGTATTATGTACGCAAATATTACTATATGCTTCTGATTTACGGAGAAGCTCATATTAAAAACAACGTATTTTTGTTACTGCCGACCAGATTAGAAATATGTCAGGACATTTTCAACGTTTTTAGGAAAACTAGTTAAAATGGCACCAGGCTTGCATAGACTCAAATGTTCACACATTTGTAACATTTAATTTAATAAGTTCCAACTTTGACATTAAAGGAAAATAATTTGCAAGTTTGCCTTTATTTTATAATAAAATAAACCAAATTCATAGTGAAACGTATGAAGCAGTGGCGGCTCGTGAGGGAGGGCGTTGGGGCACCGCCCCTCAAGCATTTACACAGTAAACATTTTTTCAGGGCAAAACACCATATTTTCTTTCCATTCAGTTTATTTCCTTTAATTCATTTTAAGATATTATTAAAAATTAAAGTCTCCAAATGTAGAAGAACGTCTGTCGATCCATCACACCAAATAATGCGGATAAAAATTCCATCCTCTCACCACAATTTTTACATCGTTGGTCGGACGTTTACCTCCAGCGACCATATACCACATTCCTTTATCTCGTCGTTGGCCTTCTATGTTTTGTTGGTTACCAGAATTTGGGGGTTTAACTGCTTTCTAAAACACGTGATTTGGACGTAGATTCCCTGCGATCGAGCCTATCGGTAATTAGTTTTAAACACTGATTTGACGGGTACGAAGCGTTTAAAATGTCTCACGTCGCGTATTTCGTTCGCCTCGCAAATACCTGTTTTGATTTGGGATTTGAGAGCGTGTATACACACTGAGTAGTACTTTTTAAATAAAAATAATCAACTTTTAATTGCAAACATGAAGGTGCCTGATTTAAAACAGTTAATAATGACTAATTTAAGTTCTTTTTCGAACTTTTTCGAATTTTCTTGACGATTTTGACGATCGAATTAATTTGCAGTTACAATAAACAGTTTGAATGGTTTTCTCTTCGGGAAACGATAACTACCTACTTATTCATTCCATTCTACGCAAAAAGTAGGAACGAGAAAGCAAAAAAAGTCTTCAGCAGCACTATTTTCTTCTACGCCCTCTCACTTTAAAAATCCACGAGCCGCCACTGGTATGGAGTAAATGGCAATACAAATATTCCATTTTATTTTTACATAATTCCTTAAAATATACACAATCAAACAAATGAAAAAGTTAAATAAACACAACGATGCGACGTTGCTAATTTTCAAGAAATTTTCAAAAAGTTGTGACTTGTTTTTCATGGAAATGGTTGGACACATATATAAAGATAAGGGAATTATTTTTTTAACTTGATTATTAATTTTTCTTTGAATTTTTTGAGGTAAGTTACTGGAATTATAAGTTATTGGCAATTTTTTTTTTTTTTGGAAAATATCAGTCTTGTTTTCAAAGGCACTAGTGATACGAGGGTTGTATCATGGCCTTGACAAAGAAAAACATTTTTATGTGTAAAATTGATTATATTTTTCAACGTAATCACCTTTCAGTTGGATACATTTAGTCCTACGTTTTTCTATTTTTTGTATCCCCTCTAAAAAATACGATCTTCTTTGGCGCAGATTCGCCTCGGAAAACACATTGTTTGGCCTGTTCTTTCGTCTCTGATGTGCTGTGATTAATCCATGTTTCATCAACAGTTATGAACCGACGCCAAAAATCATTCCGATTGCGTTTTAACATCGCTAAACATTCTTTTGAAGTTGACACACGTGTTTGTTTATTACAATTGTGAGCAGTCGCAACACCTATCTTGCGGAAAACTTTTTATATCTAAATGAATTGTTAAAATATTCTGCACCCGTTCAGTTGAGATGCCTACAGTTTCAGCAATCTTACGTACTTTCACTCTCGTTTATCGTTTATCATGATATCGTGGATTTTTTCAATTATTTTTAAAGTGGTAACCTCATTTGGACGACCTGGACCATCTTGTTCAAACATTTGAATTTAGCTGTCCAATATTTTAAACTTTGCTGGGCTCTGTCATTCATCATGTGCTTTCTTTTTCAAAAATAAATATTTTATCACTGCTCGATATTCATTTTTTTCCATTGTTGCAAAATAACAAAAGTTGTTCTATTTAAGTGGCTGCTATTCACAAACTAAACCACGCAGCGACTTAACAGTTTGAGAGTATTGTTGTGGAAGGTTATATTTATGAAAAATATAACTTTTTAAATACTAACAGTACCATCTCTGGCCTAGACCAGGTACTTATCATATAGCCCTCGTACGTAAAAATTGATAATTGATACTTTCATATTGATCAATAAGATTAGATATATTACATATTTGTAACAAATTCAATGAATCAATCTTATTTAAAACATTTTCAAATTTTAAAGGAAATAGACCAGAATTATCTTTCATTAGATGGTACCGAGGCCTATATGTCAGGACGGGCCGGATTAGTGTTTAATATTTTTTTTAGAGAGGTACGTTAAAATCTTTGATTTCATGGTTTTTTGAAGTCCGTAGTAATATCTGTTCGGTAGCAGTATGCGTTTTCTAACTTGGATAAATATGATGTTATGTTGTCAGGCAAATTTCTCTGGTTTTTTGAAATTATCGAATATTTTTAATTGACATTTAAAACTTTTTACACAATTTAAAACCGGAAAACGGCAAAAAATTACAAAAAGCCACATCGAACGAATGGGAATAACATTCCCCAGTAACATTTTAACTTTTTGAGGTAAATATTAACAACAATTTACTGTTTTGTCTGTAGTGAACGTCTTCAGGTGACTATAATTTCAATTAATTGTCCGCCCTGTTTGAAACAATTATAGGTAAGTATGACGCTACCATTTTGTTTTGGCATCATTTTTTTTCGGGATAATTGTGACAGTTTGGGTTTGGTTGTTATCTAGTGCAGACGTGTAGTGAAATTGTGGTATTTTACATTTAAAAACATGGAATTATTGTAATTCAATTATAGTTTAACGTGAATTTAGGCGAAAATATTTTAACCGTGTGGCACATCCTGAAACGACAATTTATCATTTATAAGCGCAATTTTAAGAATTTGGAACAGTTGGGGCTATGCTCCGCATCAGGCATCCAAGAGTTGTGCAAAATGCTGAAAACTTGAGTATTTTCAAGAAACGTCGATTCGATGACGTAGTGCACAATTAGCCTATAATCTATGAAACCCATAGATATTTTGAAAATTTTAACCAATATATTCTACAGAATATTTAATGACTTATTGAGGTTTATAAATAATCAAAGTTTTACGTAGCAATAAAAATGGCAAAAATACAGTAGTATTTTGATCCACAAGGAGCAAGGAGTTGATCATTTCAAATCTGATGATATGAAACGAAATCTGATGATGAGACGAACAGAATTCTTTTTATATGCAGAATAAATATGCCTATGTTAGCTGTTGGATGGATTTAAGTTAATACAGATATATGAAAAACATAAAGCTTATAAATAAATTTATATAAGTGCGTGATTATATCTTCAAATTAAATTTATTTTCATAAAACTCACCATTCTAAATTTGAATATTATTGTTTGAAATATAAAATCTGAAAATTAGGTGAGTCTTTATGTTGAAATCCCGTCCAAAGCTATTGATTTTCAATTTTAAGCAGTGCCTTATAGACATAATAGATGACGCCACGGTAAGTGACTCTTTTCACATCTAAAGTTAATTCAGAAATTCAGGCAGTCGCTTTGTGGAATTGTACTATACGTTTCAATGCAAATTGATTATTGAAATGGAAATTAAACATTTTAGAGAGAAAAATATCAAATCTTATAAATCTCTTCATTATAGCAACTCAAATTTTTTAGTTGCATAAAAGTTTACGTACAATTTTCAAAAAGTATTCGTTTTAATAAAATTATATTATAAATTTTGATAGAACTTCGAAGGAACACAGACTGTCCTATCGGAAGGTTTTTACATCAATGAAGCAATGAGCTTAAACAAAGTTTATAAACATTTGAAGCATTTCAGCAACATTTTGAATTGAAGAGAAGTTTCAAAAAGTTGCTCAAATTAATAAAAAATATCATTTTGTGGTGCTCGACCATAGTCTATTTTCATTTAATATGGGTTCATGTGACTTCTGGAAATTCGCAAAGCTAAAACGTTCAATAAAAGTAATTCGTTTCTACACATTTATTTATTTATTTATATATATATATTTATTTATTTATTTATGTATTTATTTATTTATGTATTTATTTATTTATTTATTTATTTATTTATTTATTTATTTATTTATTTATTTATTTATTTATTTATTTACTTACTTATTTATTTATTTATTTATTTATTTATTTATTTATTTATTTATTTATGTATTTATGTATTTATGTATTTATGTATTTATGTATTTATGTATTTATTTATTCATTTAACATATGGCTTACATGGATTTAAGTTCAGCATCAGGTATATACATCAAAAAATGTAATACATAAACAGATTAAATTGTAAAATACAGAATCGAATATACTACCCGTTAGGCTACTAAGTTACTAAGTTACTAAGTTACTACTAAGTTACGGCCCGCGGGCCAAATCCGGCCCGCCAGTGTCGTCAATCCGGCCAGCGACTGATGAATTCAGCAAGCGTATGCTCGTTTAGAGCGCGTACTCGGCGACTAGTTTAGAAATTATAGATAATGACAGAAAAATTAAAACGGTCTTGGAACTTACTGAAGCAATCAGTATGACCCTAATGCTGGAAAGTTTGGAGAGCCTTGACCTTGATCCCCATTATATCCTGTAAGGGGGCACTCAGCCAGAAAGTGATGAAGGATTTGGCGGGATTCTCCAAAGTTACAAAGTGGTGACACAGTCAGTCTCCATTTGTAGAAAGAGTCACGGCATATACTATGGATCTTATTCTGTTGAGTATCTTCTTCTCGTAGGCGGACAGCTCCATTCCTGGTAACGGTACTGTAGAATCGATAACATGAGCCGCCTGACCCGGTCTCAAAATGTTCCAGAATTTCCTTCATTTATCATTAAGATTGAAATTTTCTCCCAGAAGTTGTTCTGGTAACAGCAGTGGGGGCATCTACACTTCAGTCTTTGCAGACCGAAAACAGGCATATCATTGTGTACTGGGAGGTGAGGATTTGAAAGTATTTTATTATATTCCATGACTAGTTTTTCCTGTCTGCGGATAGTGGGAGGAGCAATATTGCCCATTGTGGAAGCCAAGGTAGAGATGGGCTTATTAACCATCCATGGTGTCATTAAGTTTGGTGTCAATCATCTTTACGTGGCTTTACGTGACAATAATCTTTACGTGTCGCTCTAGTCTTTAACCAGATTGGAGCGCAGTACTCAACAACCGAATAGACCAGGCTAAAATCTGATATTTTGAGGATGGATGTGTTTGCGTTCCAAGTGGTAAATTATATTATTTCTGATTTTTATTTTAGCTGTGGTATCCTCGAGATGTTTTTTATTCGAAAGTATTCGATCCATTGTTACTCCAAGGTATTTTGGATAAGGATTGTAATGCAGCGAGTTGTTATTGAAGTATACTTGGGGCTCCAGACGTGCTTGTTTAATATTGAGGTAGAAGCATGACACTTTAGTTTTATTCATGTTTGGGATTAGTTTCCAATCAGCGAATGTTTTTCTTAGTACAGATAGGTCTTCTGATAGTATGTTACTAGCTTGTTCTATGGTTTTACTGTGGGTAGCAAGAGCCAGGTCGTAGGTATGCCCAAATTTTGTTGACGTGTGTGGCATGTCTGATATATACAGATTAAACAGGACAGGTGCGAGTACCGAGCCATGAGGGAGCCCGTTATTCAAGTATCTCATTTTGCTGTTGCTCTTTCATATTATTACTTGGAAGGACCTGTCGCAGACCATGTTTCATAAAGTTGTTACCCGGCTGTATGTTACCATGCTGAGGAATTTGTATAGACGACCTTCTCTCCAGATCGTGTCATATGCTGCTGTCAAGTCAACATACATAGCAGTCATTAGCCGTTCTGGAAATCCTGCCTCAATATGTGTTGTTAAGCTGAGGTGGTGACCAGGTGGTCCACACAGCTACGATGGGGTCTAAATCCTGCCTGTTCTACCGGAGTATGTTCCATTTATCAATGGGCCTAATCAGTTTAGTAACATTCTCCCTAGAAGTTTATAGGATTAACTTAATAGGTCTATCGGGCGAAAGCTCTCAGGCAGGTTCTTGGGTTTGTTTAGTTTCGAAACTGTAATTATTTTGAATTTCTTAAGCTCCACTGGGATATGTCCTGTTAGTAGGATGCCGGATTGGAATTTATTCAACCACACTGTTCTGGGTTTCCGGCTGTTTTTAAAGAATTTGAAGTCTGCTAGACTGCTACGGTTTGACGGCGGATTGTGAGTTGTTTTTTAATTTTTGCATTCTGTTGTTTGCTTCTCGGCCTTAGAGAGCTCTATAGTGCGATTTGGCCCACCAATACTACTGGTAGATCATGAAAGGGTGGGAGAGAAAGCTACCTAGTTTCCTTAGCAGGCTCCAGGCTTTCCTGCTATATTTTTTAAGTTCATATTACTTACTGTTTCTTACCATTTTGTGCGCAGTTTTGTATCCAGCCGATTAAGGACTCTCTACCGTGTCAGAATTCGTGATAGAGTATTATTATCCTGGGACGTATACACTTTGAAAACAACTGGGTATATACTTTTTTGCAATAATTGCTGCTCTTAGGAAGAACCATCTTGCGACCTTGTCTAGCTCCACAGCAAATTTATCCCATTGGGCCTCACCAAAATTCCACCTAGTCTGGGTGATTATCGCGACGAGGTGTTGGTTTTGTGGGAAGACTTTCTTTGAGATTAGAATAGGGTATTTTTTAGCATCCTCTGAGACAAATCAGAAGTCTAGGTTTGTTTCAGTATACCAAGTAGCCGACCTGAAAGAATTGCGTTCTTTCGCGTCGAAGATCAAGTGGAGACCATGGGAGTCTATCCAGTTCGCAAGGTGACTATTCTCATTAGTGGTATGGTCGGTATTTCTAGGCAGTGAGGTGGCTATTGAAGTCGCCTGCCTATATTTCAGGGTGTGGATGTACATCTACACGTTTTTGGACAGACTTACAGGTTCGGCAGTGGCTTTGGGGGCGATTCTCTAAAGAAATATTTAGATTACTTCAAAAAATCTTTAAAGCTTTTCCAGTATTGAATTGAATTAGAATGAGCCTCTCTAAAACTACCGAAAATTATATATATATATATATATATATATATATATATATATATATATATATATATATATATATATATGGAAAGGAGTAGCTGTCAAATGAACTGTGAGTTTGCGCGCAAGTCTGTAAATCTGTGTCTCAATAGTTTGGCAAATAGTCATGGAGGTTTAACATCAGAGCAATACTTGCAAATTATCGAAATATGTTATCAATACCAATGCTCTATGCTCCAAACTTATAGAGCACTTCGTGAGTTTGAACTTCGAGATGTATTTGCCAAATTAGCGACAAATTCCGAACGTATTTCACGCTGCTTGATTTTAAAACAAAAACAAAACAAAAACTGTATTTTCTGAAGAAAATATCGCCGCTATTGCTGGCAGTTTTGCTAAAGATCCAAATTTGTCAGTTCGTCGCCATTCGCAGGTAGTTGGGCTTAGTTATTCAACTACATCGATTATTTAATTCCGGATTTGAATGGCAGTAACCTGGAGGAGATGTGGTTCCAACAGGATGGCTCCATATGTCATGCAGCCAATGCAACAACTGATTTATTTATGAAACAATTTGGTGAGAAAATTATTTAGTGGAACGGACCTGTTAATTGGCTATCTAGGTCGTGTAATTTAACACCTTCAGATTACTTTCTTTAAGGTTATGTCAAATCTTTGGTCTATATCGATAAAACAGCAACTATTGACGCCTTGGGAGCCAACATAACTCGTCCAAGAAATTGTGGACATTAGACCACAATTGCTTGAAAAATTGGTCGGAATTTGGACTGACACAATACGCTTTGTCAGAAGTAGTCGCAGCGGACATTTCTCTGAAATTGTTTTCACACATTAATGCCATTGAAGGTTATTTCACATAAAATAAATAATTTCAAGGCATCTAATTTAGTTGTTGCAATCTAATTTGTGCATTGTGCATTTGTGCAATTCTGTTGCATCTAATTTGGATGTTTTAGTATTGCTACTCTAAAAATCATCCTACAGCATTCGATACAACACATACTTAATAATACCTATTGGTACTGCTATTTAATTAGGATTTTTTTTGTATAAGAAAATTGGCAAGAACTATGGCAATAAATACCAAATGAAGTGTTGATCAAAAAGTTGTGATAGAAATCCAATTTCATCGGATTCATGAACCATTTTCTTTGTTATGTTAAGTTTAGTTATTTAGTTGGTTAACCCCCATCGCTTTATTTCATGACTAAACCTACCGCTTTACATAGGCTTCGAACCACGTTCCTTAGCTATATAAGTAACGATGCATTTCGCACTCTATTTTCTTTATTACCTGCCAATGTATGGTTGGGCGTTGACCTACTGTACAAGAACTCGCTTCCTATTGAAGAATATTAAATATTTTTGGTACAATTCTACATAAATTCAGTCGAATGGTGCAGTATAGTGGGCTTAATTGTTTGAAACTCGCTACCAAGGTAGATGAGAAGAAGAGAGTTTGGTTAGGCTCACTCCACACAAGTCATTCCTCCCATTCTAAAATTTATATTTTTATAGTAAAATATATTATAATTGTTTCTCGCTGTTTTTTCTAAAACATTAAAAAATACGAATCAATATGTTTTTAGTAATCAAAATATAAATGAAAGTTGAATAAATATTAATTGAAATACTATCCCTCTAATTATATAAATTTAAATATTAATTCTGAAATATATATCATAAAAAACTCATCTAACGGAATGCGAGAATATGTTGTATAGTACCATAATAAAAATATAGTAAATTATTTTAGTGCATTTATACGTGATCGCTTTCAATATTTTCTAATAAATCTAGAAATTCGTGATGAAAAATTTCTTCGTCGTCGCAGCATTTGAAATATTTCAATATCGTAAAATTTATCTAGTTTTGATCTATATTATGTTCTGTCTTTTGGAAAATCTAATTTCGCGTCAAAGTAAACTTTGATTGAACTGTCAAAATTGAATTAACATATTGATTCCGGGGATATTGGCAAGAATATGAAAAGAAATTTATCTTTGTCGGAAGGTCTCTATTTAGCGAGAATCATAACAATGTAATTGGATGTCTATTAATTTATTTATAAGGGTCTTCCTCAAAATATTATTCTTAAAATTGAAATTTATTGAAACTGATTAATTTAGATATTTGAAATAGCACCAATTAAAATCTGATAATTAATCCATTTACTCTGTTTACATTTTTTCATTGATTTTTTGTTGATAATTGTCATTTTGCAAATTATGATGTTAAAAATGTTACAATGAATCTTCTATTCATAAAAAATTGCTTTAATTTTGTTCGATGCGCATTTCACTAAGAGCGTCGTCGTCTGTTTCTGAAGGCTTCCGATAATGATCTCCATACGGACATATTAATTGAACACCAAGGTCGTATAATTTAAAGCATTTAGATTATTTTCTTTGGGGTTGTATAAAATCTTTGGCCACTGTGTGTCATAAGACCTCAATTGCTTGCTTATTGCTTATTTCACATAAAATAAATAATTGTAAGGCATCTAATTCGGTTGTTGTTTTATTTGAATTTAATGTTCGGACGTACTTAAATAATCCCGTTATATTTTAAAGTGCTGCATTTTTTCTGTTGCCCTATTTTTACATTTTAGTGTTGTTTAAAGCTACTTATGTTAAGTTAAAATTAATTTCTAGGAATATACAAAGCAGGTGTAAATTACACATATTTATCATCATATAAGCTATTTCGCTTAATATATAATTTCGATACATGTATTTGGAGATTTGCACAAGAAGGACAATTTTTTAGGTAGAACATAAAATTAATATACAAAATAAAATATTGAGTTTATTTGAAACAAAAAGGGTGAGTCAAGATCATGCGCTGACGTGTCTCTTGTTTAATATAACTCTGAAAAGAGTAGTATGAGAAACCGAACTCAATAGCAGAGGCAAAATATTTAATAACTGTACTTAAATTATAGCCTAGGCCGATGATGTAGACATAATTACAAGATCAGTACGACAGGCAAAAGAAAAATTTACAACTTTCGAGAATCAGCAAGGGGTTTATGGGACTAAAGATCAATGAGGACAAAATCAAATTCATGGCAGTCACAAGTACTAGTTTACAGGTCAGAAGCCTGGATATTAGCAAAGATCGATGAATTATTTTTATTTACTTTTGAGAGAAAAATCTTACGAAGAATACATGTACAGTATATGGAGACGTAGGTGTAACATTAGTTATATATCATTTTATCTCTCAAAGATATAATGACGTTGATAAAACTTGGCAGATTGAAGTTTACAGGTCATATCATAAGGTATGATTATAAGAACCTTGCAAAAGGGTATTTACAGTGGAACCTATGGATTCAAAAATATAGGAAGACCATAGCGGAAGACCGATACTGCATTGGAAGGATAGCGTAACGGAAGATGCGCAAAAGATGGGTTCACCAAATTGGACAATGTAAATAGGAATAGAACCGAATGGCGATGGAAGCTGGAGAAGCTCGAGGCCCAATAAGGATATTATGGCCACTGATAATAATGAATATAAAATGTTCTCAATTACTAGGCTATGTACATTTTCTATTAAATAAATATATACAATGTTAAATAGCAATTACATTATCATTCAAAACGAATAATTTTTCACTAAATAAAATGGGTTTTACAAATCATCCTCATGATCTATATTCGTTTACCGGTCACTGCCATTGTCGAGTTAAGGTTTCCTAATCGCCTGTCACTTTCTTCCCCAACTCCCCTCTATCCTTCGCAAGTTTCTCAGCTCCTCTCCAGTCCAGTCTCACTTCTTTACTTGTCAATCTCATCCTTCCACTTCTTTCGCGATCTACCCCTCGTGTTCGTTGCAGTTTTTCCATTTTCTACACTCTCTTGGTCAGTCTTATGCAAGGCATTCTGCATACACGTTTAAACTATCGCATAACATTTCCTTTATCTTTTCTTTTACAGATGTTACCCCCAATCTCCTCCATCTGTCATATTTAGACCTATAATTCTTCTCAATAATACTCTCATCTCACAGGAGGGTAGGTGGAGGGTCTTTCTCTCTGATGTTTATTTAGCTTCCACATTTCGGAACCATATGTCAAAGTTGGGGTGCATAGTGCATTATGTACTCTAATTTTAGTCTCGATTTGCATTTCGCTCTTGTTAAATACTTTCTTAATTAGCAAATAATATAATCTGGTATTGGCTTTTAATTTTTCTTCTGTTTCCATTAGCTATTCCTACGTATTTAAATTGTTTAACTTGTTCTAGCTCTGTGTTCTCTAATCTAGTTCCTACGTTCTTGTGTTTTCTTGATACCACCATTAAATTGGTTTTACTTCGGTTTATTGCCAGCCAAAAGCCAAATGATTAATTTCTACCCTTTCTAGATTGAAATATCCCCATGTTGTTTTCTTTATTCTTTTGTTACATTTCTTAATTATCGCGTCCATTACTATGTTAAGCAGATAGAGACTTACTGTCGCACTCCAGATTCAGTTGTAAACCTTTGGAATACTCTATTTTTTCTCTATGTTTCCGAGTACAGATTTAAGATAGTTTTAATTATTTCTTTATTTACATTATATTTATATATTTTACAAACCATGCTCTAAAATTGTGCCGACGTCCAAATTATTTTATTTATCCGTGGTAGAAAAACGTTCTTCCTTTACGTCTTTACAAAACCATGTATTTAAGGGGTGCAGTTTACGATGTTCTCATAAAATTCTTTTCATCATCCTGTAAAAGATCGGATACATTTTCTTCGAAGAGATTCGCAAAACTATTTTATTAGTCCATTTGTTCCGATCAAATGCGAACATTCAATTTTTCTTTTTCAGTTTAGCCCCTGTCTCAATAAAGCCATTTTATGTGCAGCAACTAATTTTAAACTTTAGAACTTAAAGGGAAATATTAAAACAAATTAAACTTTCCGTATCATAATTTTTAGTTATAGCAGATATCTATTATATTTCTAGCAGATATCTCTTTCTATTTAATCCCATAGCACAAAATATTTCTTAATTAGTTATATTTAAAAAATATCCTGTTTTCAAAAACTTTGATATTGATTTTCTAATTTGCTTGATTAAATTTTTAATTTCTAAAACAAAATAGCTGGAACGTTATAAAGAGAAAAATGGTTTATTTTTTTTTATTTTAGCACAAACTCTAATTTATTTTCATGGCTTTCATGGCAAATTAAAATTCTTAACTGACCATTAACCCCGAACGCATTTTTTTGCTGTTGTGGAAAAGTACCCTATAATTGTTTTTGTTTTAATTTAACTGGTAAAATTTACTTTAGAAATAAAATAACTTGAGTGATTTCGACTGGTCGGGACCGACGTCAATAGACTACCAAGACATCAGCCTAATGTTTCCCAAAGGACCCCTCTTGTCTTATTTCCAACCGTTCTGAAGTCGCCAAAATGTCGTAAAAGAGCATCGCTAATAAATATATAGTTTAGCACTGTTTAAAGCTATTTAAGATGTGATTGATCTCTTGGGATTATTAAAGGGGGAATAAATGACACCTATTTATCACCAAATGAGAAATTTGTCTGTAGTCTGTTTAAGAATGATAATTGTAAATTAGCTAATATTTGTTTGTAACGCATTTTTTTTTATTAATTTTAAGGATATAGAACAAAAAAAAATATTACATATGCACTAGAGTCCTATGGGACCTGGAAGGGCCAGGCCTACATATAGGACGTTAGGAACATAACATAGTGTACTTATATAACTAATAATAATTTTACAGGAAATGATTATGAGTGGTATGCAACAAAGCATTTGACATAAATGCCAACATTACACTTAAGACACATGGCAATAGTCTTTGAGCCACAGTAGCGATACTTTGTTTGTCTGTGGAATAACAAAATGGTCAATTCTATCGAAATAAATATGTATATTTTCATTTTGATTAGGTCTCATCTTAAAACTGCTACATGGTTTTTTTATTCTGCGGAAGAAGTGCTATAGCTACATTTTTTCTAAAATATAAGTAGTCCTATACACTGAGCGATTAGGGAAAAATACCATTTTTTCTTTTTTCTTCTAATGGAAATACGAGAAAGGCGTATGTTCCCATCACAGCGATCTACGTCGCTCATATTCGCATTATATTTTTTTCATATGGTTGCATGACATATGGTTGTTCAATTTGAAGAGTCGTTTTGTCACGTTATTAGTATCTTTTCATAATATGAATGGGTTTGGCGCCTAAAGAATTGAAACACATTGTGGTAAAATTGTTGTCGTTCCATTGAACAGCAACAATATTATTTACCTCTGCTATTTTCTTATCCATTTGAAGTAAGTTTTCTTGCGTTGAGACCAAGTTTTTTCTTGGTTACTTTTCTTAGATAGGCGTTTCGCCAATTCGGAAAGTGGCATCATATTCGCCTCATCATCAAAGTCAGAATTAGCTATATTATTGAAATTTATTTCAACAGGTGCTCCTAGTTCATTAGCTGGTAAATTATCAATTGCTAAATTATTCTCATCGCTTGAGTCCTTAGCGGTAATATCGCCACATGCATTTTCGGGTGGAAGCATATAAATATCCATTCCAGCCTCAGAGAAATTATCATTGTAAGCTATATTTAAGTATTCGTTCAACGTAAGGCCCCTAAAATGTTTAATATGTTTTAACAAAAAAAAATTATGATTTAGTTTTCAAAAAAAAAATAGAATCATACTTTATATGCGTAGCGCCCTACATATACGACAGCTTCATATTTACTTTTATAAATAACCCCGTATTAAAAAGAACCATATTAGTTTTAACCTCCAATACTCCAAAATAAATTAATAACATTTGTGAAACAACATTTAGTAACTAATTACTTACCCAACAAAATTTAACGTCACAGTGGTTCATTTTTCGTAATGTAAACAATAAAACTTTAACAACAAAATGGTGCGCATTCGTAAAGCTGCGTTTACTAGAGACACACGGGCTCCCTTATAGCTGATTTTTATGTTGTGGCGCCACCTATGCATAGTAGGAAATTTTTGGCGGGTGTTTAAACCGTCGACCTTCATGTAGGACGACAGGCATATCTGGGTTAATATTTTCATTTATTGGTTTGCATCTGATGAAGTGATATCAATCCAGTTTTGAGTTGCAAACGCGATGGAAATAAGTTGCTTTTGAAAAACTTTCTAAACTATTTAATTTCAGTTAGTTCTTCTAGAAGTATAAGTTGTCAATAGAACAAATAGTGGGTAAACCAAAGAAATACTATTTAAAGACAGACAAAAAACACGTTATATACCCAGGAGAACTGGCTGATCTGCCTGAAATATTTCTGCTTCATGTTGAGGTTCATTGAAATGTTTTCTCTTGAATCAAATTTAAAATTCACTTCATTTCGTCATATGCATGTAATATTACATGTAAAATACATTGTTAAATTTTGAAGAAAATTAGGTAAACCCTATGGGAATGGAAGAGCAAAGTGTGGAGTACTACCACCAGTACTACCTACAGTGTAAGACTACTAGAGAAGAGTAGTAGATGGCTTGGGGGTCACTACCTCTAGGGGGGTCGCTTTCAGGAATATGGGCGGTCACAATATGTTTAAAAAATAAGTTTCTTATATATATGGAAAAAAAGTGTTACACAAATTTAAATATTACCAGGTAACACCAATATAATAAAATAAACTTAAATAAAGTAATAGCCAAAGTTGTTTGAAATAATAATTTAATGCAACGGTTGATTTTGTCTTTTACTTAAAAGTTTTTCTTTACGAGGATCTTCATTGTAAACACAAATAAGCAAATTATTTTCCAGTGATAATAGACGATTTCTAAATTTAGTTTTAAAACCACTATAGAAGAGTTTTTTTCACATAAGTAAGAAGTAGGAAAGGAGATCGATATTTTCAAAGCTTCCGTTAATAGGCGTCTGTATTCACATCGCCGTGTAAGCCAAAACTTACCTAAATCTTGGTTAAACATTCTAGTTGTAGAGTTTTGTCGTCCGATATTTCAATAAGTTGGTTGTTAATCTCAGTAGGTAATTCAGTAGCTGCAACAATATTTTCATCAAACGGATTGTGAACCCATCTTTTCAACGAATCATCGTTACTATCTAGAAAATATTCCAGTAACTGTAATATTCCACTAACATATATGAAAAAAAAAACATATTTTTGGTAATAACATTCGGAGTTAAAGTGAATGCATCTAAATTGCCTTTTTTCAATGCATATAATCCAAATACCAAGCTTCTTGATAAAGGCATTGACTTTGTCGTCATTAGTAAAATGTTTTTGTTATGGTCTTGTAAACTTCTATTTAGGTCATTCAAATGTGAAAATATATCACTCAAGTAAGCCAACAGTAATAAAGTTTCTCCATCTTTTAAAAACTCTGAAAATGAGCTATATTTATCTTTTTTATCTAAGATCTTTATTCATATCGCAATTCAAAAAGCCTGGTTAGAATTTTTCTTCGTGACAACCATCTGACTTCAGTATGGAAAAGCAGTGAGTCGTATTTGGCACCCATTTCTTCGCACAATATGGAAAGCAAATTAATCTGCATTGGTCGGGTTTTAATAAAATTAGCAATTTTTATGGCTTCTGACAGAATATTTTGCAAATTATCTGGCATCTTTTTTATAGCAAGCACTTTTCTGTGAAGAATGCCGTGCGTCCATTCTATATATGGTATTATGTCAAATTTTATTATCACACCACTGTTCTTCCCCGTCATCTCTTTCGCGCCATCAACATTTACAGGAATGCATTTGTTAAAGTCCATGTTTTCGTTTTGTGTTGTATCGAGGGAGTCCTTCGCCAGTTGCAAGATCTAGGATTTGCAAAATAGCATATTTTCTATAATTGGCCTCTCCATTGTATTAATACATTTCGATATTTTGTCATTTGAAAGTGGTATAGTTTTCAGTTTTTTTGAACCTTCCGGACTCATAATTACAATTATCATATCAACGGCAGCTTGGACTCCCTGGCCACTGTTAATGCTACTAAATAGGATGATTGAAGTGCTGCTGCCTCATTACTGCTTGATTAGTTGATTTTTCAAGATGAGTGATTTACGCTCGAATAATTCTTATGGTTTGTTTTGCAAAGACGGGCGTTTTGTTTCCAGATGCCAGACTAATTTTGAAGGATTCATGCTTTCCGCGGACAGAACTTGATAACAAATAACACATTGCGGCTTGTCATTCAAAGCAATGAATCCTTATTTTAAATATGTTTCATTGTACAATCTGGTCTTTTCCTTTACTGTTTCATAAGATGTAGACGCTGCATTCTGTTTTGCCACAAATTTGTCAATTGTATTTAATATTATTAATTTATTTTATTACCACAATGTTATTAATTTATTTAACACTGAGTGAGAGAAGAAATCGTGGTAATTGTTTTCGAAAAACCGTAATTAACAATGAAATTCTTTGTTCGGTTCTTTTGTTTTTATTACCAAAGCGCATGTGGTGCATCTCGCATGTGCGTGCAACTGGCGGGCACAGGTTCGAATTGGTAAAAGTTATATAGGCTGGGTGCGGTATATTTGCTGTATGAACACGTTTGTAGGAGTTTATAAGCAATTTAAAAATAAAAACGATTCTTCATAAATCACGATGCTGAAAAAATGACGAATCGTCGACGTGTTAACTGGCCGATGGAACACTTTGATAAACGTCAAATTAAGATATTGTAGTGAGGGGAATCACAACTTTTTTAACTTAAATTTTTGGCTATTTAGTGGGTCGCGACACTAAAAACTATACTATAGAGCAATCTGCATAAGTACGAGCAATGGACAACCAATTTTGCGCACTAAAAAAACCTGGTTTTCACCCTCAAAATGTGCTACTGGCATGATTTTACAGGAATGATTCACTGGAAAGTTCACAATCCCCAATTTAAGAATTTCCAAGACTGATTCATCGAACAGGTGATATTTGCAGCATGATAATCTGAATCATCATAGTGCGAGAAACAAGAGTTAGGCTGAAAAATATCTCCTCACACACCATATTAACCTAATACTGCACACTCAGATTACCATCTTTTTGGCTTTATGAAACATTTTGCTGGAAAAAAGTCTACTGCGCCAGTTATTAAAACTGTAATCGAAGAATATTTTACTTCTAAATTACCATCGTTTTAGAAAAAGGGAATTAGGACAGTTAGGACAAATTAGGAATTAGACAGAGAGATAGGTAAAGATTTTCAATAATGAAATGAATGCAGCTAAAAATGAGCTAACGGTGGAAATAAAAATAAAATGTACAGTAATCGAAATATATATATATATATATATATATATATATATATATATATATATATATATATATATATATATATATATATATATATATATATATATATATAACTCTAATACGCTATATAACTATCTTGAGCTATATAACTATATAGCTAACGCTATATAACTATCTTGAGCCGTTTAAAAAAAAATATTTTTTGTTTAAGAACTTTGGCAATGAACATCCTTGAATAAAAAAATATTATTTTTTACAACCAGCATAGCTAGATACCGAAATTTTTGAATACGGTTTCTTAATAGGTTGCTTTATGACAATATGACATGAGAACTAATTTTTCGCAAACAGGGCGTTTACAAAATAGAGACCTTTTGATAACACTAAAGATTCATGTTATGTAGGAATTTTAAATGGACCACTCTGCATTTTATAGTAGCTCAAAAGAGCAATACATTCTGTATCTAAAATTATTAAGTGATTATATACCTATTTTTAACGGTTTTCTGTATAAAAAACTATTTTTATAGCAAATGTTCGAAACGGTGACCGTTTACCTCCAAACACTTCAACATTCTAATTGGACCCCTTCCGTGACAGCTCTTCTTATCTCAATAGGACCTAAGGTTGTGAATGCTTGACTCACCCGATGTTTTAACTCCTCTCTAGTGTGTTGTGTTTTGCAGATATTCTTTTACATTACCCCAAAGATCAAGGAGAGTTAAATGGGGTGATCTCGACGGCCAATTCCACAGACTCAAATGTCTAAACCACCGGTTTTGAAATAGTTCATATAGTTGCCTGCTTACTTTTTCTTTACAGTGTGCCGGAGCACCATCAAGCTGGTACCAGCTGCTTCGATACACTGCCAGTGGAAGGTTTTCTGTCAAATCCTCTACTACTGTTGTTACTATTTCTAGATACTTTCGTAAAATTAACTGTTCATCGTAAATAAAGTCTCGAATTTGTTTGTCCATGATTAAACAAAAAAACATTAAAACTAAATTTCTCTTGGAATGCGGAATCCCTGGTAAAATGAGGATTTTTATTGGCCCAGAATTGACAATTTCGCCTGTTAAAAACTCCTTCTCTCGAAAATTTGGACTCTTCAGTTGAAATGAGCTAATAAATTTTCACAAAACTCCGCTCTTTGAGGGCATTCGTCTGGCTTGAGAAACTGAGCTTTAGAAAATTTGTAAGGGCGCATGCCGTATTTTTTCAGTATTCTTTGTATTGAGGAGAATGTTATCAGCTCGTGCAGCTCGTGTAACGTGTGCAGCTCGTCTTCAGCTCTTCTAATAGAAGATTGTGGATATGTATGAAAATAAGCCAGAATAATAATCGCGTTATTCTCATGAGATGTTACCGGCTTGGTAAAATTCCGGGGGGGTCTTCGAAAAACCAAAATTTATAAAATTTGTTTGAATCCGTCTAAATTTTATTGTATTCATTCATGTTAAATTAGGGTACATTGCGTTAAATTGTGTGCAGGTGCGGTCGATAATTTTGTCACGCTGTCCATATCAAATAAATACATTCATGATCACTGCATTTGAATAGTTAATTCCTTCTATTCTTTACTGAGACAGTTATTTACTTAAATACGCTAATTATGAATTATTAAACTAATAATTTCAAATACATACATTTTCATAATATTTGTTTAGAAGTAATGTCACCCTAACCGGCCGTGGCCCATTACTATAATAAACCTATATCTTTACATTAATTGCATTATTTTGGTTTTTTTTTATAAGCCGAAAACCGCTAAAAATAGGTGCATTATCACTTAACACTTTTAGATACAGAATTTATTGCTCTTTTGTGTTCCACTATGAAATATAGGATGTTCCACTTAAAACTCCTACATAAAATGAATTTTTAAGTTCTATTAAATGCGCAATATTTTGTAAACACCCTGTATACGATAAATTATTTCTCATATCATATTATCATATAGCAACCTATTAAGAAATAGTATTCAATAATTCAGATATCTATCTATGCTGGTTATAAAAAGAAATATTTTATATTCAGGGATGTCTCTTGCCAAATTTCTTAGAAAATATTTTTTATTTCCATAGCATATGTCATATACAAAAGTTTCAAAATATCTCATAGAATGTAAAAATGTATTATCATATAGGATATTCCATTTAAAAAATTAATGTTGGTATCAAGTACCAGTAGATTTGGCAACACCGTCTAAAATTTCAAATCTTTTCTTTAACTGCTTCTCCCTAAACGTCTAATGTACCATTCACCGTGGATCACCCTATATATATTGGACAGTTAAGTAAAATTGTTAATTAAAGTTGCGTTGATATAGATGCCCAACTGCTTATATTCGATATTTTGAAATATTAAAACATCCGGTTTCGTCTATCTGCGTAGAGAACACTTATTATCCGGACTGACTTCTGCTTTATTAAATGTAATAATTTCTACACCCTACTAATTTAAACTGTTTACATCGAGGCTTTTTTTAGCATGTTTAAAACGGTTGCTTTAATTAAATATCTCTGCAAACTTAATAAAAATTATATAATTATAAGAATAGAAATATATGGTATCCAACTTAGTCTTCTGCATTAATAATATCGAATTATTTTTTGTTATGTTTATGTATTAAGGACTTTTGTTTGTTAGTATGTAAAAGCATACATTATATAAATCATTTGGATGTCAAAGCTACAACTAATATGTAAAAATTAGTTACCCCCCGTGTTAACAGTACTAAGGAAATATATGCAAAATTATTTTATTTTCCTTTCATGATATATTTTTACCGCATTTATTTCCTACAAAATGGGGAATAATTAAATGTTCCATTAAAAGATAATTTTTTAATAGAACGTGATTTTTAAATTACTGTCTGACGACATTTAGTGTTAGAAGAATAAAGCAATGAATATTCATAGTCATAGCTAGGATTATGGTGCGAAGTTCTTTCGGTAATAGGATTGCATTTATTGCAATGCCTGAGATTTCAAAGAAAATTCATTTTCCGACATCCAAAGCCTCTTTCTACTAAAATCGTTTTGTTTAATACTTTATAGTATAAAGATAAGGGAGATATGAATGTCTTTTAATTAAAAATCTATTAGCAGCGTACAATTTAATAAAATTGCTTAAAATTAAAAATTAAAAATGAATTATTTAAAGAAAAACAAATACCTTGTGTTTGATGATTTAAAAAAAACAATAAAATAACATTAAAATAAGTGAAAAAAATTGCGAAATTAGGACAATTTCGACGATGACGATGAGGATGCTCGTGAGATTTGCGAAGTGGAGAGAAAAGGTGCCGTATTAATCCATAGAGGGAGATTTGAAGTTATAGGAAGATCTGGTCGTCTACGGTTTCTCGATGCTGATGCTTTAAGAGCAGCTGTGGGTGCAGATCCTAGTACAAGCATTAGGAAGTTTTTAGAGTAATTAGGAGTATCCCATACTACTGTTAAGCGGTATTTGCAAGGTATAGGAAGGGTACCATAGAGTTAGAAGCATCCCTATAGTACTGCAGCAACAACAAAAAGGCAAATACTTTTGTTGTTCGTCCTAGTACTATCGATTGTTAATGTACTGGTTCACCATTTTTCTTCACACAATTAATAATTGGTCTAGACCAGGGTTCACTAACCTTTTCAATGTGTTGAGCTACTTTAGTAATATTCAAATAGAGGGAGCTATCTAAACTTTTTTAATGTAATAATGGAAACACATTTTTGACGTACAAGATACATACATTGGTATACCAAACTACTAAAATGGCTACCGGTAGCTCGCGATCGACGGGTTGATCCATTCCTGGTCTAGACATAGATCGAATTGAATGATCAATTTGATCTTAAAATACTTCATCCGAAGTTACTTAAAACTGATGTCTTAGAACTTCCATTCTATGAAGAAAATTGGGTACCATCAGAAGTTGCCTATCGTTAATGCCCCATACGTGCTCAATTAGTGAAAGATCTGGGCATCTTGGTAGCCAAGGTAATGATAGAGTTGAAAGAAATCCATAGATGTAATATGTTACTCTTTCTATATGCTGCCGTTCGTCGTCTTGCTGAAAATGGGGTTTTGGTTTTCTAAGTTATGACAATAGATTAGTTTTGATATGATCTTTTTCGACAGATTTGATGATTTTTGTATAATAATTTTCTGTATATAAAGCTTAGCAGACAGCTTATCTTGAATTAATACATAGGTGACCTATAAATCCGGAGAGCCTTATTTGGCAGTTCATATACCAATTGGCTTTCCATGTTCTGAAGATCAATAATTCGCAACTTGATCCTGACTGTAGTTTTTTTTTCACCATAGAAAACTACCGACTTCCACATTTTACATTATTATTTAAATATCCAGTTACATATTAATTTGACATTTTCAATGACCTACAAAAATGAAATTTATTATTAAAATTATTTATTAATAAAATTTATTATCATTAAAATGAAAATTATTAAAAAAATTAAATAATATTTGATATATGGTATTCCTATCAAAAATCCTTCTTGAAATAAACATGCTTTTATAATTATTTAAAAATAATGTTTACTTTCAAAGAAATAATCTAATAAATAGTCATAATTCATCTTAACCATCGATACACTATTTATAAAACGATTGTGGTTATTTCAAAATCCGTTTACGATATTCACCAGGTAAAATCCCTTATATCCTAGTAAAATCTAGAAAAATAAACGACCTTGCAACAGAAATCTTTATTGAAATTCATTCAAATGAGAAAAATTTTCAGGAATAAAAGCTGCAAATTGTTGCTACAGTCTGTTGCCTTAGTTTGAAACTGAAATGCTTTCAAATATAAATGTATGTTTTAACTTGATTAAATCTCTAATTTATTAAATATTACTAGTACATAAACTCTTAACCTTAACCTCGGTTTCTTTTTATCGAATTTGATAAGTTTATTTGTTTATGACTTTGTAAAGTAACTTATGCATAATTTAATTATGCATAACTTTTAATTAATTAAGTGTTTGTGTATTTAACTCACGTAGCCGACACTTGATCGAAATTCATTTTAAATAAAATAACTAAACCATAATTTCTTTAATAATGCCTTCTTCAGATCAACGTTCGTCATCAAGATTATATAGTGAGGATGAATGTATGAAGACATCATACAAACCGACATAACAAACCACAAACATGCGTAAATATTTTATTTAAAGCTTTTGTGGTGGTTTGTTGAAGAGCAACAAACAGTAATATTTAATATAGATAAAAAAAAAGGCATTTATACACGAAATTGATTTACCAATCTTTTTTGCAATATGTCGATAGTGATGGCAATAATGTAGGGTGCGACTCCGCCTTAATGACTCCGCCGTATGACAGACATCACAAAATCTATTAATATCGATTGATAACGCTTCATTTACTTTCTCATGTTCTCATTTTGGAATAAAAAAGCCCAAAGATGTTATCGTACCATTAAGCACATCAAACATGAAATGCCTTCACTTAAACCCCCTGTGGATTGCTGCCATACTAAAATTAACTGGGTTGCTTACATATGAAGCCAATGAGCTTTATATATATATATATATATATATATATATATATATATATATATATATATATATATATATATATATATATAGAAATGTTTTACCCTTTCTCCACGGAGTGCCACCGATCGCCTTCGCCCAACTGTCCACCATACGACGTCACGTGTCTCTCGGGACCGGTTTATAGACTTTCCGGGACTCGTGGGACGGGTCTCTCGGGACCGGTTTATAGACTTTCCGGGACTCGTGGGACGGGTATCTCGGGACTGGTTTGTAGAGCCGTCATCAGCCGAGCTTCAGTCGAACGTAAGGAAAGCATATATTATATATATATATATATATATATATATATATATATATATATATATATATATATATATATATATATATATATATATACCGAATACATGGGGAACTGAACTGAAATTAACTAGCTTTGGTTTACTCAAGGAGAGTTTCGCGGTGGCAAGGGGTCAATCCGCATGAAATTAGAAGTATTATGAAAAAAATCCAGAAATCGACGTATCTTTCCATGAACCGCGTACAGCACACATTTTTCTTTGCTGGTGATTTCCCGAAATCTTAAGCAGAAATAAAGTTACATATATTGTTGCTCTCTAGCCTATATAGATCATTAACAAAGCCATTTTTGTTGACTTCAAAGATAAACCTGGACAAGAAATTAATATATTCAGTCATCACTTTCGTCGGGATGCTAACTCCTCACCGCAACCGATATTGTTACGTGCTTGTCTAAAGGGCCAGATTGATTTTACCGTCCTATTAGTTCTATATATAGCTACTTGTGGCGGATATTCGTGCAGTTGTTTTAATGTATGTCATTCCTAACATTAATAACAATCCCTATTAACCTCGATAAAAAAAATATCCACGCCTTGAAACAAATTAATTAATTAATTTGCAATAAACTAGTTAAATATTAAAGTCAGAGTATTTGAAAATTTCGATTCATACAGCCTTTCTAATCCCGAGACGTGGAGTGGCCTTAAGCCGTCATCAGTCGGTCTCTAGTGGAACGTTCGAAAGTAACTAAAGGATTAACGAAAGGCCTTATCCAGGTTGATTTTTTAGGGTGTCCGAACTTCCAATAGGGGTCACTGTCAAACGAACTATGAGTTTGCGCAGCTGTAGTATTAAAATAATTTAGTATAGTCTGACAAATCATAATGCAATGTTTAAAATCAAAGCAACCCCTACAAATTGTAGAAATTTATTATCACAATCAGAGTTCTGTGCGCCGAACTTATGGAGTACTTCGTGAAACCGAGCGATGTATTCACCGAATTATCGACACATACCGAACATTTTACCCTGCTCGATATTAAAACCAAAACAAGACAAAAACCTGGTGTTCCGGAAAAAATATCGCCGCTGTTGCAGGCTGTGTGAATTTATCAATTCGTCGCCGTTCGCAGAAAGTTGGGCTTTATTATTCGAGTGCGTGGAAAATTTTGCGTAAATCTTGATCTTGCCCTTACAAGCTGAATCTTGTAAGGTGTGTCCAAGAACTCAAGAAAAAAACATCGCATGGAACGAATTGTTCGGCGGTGGCATCATTGGTAGTATTTCTTTAAAAATCAAGCTAAAAAGAACGTTACTGTTAAGGGGGTCATTAAAGAGCCATTAGCAAGGATTATTTAAATCATAATTTTAATGGTATTAATCTGGAGGACATGTGGTTCCAACCATCATACCACTCCACGTATCATACAGCCATTGTAACAATTAATTTATGGAGGGAACTGGAGGTTATGTTAAATCTTTAGCCTGTGCTGTTAAACCAGCAACTATTGACGCCTTAAAAACCAACATAACTTGGATAATTGCGGACGTAAGACTCCAATTGCTTGAACAAGTGCTCGGAAATTGGATTAAACAAATGCGCTTTGTCAGAAGTAGCTGTGGCGGACATTTGTGAGAAATTGTTTTTAAGCATTAATGCCATTGGATGTTGTTTCATATAAAATAAATAGTTTCAAGGGATCTAATTTGGTTGTTGTTTTATTTAAATTTAAAGTTCGGAGGCATTAATAAAATCATTCTATATATCGGGTCTAAGTAGGATGAAAAGAAGTATTTAAGTGCAGCTCACGCCATCATGGGGTGCGTAAGAGAATTACTACAAAAAAAATGCGTGTAGTACAGAAAAGTGTCCTTGTTTTTCAAATATATTTAATATTCTCCCTCTGCCCACTGTGCAATGTTTTATGCATACCTCGTATCTAAAGAGGTTCAGGGACGGGTCGCGAATGGCTTTACACAGTAGTATTGTTATCAACCACACGATGGCATAAGCTCCATTTAAATGCTGCTTTATATCTGACTTGGCCCGATATATATTGTCAGGACTTTTGGTCAATCCTTCAGTTGATTCAAATGTTTAACTTGAGCCCGACTGATGACAACTTAAGAAACCGAAAGAGTAAAACCAGAAATCGACTTTGGGAGTCGCTTGTTCATGGTTATCATGACATATGTTGAATGAAGGGTTGACTCATGAAGCGTTGGCCAATTTTTACGTGGAGCATGGGAAAAATTTTATTAGTTTATTAAATACCTTTGATATACCTTAATACTTATGAGGTTCTCGATATATTTTGTCGCTTCATCATTGGTAAGACAAAAATATAATTACTATGTATAGTTAATCTGTTTGAGCTGAAGTTTCATCGAATAATTTAAAACTTATAATTAGCATTTGTTAGCCCTGCTAAAAGAATGAATATATTATACCACGTGATTATACAATGTTGAGTTCCACAAATAACTTACTAGAGGTCATTAATGAAATGGTTTGGTTTATTAATTAAATCATTTGGCTAATTTTCGATATAGATCTCTCAGGTATACACTATACCTTGTTCGAAAAATTAAATTTTAAATTAAGTGACAATAAATAGTACACACTTAAAACGAAATTGTCTACATACAAATAACTTTACATCTGCAAAGTAATAACGAGGGATATATTGAATAAATTAACTATTCAATTCAGTTTTATTGATTTCACTTATTGGCCACTTTAGTCGTATCAGATATTTACATTAATATTTCAATTAACTAATTATTTGACCCAAATAATATTTCAGATATATGTGTATATTTCATGCTTCTCTTCAAGTAAGGAGGTTGTCCAATAAGACCGTGAGACCGTTAATATGAGGCATATTTTTATCATATTTTATCTTGGAAAACATAAGAGTATTATGTTTGGAAAATAATATCGTTCAAATGCTCCCTCAGGTTCGTTCGGTGGAATGCATTCTGAAGAGTCAAGTTTCGATTATTCTTCTGTTACACATATCCGAGGTATATTTTCAATGGTAGACGGAATATTTTGTTTAAAGTCAAGAATTGTTGTTCGGGGTTATTTCTGTAAACCAGATATTCAAGTAACCCTACAGAAAATAACACAGGTCAACAAATTTAAACTTTTTGAGGTAACATTTATAACAATAGGTGCATATGAAGTATTTTGTAGTCCTAAATTCGAAATTGAAAATTAATTACTGTAACACCTACAGTTTTTTTTTGTTACATGGGGTCGGTGGTGGGGAAAAAAATGAAGGGACATATTTTTACAATCTAATAATTATTTAATATATACATGTAAAACGTGTTAAATCTATGTAAATACTTTACTGAGTCCAAAAACTTCTTCAGTCCAAAAACTGCACCAAACAGTGACTTTCTCAGGATGAAAACGCAACTCCTGAATCGCATTTTTAGGATTTTTATCAGCCTAAATCCTGCAGTTTGCCAGAATTGCGCTTCGTCGGAAAAGAATATTTCTTCCCCAAAATGAGAGTCGCCTTCTAACTGCTTTATAGTCCAAGTGGCGAATGTTCGACGCAGATGACGCACATGATGCCATTATTTGTTCTTCAAAATTAAATAAAAATAATCAAATTATTACTTCTATTTATCATTGTGCCTCATCTTAAAATTCTGATACTCTTATTGAAAAATCTTTTATGATAGATTATACTATCCTAATTCAATAAAATAAATCGAAAGCTATCGTAATCCATATTTATTTTTAACTTATTTTCATTTATTGGATTTCGGTGGGAATTTACTCAGGTTCATGTATACTAACAAGGTTAATTCGGTTTAGTTCATCAGGAAGCTTGTTTTATGTAGGGATAACAATAATTCAAATTAACATATTTAGTAATTCTTACAGTGATAAAATCTTGAATTAATTTATATATATATTCCGTTTGAAATTGAATACAATAAAATGTTTGAATGTTACAATAAAATTCACCACATTTAAATTGCACACTATTTATATTCTATAAAGCGATTTGAAGTTTATATTTAACAGATCTATTAACTCGGCATTTCAAGGAGACTATCTTCTCATTTAATTGAGCATTGAGCACATTGCGCATTATAGTAAATTTGCCTAAAACCATATATCCACTATTCAACTTGAATGTCAACTATGTAGTCTATGTAAACAATAATGTGATGCTAAAACAAGTAGACAGCTTCAGATACTTAGGGGTAATCATAATCAGATACGGCTTGAGAAAAGACGGACTTTGAAAAACGAATGCAATGTGATAATGTGTTTTAATTATTGTTGGTGCGATGAGCTTATCTCCAGAATAACTAATTGAAACGTAGGTCAGGTAATGATACTTCTGTGTGGGTCAGTCCTTTTTTATGGTCTGGAAGTATGAACTCTCGATACTGCCCTGAAAAGGAGACCCAAACCAATCCATCCCTGGATTGGTCCATCTGTCGTCACATCACCCCGCTGTACGGCCTCCCACCTCCATTTAATTTTTTTCACCTTTTCAATGATGTCACATACTTTCGTTTGTTCTCTTATCCATGTGCAGGTCTTTTTGTTCCGCTTTATAAGGCCAAGCACACACCTTTCTATTCTATCTGTGCTATCCGAAGTTTTTGAACTGATTGTGATGTGATTGTCCATGTATCACTTCCGTGTGTCAAAACAGGCAGTATGCGCTGATCAAAAACTTTTCTGTTCAGACAAAGTGAGAGTTTATCTGTAAACACTGTGTTGAGCGTGTCAGCTAATTTTAACACGCCGTTCCATTTCCTGAGCAGCATCACCCTCTATTGAAATCCTTTGCCCAAGATATATGTAGTGGCCCACAACCTCTAAATCGCTTCCTAAAATGGAAATTCTTCTGTTCAGCAAATTTGTTGAATATAACATGACTCTTTTTCAGGTTTATTTTCAAGCCCAATGGTTCTCCCGCCCTTTGTAGCTCTTGTACGTGTTTTTGTAGTTCATATTGGTCTTGTGATGAGAGACCGATATCATCTGTAAATTTAAGATGGCTTAAATATGCAAAATTTATTTTTATTCCATCCTGTTTCCAATCCAGATTACGGAATAGGTTTTCAAGGCAAGCTGGGAAAAGAACAGGCGATATTGAGTCACCATACCCCCTTCTACACTGATTTTACCTTCAAGATTATCCAGGTGAACTGTCGCTGTAACTTTATCATATATGGCTCCTAGTAGGTTTGCATAGGCTCTTTCTATCGCTTGGTTAAGCAATGTATCCGTTATGTCTTGCTTTGATATTGCGTCAAATGTCTTTTCACAGCCAATAAAAGCAAAACATGGTGGCATACTGCATTGTGTCATTCAGTGCTCTTAATATTTTTTTAGATATTATCTTGGTGAAAACTTTGTATATTACTGATAGAAGGCTTATAGGGCGGTAGTCTTTTTAATCTTCCTGTGCTCCTTTCTTATGAAGAAGAATCATTTTTCAGCATTTTTCTATAGGTTGGGTATTTTTTGTACTTTGAGGCATTTTGAGTACAATTTTGCCAGTATTTTATGTAAGTTCATCTACCAGCTTTTAACACTACAACCGTTACACTGTCCTTTTCTGGAGCCTTTCCATTCTTCATCGCTTCTATAGTATTTATCGCTTTATCCAATAGCACATCTGCAATTTGCTGCTATGTGGGCATTGCTGTCTTTTCTTTGACTAGTTCTTTAATAAAAAAATTAATAAATAAAATCATCTGATAATAATCTGATCATTTAATAAATAAAATCTTCTGATAACCTTTAATATTTCCGTACATTTCCTGTACGTTGTACTGTGCCATTTTCACGCCTTAAGGTAATATTATATATATATATATATATATATATATATATATATATATATATATATATATATATATATATATATATATATATATATATATATATATATTTACATACATATATATATATATATATATATATATATATATATATATATATATATATATATATATATATATATATATATATATATATATATATATATACATACATATATACATACATATATATATATATATATATATATATATATATATATATATATATATATATATATATATATATATATATATATATATATAGAGCTTTCCATGCCAAATCGACCACTTTTAACCCTGAGTCCTTTCGTTTTCGCTGAAACTTTTGTGTCCTTTTCACACCGACTCCCTCCCCCTGCCCAAGACGTTTCTCAGAATTTTATTCAAATTTTTTGCCCAACCCAAAAAAAGTTATGGGTTTCTGAAAAAAATGGGTCTTTTTTTTTTAATGAATTGAGCTAATGAATTATAAACCATTTATAATTCATTAGCTCAAATTTTTTGTGTTAATATTACATCATCAGTTCATTTATGCTTGTTTTCGTATATAACTCATCTTCTCCGAAGTTCCCTCAGTACGAGGGAATTAATAAGGAATCTGTATTTACCTCGTTTCCTTTACTTTTTGTTAAGAAAATAAATACTACAACTCTTGTTGAGCCACCAGATTTGAACAAAATTCTAGATTTTCTAATATATATATATATATATATATATATATATATATATATATATATATATATATATATATATATATATACACATAACAAAGACATTTTGTGTTATATAATATATCAACATTTACAATTTACCAAAGTAGTTAGGTAGATAGTCACTTAATATTGCTTATTGTAAAGTAGACATTAATATCTACATTTACTTCTTAATATATTGTTTTTATTAGTCGAAATGTTATTATTGTGGTTTTTAGTGGTTGCAGCTGTGGTACTTTCTATTTGAAAATTTTAATAACTCGTTGACCGTGCTCTAGTCAGTGTAGAATAATTTTACTATACTCTAATGGTTTAACGTTATAACATATAAAAATAATTCTCATTAAAATTTCGCTGTTAAAGCTGAAATTATTTACTTTACAGTCTATGTACAACTATTTTGTAATGGTTAATATTTTTAATGCTTAATATTTATGTTTAATGTTTAATAATATTTAATATATTTTGAGTCTGGGTAAATCTGTAATTTTACTAACTATATGTATTTTATTTTTCAGGTAAGAATATTTCTGCTGTTCTTTTTGTAAGTAGCTATCCTTATTAAGTTCATATATAATTAGAAAATTAAAAAATGTTTTATTACTTATAAAACATAGAATAATTATGGAATATATATTACAAATATATATTGAAGGTCTGCTTGAATTTGTTGGAATGTCTAGAACGTTTTAAATTGATTTTTAATAAAATAAAAATTATGATTTGTGAAACATTACTTCAATTTATTGGATGGAGTTATTTGTTACTCAAAGCTAATAATTAAGCTTTTTTAATTATGAAGATTGATTTTCTTAAACTATTTAAGCGTTAGCCATTGACTTGATCCCTTAAATACCAAGAGGTAAAAAATAATGTAATTTGACTTACAGTGTAGCGTTCAATCTGGCGATACTGATAGTTTCCTCTTTAGAGGAGATACATGTCAATATCGAATGCCTCTTCAATTAGAGTTTGTACTCGTTAGAGTCACTTGGTGGTCAAAATTGACTAGAAAAAGAACTAGAAAAATCCGGTTTATGAAAAGAATTGCTACTGACCACCAAGTGACTCTTTTGAGCTAGATATCGGCCTGTTTCTCCTGCAAAAGGGAAGCCAAGAGTGCTGCTAAATCGAGTGCTACGCCACCAATCTAAATAATTTATTTACACATTTCGTAATATAGGAAATCCAACATCAAGAGCGGAGTGCTGAATTTTGATAATTTTCCATAGAAGTATTGAACAATTCTAATTCTCTCAACTTCATAAACGAAAGTCGTTTGAAAGCTGCTATGATTTATTAGATGACATGCTGTGAAATTTCATCTAGTTACTGGACCTTTATATTTTTCATTTAGTCATAGAAAAAATTAATGACCATAATATGATCTTACTCTTTTCTTAGTCTGTTTTTATTAATACAACATTTTTTAGAGTTAGCAAATTTTTTTTTATTATATTATATATGACAATACCATATTAGAGCATTACATATTGTGGATTTTAAGTTTAACCCATGTTGTGAAGCTCTATACATTTTCTAAGGTTGTGACTATTACTATTAATAAGAAAATAAACGGTCCAATGAAAAAGTAATGGCGCAATTCAATTTATAGTACAGCTGGGTAAAAGTTAAAGTTTCTTTACGGAGAAGCGCCAATTTGTTCGGGAGAATTACGGTGTTATATCTATCAGGAGAATTATTAGATAAAAAGTAAAAATAAAACGTCCACATTATGTAGAAAAGTCATTGTAAGAAAAAGTTGTATATATATTAAAACAATTATTTTCACGAATGGTGGAAAATGTACGTAAGTTATTCCATCAATCTTTTCGTTCTGTGGTCACAATGTTTCTCCAAAATATCATTTGGCATTTTCAAGGGTTGATTGATTTGTCCGTTACTTCGTGATAGTTCGTTTTTGAAATCGAATAAGACAATGATGTGTGACAGACTAGAAATTATAAAATTGTTTTATTCGATTTTAAAGTGTTGTTCGCAACAACACTTGCCAACATCAAACAAACCGTCAATCCAAACAAACCGTCGTATCCGTTAGCCCCGTATTTAGTATCAAATATACGAAATTGCAAGGTAGTGGCACGTGAGGAAAAACATTTGGATGCTCTGCTAGGTCATTCAGTCCCCACCAGAATGCCAATAAATATTTTCCGAGAGCCTATTATACATAGCCATCTAATCTTTGTTTATCCGGTACGCACGAACGTTTGAAGAAGACTGAAGAAACATTCAGAGATAAAGACTGTTGTTATCGAAATTTTCAGAAGACACGTTTTTTCTTACGTGAACCGTGCTATTTTGCGTATTGCGGGCTGGGATTTTCTTCTGGGTGTCTACTGCGAATGCTAGCCATAGGATGGCGCGAGGCGTTTTGTAGTGACCTCCGCTTGTCAAAAATATATGTACGGTCATTGTTCAATCTCGTTCAGGTGTTAGACTTGTGCCCAAATGATGAATGGTGTAAGACCAGAAATCGATCTCTAGAGATTCTTGTTGACGGGAAACTAGCAGAGCAGCCACGTGGAATAAATATTTTTCTATAGAAAATATAAAAATATTTACAGTTTTGTTATATTTATCTTTTGGAACATTTTTTGGGTGAAGCCTATTTCAATGGAAATGCGGAGAATGTGATTTTAATTTCTAGCGTAATTCTCTTGTATTCAAAAAATCGCAAATTTTAAAGAGTTTTCTCTCCGAGCCTGGATTCCATTGGTAACTTGTAGATTGTTTCATTAAATTTAAGATCTCAATAAGCTTACCTGCTCTCAAGAAACCTTACGTCTGATACTAAACAAAATCGTGATCTGAAGACCTACTTTCAAACGATCTCGGAATTTGCTCAATTGACCATCTTAGGATTTAGTTAGGCGGTTAAGGTAGCATCCACATATTTGTATTAGAAATGGATCTATCGACCCGTTTTGTCGTATCCATTCCTAGTCTCATTTACATATTTATCAAGTGCAGATTTATGTGTCTGCGTAGATGCATTTATGCAGTTGCATGCACACCAGTGCTTCTATACATTTATAGATTTACCAGCGTTCGTTCTTTAAGATCGTTTTGCTCTTTTTATGTGGAAATATATTTGCCAGAGTACTATTAATTCTTTGTAATAAGGGTGATTACGTATTTCACTCCAAGAGAAATCCTTGGTAAGTTTATGTGTTTTAGCGCATAAATATTAAATGTTAAATTTTTGTCATGTCTATATTTTATATTGGTTTTATAGTTTTATTGGTTAGATAGATCAATATCAACCATTTGTTCGAGATCCAGTGGATATTAGCTAACTACCCTATTGTATCCCACCATCGGGTTATTTCAAGTACGTTTTATAATTTGTATGCTCTGTACCTATGTTTCGCAAGTAATTGCCTATATCTTACATTAATAAATTATATTAATACATTTATAATATAGTTAAATATGATCACTGATTATTATTAATTTTTGGATGAAGGTTCCACATCAAAAGAGTAATTAATCATAAAAATTGGGACAAAACAACCATTGGATTGGCTAATAATACTTAATGATGTATTGGTTCACTTTGGTTAATTACCCATCACTTATTAACTCATCTAGATACTAATCACAAGAGATGGTTGATTTTGTCTTGAGCTATCTTAATAAACCTTTCAGATCTCAAAAGTATTAAATAATACAGACTTCGTCTGTTTTAAAAATTCCCACAAAAAGAAGGTGGTGCCTTTTTCAAAAGAAAATAAATTATTGATACGTTACTTGACGAGAACTCTGCAATTCAGTGAACTGAAATAAGTTAAAAGTTTTACAAGTCAAGTTTTTTTCTATTAATATGGATTATTAATCGATCTTGAGATCGGTTTATTATCAGATAAACATTTTTTAAATTTTATTTATTATTTAATACAAATTTAATTTTTTTTATTATAAATATCCTCATAGTTTTCATTTTATTGAAAAATATTCTTTAAAAGATCCAATTAGCAGGTTTAAATTTTATCAAGTTTTATTTATTTCTAAAATTAATTGCTATTAACAAGAAAGTATCCTTCTAGTTAAAAAAATAACGCGGTCCTAATTTATAACCCAGTAGGGAAAAAGTCAAAGCTTCTTTACGGAGATGCTGCAATGTTTGCCGTACTATTATTTACTTAATATTGCAGGTGTTCTAACAGAAAATATGTATCATGGAGATTAAAAAAGGCGAAATGAAAAATTAAGCTAGGTTTCCTAAGTTTTGTTTTCTTTTGTAATAAAATACAATGCAATGCAGTTGCATATTTTTCATATTATATTATTAAAGAATATATCTTTTAAATGATTGCATGCAATATATCTTATGAATAACACCGGTCAACAAATTTAAACTTTTTTCAGGTAACATTGATCAAAATAGGTGTATATGAAGCATTTTGTAGTCCTAAATTCGAAAATGATAATCTAATTCCTGTAACACGTACAGTTGTAACACGTACAGGGAGGTAGCGGTAGGGAAAAAGGAGACAACATATTCGTACAATCTAATGTTTATTTATATAAACATGTTAAACGTGATAAATCCATGCAAGTATATTACTGAGAATTGTGTGAAAAAAATATTAAGTGAGATGTCATACAGTAGTCGCGCAACATAGATAGGTTCCAGCGTCAATGGTATTTTGCTTCCATCGTCCTGATGTCCTGGTGAAACCTCTTTCCTTGTTCGTCGCTTTCAAATGGGGTGTAAAAAATGCATTTCTAGGGACATGGGACACCCTAGTATATGACTGACTTTTAAGAGTTCATTTATAAGGTTTTTTTAGTTTTCATATTTCTTGTTGCCCAAAAAACATTTCACTACACATACAAAACACTTGGAAGCTGTCAATTCTTTTTCGTTTATTTTTTCTTGCAAACGGAAATCATCTAGAAGCTTCCTTATGTGTGGTCAAATAAATATGCCTTCTTTTAGTTTTGTATCACTTAATTGAGGAAATATTTGTTTTGGATACTTGAAACTATTACCTTCTTTGCCCACGGCTTTGACAACGTTTTCATTGGTTGGAGCTTAATATGGAGAGGCGGAAGAAGCACCTTATTTCGGGTTAACAAGAGGGCATATTTTATGTTTGAAGTACCAGGTTCAAAAGAAGCTTTATGAGGCCAATCTTTCTTACTGTCCCATAGACTCAAAAAACAGCAATACTATGTAAAACACCCTTAAAGTCCTAGCAATATACCTATCACTTTTAAATCCCCACAAATATCCCACTGACATTGTTCATATTAAACACAATTGAGTATGGTTGTTAAGTTGTCATATGTTTCTGTTATTGTCTTTTTTGCTATTGGTTTTTTGTTTCCATTATGAAGCAAGACTGTATTTCGACGAATCTATGAAAATACGACACATGGCGATCCTTCCATTTTATAAAAACTTGAAAATATTATATTCCGTTTTCGGTAAAGTGAAACACATGCATTTTTATTTTACAAGTTTAACTGATGAAGTCTGGAACCAAGAAATTCCGATTTTTGTTTAGACAATCCCAGGTCACGTACCAAATCATTTAATTTATTCTGAATTATTAAGTGAGGTTCACTGGTAGTTGTTAAAAATGTTGGGTCACAACTGATGTTCTCAGACAGATGTGGTTCAGATCCTGAAAAATTATTAGAATCACCGGGTAATATGCTGTTCAGGTTTAAAGGCGCAACTGATACCGGTAGTTCCTGGCTATCAGGAACTGGCTTAAGTGCAGAAGGTAAATTTGGATATTGAATGTTGTCCTTTTGCTTTTTTGAAATCCCTTTTGTTATATTGATACAAAAATAGCATAGTCAGGTGGTTCTCTCTATACCATGGCAACAGCAAACGGCATAGAATTTCTCTTTCGATGCATCACTGCACTAAATTTACGCAACAACTCATACAACAAACATAAGGAGCCCAGCTTTTATCTTGATCTCCAATGATCTCCTCTAGCATATCTAGCTTGTAAGTTTAAAATAAATCGTCCGCAAATATAACAAAACTTTGCTGCTGGATTTTTGCAAAATCAACGACTAGAACTTGTCATTTTACATAAAATCGACTTAAGCACTTGACTGTGCTGTAAACGAGGCAGAAACAAACTAAACTAACAATAAAACTACCCTTAAATGTTCGTAGAATAATGTGGAAATACCCTCTTTACGGTCTTATGGTAACTCTTACATTGTCCAGTCCAAAGCCAAGTACAAATATTTTGAATTATCCCATGTCATAAAAGACAAGCATGTCCTTGAAAATGGGACATGTTAAGCCACTTCTGTAAAAAGGTGTTTTAATAACTACCTAAATAAAACGTAAAAAGAGCATTCTCATCAATCTTGCAAAAATCATGTCAACCTGTGAAATTAATAAAGTATTGTGTAATTAGAAAATAATTGTGTAATTAGTAATAAACTATTGAATTATAAAAATATTTTTACTAAGCCTACTTCCAAGCATGTTTAATACTATATAAATAATTATTTGTACAAATACCTTGTTACTGATGCTCACGTTCCCTTTATACTTACAGTATAATACAGGGTCACTCACAACAAAATTTTCCATTTTTAACTGAAATAAATGTTTGAGACTTGTTTTTCGTTTTTAATTTGATAATGATCCAAAAACTCAGTTTTGAATGTGGGACGTGAAAATTATGTGCAGAACGAACAAATTTTTATAGTTTACCTTCAAACTGGAAGAAGTATCATTTAAACTCATCGCCTGAGTTTAAATGATGTGTTAGTGGCGCTAGAAGACAAAGGCGAACAGTAGCATAATCAGCTGGATTAATCATCAGTCAAGGAATGTGCTCGGGAAGCTCTAGGAATATCAACCCCTTGATGACCTCCCGCACTAGGAATAAAACGACGATCTAAAAAATATCGCCATATGTTTCCAAACAAAATCCAGCTGGCGCATGAGCTTAATTCTCATGATTTTCACCTGCGATAAGAATACAAAGTTTGAAAATAAAAATTATATCAATAAATTGTTGATGTCTGATGGGGCCCACATTCACCTAAATTCATTTGTTGAAAACAAAATTTACGTTACTAGGATACAATGAATCTATTGTACATTAGATACATGACAGGTCTCTCTTTTTTTGAAAATGAAGAAAGATATGCCGCAACCATAAATACTGAGCATTATAGGCATACCTTTGAAAACTTTTACTTGCCTCGGATAGGGGATGCTGAGATATATTCGTTTCAATGAATCTATACTACATACCATTCTGCATATGCATATATAGGCTAGCAATTTGCCAAGACATAGAGTATTTGAAAGAATATTTCCAGAATGCATTAATCTCCAAAAGTGGAAAATATGGGATGACCTCAAAAATCTCCTAAGCTAACCGCCCTCTCGTTCTTTGGGGCTCTTAATGAGGTAATTTACGTTAATATATCTTATATACTACATCACCTCAAAGACAATATGCGGCGAAAAATACAAGGAATATGTCAAGAACCACTAAGGTACAGATGTAATAAGAGCATTAATTTGTGAATGTGAAAATGACCACCATTTAAGAGAAATTGGTTTCTGAAAGCTATTGTTTAAATACTTCAGAATACTTTAATCTGAAGTTAGATAATATATATTTTCTTAAATAGGATTTTATTCAATTTTAAATGGGATATTTAACACATCGGTCAATAAGTCCCTAGTCTGACAAATAAAACACTTTTTTTTACAAATTTCGACTTTATTCATCGATATATTCTCCTGGCATAGCAATATAACCATTCCAACTCTTTTCTAACATTTCTACACGTTTTTCATATAACGATTTCTCTTTGTCTTCAAAATATCTTCCAGTTTCAGCATTTACCTCTTCATTGGAGCGAAATGTCTTTCCCGCGACCATGTTTTTACGGTGTGAGAATAGGAAATAGTCGTTGGGTAGACTGAGAATAGATCTAGAGAATACGGTGGATGCAATTCAAAGTTCAATTCATGCGATTTAGCCATCATTGCCATCGACTTGTGACACGGTGTATTGTTATGATGAAACAGCACTTTTTTTTTATTTCGAGCCTTTTTGCGATCTCGTCCTTCAAATGTACCAATAACGGTATGTAATATTTGCTATTGATGGTTTTACCTTTCTTGAGATAATCGATGAACAATAATCCCATACGCATCCCAAAATACAGAGGCCATAACCTTGCCTGCCAATGGTTGTGTTTTTGGTCGCTTTGGACGGTTTTCACCGGCTGCTGTGCAGTCAGCTTGCTGGCCATTTGTCTCCATAGTATAGTGATAGATCCATGTTTCATCTACTGTCACATACCGTATGAAAGAACACTTTTTGTTTCGCTTAAACAGCTCCAAATATTGCTCACATTCATCAATACGTTGTTGTTTTTGTTCCGTTGTGAGCAAACGCGGTACCCACTTTGGATAGCCAGTTACACATTCCCAAATGTTTACGCAAAATGGTGTAAACACAGCCTTTTGATATATTCATGATATTAGCTATCTTCTGCAGCTTTAATTTACGGTTTTGCGAAATAATTTTGTGAATTTTTCTGATGTTGTCAGGGTTATCCATTTCATTTGGACGTTTAGAGCCTTCAGCATTATCGGTTCTTGTAGAGTCAAGTAGCATACTATTCAGCATACCAATACATTATGGTTGATTTTCCTGGAGCAGAGTTCGGGTAATGTATATCCAGCCATTGTTTTGCTTCAATGGTATTTTTCTTCATCAAAAAGCAATGCTTAATCAACACACGAAATTAATTTTTTTCTATTGTTTTGAAAATAAGAAAAGTAGCATCACTTATAGCATAGCAACTCAGACACTAGTAGACAGATTGTCATGAAATTTTAACACTTAGCGTTTGATGACCAAAGTATATATATATATATATATATATATATATATATATATATATATATATATATATATATATATATATACATTGTAGATTTAAGCAGCAATTCTTCACATAATTTGAAATTATAAGTTCCTTCTAACATGGATCGAAAACCTAAGAGTTGTTTCTGCAAAAAAATTACATGTTATTAAGTTAAAGTTATTTAGTCATCAATCGAAAAGCTATGATAAGGATCATTTTAATCAAATGTGTGTAAAAACATATTGGGCAAATAATAATTGATTATTATTTAACGAACAAACTACATATAAACTGAATATTGTTAAAGCAAAAAAAAAGAATCTGCCAAAATGGGAGTTGCAACAATGCATTGGGTAATTGAGATAATCCCCACAATAAAGGGAGGTGGTGGCAAAAATTATTTGAGAGTATGCCAGTGTGTATTTAAATCCTATTTAAAACCAAAGTTATTTTGTGTACGCGATATCACGATATTCTTTTATTTACGGAGGAGCTGCTGCCAACCAGATTATAAATATACCAGTACTTTTTCAACGTGTTTGGAAAAATAAATTAAAACAGTGTCAGGTTTGCATAGACCCAAATGCTGGATATTTTGAACATTTATTGTATTAAAACAGTTAATCATGTGTTTCTTAATGTGATGTGAATCGCTTAAATCGTGTTATGGTATCAAAAAGTAGTGCAAGTAATTTTAACTTTAACATTACAATAATATGCAAGTTTTTCTTTTTTTGTAACAAAACCGAGCAAATTTATACCGAAACGCATAAATTAAATGGACAAAAATGTGCTAAAACAAAGTCTTCAATGTTAATTCCACAAATATTTCTCCAACACGTAATCTTACGTTACGGCCATATTCCTTGGTTCGAATATTCACCAGATTTGTCTGTCTGCGATTTTCTCGACAAACGTTTACATTTACATCTTGTACAAAAATATTCGTAAATTCGACTAATTTGACTTCGATTATGAACATTTATGAACTATATGATTATTAACGACATTTGAAAATTACGATGCAGAACTTTAAAAGATGCTCCGAAGATGTATACAGCGAGAAGGACCTTATTTTTCAGATATAATGTTTAGCAACAAAATAACACTGATAAACAGGGTTTCTGTCACACGAATTTTATGATTTATTATTTGTTTCCAGTCACCCTTAGTTTTTCTGTGATAGCTACATATTCAAGTTCACCTCATATTCATGTTTATATTTGAATAAGGTCATTTCTGAGGTTTGATGTTATCATAGCCAACAAATTTAAATTTATTGATATTCATTAAAGCTGTAAATATACCACGAAAGTGTTTAACTCACCCGGATAGTTTTTGTTATGTGTGTCGGGAATTAACTTTTACCTCTAAGCGTCAAAATCCTTGGTCCCACATATCTGCTGTGTAACATGTGTGAGACTTCTGCTGGGTTGGGCTAAGGGACCTAGACATATGCCCTTTGCTGTACCAATAATTTGGACGGAGCCAACAGATCACGTAAGGGATTTTTATTTTTGTTTGACTGCTATAAATATCACAACTCGACATGATATCATAAATGAAAATGTACTTTTACCACCATTGCATATAAAACTGGGCCTCATAATTTTTTGGTATGGTAACGGACAAAAATGGTAGTGGATTCTTATATCTGAAAGAGAAATTCCCCAAAATTAGCGAAGCAAAAATGAAAGAGGGGATTTTGTAGGTTCTCAAATAAGGAAACTAATTAAAGATAGGTTTTCATCAAAAACTGAATGATCTTGAATGACCTGCCTGGAAAGATTTTATTAATGTCGTAAAATCTTTTTAGGTAACCACAGGACAAGAAATGACTAATATTTAATTAATGAACTTTTGATATACTAAGCTTTGGGGTGCAATAGGTCCTTGAAGGTTGCAATAGATCCTTGAAGAACATAACCTGAACTCACATTAGGATATTTTCCCTGCAAACCTGGGTGCTGTGAGTGACGAACACGGCGAGAGATTATATCAGGATATTTCCGTTATAAAGATTCGATATCAATGAAAATGGAGTCCTAGGATGTTAGCCCATTACTGCTGGGAATTGAAAAGGGACCTACTGAAAGCTAAGTACTCGCGAAAATTATAAATATTGTGTATAAGTGGATAATTGTAAAAGTGTAAATGTATTTTCGTACATTTTTTATAAAAATATATATTTGAATGTCACAAAGAAACCTGGCATGTTTTTTTTTATAAAAATATTTTTTTTAGGTGGCCATAGTACTATCTAAATTAGACAGTCGTTTTCGAGTGACATAAAAAGTTTGAATTATGTACACCAGTGTAATTAATCTATACCTAACAAAATTATATTAAAATAGATTGTTTTAGTGCTTTAAAAATTAAGTGTTAAATAATATTTTTTTATTTGAATTATAAATGAATGTACAGTTATTTCATTAAAATGCATTATTCTCATTGTGTAGATGCAGAAGTATCCGTTTCACATTTAATTCATAATAATAATTATTATCGCTCACATTACTTATACTGTTGGAGAACTATCTAATACTACATAATACAGTTTTGACTGGAAATTGGAAATAATCATTATTATTTTTAGAGATCGTAAACTGTTTCCAAGTTATGGACAATCATTGAAATAGGAATTCACAAGGAAAACATTTTTTTTGGAATTCGAGACAAATTATTATAATGCTGCAATTTTGTCTTTCGCTTCAGTGCATAACCCATTCGAACAATTACTTATCCATAACAACTTGGCCAGACTTAAACAATTCAGACTCATACTGATCCGTCAGTATGAGTCTGAATAAATAATAATAAAATGATTAAATACCCATTTTTATCAACGATCATTTTTTATTTAATTTAATATTAAGTTATATTTAATTCTTTTATATCGGATCAATAAAGAAATTAGTCTGTTGAAACTTGATCACTGGTAAACCCAGCTGCTTTTTCCTTAATGTTATTTAGATGATGTAGATTATGCATCTTCTGGTTAATAGATACATTCACTCGATCGAAAAGGTCTATATATTCACACAAAAATTTGTAGTTTCACCTTTTACACGTTTGATGTATAATTTCTTCTTCGAATCATAATATGGTTTCAGCAAATAATTGAGAAAGTATATTTCTTTTAGTCAAAATTAAATTCAAAGCTTTCTAAAAGGATTAAAAAGCACAAATCTCGTTTAACATTTAGTTACGATACAATATCATTAAATTAGAGGTATTGAAAAATTAAATCACAATGAGCGAACTAAATAGCGTAATTAATAATTTAATATCTGCCTTTGTTTTTTTTTAATATTCATTTGTATAAATTTGAAATGTTTGAATAAATCACCATTAAATACAACTCGAGCAGCAATTTGTTTCCCATCAATTCAATTTAAATAAGATATCGAATATTTAGACAGAATACATAATAAAATACGAGAGAGGAATATAAAATAGGGTATAAGGCACTATTGACAAAGATGGTGAATTTTAATATATTTACTTATTCGTAAAATGAACACGTGCAGTGAAACTGTATTTTTATCGATACAGTATTTTAAGAAAAAAAAACAAAGCTTTGATATTAAACTCGGGTTAGAATCTTGACATTTCAAAACAGATTTTTTTTATTTCTTCATTGTTAGACCATCCCTACTAATGAGAGACATGGCGTATTCGAGTCCTGTTATACACTGTAATTACTGAATACATTGTAAAGAGTTTTCCACTACGACCATGAAATGAAATAGCGACAAATATTTGAAATGTAAATGTAATTCATAGACTGATATGTTTATTACATTATATCAATTCACACGAAAGGCTCTAGAGCAGCTGAAAGGTGATCCCGATTTTGGGGAAAAATACTCTTTTCCGATGATGCGCACTTCCGGCTTAATGAGTTTGTGAACAAATATAAATGCAGGATTTGGGTTAATAAAACTCCTCAAGTGATTCAGTGACTTAGCTCTTTATCCCCAGAAAATTACTTTTTGATGTGATTTTTGATTGAAGTAGTGACAGAACTGTATTTTATTATATTCGATGATAGAAATCGTGCTACTGTTACTTACGAACTCTATAGGTATATACTAATCTAATAAATAATAATACTAATATTAAATAATGTTTTTTTAACAAGATGATGCGACTTGTCACACATCTCCAGACTCAGATAATCAATTCACTCTACGAACTGTTAATGGCTACCGGCTACCAAGATTATGCGATCTCACACCCATGGATTATTTTTTGTCATTTTATGTAAAATAAAAATAGGTTTATAGAAATAGACTCCAAACAATTATTGATCTTAAACGAAACATTAAGGTCACTATTGAAAATATACCAGGCGATATGTGTGAATGAGTAATCGAAAATAGGGCCTTTACATTGTATTTCATTAGACGAAGCCGAAGGGATATTTAAAGGCATTATTTTCAAAATTTAATACCGTTATTTGTTTTTCAAGATAAAATATATATTATTTAAAATTACCGGATTATCACTTATAATTGTGCCTCATTTTAAAGTTATGACACTCTTATTGGACAATCCTTTATTGTTAGAAGTACAAATTAAGACAGTATCTTAATATTTCGAAGTAAACATTCAGCCAAAGTTATCCCGTCATTATTTTATTATCCCACAAAAGAATGGCGGGTAGGATGATTTTCATCAGCAGCATTTAGAATACTGAATACATTTAATTTTTCATTTAAAGAAATATACAATTGATACTATGGTAAAAAATCCTGTCGTTGTGGAAAAAAGCATTGTAAAATGTAATTGGAACGATTGCGTCCAGGTTTAAATTACCCTCTAGGGATATCTAGGTCTATGTTTTTTTACATTGAATGTAGACCATCCATTTCCATAACCCCTATAATCTAGTTATAGAGAAGTGTCGCGTTTTATATCAATTCTTTCTTTCCTCTTTCAGTATCCTTGCCCACTTCTTACTATCTTTCCTTATGTCCTTCCTCATTCCCTCCCCCATTTCTTCCTTGATCCTTCTGGATGAAAATATATATCATGATCTGCCAAATTTGAATGATATTAGAATGGTTCTATATATGAGACTGGAATGTAATGAAGATTTGATAGTCTAGCGTATTTGAAATTCCGATCTAAAACAAAGATGATTAAAAGCATAATGAAAAATAGTTTAATAAGACAAACCAAAATGCAAAAAATCGTGAATGTATTGCTGGGGAATAAAAAACGTAAAGCCCAATATGCATTCAATCTAAAAATAGGCTCACTGTATAGCAAATATGTAGCCAAAAAAATAGAGACCGTTTTCACTTACCTTTAAGTTTCTGTATACGATTGGAAATATATGGTTTAAAAAATTATTTGATTTTATCATTTTGTGAGGTATTTTCATATGCTTCTAAGCTAAAAGTGCCAAAATGCTATGACGCTTAAAAGTGCCAAAATGTCACAAGTGCATATATTAAGTCATTTCAGGCAATTATCTCAATTTGAAAAGGTGCGAGCTATTTGTATACCGAAGCAGGTTTAAGTTTATGTAAGTAGAGACAAAACTGGATATTGCTGCTACCAGCTTTATCAAGGTTTGAAGGTCATGATTTATGATGTTCTGGTCATGCTCTGGAACCATGCTCATGACCAATGATATGTTATATAGTTATGTTATATAATATAGATGACTGTTAATAGACATATACTTGCGATGTGGAAATTCTTATTATCCATATTTGGTGCCTCTACTAATAGTGTCAAACACACCACAAAGAAATATAATTCAGTAATGACTCTAGATTTGCTTTAACAGCCACATGTTTACGATATGCGATATTTTGCTTTCGTATTAAAACAGCATACAGCTATCGCTCTAGAAATTAATATAGTATGGAAAGTTATAAAATTGGAAAGTAGGTTTATTTTTGTAATTATCAAATGAATGATATATTGGAGCCCACGTTGCGCTTTATCTGCAAGCTCATCTAAATACCATCTTTCAGAAAGATAACGCTAGATCACATACCGCTTATCAAATAGTCCATGTTTTTTGGATGAGTTTTCGATATCGAGACTTGACTGACCGGTCAGAGTAGAGCCTACCAAATTTATCACTGATAGAATATGTTGGAATAACTTTGGCTGAACTGGTGAACGACTTCTTCGGTTTGCAGCAGGTTTAATTGACTTTGAAGAATTAATGTGAATTGTTATATTTCATTTATCAATTTTTTTAATATCATATATATGTGGAATTTCATTATTTCTTTATCATTGCATAGTAAAATCATATCAATCCAATAATATATATATTTTTCATAGTATTGCATCTTATTTGTTTTTCAATATACAGTTATACAAAAAAGTATACATACTCGTACTAAAGTGGTATTAACTTGATGGAAATACCGTACTTCTATACAAAAATTATGTAATTGACCTCTAAATTATAATAAAAAACAATATTATTTATATTTTCATTGCATTAACAACTAATTAAAAATAACCTTAATATACATACCCTTAAGTATATTTTAAGTAAATGCAACATTAATTGAAAATTAATATTTTGTTGGGCCGCCTATATTTTCTAAAATAACTTTTAGTCTATTGGGTATAAATCTTATTAATTTTTGAGAATATTCGATAGGAATATTATCACATTATTCTTTCTAATATGGCGATCTAAATAATCCTTAAATTTTCTGTCTGGTTTGCGTCGGGGGACTGTGGTGGAAAATTAAGTTGATATATTTTTTCTTTTTTTTGGTTTTTTGCAACGATCCAATTAAGTTGATTCCGAACATGGTATAGTAACTACTGCTTAACAACGCCACTTGTATGTTTTGAGTTACGGTCTTGTTGAAAAACTTATGGTTCTTTTAAACCCATTTTGCGAAGCGATGGGATTAAACTATCTTATAATATATTCAAATAATCAAAATGATCCATATATATATATATATATATATATATATATATATATATATATATATATATATATATATATATATATATATATATATATCACTTCTGCATTTTCCATAAGTCAGGTACATTTTGTTCTTTGAGGCATTTTGAGTATAATTTTGCCAGTGTTTTATGTAACGTCCGACCACCAGCTTTTAGCATTTCGACAGTTACACTATCCTTTCCTGGAGCCTTGCCGTTCTTCATCAATTCTATAGCATTTGTTACTTCCTCCACTAGGATATCTGGTATTATATATTGTTCTTCCGTGGGTATTGCTGTCCCTGACTGGCTCTGATCTTCATATAACTGGGAATAAAACCTTCTGACAATCTCTAACATTTGAGTACGCGTCCTGCACACTGTGCCATCCTCGCGCTTTAAAGCATATATTTGCGTTCTTTTGTTTCTCAGCTTCTGTTTAGCTTTGTTAATTCCTTTGTTTTCTTCCAGGGTTTTTTGCACTAGCTGCATATTGAATCGGCGCGTGTCCTCTCTGATACGTTTTCTTATAGTTTTGCAGAGCTCAGTGTACTCGACCCTGCCAAAAGGACTACCTGCATGTCTCATTGCTCGCCGTTTCTTCATTGGTCATCAATGTCATTGGTCATCATCGTCATCAATGGTCTCACTGGAGATTTTTGTTTGTTTGAGACATTTTTCCTCTGGTGCTATTGAAGCAGCCGTTTGAAGTACATTGTTGGCGATTTCTTCATATTGAACTGATATTTCCACCTCCTCTGGATCTTGTAACGCAGCAAACCGGTTTGACAAAGCAATCTCAAAATCGCTTCCTCTCTCCAGCAGTTTTCCAGAATCCACTTTGCCCTTCTTTGATCTTACCATTTTTTCGCGCTCTTTTCGACAGTCAATCCGAACCCTTGCTCGTACAATTCGGTGGTCACTTCCAACATTAAAATTGTTAAGGACAGTACAATTGGTAAATATTGTTTTATCGTTGGTCATGATGTAGTTAATTTCGCTTGTGAGCCCAGATGGACTTTTCCATGTCCATTTTCTGCTGATATTTTTCTTATAGAATGAATTCATAATATATAGTTCTTGTCCTTCAGCAAAATCAACTAATCTGTCACCTCTATTGTCTCGCTCACCAGTTCCATATGGGCCAGTTGCATTTTCGTCTGTTCTTGTTGTTCCAATTCTGGCATTAAAATCACCCATCAGGATTTTGTACCTACATTTTTTATTTTTTTTGTATCTACATTCCTCAATTTCCTCATCTTTATGGCTTATAGTTGGTGCATAAGCTTGGACGATTTGAAGCCTAAACTTTTTATTCAGCTGAATGACGCATTGGGCTAATCGGTCGGATGTACTTTCACATTTGACCACACTCTCCTTCAGCTTTCGATTGATGAGGAATCCTATTCCGCCACATCGGCCATTTTCCGTACCTCGAGTGTAGAGTACGTGTCCAGTTGGTTCCAGTTTGATTAACTCTTCACCCTTCCTTCGTGTTTCACAGAGCCCAATAATATCCCAATGTATGTTGTCAAGTTCGATTAACAGTTCTTGCAATCGGGCCTCTGTTTTCATAGTCCGTATATTTAACGTTGCAATGTCAAAAGTCCAATGGCAGCCTGATCTAACCCGGTGATTCTTAGCACCCTCTGCCTTGGGGCAGGTCTTCCCGCTGCCGTAGGTAGTTGCCATTTGGCTTCCGGGGAATGAGGGCCGTGTTTGAGGTTGTACTATCATATTTCAACATACTGAAATACCATGTTGAAGGTATGGACCGTAATCTGCCACGCTGGTCCAATGCGGGTTGGCAAATTTTGGATCATGTTAGTCTGAGGCCTCCGCCTTGACCTGTCCGCCAGGGGTGACCCTCCCAGGAGCATAGACTCCAGACGGCATAGCTCAAAGCTTCATTGCCCTACTCAAACCCCTTTACCACGTCAAGGTCTGATCCACAAAGGGGCATATATACATATATATATATATATATATATATATATATATATATATATATATATATATATATATATATATATATATATATATTTATATATCTATATATATATATATATATATATATATATATATATATATATATATATATATGAGGATCAGAACCAGTTAAGAATAGATACGGATATCCTGGTGGAGGAAGTGACTCGATAAAAAACGGCGTTAATTTCGTTTGAAAATAAATCAGAAAAAAACAGGTTATGTTCAATAAATTTGCCGAGGACAAAACAAAATCTATTTTGGATAGGGTTTGGAAGTTGTCAATCACTACACACATCTTGGGCAGAGGCCCTCAATGAAAGGGCATACCGCCCGGGAGGCGGAAGGACGTTTCAAAGAAGCGTGCAGAAGTGATCCTTTTACATAAAAAAGGAGCATAGGAAGATTTAAAGAACTACCATCCAATAAGCCTCCTATCAGTGATGTACAAAGTTTACACTAAGATAATTTTTAAAAGAATATTAAAAAAACTGAATGACGCACAACCAAGAGAACAAGCAGGATTCAGAAGTGGATTCAGTACAATGGATCACATCCAGGTTGTACAGCAGGTCATAGAAAGGCACAACGAATACACCATGCCACTGTGCTTGGCTTTTATCGACTAGCATTTGATTCCATCTCAAAGCATGCGATAATGGATGCACTGCTTAGCCAAGGTGTAGAGAGAGCCTATGTAAACCTATTAGAATCGATATATGATGGAGCTACAGCCACAATTCACCTTGATGATCTTGAAGTGGGAATTAATATAGAACGAGGTGTACGGCAGGGTGACGCAATATCGCCTATTCTTTTCTCGGCTGGCCTTGAAGAAGTATTCCGTAAACTGGATTGGGAACAGGATGGGGTAAAGATCAATGGTGCAAACTTAAACCATCTTAGATTTGCAGATGATATTATTCTCATTTCACAAGACCCAGAGGAGCTGCAAAGACGCATACAAGAACTGCAAAGGGCTGGCGAACCATTTGGCTTGAAAATAAACCTGAAAAAGAGTCAGGTTATGTTCAATAACTTCGCTCAGGACAGAAGAATTTCAGTTTTAGGAAGGGATTTAGAGATTGTGGACAGCTTTGTATATCTTGGGCAGAGGATTTCCATGGAGGGGAATACCGCCCGGGAGGTGGAACGGCGTGTTAAATGTGGCTGGCAGGCATTTGGTAGGCTCAACATAGTGTTTAAGAGCAGACTCCCACTTTGCCTGAAAAGAAAAGTATTCGATCAGTGCGTTCTACCCGTTATGACATACGGAAGTGAAACCTGGACACTCACGTCGCAATCAATTCAAAAACTTCGGGTGGCACAGAGGGGAATGGAAAGATGTATGCTTGGCATTACAGGACGAGACAGAAAGTGCTGCGCATGGATCAGGGAACAAACAAAAGTCTGTGACATCATTGGAAGAGTAAAACAGTTGAAATGGAGATGGGCAGGCCATATAGCGAGGCGATGGGACGACAGATGGACCAAGGCAATCCTGGAGTGGATACCGCTTGATCGCAAACGTCCGCGAAGAAGACCGAAAGCACGATGGACTGATGACATCGTTAAGTATATTGGACCCGAGTGGCAGAGGAAAGCCCAGGACCGTGAAGGTTGGAAGCATGCTGAAGAGGCCTTCATTCTGCAGTGGATCGATACGGGCTGATGATGATGATATATATATATATATATATATATATATATATATATATATATATATATATATATATATATATATATATATATATATATATATATATATATATATATATATATATATATATATATATATATATATATATATATATCCTACCCCAGACCTTGTCATACAGCACCATACCATGACTGAACCGCCACCGTGTTTCATCGTTGCAAAAATATTTTCTATTTTCAGTAGCCTATTTTTCTTTTGCCAAACACTTTGCTTCCCTTCAAATCCAAATAAATTAAATCTGCCCTCGTCATTAAAAACTATAGTGCTCCAAAACCTGTCATCTTTCTTTAAATATTTCTTTGCAAATTCAGTTCTTTTCCATAGGTTAACTTCATTAAATAATGGTTTCTTTTATGCAACTCTGCTGTTATATCCAGATTTCTCGAGGACCACTCTAATTGTTTCTGGGAACATTAATTCCTGTTATATGGTATGTTCTACTGTTTCGATTATTTCTTTTCCAGTTGCTGTCGGTTTTGTTCGTATAATTTCACGTTCTGTTCGAACATTTAACAGAGGCCGTCCAGACCGTTACTTATTTTGCACGGAATTATTCTTTTGATAATTTCAAATTACCATTTGCACACCAAATTTTGATAATTGACACACATGTTTCAATCATGTTTTAATTTCCTAATAATTTCACGCATTTCGTATGCAACATTTCTGTGTAACTTTTGACCACATTTTTAATTTCTAAATACATTACATGTCAAATTATAGCAGAACGTTGTAGTATTAAAGTATATAGTAAAGAAGTTATTACAATCACGCTTTTAAAGTCATTAGGAAATATGCTGGAATTGGGTAATTCGTTTAAATATTAATTAAACGATATTACCAGTCAGTTGTGGATCACCTTTTGAAATTCGCAATTGTCATATTAAAATAGAGAACCGTTATTAAACAAATTGGAGCAGGAAATTCGTCAAAGTACGTAAATTGAAAAATACGGCTTTGGTCGATGAGTAAACAAAAAACAGTCCCAGAAACTCGCACTGAAACGCAATTATTATTGTTGCTATTGTCAAATTTTAGGGTTATCTTTCAGTTTTAATGTTTTTAGTCTAATCAAAAGTCTAATAGTGTTGTAATTGTAGCAAGGGCCGAACTAAAATAAACAGCTTTTCGTTAATAGAAAATGTATGTTGTCTTCGATACGATACATTTTTGCTCTAATTTATACACTCCATATAACTCATTGGTTGTTTAAAGTTTAGTTTCTGAGAGAAGATTTGCTTATTAAATATCTCTAAGAAATCTCAGTGTTTTGGAAGGAAGTAATTTTTTAAACTAATTATACTTTAGATCGGATTAAGTCATCTATAGTATATCATCGGAAGCACATCAAGTTTGTAATCTGAATCGAATCATTAAACTATTTGGTGCTTGAAACATGATTTTTTGTTGTTAATAAAACAGTTGATTTCTGGAGGAAGTTCAAATAAATAAGTTTCTTTGGATTATAAAGTGTTTCTCTCAAGACTTCTTGTACCAGTATTATCTGTGATAATTTTGTTTCGTTCTACAAATTCTCGTTTAACATCAACTATTTTGAATAGGATCTATATCATATATATTTATTTATAGTTTCTTTTTGCACTATTTCCATTCTAAGTGCTTTTTTCTCCAGGTTTAGTATATATATATATATATATATATATATATATATATATATATATATATATATATATATATATATATATATATATATAGATATATATATACTAAAATCTATATCATATATATTTATTTATAGTTTCTTTTTGCACTATTTCCATTCTAAGTGCTTTTTTCTCCAGGTTTAGTATATATATATATATATATACATATATATATATATATATATATATATATATATATATATATATATATATATATATATATATTGGTGGTGGCTTGGTGGAAACCAAGAGAACCTCCACGTGGGATACGGATGATGGGAATTTTTTTCCCAAAAACGTGGAAATATACGATCTCAAGCTCTGGTTCTCTGGTTCTCTGGCTCTGGTAGCCTTCAGACGTTCGACTTCAGCTTCGCGACGAAGGTTATATGAGGGTTGATACTTATGTATCCGGAATAATAAATAAAAATAAATATTTATCTTTGAAAATGGTTTTATTCTTTTTCAAAATATTCTCCACGATAATCGATATACTTTTGCATATGTTTGAAACAATTTTCAAAGCGAATCAACCTCTCCTTCTAGCATCGAAAATCGTTAACCACATAGTTTATTCTTCACGGTCGGGAACAAAAATGTTTTGACCAGTACAATTTTGAGTTGTTCGGCCCGATGTGTTAGAGTTTGCGTTGTATTGGTGAAGAATGATCCTGCGTCGCTGGTTGTTTTTTCTTATTTCTTTGAAGACTTCTGGCAAACAAATGGTTTTGTATCACTCAGAATTGACCCTTGTACGGTTCTCTAGTGGCACTGTAGCTACTTGCCCATTTATCCCAAAAAAACAGGCGACCATTTGCTTCGAAGTGCTTCTTGCGCGAACAACTGTAGGCACTATAGCCACATGCCCATTTTTTTTAAATATAAAACAGGCGAAGTGCTTCTTGTGAAAACAACTTTTGTTGAGTTTGGCTTATTTTGAAAGACCCATAGAACCGACTGCTGTTTACTTTCGAGCTCATATGCATAGATTCAAGATTCGTCATCTGTGTAGATGTTATACCCGCCTTTTGACGTACCACGGTTGTATTTTTTGAACATTTCTTTCAAAATTACGCGAAATCCAACGCGCACAAGTCTTTTTACGGCTAAATGTTCATGTAAAATCTGGTGTATGTTTGTCATTCTAATGTCCAGCGATTCACGATCTCACAGTGTATCACATGACGAACTGACGAGCTGTCAATTCGCGCGCAGTATCAATGTTTTCTGGCACAACAACTGGTTTTGGACGACTTTCTTTAAATTCTTCCGTGAGCGAATGACGGCCAAGACTGAATTCACTAAACCAGTGAAATCCAGTGGTTTTCACTAAACCAGTAATACAAAGTTTAGATAGTGTTTTAATAACCAAAAGTCAAAGTGACTTGATTGATGCGCTGTTGTTGAGATAATCCACTTCGAAAGTCGTAGTAAATCATCGCACGAAAATTCTCACGAGTTAATTTCTTTTTTTAACTGAGATGACATTTTCAAGTCACTAAATAACACAAATAGCGTCCGTATAGCCTATTAAACCTTCTGAGTACGTATACAGTCAACAATGTCAAATTTTATGATGTATATGTCAGATGGGGCCTATCAACAGTTACCAATTTCGGATATATAAATCACAATCCTCGTAGAAATACTTGTTGGTGTTCTAGTAGTAGATGGAAGGAATCAACGGAGTATCCACGCGGAATATAACTTTTAAAAGCATAGATCTAAATCGACATTTTCCGAATAATATTAATAAAACCAAAATAAAAGCATGATTTAAAATTTATTAGAAAAAATCGTCTCTGTTCGAATATTAAAAATTTTAGAAAGCGGAACTCTTCAAAAATACCCTGCTTAAGGCAATAATCCCTGTTATATTAAATAATACCACAAGAGAAAATAATGGTCGATTGGAGTATCAGGAAAATATGTAGAGTGAGTAAAATTTCCAATTTCGATGAAAATAAAATCTTCTGTATTTATCTTGGAATATTTTGCTTTTGCAAACAGGAAAAGGATTAAACAGATTTCCGATTAATTCTATGCTTAAAACTGGTTGTTGTAGAAGTAATGTATTCTGTACACGTTTAGCCTGCATAGAATCGATCTTTGCCGTATTTGTTTAATAAAAGCATTTGCAGGCCACCTGGAAAATTTATTACGTTATTAAAACGTATTGTCATCTTTGCAGTGTATGGCACTGAATCATTTCATTATTACCAATTAAAATTCATTTTGTGTAACACCATATATTCGTTATCAATATTAATGTAAAAATTACACCGAGTAAAAGCACATAGTTTTTTTCAATTGTTAATTTAAATGCTTTGCATTTACTCAGTAGCAATTTTTTTCTGGATCAAAAAAATTTAAATAAATTTACTACAATTGCTCATTACGAATATAATAATTAACTCACTGCAGAGAAATACTTTGATATAGTTTTCCCATAGTTTCGTTATTATAAATATATCTTGTTCACTTCTTTGTAGTTCACGCCATATTTTTTCATCAATCCAGGTTTAATCATTTTTCTTCAAGCACTTCACTTTACGCTTTATTTCAAACGCTCTATAAGCGCTAACCAATAAGTATATTATAGTGATCAGCGCATATATAACAATGTGAACAGTTGATCCAACGGCTAAAGATATGTCAACAAAATTTTGAGACCACAATGGACGGAGTTCCGAGAGGGAAATGTCTTATTGCCATAGGTGACTTCAATTCGCGGATGGATAGAGAGAATCATATATGACGAAAAGTATAATTGACAGGCACGGCAAAGTGAGCCAGAACTGTGAATTACTACTGTCGAAATAATCTGAGAATGGGCTCGCCATAACCAACACAATATTCAAACAATGAGAAGCGGGCCAGTGGCCCGAACGAGGTTGGTGCCATTCTCATTCGGACCAATGGTTAAACTATATTATAGTCGGACAAAAATATTCCAGAGAGGTTTATAATACGAAAACTCAAATCGATGTGGACTTCTGGACAGATCACCGCTGTAATATCAAAAATGTCAATAAAATTTCGCCCGAAATATTTGAGATCTCGCATATCTACACTAAGAAAATCACTAAATACTATTAAACTAGCCGATGCTGGTGTAATTGCAGAATTACGTGATAATGTCTAGGAAAGCCCACGCTGGACAGAAAGGGGGAAAACCCTGACTCTTATTGGAGCAAACTTAAGAAAGCTGTCTACGACGTGAGCAGATACATACTCTCGGTCTGAAAGAAAAGAAACGAGTTGAAAGCGAACTGAAAAAGACAGGAATTCAAAAAACCTTATGTATTCCCTCTAGCAGAAAGTTTCACGCCACCTATGTTAAAGCTAAATAGGAACTATAATATGACATACGACTTTTGAAGAACCAGTGGTTAAAAGACAAAGCCAAGGAAATCCAACATTTTGCTGGCACAAATGATAATAGGTGTTTATTCTAGGCCATTAAGGAAGTATATGGTTCTACAAATAACTTTTTACAAATTAGAGACATCCATGGTTCATTATTACGAGATTAAGAACGATATTAGTTATATTAGTGGAAAGAACACTACTCCCTCATTCTGAACCATGACTCGCAAGTGCATGTTGAAACACTTGACATGCTACCGCAATATAACTGTGTTGAGTATTTAAACAATCCCATAACGTTTGACAAATACCAGTAGCTACTGAAGCGCTAAAAAACAACAAAGTGACGGGTTTGGACCAAAGATCCGAAGAAGTTTATAAAAACTCTCGAAGATGACATTAAATCCCAACTTGAACTATTGTTTGACCCTATTTGGGACCAGGAGAAAGTGCCACAAGATTTCAGAGATGACATCATCATTAGCATTTTTAAATAGAGACGGGACAGAGCCGACTGCAATAATCACAGGGGTATCATTGTTAGCAATGGTTTGCAAAATACTTGCGACTCCTACATTATTCTCCTATGTAGACCATTTTATTCCGAGTGGCTTTTGATCAAAGCGATCAACCGTAAACATGGTTTTCTGCATTCAACTGCAAAAAAAAAGATATTGACCAACACAATATGCACATTGCCAATTTTGATATTATAAAGGTATTTGACACAGTAAATAGGGATGCCCCGTGGATAATTATGGCAAAGTTCGGCAGTGCTCAGAAACTCATTAACATCTGTAAAAGCTTTTATTTTAATAACAACAAAGCACTAAACTCGAAGAGATTTACCACTAAATACCAAATCACTTTCTGAAACTTCTCGACGCACGTTTCGCTAACCATGCTGCATTATCAGGAGAAAATTAAATCATCTCCTGATGATGCTAACATGGTTAGCGAAACGTGTGTCGAGAAGTTTCTAAAAGTGATTTGATGTTTAGTGGTAAAAGATAGTGGAGAAGATTAAATCATCTCCCGATGATGCTAACATGTTTAGCTAAACGTGCGTCGAGAAATTTCAAAAAGTGATTTGGTGTTTAGTGGTAAATCTCTTCGACTTTAGTGTTTCACGCCGAAGTTCCAATAGAAGAATTGAACAATAGAGCAGTAGTGTCGCACAATGGTAAAATGGCACATCTTTTGGCTTTTGGCTTGGGATGATTATTGTCAACCTCGGAAGTTGCAAGATAGAGATGGAGATCTCTTTAATCTGTCCCATCTTAAAGCCAAAACCAAAACCCGAATACCCTAAATAACGAAACTCATAAAAGCGGATGATTGTGCCTTAAGAGCACACGATCCTCTTATGCTTCAACAAATTCTTAATACATGTGGACGTATGAAGCATTATGTCATAAAAGTAACAAAAAATTGAAAAAAAATATGGCTGTTCGTGGTAAATCATATTTTATACATCTGGCTCTTCACTTGGGTCTGTGTAATCTTATAGCTAGCTGAGTAGTCTCCTTATTTCTTCTAGGAGATGTGGACATGGAAATTCGTAACGGAATTAACTATGTTTCTAGAGCCTTTGGAAAATTCGCCACATGGTTTTCGGAAATAATGACCTATCTTTGTTGGTAAAAGTATCTATGTAGAGAGCTGTGTGAGCGTTGCTTACTTACGGATGTGAATAGTGGGTACCCTATAGGAAACACCTGAAGGTTCTCAAGAGCACCCAACGTCATCTGAAATAAGAAAGTTCTCAATGAGTTGTCAATGAGGAGTCAATGAGGTAAACTGTTTGTTTGTGGACAGAGGTTCTCGTAGGGAAAGAGCGTCTACGTTGGTCGGAGCATTTGGCCAGACTGCACAATTATCGTCTAGAAAAGTGCACATTATATGGTAAACTGACTTCAGATTAACGTAGGCAAGGAAGTTAGAAACTTTGTTATAGGGATGCTCTCCATGATATATTAAAGAACGTTAATACTAGTCATCAACGGGAGGTGACTGCCATTGAAGAGAACCCAATGGAGAAAATTAGTTCATCGGTATCAAGGACCGAGGCCTAAAAACAGATACATCGCGCAGTCTAGCCAGTTCAAAGCCTAGTCCTAGCTTCAGTATTCTCGTCAACTACAGAAGAGCATACGGGCATATACAGTATATATATATATATATATATATATATATATATATATATATATATATATATATATATATATATATATATATATATATATATATATATATAAGGGAAAGTACTTTCGTAAAATGTATCCAAGGATTTTTGACAGTTTTAGTTTTTTGGACAAAAAATTTCTATAATCTATTTAAAATGCAATCATTTCCGCGGAAAACAGCATAAATTTGGTTTGTTTTGTAACAAAAAAAAAGGAAAACTTACACATTATTCTCGAGTAAAAGTTGAAATTACTTCTTTCACATCTTTATCGAAAATATTTTATATTTCAACATATTTGATTAAATATTTTACATCATATCACTTTTTAAACAATTCACATCACATTGAGAAGCACATGATTCATTATGTTATTAAATTAACCTGTTAAAATGTGCACCAGTCCATTCCTCATGAAAGAAGCAGCATTGGTTGATAAAATATTAAACAAACATTTTGATTCCTTTGGTTCCTCTATGTACAATCCAAAGGGAAACTTTAACTTATTGAGCAACATCTCGATTACTTCTGGTGGAATACTCTTTAACAAGATGTAAAATATGTTTTTAGATTTCAGGACAGATTTCTGCTGCAACATCTCGATTACTTCTGGTGGAATGCTCTTCAACAAGATGAAAAATATGTTTTTCGATATCAGGACAGATTTCTGGCTGCTGCCCACATTATTGAAATTTTGGAACCACACTACACATATGCAAAAGCTTTTAAGGAACTTGGAAAAATGTCTGTAAATGAGAAGCACATCCTGATATTCGCGTAGAATATACTGAACACTAAAATAATTTTGTCGTTTGTTTTGAAATAACAATCTTTATCGTGACAATATTGAGATGTTGCATCGTCCTTCAGGGCTTATGTAGATATGATTCATAATTAAAAAAAAAGTATTAACAATGTTCATTAGTTTACTTGTGGTTTAATCGTTAAAAAATAACAAATTAATCTTTGTCAAATGGGTTTTTTCACATATTTGCTTACAACTCAACCACCATAGCTTGGCCTCCGAGGTTTAGATGCGCAGTAGCCTAACGCCCGAGAGCTTATTCGAAGCAGTGCATTCGTGGTGTTAACATCGGTTAAGTACACTCCGCTCAGAAAATTTAAAACTTGTGATATTTTGTGTGCTATTAAAAGTTGTCAATTTTAAAATGCCGTTTACAACTAAATTAAAAACAAAGTATTAAGTCAACAAAGTCGTGAGATAATTAGCAACTTATTGAATTTTATGCAAGCAAAAGCAGTAGCTGGAGATGTTACTACTCCTCTCGAAAAGGTAAGTTGTTTCAACATCTAATTTTCGTTATGAATTAAGTATTATGTCCCTGTGGTATATCTATAAAATTCTGAGTGATGGGCATAGATTTTGATATTATAATTATATTTATAGTGTTAAAAACGTGTTGCGGCAGCAACGGGCGTGTCCATTAGAAATATTCGACGAATTAAAATTGAAGCGAAAGAAGTTAAATCGGGCCATGTAACAAAATTTTCAACTTCCAATAAAAAACGAGTTAAAAAAATCTTGACGACCGAGATTCGGCAATTTTGCGAAGAACGATTGTTTATCGCCACATAGCAGAACAGACGATCCCTACATTAAAGACAGTTCATAAAAAATTAGTAGATTATATTGGTTACCAAGGCTGTTGAGAATCTTTAATTTTTAATTTTTTTTTTAATCTTTAGTTTCTTCTTAATGCCCATATTAGATGGAAATCAAACAGCCCAAGTGACGACTACCATCATGACATGAATTACAACAATTACAAAAAGTGGGTTTCGGAGAAATTTATTTCGAATTTGCAACCGAAAAGTTGTGGTAATCGACAACGTCCCATACCATAACAAACAAATAGAAAATGCACCAACGTCATTGTTAAGAAAAGCGGAAATGCAAGAATGTTTACGGCTTAGTGGTATACCTTTTAACAAAAAGATGTTAAAACCACAACTTTACAACCTTATAAAAATTCTATATGTAATATTTATGTAATGCTATATGTAATAAAAATTTTACATGTTTGGATGTCAATAAATCTCTATTGTTCTAATCCAGGCCCAATTTAAAATACAATGCATCTGAACAAATAATTGTATTTTATTTATCATTATTAATACTTAATTTTGAAATTGACGAAACGCTTCCTTTAAACGCGTCATTGATTATTATTAACTTACTTAACTAAATCGTTATTGCGAAAAATTGTTGCATGTACTGTACATTCGATGAACTCTCCGTTCTCTGTCTCTGTTAGACAGTGACCCTGTCACTCCTTCTTTTGCGCATCTCAGAAGTCAAGCTATGTTGGTTGAGCTGTAAAATGTTATAGTTTTTATAGCTTTTTAACTGGTGATTTAGTAACTTTGCAATTTTTTCCTCACGAACCCTTAGGTTTTGGTCCCTTTTAAGCAAGTTTTTTCTTTACAATGATCTGACGGATTGTTGGTTAAATTTTGGAAACTCTCAATATTTATGACGATGTTGTAGGTTTTGTTAGCAATCAAGTAAGAGCAAAAATAATTGAAGAAATCAAATCTGCGACTTATTATAGTATAATTGTTGACTTTATTTCCAATATTTCTCATATCGGCCAACATAATTTTCAGATAAGATATGTTTCAACCTCTGATAATATAAAGTAAAGATTTGTGAAATTCATTTCCATAGATAAACGCAAATCTTCATATTTGGAACAAGAAATTTTGGAAACTTTAACAAAATTAAGATCGGGCATTAAGAACTGTCGCGAATATCCTTTTGATAACGCTTTAAATATATCAGAAAGTACGACAAATGTGTAAAGACAAACAATCCGTCTTAATGAAAAGAGTTTCTGATACAAGATGGTTAGGAAGAGCCGACACTGTATTAGCTATAAATCTTGGATTCGCCCATATAAAAAAGGTCTTAAATGAAATTTTTAATTAAAAAGAAGAAAAACTAGTTACGATAGTGGAGGCGACTTCACTTCTGAAGAAAATTGACAAATATGAAACTATAGATAGATAGATAGACACCACTATCACACGAGAGATTTAAGATGTATGGATTGTCTGGCGTATTTAAAATATACACAAATTATACGAAAAGGTTATAGAAGAACATCACACTTCTGAGCTCTTTGAAAAAGTTGCGCCTTAGTGTTATCGCATATGACATAAAATGAATTGTCTTTGAAAATCTTCTTTAATTGTGAATTCATGCGCGACTTCTTTGTTTTCATCAAAAACCAACTCTTTTGTCATCTGCGAGTTTATTCATCTTTCACACTAAATGATAGCACTGAAAAGTACATGCTTCTTTTTAAATGAAAGGATTATTGAATAGTTCTGACTCTAATGTTTGAAGTGATTTACTAGTAGCATTTATTAACTGCAAAATACTATTCCAAATAACTGTCATTAACGCTGTTTTATAATTGTCAATTTTCTTCAGAAGTGAAGTCCCCTCCACAATCGTAACTTGTTTTTCCTCTTTTGCATTACAAATTTTACTTAGAGCTTCTTTTATATGGATGAATCCAATATTTATAGGTAATACAGCGTCTGCTCTTTCTAAGCATCTTGTATCAGAAACTTTTTTTATTAAGACGGATTGTTTATCTTTACACATTTTTCATACTTTCTGACATATTTGAAGTGTTATCAAAAGAATGTTCTTGACAGTTTTTTATATCCACTCCTAATTTTGTTAAAGTTTCCAAAATTTCTTGTTCCAAGTATGAACATTTGAGTTTACCTATTGAAATTAATTTCACAAATCTTTTCTTTATATTACCAGAGGTAATATAAGGTAATATAAGAGAAACATATCTTATCACAAAATTATGTTTGCCGAAATGAGAAATATTGGAAATGGAAGCAACAATTATACTATAATAAGTCGCAGATTTGGTTTCCTGAATTATTTTAGCTTTTACTTGATTGCTAATAAACTCCACAAATTCATCACAAATATTGAGATAAATAGTTCACATTTCTTCGTCCTTGGTTGGTATATCTTTGTAGTTGTAATCTCAAAAATTTATCGTATTCGCTTAGGTATTTCAAGCAGGTTAAAATAATATCCTATCCTATTGGAATTTTTGCCTTCATCGTGACTTATTATTTGTAATACTAATCGACTGAATAATTTTATTGTGCACACAATTCTTTTCAACACTTCTCTCCAGTCAGTTCTATTGAATCTGGTTGATCTTTGGTACAGATTATATAGGGCTGACATGTGTTCTTTTGAAACTTCGTGGCCCAATAAAATAACAATAATTGATCTCCAGTTTTGCAAACCAGTTGTTAATTTAGACTTTGCTTTTGAAAAGAGTTTGCAAAGGTAACAGTAAATATTTAGTTTGTGTCTGAAAATATCAGCCAAGTTCTCTTTTCTTCAATTCCATTTGATTTCTTTCTATAAAAATGATCATAAGAAAGTCCTCTGTAATAAACTTCATCTTTCCCTTTATTCACTGATTTCAAATACTCTATATTCCCGATATTTTTTGGCTTGTGTTATATCAGTTATTACTTCCATGTCTATATTCACGAGTTTGTCGGGCTATCTCTCTCTTCTGCGTTTTCACACTAACTTTTATCAGTATCATTTTCAATCTCTTGATGCTCAACTTGTTCTTCTTTTTTCTGTTCTTCACTTATAGGCCTGTGCGGTTCAGAAGAAGTTTCGAAAATGCAGACAAATTATCTGAAGAAGATTTGATGCAAACTGTGTCTCTGAATTTGCTGTCGAATACGTATGCGATGCATTTTTTTTAGATCTCAACAATTTTCAGATTTTTGTTCATTTTGTTTTCAGCTTTTCTGTTTCACTTTGTCGTCTCTTCATTTTTTACTGTGAAGAAAAATATTGTTTTAATTTTTTTCTAAATAAATTGAATTTTTGGAACATTGTTTCATAAACATAAGGTTATGAAGCATTTTTGGCAAATTGAAATATGCAGAAATCGTTTTTGATCAAAATCTGGTTTTACAGTTCATTTTATAACATATTGTAGTATATTATATCAAATTTCAGCGAACAACCTAATTAAATATTTTCTACAAGTTTTAATTTTCTAATATTCTTGCTTGTTTATAGTGTGCTCACTTATTAAGTTTACTGCAGGTATTTTTCGATACATCGATAATACCCGCTTTTTTTATGACATTATAATAAAATATACCAGAATTTATAGATAGACTAAATATATTAAAATACAAAAATTGAATACTAAAATTTACTGTCGGTATAATAATTCTATTATTTTGTTGTTGTCTACGACAGTAGTTTTTTCAGATTTATTAGGCAATATATAATTTTATAAGAGATTTATTAGGCAATACACCAACAAGTAAATTTATTTTATTTACTAAGTAAACTTAAAGAATTAATGCTCAAAGACGAGCGAACATATATGGGAATATAAATTAAAATATTTCTAGCATTCTGTTTTATTATAGCTGGCTTCAGTTTTCGTTTAGCAAAGGGAAAAATCTGGTTAAGCAAATATTGAACTTGGAAAAATTACGATAAATTTGAAACATAATTTTTTTAAATCATATCTTTCATTATTGTTTTGAAGATGTCTCTGATTGTATACTTTATTAATTCGTATCAACAAAATAATAATTGTAATTTAGGGTTTGTTATTATCACGGCACTTATTATATGCGGGGACTGCTCGAAAAGTTCCCAGCGTGCCACAGAGATGGAACAAATATGACCAAATAACTATGATAATTATCAAACAGACTTGTGCATTTTTTGATTGTTTGTGGCTAACGAGTAACGAAAAATATATATGTAATTTTTTGAAATATGGGTAAAATTAAAGTTTGAGATGTACTAAAGTACTTTCTTTTCAAGGGTTTAACCCCAACGAACAAACAAAAAGGTTTAGATTAGGCGTTACAGGATCCTTCCCCTTCGTTTCTGACTGTAACCAAGTGGGCTACTAAATTTGGTAAACATGGTCGTACATCCATTGAAGATAATGAAGACTCGGGAAACTCAGAAACCGCTGCAACCGACAAAACCGTCAAAAATAAACACAATATCGTATTAGATGAGCATATCGATAAATCGGGTATACGGAGGTTGGTATTTATCTATCCGAAATAATAAACGAAAACAAATATTTATTATTAAAAAGTTTAATTATTTTTCAAAATATTCTCCACCATAATCGAGACACTTTTGCACTATGTTTCCAAGCAATCTTCATAACAGTTTTTCCATTCCGATTGGGGTATCTCCAAAACATGCATTTTAAACGCCTCAACCCCTTTTTCTGGTGTCGAAAATCGTTGACCACATAGTTTATTTTTTACGGACGGAAACAAAAAGAAATTATTGGGTTCCAAATCAGGACTGTACGGTGGATGAGCCATCAATTCGATGTTTTGACCGGTCAAATATTGAGTTTTTCGGTCCGATGTGTGACAGCTCGCGTTGTAATGGTAAAGAATAAGCCTCCGTCGCTGTTTGTTTTTTCTTATTTCTTCAAAGACTTCTGGCAGACAAACATTGTGGTACCATTCAGAATTGACTATTTTACGATTCTCTAGTGGCAAGGTAGCTACTTGCCCATTTATCCCCAAAAAACAGGCGACCATTTGCTTCGAATTGCTTCTTGCGCGAACAACTTTGGTTGAGTTTGGCTCATCTTGAAAGACCCAGACAGCTGCTTACTATTTACTTTCGAGCTCATATGCATATATTCAAGATTCGTCACATGTGTACACGGCGTTTGATGCACCACAATTGTATTTTTTAAGCATTTCTTTGCACCAATTGGCACGAGCCTTTTTTTTGAGCCACTGGCAAATTATGCGGAATCCAACGCGCACAAATCTTTTTCACGGCTAAATGTTCATATAAAATTTTATGTATGGTTGGCATACTAATGCCCAGGGATGCCTCAATCTCACGGTATGTCACATGACAATCATGCTTTATCAGTTTGCGCACAATATCGATGTTTTCTAGCACTACAACCAATTTTGGACGACCTTCTTTAAATTCGTCCATGAGCCAATAATGAACCAATGATATGTAGTATTTTTTTCACCAAAAGTCGAAATGAGTTGATCGATGCACTGCTGTTGAGATAATTCATATCAAAAGTCGTAGTAAATCATCACACGAAAAATCTCACGAGATAATTTCATTTTTTGACTAAGATAACATTTTCAAGTCATTAAACAACACAAATAGTGTCTGTATGATAAAACTTTCTGAGTACGTATACTGTCATCAATGTCAAACTTTACGATGTAAATGTCAGATGATGTCTAGCAATACCATTGTTGCCAATTCCGAAGGCATGAAGAGCAACCTTCAGACGACAATTGGGTGATATTTTGGCTATGAAAAAGCTTTCCGTTCGATTGATGCTGCGTTGATTAACAGTCGGCAAAAGATACATTTATGAGAACACTTCACAAGAGAATTTCTTCAACGTTTTATAACAGCAGATGAAGCAACAGTTCAAATAGTGGATGGAAGCAGGTGAAAGTGCCCCAAAGCGAAAACAGTTCAATTTGCTGAAAAGGTCATGACTACGATATTCAGAGATTCTCGTGGAGTGGTGTTCGTTGACCACCTGATAAAAGGACTACCTGATGAAGGGATATTATTCAGACTAAATGTATACACAAGGCCAAAAGAAAGTGCCTTTTCGCTATAATAATGCACCCGTAATAACACATATCTCGGGTTGTTGGAGCAAAAATAAATGATTTATGCTTTGAAGAGCTTCTACGTGTATAGAATTTAGCTGCTAGTGATTATTTTCTCTTCCCAAATGGGAGGAAAGGCTCACTGGACAATGATTCACTCCAAATAATGTAGTCAAAGAGGAGACTGAAGAGCTTATTTTGCAGTGTTAAGCACATCACAATATAAGGGTATATTAAAACGTTGGAATATAGTTGAACTAAATAAGTCAAATTGCAATGTGACCACGTCGAGTAATTCTTCACAAGAATTTAATCATTTGCTTTTTTACCAGGCCGAAAATTTTGAATGAATAAATATTAAAGATTGAAAACAATTTAGTAATATTTATACATATTGTTTTGTTTATTAGGTAAAATATATGTTGCTGTTCCATTGGAAAGTTGAGGGGTCACATCAGCATTTTCCTTTGGAGGGGGTTCAATTAATAATTTTTCGTTTACTGATAAGCCAAGCAGTATTCTTGTGGTTCTGTTAAAGGTGGTAAAATGTCATTTGCTTGTGCACCCCATCGTTTCCGTTAATTGTTCTGGTTTATAAAGATTTATTAAGGTCATACATGTCGATATGAAACAAGTGGGTTTAAGTTTTTGTTAAATACCAATAAATTAAACATTGCTGGTTCTACCATTATGAGGACATGGATAAAGTGCTTTAAGGGTCAAAGTTATACACGAGTAGTACGAGATTTTGGTCAACCTAGAGGTATCTCAGAACGTGACGAACGTCAGAAAAGACTTTATTTTATACAAGGTCCACATTCGACGAAATTCAACTATCGCATTACAACAGTATACAGAGAAAGTTTAAATGCTCATTATTTAACCCAATATTGCAGCCCATGGTTAGACCGTATCAGAATCTCGTCCAAATCACAGCTTCCCAAATATAATGCCCAACCGCATATAACCCCTTATAGACCTCAGTTTTTCTGCTATCCAGAAAGATTTTCATATTTATCTCCGATAGGCTATGTATGGAATAGTAAACCTATTTTGCAGGGATAGTTTGTCTCTATTTTCAATGCTATCTATTTTTGGATAAATGGAAACCCCACCACATATTAAAATTAATTATTATTTAACGAAGTAAACATACACATGAAACCTTGCGTGAGGTAATGTCAGTCTATGATAGCTACGTAATATATATTTTTTAATATGCTGGTCAAAGGCTACTGTCTTATGAACAAAAATTTGTCGTCTACCATAGCGTAATAATTAATGTAATCGCTATGACGCAATATCTAATCTCTAGGTTGAAACAGGTTGATACCACGGATATTGTGCATTCATATTATGCAGAGTTTTACAGTCGTATGGTTTGATATTTTGGGGTGGGTCGCCTCATCTGATGCGTATTTTCAATATAAAAAAAAAGATAATACGAATTATGGTTGGGGTGTCACTACTGGCAACATATCGAACAATTTTTAAACAATGCAGGATTTTGACTCTACTATCACTATATATTTTATAGAATATCATCTTTGTTAGTCGAAATTTTGTAACATTTATGAAAAATAGTGATTTTGATTACTATGACCCACGAGGCTCTGATGAACTTGTTTTACCAATACATTCATGTAAGATAGTTGAACATAATATTTAATTTAAGGGTGTGAAGCTGTATAATAAGTTGCCACAACGATTTAAGCATATTCAGAATTACAACGAATTTAAAAAATTAGTCCGCGAATTTCTATATAAGCCAAAGTTTTTATAGTTTAGAAGAATATATGTCGTGTCAATAATTAGATTCAATGCTTATTTATGTATACAATGTTTATTTGTGTAAGATTAACATATCATGTATTGTTTCTGAGGTTGTGTCACTGAACATTTTGTCAACTCTGTCAATCCGACTTAATTATGGATACTTGTATTGTTATGGGGATTGAATAAATACATTATCACATTATTAAATTATATACCTTATCAAGAATAAAATATTTATATGTAGGTTTAAATGTTATATTAAAATGTATTCTTGTTATATTAATGTTATATTAAATGTATATTTTTTGTATGCACAGAAGTGTGACAATGTGCATATCTTGTTTTGATTTGATCCGTGCATATTTGTATTTTCCTGAGGATTCAATAAATTATTATTACGTTCGTTCTGAATACAACATCTCAGCCTAGGTTGATAATTATTATTATTATCACAAACATGATTCATCGATCATCTCAGCCTAGGCTGGTCGGGTTTACAATGCCAACATGAGAAAGCAGTTCAGTTCCACCGATTCAGCTTAGTACCTTACGAACAATGTGACAAGTTTGTAAGAGAACTGCTCGTTGTCCTACTATGGTAATCGATTCTGAAATACCAAGAATTTCCAGGTTTTTGGAAAAGATTTTGCTTAAAAGGCCTTCGACGGATATAACAAAAGGTGACACCTCCACTTTCTAAAGTTTTCTTTGATTTGCCACATCAAATGAAAGATTTTCGTACTTTGTGATCTTTTCCATTTTAGTTTTTCTGACGTTGTGAGAGAGTGGTATCGCAATGTCAATTATGAAAGCTCTCCTCTGCTTTATGTTAATTAGAACAATATCCGTTCTATTATAGTCAACCGTCCGATCTGTTGTAATTGGCCTATCCCAGTAAAGAATGGTATCGGCTGACTCAAGTACGGGGAAAGGCGTGTATTTGTAATATGGTGGAGGTATCCTATCAAATAGCGAGTGCTTTAAAGCGATCTGCTGGTGTATAGTTTTTGCCAGCTGATTATGCCTACCTAGATAAGCATTAGGGACAACTACCTAGATAAGCATTAGGGACTGGACACCGTCCAATAAGGTGTTCAATCGTTTGTCGACAACATCCATGTGTAGTATATGTCTTTCATAATTTTTTGTTTCTGGATATAATAGTCAATCGGTAAGCCACTTTAGAGACAAATATTTGTCAATGGAGTCATCCTCAAGTGATTTAGGATATCTCCCATGTAATGTTTGTTATTTCCATTCTTAAACAATATCATTCAGTGCTGTTCTACTATCAACACGATTTTGACTATTTAGATTAAGCGGGGTGAAACCTTGGTCCTCCTCAATTATTTATTATTATTATTATGTTTATCTTTTATTTTTATTCATCTCCATTCTAACAACATAGCAAACTTAGTTACCCCATCACAAATATAATAAGTACAGGAATATTAACCTGTTATCCATCGACTACGCTTTTCAGCCTCATCTTAGGATCGACTAACCCTACCCCGATTTGTAACCCAAGACTACAATGTTTGCACTAAACAAGAGGGTTTAGCCGAGGCTCAATGCAAGCTTAAAAATTTTCTGACTATATTTGTCGTACCCAGTAGAGCAGCCTTCTGCATGACTGCCATATGACTATCATGTAATTCAAGCTTGTCTTTGGCGATTTTCCAATCGTTTGTTATCAGCCCATTTGCAGATATAACTACTGGTATAATGTCAACATCTCTGAGTTTGTACATGTCTGTTAGTACTACAGCTAACGGTTGATATTTTCGTTTTTTTTAGGCACTGGTCTTGGTCAAATTGTGGTCCAACGGTACCGTCACATCGATAATAAGTCTTTTGCGAGCCTTTGTGTCGATTATAATAATATCGGGCCGATTAGCCTCTACCGTCCGATCAGTAATCATTGCCATATACCACAAAATCTTTGCAGTTTCACTTATATACACCTGTTCTGGTTTCCACTTATAATAAGATATCTCCACGTCCAACAGACTATCTTTTTTCAATAATGCTTGATGTATCACCTTAGCAATGTTGTTATGCCTCTGCATATAGTCTGTTTGAGTCAGCGCAGGACACCCACCGCTTATATGCTGTATTGATTCTAAATCTTGTTTACATAAGCGACATTTTGGATCGATATTTTGTCCTAATATATGTTTTTTATATGCCCTGGTACTTACGACCTGATCTTGGACAGCACATAGGAAACGTTCTGTCTCTCCATAAAGTCCCGATGTTCGGAGCCATTCTGTAGAGTATTTTTTTTATTAATGTGTTCAGAATCGAGGAGACCTGCAAAGCGACCATGGAGCTCCTTTCTTTTCAAACTGAAATACGACCCTGGGAAGTTATATGGCTTGCCTCGTTAGTTGCTTGTGCTATACGGAGGAGACTATAATTACTAACCAGTGTACAGACAGTCTTATGAGGATTACTATTTTGGCTGAGAAAATAGGATCTAAGCCGATCCTCCTGTTGACGGCACATTACTTCTACATTCTGTAAGCCTCTTCCTCCCATATATCGAGACAAATACAGCCGCTCAATGGAACTTATTAGGTGATGCATATGATGTTTTGTTAATTTGGTTCTTATTTTCTGATCAAATGCTGCCAGAGAAGTGTCTGACCACTTTATTACACCAATCGTATAAGCAGCCACAGGCAAAGCCCAGGTGTTGATTGCCAATATTTTATTTCTGGCGCTGATCAAAGATTTACATATTTTTTCAACTGTAGTTAACTCTATTTATAATCATTTCCCTAGCTGTTACATGAGATATTCCTAACAACTGCATAATACCAAGATACTTATAATTTTCTCCACTATTGAAACTACGAATTACTATATTTCCATTTAATTGCATGTTTTCTGCATGTTCCAATACCTGCCCCTTGCGGACATGGACAACTGCACGCTTATCAAGGCCAAACTCCATGCAGATGGTATCGCTAAAACTTTTGACAAGCTCTATTTCACTTTGAAGATTATTAGAGTTTGATGCATATACTTCTAGATCGTCTATATAGAATTGATGTGATACCTGAATGTTTGGATTTCTCTTCATGATATAGCCCATGCTGAACTATCTCAACATTCTACTTAGCGGTATTAAAGTCATACAGAACCATAGAGGACTTAAACTATCCCCCTGAAATATTCCCCTGCGTATTCGTATTTCTCCAGTGGTGTACGAGGTATTAATATTCTTTACATATGGCGGGTTTTCCCTTTATTTATCCAAGCGCAAATACATTTTACTAGAGTTGCATGAATCCCATACAATGAAAGGACATACCGGAGCCACGAGTGTGGTACAGAGTCGAACGCTTTTTTATCATCAATCCACGCCATTGATACTTGTGGGATTTTTTCCGTACTTGCTCTGTTATTACCTCATCAATTACAAGTAACTCCTTACAACCGTAGCTACTTTTGCGGCACCAATTTTCCTCAGGCAGTAAAAGACTATTTTCTAATAGATCTTCATATATTTTGGATGAAATAATAGAAGTAAGGATCTTGTAAAGAGTTGGTAGACAAGTTATTAGTCTATAATTTTTTGGATTTAAACTGTCCTGTCCCTTTGATAACATATATGTCATTCCCATTGTCATATATTCAGGTATGTTATGTTGCTCTTTTAGTAAATATTGAAAAACTTTGCCAGCGTCCCATGACACTAACAAGATACTTCCATCACACATTTTGGATGCCATCGATACCTGGCGCTTTCCAGTTAAGCGTTTTTTGGACTGCCTTTTTCACATCGTTTCTGGTTATTATAACTTCTGGCATTTCCTTTATGTTTTGTCTCGCTTCCTCCTCTTCGTGTATCCAATAGGCCTGTTTATTGTGGGTTTTTGGAACTGACTGAATATTTGACCAATAATTGATCATTATATTCTCGTTTGGTATTTGTTGCTCTTCTGTTTTTTCTTGTTGTTCCAGTTGACGGTAAACCTTCTTCTGGTTAGGGATCCTTTTTTCGCTTCGCGGATTCATTATATCGCCTTTTACGAGCTCCCCATGCAGCTATTCTCTGTCTGAGATATTCATTTTCTTGCTTTATTTTCTTACCATAGTCTTTGGATGACATACGAACTTTGATCCTTTTAGCTGTTCCTCTAATACTCTTCTTGATCTTTTTAGAGCTCTTCTCACCTTTTTTAAAAAAATCACAAAGACCTATCTCTGGTCTAGCTTTCGCAATTTTGTTTTCTATTCGTTCCATGCTGGACTAAATGTCTGTTTTGATAAAGTGGTGTTTGTTTGTGTTTTCAACTTTTCAGATCTTGTTTAAATTGCGATACCAAGGGTCGAACAGACTACCAACGCGGCACAATAAAACAATTTCAATGACCTCGGTTAATAAAGGGGCCTCCGTTAGATCATCTCCGCCCATATTGTCCATGGCCTTCACTGTATCATAGAATATAGCATTTTCTTTTACTCTTGGGACTCGGGGTCTCTGTTCTATATCGACACCTGCATATTTCATTCTAAACTTTATATAAAGCACTTTTAAGACAGACAATGATTGAGATGATATCTGGCTCGCAGAATTTGTTGGATTGTTCTCGTTCGGATCTTTTACTATTGGTTGTTGGATTTCTGTATCTGGTTGTGTAGATTTTCCCGTATTGTTGTTTGGACTGATTTGTAATTCTTGAATTACTTCGTGTTTGATGATGTCTACTTCAGCGGTAGAAAATACATTTCCCCTGCCGATTATAGAATTATATTGACCGTAGATTCGTTGTTCTGTAAAAGTATTATTGGGGTACATCTTTTTTCATTCTAGGTACATTCTTTTCGGGAATTCCTCAACATGAACTCCTCCCTGTGTGCTTCTGTAGTACGCGCACATAATTGAGACATTCTTCTCTTTAGACCATCTCACGCGCTAGAGACGGTGGAGGGCCTACTTGTGGTCCCCATACTGCATCAAGTTTACGTAGGAAGAATTTCAGCATTTGCGGTAGCCATAAGTAGTGTGGCGTCGCACCTCCTCTGTTGACCTGAGGGAGGTTTACCACTGTTCACTGACACGGCATATTTCGCACTGAAGGCCCAGTGTCAGAACCTACAGCGCGGTCTTGTGAGGACCCGTCACCAACGAATCTATTTCTAAGTCGTCTTCTCATGTTTTCTTCTCTGGGTAAGACTAGTAATGGGTGGAAATCGAAGAAGGAACAACCACCCATATGTCCCCAAGGTACGAATCCACACCCCGTGACCATTATAAAATGGCTGGGTACCTTTTAGTAGATAGGATAGAGTGAGAAAGGAAATTCAAATCCGAACCTTAGGCAAGGGGTAAGGACAGCGGACAGCTGGCGTCGCTGGTTGTATAATTACTGGGTTGGTTAGCATCACCCTTTTTATATAACAAATATGTATTTCCCTCCATCAGATAATCGGGGAAAGTATCAGGATTCACCATTATCTCTTTAAATGCATCAGCAAGTACCTGGTAAACAGCTGTGAAGTTTTTGATCCAGAAGTTGTGTAGTCCATCTGGCCCAGGCGTCTTCCAGTTTTGAGTTTTCTTGATGGCAGTGCAGATGTCAATCGCTTCAAGACCGTTGAATTCCTTTTGTGGAAGTACATCAGTCTGTTTTCGAATTGTTGCAACCCACGGGGCCAATCTTTCATAACCATCAGATCTTTTCCAGACAGATTTCCAATATTTTTCATAGGTAGATACATTCACATTTTCAAGTTTTGACTGGTTACCCTGAGCTTCTAGTTCTCTATAAAACTTCTGGCTATTTTGAAACATCGCATTTTCGTGTTTCCGTTTTTCGGTCGTTGTATCTGGCTAGTCTGGCTCCTTTCGTTTTAGCCTTCTGGCTAAATCCATCTTTTAGGTCTAATAATTTCTCGCAAAAGTTTGAATCTTCAAACCCAATGCCAGATGTTTTAGCGATTATTTTCGTTTTTTTCGTCACTTTCCTAGATGTATTTCCAGCAAGATACACAGAAATAATGTCAACCTTCGCCCGAAAATTATTGATATCAGTTTCAAGGCGCTTTTTCCAGGCAGGTGTAACTTTTTGGATATTATGCCTCGTCGCGTTGAGGGTGTAAGTTTTTTGACCAGAGACCTCCATTACAGTTACTGCTGCACAATACAACGCAAGATATATGTCGCTAAGATTCATTATCCCCGATAAATGAGATTCCAAAACTTTATTGATCTGCATTATAGTAATGCGGGATTTTGTAATTTTGCGCAGTATCGGTATTTTTGACTTATTTAGTGGATTTGAGCCAGTAAAATGGACCAAAAGACTGTAAAACCTTTCTCGTATATTAGAAAAGTTTCCATTTATGGCTGTTTCTTCATTTTGAGTTGATGATATTTCTGTTGTTAGGATTGGAGTTTGTATTACCGGTTGGTTATCTGTGTTCAAATTAAGGACATCCATGTCATTTTCTTGAGGTGGTTCATAGTAATGTTTTGGTGTAATTTATTACCGATTTGTCCCTTGATGTTCATTAATTCTATTTCGGTAAGATTTTTTTTTTAATATAAGATTTTTACGGTCTGCTAAGTTTTGTTCCGATAACTGTGTTTCAGCAAACCTCTTCTTATATTCTTGGCGAAGTGCACTTCTCCATCCAGGTAGCGATTTATCTGCGCACTGGTTCACGTAATAATAGGCACTACTTCAATATTCATTTCACGTGTCCATCTAATACCTGGAGTGCGCTCGGTCCTACTGACAGCCCTCCTTATGGGGGGCGAGCCAGCCGGTACCTGATTATTAACCCCTGCTTTTTGTTGGGGTTGTATTGAAGTCTCTGGTGTTGGTTGACTTTTATATTATAATTGTGGATGGATTTTTCTAGTTGCCATGTTTATTGCCATTTTTGTCGTGCCATAGAGTTGGGAGTTGCCATTCGCTCCAGACTCAACCAACTCAAGACAAGTCCTCCCGACGGTTCCGAAGGGTTCTAAACTAAAAAAAAGGGTGCAAAACCCTACCGCCTTGTATAATATCATTATATTTTTCAGTCTCTATAAAAAAAATGGGTTCAAGGAAAAAACGGTCACCTAAGGCAGTGCCCCGATTTACCATAGGAAAGCTATTTACTACCGGAGGGCGCTAGGTATTCGGAGACATCGTTAGATACACTTTAACCGTGTGCCATTCAGCTCCTGGCAAGATGGATTTCCACCTTGAGCTTTTTTTTCACACAGTTGTGGTAGGAACTCCAAGTACCCAGTTGTAACTAAGAATGCTTGGGTGTCTACTGACATTCAAAGGCGCGTCTGACTATTCCGACTGTTCCCAATATTACTGCTTTTTGCATCTATACTACTGCCATTTTGTGATGCCTAGTTGTTCGAGGTTCTGTACTAGAGATTTGTGGACTAGACCATTAGCGCTCACCACAAATGGAAGGATATTAACTCTATCTAGGTGCCATATATCCTTGATTTGAAAAGCCAGATCTCTATATTTGTCAATTTTTTCCCTGGATGCTCGGTGTATATTTTCATCTAAAGGTACAGAGAAATCAACTATTGTGGCTTGATTAGCTTCTTTCTGGTAGAGCACCAAATCTGGTCTATTTGCTTGCACCGTTCAGTTCGAATCTGCAAGTCCCAATATAATTTAATGTGTTGATTTTCTAGAACAGGTTTGGGAGCGTATTGATGATATGGTGTGAATGTTGTTAGTAATCCATGTTTCAGACATAGAAGTTGGTGAATAACTTTACCCATGGAATCATGTCTTGATAGGTAGCTGGTGGGGGCCAGATAGGTGCAACCCGATATTTAATGTGGTATCGATTCCTCGTCTTTATCACAGTATCTGCATTTGGAGTTTGGTATGTTTTGTTTTATGATGACTCTAACATAATTTCTCGTAGGTACAACCTGATCCTGTATTGCCATTATAAATCCGTCTGTTTCTCCAAAGAGATATCCTGAGGTTAGATAGGTACTTGTAGCCTTGGAGTCAACTTGTTCTTGATATTTTAGAGTTGCATAGTGCCGTCCATGCAATGCTTTCTTGCGCCCCTTGTTTTTCATTATTTCAAATACATTTTCTGGTTCCGGTTGCGGTAGTTCAGCCAGCCGAAGAGGAGTGTACTTTTTTTCCAATACTACAGCTGCTCGATGTATGGGTCAGTGTTTTCTATAAAAGTAGTTCTTTAGGCTTTGACATTCCCTTTCGTGTATCACTTCCAAATAACCCAGCCCTCTGCCGTCTTCCTCTATTCGTAGATAAAGCCGCTCAATTGCAGCATTGGGATAATGCATTCTGGCTCTTGTAAATGCGCTTCAAATTTTTCTGTCTAATCTCTGCAGGTCTGTCTTTAACCATTTTAATGTTCCAAATGTGTATGTGATAGATGGGATAGCCCAAGTGTTAATAGCTATAATTTTGTTTTCCTGAGAGGTGTGTATTGAGTACTGCCTTAACTCTTTTTAATAATACTATTTCAGCTTTTTCTTTATTGTCATTTTGTTTGATGTCTAGGCCCTGGGTAATGTCTAGATATTTATAGTGGCCTTCTGGTTCTAATGTTTTCAGTTCTGTATCATCAGACAAAGTCAAATTTGTGGTGGAAAATATTTTTCCTTTCTCTACCTGTAATGTCGCACATTTGTCTAGTCCGAAGTCAATTGTCGTGCTGAATTCCCTTATTAACTTAAGCGCTCCCTAAAGTTGTTATTTCCCTTTGGCATACACCTTTAAGTCACCCATATAGAATAGATGTGTTATGGTTGTATCTTTATTCATGGTGTAACCATATTTGGTGTTTGTTAACATTGAGCTCAACGGATTTAACCCCATAGAGAATCACAAGGAGCTAAGGCTCTTGAAATTCCTCTTGAATTTCCGAGATTCCTCAATCCTCTTGAAAAATTCCACTGCGTATTAGAATTTCTTCCGTTAAGTAAGATTTGGATATGCAGATATTCTGATATGGATATGCCCCATGTGCTCATAAAATACTCGAGCAGTCGACACAGAGTTGAGTGGATTCCGTATATCTGAAGTATGCTGCTCAGCCATGAATGTGGGACTGAGTCAAAAGCCTTCTGATAGTCAATCCACGCGGTAGATATCTTTCTTTGTTTAAGCTTTGCCTGGCGAGTAACGATGTTGTCGATTACTAAAGTTTCCTTGCATCCTCTTGAACGTTGTTTACATCCATTTTGCCCCCATGCGAGGAATTTGTTGATCTTAAGATGTTCATTAATTATTATGCTTAATATAGATGTTAGGATTTTATATAGAGATGGGAGGCAAGTTGTTGGTCTAAAATTGTTTGCTTCAGATTAGTCACCTTTCTTCGGGAGCATATACGTGATTCCTTTCGTGAAATTTGTAGGTATCTTTGTTGGGTCTTGTATAGCCTCTTATTATATTTTTTTTTCACGCATTTATATGGTCTATCCTTTTGTCGTCGAATTGCTCAAGACGACTAGGAGTCAAGTCGAAAGGGTTCGATGGATAATTAGTGTTGTTCCGAGTATGACTGCCTTCTGCATCCAATTTATGATATTGTATTCTATTTGAAGATCATTTAAGTGCAGCGATGATAGTTTATGCAATAGGCTATTTGCGGATATTATGAAAGGTTTAACAGTAAACTCTTTTCATATGCCAAATATCTCGAATTTCATCAGCAAGTTCTTGGTATTTTTGCACTTTTTGTTTATATGCCTTATTCAAATTTTCATCCTGGGGGACAGAATGATATGACATATCTTGTTTTCCGTATCCACAACCACCATGTCTGTCCTGTTATGCACCACACTACGATCGGTTATTAGAGATGTATCTTATAAGATTTTTATTGTGGTGTTTTCAATAACGGGTTGCGGTTGATCTTTATAAGGAGGTAACTCTTGGTTTACTAGGTCGGCTCTCTGAGCTATCTTTAAGTGGAAAACTTTCCCCATGTTGTCATGTCTGCTTAAGTAAGCAGTTGGAGTTAAATATGTGCAAGCTGATGAGATGTTGAAGAGTTTCTTCTTCTTTGTTACATAGCCGGCATTTTGTTGTGCTTAGGAGTTGTTTCATGATAAGATTCTTGAAATATCTAGTAGGGACCACTTGATCTTGGATTGCCATTAATGTTTCCTCTGTATCAGGGAACAGATATCCAGAGATAATATAGGTGTTGCTTACTCTGGCGTCTGTGTCTTCTTGATTTAGGTTGTTATAAAATCTTCCATGCATGGGTTTTCTTTGCTACTGATTCTTTACCTCTTCTTTAAAATTTTAATAGATAGGCTGTACCATAGCTAAATATAGAGGTGAAAGAGCCACATCATACCCAATCAAGTTTTTGAAAAATGGAATATCTTTAGACCGAAAATATTTCATAAACCCCTCTATTTCTTTTTGCTGTGCTTCTTCGAAGCTGACAATTCCTCTGCCGCCTCTGTCTCGAGACAAGTACAACCTCTCAATAGCAGAGTTTAGATGCAGAGTTTAGTGCGGAGCTGGCCATCCAGGGCTTCCACTTCTATTGAGGACCGGTTTAAAATGCCAACGGTGTAGGTTATTATTGGAGCGGCCCAGGTGTTGAGCGCAGTTACTTTGTTTTTTGCATTTAAATAAATATGTTCTTAAACTTTTGTTGATCCTGTTAAAATACTCATCTTTGAACTTTTGTTTATTTATTTTTTTATCTATATTGATGTCTTGTTGCAATCTTAGATATTTACAGATTTCATGTGGGCGTAAGGCTGGAATAGTTGATATTGAATATTAATGTAAGGTTTTGAGATTGGGTGATTATTCCCTTTTCCATGTGCAATACTGCACACTTTTCTATCCCCAGTTTTATTTTGAGAGCCTGGCTAAATGACTTGACTAATTCTACCAAGCTTCTAAGTTGTTGTTGATTTTTTGCGTATAGTTTCAAGTCATCGACTTAGAAGAGATGTGAGAGCACAACTCACTCGCCAATGCTGTAGCCATTACCACTGCTGTTCAACATACGACTCAAGGGATTGAGAGCCATATAAAACCAGAGTGGGCTCAGACTGTCCATTTGAAATATTCTTCTTCTAATAACAATCTCAGCAGTCCTGTAGTCTTTCAAACACAAACTGGTTCTCCAACTTCCCAATAGATGATTCAGAAGATTGATTATTTGAGCATCAATTTTGTAGATATATATTATTTCTTTAACCCAAAAATGGGGCAAGGAGTCAAAGGCCTTTTGATAATCTACCCATGCCAGTGACATTTTTCTATGTTTTGATTTAACTTACTTGGTGATAATTGTATCAATAACCAGTAATTCCTTGCAATTTTGGAGCTTATGGTTGCGGTGATAATTTTATATATTACTGGCAAACACGTAATTGGCCTATAATTCTTGGCTTCTTCCAAGTTTTCTGATTTGGGCAACATGTAAGTTATTCCTATAGCAAAATATGTAGGAATCTTTCTGGGATTATCTATTGCGTCCTAAATTTGCCGTGCTATAACTTCGTGGCTACAAGTGAAAGCTTTCCACCAATAGTTGTTAATCACATCTACCCCAGGCGATGTCCAATTCTTAAGTCTTTTTATAATCAGTCTGAGGTCGGTAATTGTAATATTACCCGAGTCCATTGGTGCTAAAAACTGATCTCTTTTCTCTTCTTCGATCCAATACGTCCTATCGTCGAATTTCACACTGTTAGACCATATGTCTGACCAGTACTTTGTCATATTTTTTTTATCCGGAATGGCGGTTTCTAACATCAATTTGTTTTTGTTGAGGTTTCTATAGAATTGCTTTTGAGCTCGATTAAACTGAGTATTTCCTTAGTATCTTTTTACTCGTATCCGATACCTCCTTAGTCTGTTTCCTAATGCTGCAATTTTCTGTTTCAGAGTTTTAAGGTAAAGCGTAAGGTCCTGTCGGAATGTTGAATTGCTAGTCTTTATTTTAGCTTTTCTCGCAATCTGAACAGTCTTTTTTTTGGACCTTTTTACTGGCTACTGCAGCATGAAGGTTACTTACTCCGTATTTCATTAATCTTATTTTTCAATCTTTTTTCCCAAGGAGAGGGTGCTGTTGTTTGCAGCGGGGCGTGTATCAGGTCTCGGCCATTGTTTAGTAAATATCTTGGAAATCACTGCCGCGACCACATGGCCACACGACATGGCAGGTTTCCAATAAATCATCACTGTGCTCAACTATTCCCCTTATATTAGCATTTACAGATGCAACTGCGTTCTTTATTTCGCTGGTGAGTTGAAGTTTGGGAAGTCTGGGGCGCAGTTCAATTGGTATACCTCTGAACTTAGCATCATATTCCATAAAAAGGGATGTAGCTTTAGGATTGTCTTCCTCTTCAAGATCATTCTCTGCCACCTGGTCAGTAATCGGCTGTGTTGGTGAATTTAAGCAGATCCAGGTAATAAATGATTTTCTCCGAATATCTCTTTTGATATTATCGAGTTCTGCATCTGAGAGTGCTCTCCTTTTAAGAACCGAGCATACTTGATCTGAGAGACTTTGTTCGGATAATTCAGTTTCAAGAAACTTATTATATGCGCGCAAAAGCTCAACATTGAGTTATCTAGTTCAGCGCTTGTGTCTCTTTCCCCGAGTTTTTTGAGCGGAGCTTTCATTTTTCGGAGAGCCCAAGCTGTCCGTTTGGATATTTTTTTGGGTTTTAGGTACAGGGTCGGTGGACTTTGTGGATATATTTCGCCGGGCAGCGCCACTCGCTCCACTGCTACCGACTAACCGCTCGACTGTCACGTTGGCAAAAGTAGCGCCTCCTTATTATTATTATTATTGTTATCTATTTCATTATTAAAATACATTTTAATGGATATACATATCCATTTAATCGTCAACCATCAAAAAAACAATGTATATACATTTAATCGTATTAGGTTTATATGGAAACACTGTTTCTATTCAGATAGCTTTTTGTGGTTATCCATATTCTTAAGTCAGCAATTTTTTTTCAGATTTATGAGGCAAAACAACCATTCACCGAAAATTATATTTATATTGTATGCAAAGTAAACCTAAACGATGAATGGCGAAAGACCAAATGCATGCAGGAATATATATTTACAATCTCTCGCATCCTGTTTTATGGGTTACTTTAGTTTACGCTGAGTAAAATGAAAAAGTTTCGTTCTCTAAACATACGGCAAAGATAATAATGGGATAGGAGTTTTCCACTTTTTCGGACAAACGACGTTATTTATGATGAGTATTTTATTTTTAAATACTTTATTTAAAATTTCTGAATATAACTATAATGTGTAATATATGTGTAATAATATCTAAAGTGTGCTATTTAATATTAAACATTATCCTACTCTCAGAGTGAGGATTGGTTATAGACCATATTGCTCTTGGCTTGGTTAGCATGTTAGATTTTTATACTATATAAAATCTCTGAAACTTGTCATATCAAATGGCTTATTAATTAGAAGAATATTCTATTTATAAAGCTGATAAACTTTTTATCTTTACTTTCATAAGACAATGTATGGCGCACTTTCTTCATTTCTCTTAGGGCATCTGAAATCCAAAGTTGTAAACCTTTCTAAGAGAGTTGACCTATGAAAAAGGTATTCTTAAGAGTGATCCGATGTTTCGCTTTGCCTCTCAATTTCAGTCAGGAATAAGGGGATTGTGAAGAAGAGTCTTCAACAAAGCTGGCTGATGATGGCGAAAATTTCACTCCTAACGTCTAGATAAATCTAGGACGACTAGATCATAGTACTTATGCATAACTCTGGTCATCAAATACTTTTATATATGCTTTCATAAAATTAAAACAATTAATGTTTAACGATCTTGCTATTTTACGAAAACCGAAACCTTCTTTTATACTAATAGGGCATTCCTTTTCAAATTAGGATAATAGCCTGAAATGACGCGTTAACCACACTTGCGGCATTTTAACACTTTTAATAATAAAAATAAGGTTTGGCTTAGTACGAGGGTTGCTATTTATGTATCCGGAATTAGCAACAATGGTATTGCAAGGCGCCATCTGACATTAAAAGCCTAGCCAATGGTGTCATGTTTTGGGGCATATCAGTTCAGTCTGATAAAACTAACGCCCAAATTCGTCACTACAAATAAGTTAAAGACGAACTGGTTCGTCGTTTAAAGAATGGCGAAAGTAATATTAAAAATGGTTATCGTAATGGCCAACCACTTATTGTACCTCGTGAGCCATCCAAATAGTCAACATGGTATTTAAACTAAATAGAGTGTTTTACATGCGTAACCCAGCTTCAATTCATGGCATTACTCTTATTTATCAGAACGCGCCTGACGTAAGAACACAAATTGCGGATCTCTACCAGTCTGTCCTATCCAACAATTATCACATTATTGCTCTGTCGGAAACCTGGCTGCCACTATTTGTTATTGTTGCTGATATGGACAGGTACATGGCCTTCAGAAAGGATCAGGATCTGGATGTCCTTGGAGTCGGAAGAGGCGGCGGAGTTCTCTTTACCGTTTATTCATTTTTACAACCGTCAAAGCTCGACCTGTCTATCTTGGAGGAGTTGCTCCCAAGTGTTGACATTGTTGGTTGCAAAATACTCATAAGTCAGACCATAATCTTTATTTTTTCTGTTTGTATTCCGCCAAAATCAAATATTCACCAATAGAAACTCGTTTTGATACCATTGAAACTTTTTATTGTATCATGAATTATAAAATTCTAATCTTAGGTGATTTTAATGTACATTATCAAAGTTCTGTTAACCATCAGTTTCTGCGAGCACTGCACGACTTTCAGGCATTTTTCACCAATACAAGCACATATTTAATATACAAAACAATATACTCGACTTAGTTATTGCAATGGTGGGAACGTTTCTGTGCGTTTACACAGTATATCTGTGCGGAAGGCTCGTGCAGTGTTTTGGAAAAAAAAATTTTAATGACCTTTGAATTAATTTTTAATTTTTATATAAATATTTTTGTACCATTGTTCGGTTAAGTTCAAATTATTTTTATTATTATTATTCACGTATGGGCCCTGGCGGACCACGCGAAGTACAATTAGAGGCGTTTGTTGTTGTAAACCTTCCTTTGCGTTCATACTAATTTTATTCTTTCGCTATGAGCTTTTTTCCTTTCGTCAGACCAAGTTGTTCCAGTCTTCCTACATTTTTCTCTCTGACCAACCTTCCAAACGTCAACCTTGTGTCTGAAACAGCCTCTATCCTGAATTTCACTTTGTGTAATATTTGCTGATCTTAGGTCCTCTTTAATTGCAGCAATCCATTTAATTATTTCTACTTTAGCTCTACTCCTATTTTCATAAAATTCGACTATTTGTCTAGTTAGCCTACTCGGATTCATCCGTTTTATTTGTCCGTAAAACTTAAGCCTTCTTTTTCTCACATCGCTATATATATCTGTGCATTGTTTGATTTCTTGGTTTTCTCAAAGTCGGTATGTTGTGCTTCTTTTCAATGTCCTCGATGTCTCTCTTTCTATTCAAAATGAGCGTTTCTGCCCCATATAGACATTCTGGCTTAATAACTGTGTTGTAGTGTCTCAGTTTTGTCTTTTCAGATAGGCATGTTTTGTTGTAAATATTTTGTGTAAGTCTCAATGCCGTTTCCATTTTTTGACATCTACCCTTGTTGGCCGCTTTTTCCAACCCATTTTCCATGATTATTTCACCCAAATATTTGAATTGAGAGATTCGTCTAATGTTACCATATTTTGTATTTAGAAATGGTGTTCTTAGTCTGTTGCAGGTCATGTATTGTGTCTTTTCAAAGGAAATTTGGAGTTCTACCTTTTCTGCTGTTTCTTTTAGGATTTCAATCTGTTTCTGTGCAATTAATACATCTTGAGCCAATATAGATAGCTAGATCATCAGAGCTAGAGAGTCAGCAAACGCCAGACAATCAATTTAGATGTTGGTTCTCCCCAATTTAATGGGCTGGTCAATATTCAGGGCAGACTTTTTTTCACGCCACTCCAGTATTACTTTTTCCAGAACACATTTAAATAAGAGTGGCGAGAGTCCATCCCCTTATCTCACTTCAGTTTTAATTTCGAAGGGCTTTGAGATGTCACCCATGAATTTAACTTTTGACCTTGTGTTAGTTAATGTTGCTTTAATAATTGCCAGTGATTTCAGATCTAGTGTTTGTTCTTTCAAGATTTGGAATAAAGGTTCGGAATAAAGATTCGCGGTCAATAGAATCATATGCTTTTTTGAAATCCACAAGTGTACAGACGAGATTTTTATTGTACAGTTTTTGATGTCTTAGGATCAACTTTAGGTTCAGGATCTGTTTAGGGCAGGATCTGCCCGGTCGAAAACCTGTTTTATATTCACCAATTTTAGGTTCTAACTGCCCCTGCTTTCAAATCAAATTAGTTTTTATTATTATTATTATTCACGTATGGGCCCTAGTGGACCACGCGAAGTACAATTAGAGGCGTTTGTTGTTGTTAGCCTTCCTTTGTGCCCATACTAATTTCATTCTTTCGCTATGAGCTTTTTTCCTTTCGTCAGACCAAGTTGTTCCAGTCTTCTTACATTTTTCTCTCTGGCCAACCTTCCAAACGTTAACCTTGTGTCTGAAACAGCCTCTATCCTGAATTTCACTTTGTGTAATATTTGCTGATCTTAGGTACTCTTTAATTGCAGCAATCCATTTAATTATTTCTACTTTAGCTTTACTCCTATTTTCATAAAATTCGACTATTTGTCTAGTTAACCTACTCGGATTCATCCGTTTTATGTGCCCGTAAAACTTAAGTCTTCTTTTTCTCATATCGCTATGTATATCTGTGTATGTTTGATTTCTTGGTTTTCTCGAAGTCGGTATGTTGTGCTATTTATTTGTTTGGGGCCTAGGATTTTTCTTACGATTTTTCTTTCCTTCTTTTCAATGTCCTCGATGTCCCTCTTTCTGTGTTGTAATATCTCAGTTTTGTGTTTTTAGATAGGCATTTTTTGTTGTAAATATTTTGTGTAAATCTCAATGCCGTTTCCATTTTTTGACATCTACCCTTATTGGCCGCTTTTTCCAACCCATTTTCCATGATTATTTCACCCAAATATTTGAATTGAGAGACTCGTCTGATGTTACCATATTTTGTTTTTAGAAATGGCGTTCTTAGTCTGTTGCAGGTCATGTATTGTGTCTTTTCAAAGGAAATTTGGAGTCCTACATTTTCTGCTGTTTCTTTTAGGATTTCAATCTGTTTCTGTGCCGTTAATACACCTTGAGCTAAAATTGCTAGATCATCAGCAAATGCCAGACAATCAATTTTGATGTTGGTTCTCCCTAGTTTAATGGGCTGGTCAATATTCAGGGCCGACTTTTTTTCACGCCACTCCTGTATTACTTTTTCTAGAACACAGTTAAATAAGAGTGGCGAGAGTCCATCCCCTTGTCTCACTCCAGTTTTAATTTCGAAGGGCTCTGAGATCTCACCCATGAATTTAACTTTTGACCTTGTGTTAGTTAACGTTGCTTTAATAATTGCCAGCGTTTTCAGATCTAGTCCTTGTTCTTTCAAGATTCGGAATAAAGATTCACGGTCAATAGAATCATTTGCTTTTTTGAAATCCACAAATGTACAGACGAGATTTTTATTGTACAGTTTTTGATGTCTTAGAATCAACTTCAGATTCAGGATCTGTTCAGGGCAGGATCTGCCCGGTCGAAAACCTGCTTGATATTCACCAATGTTGGGTTCTAACTGTCCCTGTGCTCTGTCTAGTAGACATTAAGATAGAATGTTGTAACAAACTGGGAGAAGAGATATCCCTCTATAGTTGTTTACATCCGTTCTATCTCCTTTCTTATGTAGTGGATGGATTAGAGCCACTTTCCAATCTTCCGGAATCCGTTCGGTTCGCCAAACTTCTTGTAGAATTTTGGTTATTTCCTTGATTGTACCTGGACCAGCGGATTTCAAAAGTTCAGCAGTGATTCCATCTTCACCAGAAGCCTTGTCATTAAGCCGCTTTTAAGCGCAAATTATTTTTTGTTATATCTATTTGTGTTTTGAATTGCCTTTTAATTGGGCAGTAGCCTGTTACACAATAAAGCATCATAAGTTCGTTCGTTCGTTCGTTCGTTCTTTCTTTCATTCATTCATTCATTCATTCATTCATTCATTCATTCATTCATTCATTCATTCATTCATTCATTCATTCATTCATTCATTCATTCATTCATTCATTCATTCATTCATTCATTCATTCATTCGTTCTTTCATTCATTCATTCATTCATTCATTCATTCATTCATTCATTCATTCATTCATTCGTTCATTCATTCATTCTTTCATTCATTCATTCATTCATTCATTCATTCATTCATTCATTCATCGTAAAATTTGACATTGTTGACTGTGTACGACTTCAGAATCTTTTATCATACGGAAGCTTAAAAGACTTGAAAATTTCTTCTCAGTCAAAAAATGGAATTCATTCTTAAGAATTTCATGCGATGATTTACTACGACTTTCGACGTAGATTGTCTCAACAACAGTACATCGATCAACTCACTTCAATTTTTGGCGATGAAGCATCATCTAAAACCAATCACTGGTTTAGTAAATTCAATCGTGGTCGTCATTCGCCATGGACGAATTTAAAGAAGGTCGTCCAAAATCGGTTTTTGTAATAGAAAACATTAATACTGGGCGCGAACTGATAAAGCAAGATTGTCATGTGACATACTGTGAGATTGAGGCATCCCTGGGCATTAGTATGACAAGCATACACAAGATTTTACATGAACATTTAACTGTGAAAAAGATATGGGCGTGTTGGATTTCGCATAATTTGACAACCGCTCAAAAAGTGCTCGTGTCGATTGGTGCAAAGATATGCTCAAATACAACCATGATGCGTCAAAAGCCATGTATAACATCTACACATGCAACGAATTTTGGATCTATGCGTAGGAGCCCAAAAGTAAATAGTAGTCAACCGTATGGGTCTTTCAAATTGAGCCAAACCCAACAAAAGTTGTTCGCGCAAGAAGCACTTCGAAGCAAATGGTCAATTCTGAAATGTATACAACTATTTATTTCCCAGAAGTCTTTGAAAAAGTAAGGAGAAATAACCAATCGGAATAGAAAAAGGGTTTTGAAAATTGGTTCAAAGGTATGCAAAATGTATCGATCATCGTGGGCGATATTTTGAAAAGCAATATAACTATTTTCAATGATAAATATTTGATTTTATTTATTGCTATCTGACCCAACAGACGTTGTTCTGTCCAAATATCAATAAATGCCTTTGGGATCGTTTTGTGAATTTGTAAAAAGCTATTGCAAATGTGCATACAAAGTAAAAATTCGTTTGTTTGTTTGTCTTCTTGCACGATTATTCAAATTCATTGTCGCGCGATTGGTTTCTACTGACCGATGATGTCTCATTCGATGCATATAATCTTCGTTTGCACTTTCTCTTTCTTCTTGTGTACGTGCTGAACGTGTTTGTGATAATCGATTCCGTTCAATTTTATTTCTCTCTTCGCGTTTCTCTGCAGTTCCATTAGAACAAAAATTCGTTTGGTTTTTAGCATTGCGAGTTCTGCCATCTAAATTTCTTCGTCTTATTGGCGGTATTACAATGCGATTAAATTGTGTCAATTTAATTCAATTGTGTGGATGACGACACAATGTGAAACTGAAATGAAAATGGACAATTGATTAACTTTACTGTTACTGTATAATCCGTTAGTTACTTTAAAACTTCGTACGCTTTTTTACAATGACACACTAATTTGCTCGTTCATCAGTTTATTCTTATACTAAAAATTATTTTTTACTTTTTAGTTCGGTTTACCATTAAAGCGTGTTTTTTTTAACTATAATTTATTTTTCATTTTTTAGTTGGATCTGCTATAAAAGCGTGTTTTTTAGTTTTTTTAACTATTATTTATTTTTCGTCACTACCTACCGGTGGCGGTAGTGGATAATTTATGCGCTTACTGCCTTCCTTGGGCGTTGTAATCATGTCTCAGGCTCCCTCTCTCAAATTCTTGATCCTTACCATTCTATTCAGGATAATGGGACGAACTTATTAAATTATTGTGTTGTCATCGGTCCTTGATAAGTATACAATGTTTCAATTTAATCTGACGTTTTGAAGTAAGTGAAAAGGACGTTCAAAGATTCCATTACATAGATAGATACAGATGAAGCTAATAAAAGCATGTTAATAACATCTATTGTTGTATTATATTTGGTTATAGGAATAATCAAACTTCAGACCTTCATTATAGTTTATTATCACTAGTTTATTGTAAATGAGTTAATTTTTACTGTTTGCAGTAACATATTAAATCGTTTACATAAAAGAAATAATAATACTACTAAATCAGAAATAATACTATGATCAAAAAGTAAGGTAACCTTTTGTTTCAATAAAACCATTTTCATATCATTCATATCATTTTACTTGTTTGAGGTTAGAGATTATAGTATCTATCGTATTTAATTATTTTTTTTGTCGGCGATTTTTAAAATAGAAAAAATGTATCGGGTAAAAATGTTAAATGTTGCCTAAATAATGCAATTTCTTGGACAATGTAGAAGGCAATATTTCGGTGATGAAATGTTGTAAAAACTGTTTGGATGTTATACAAGGTCTTTAATGATGGTAGAGAATCAATTAAAGATGAAAGTCTGTAACCTATTATTTTCTCATTTGAAAACAAAATTTGAAAATATAGATCACAGCGACGGCAGCTATTCGCCAGGAGCACCGGGAAGCCGGTCTAGGACAGGATGAAGCTGCGATTCCAAATTGAGCGCCACCCGGTTCTTTCATTTATCTGATAGTTAGAAAGGACCCTGGAACCGGGAAGGGGTCTACCTTAAATAATACCGTTTAATAGATTTTACACGTGTATTTCACAAAAAACACACACTAAAAAAACGACACAAAGCACATTAATAAAAAATGGAAAAACACAGGGACGCAGGAAGGTTTAGGGAAGGTGGTTCTCTAAATCTTACCGTGAAAGAAATCAAAAATGAAAAAAATCGCTTTAGATTACGCCGGCTGGTCTATAAGTCCCTATACTTATATACTAGACGTTATTACCTTTATTCTGACAATAGTAAAAAGAAATATATATATATATATATATATATATATATATATATATATATATATATATATATATATATATATATATATATATATAACTCAAGGGTAACCAAACATGGTCAGACAGCAATTAGATAATACAAAAAAAATCTTTATTAGTACATGCAAATATAATAAAAATGTGTTTATCTGGCCTTATTTCCTTATGTTCTTCTTGCCTATCCCGTACTGGGTGTCCAAAAACCCTATGCGGGGGTCCAGAAGTAATCTCGATCTGACTAACCGGTTACTGTGCCATGTGGCCCCGGAAAGAGTAAGGTTTCCACAATGGTCGGGCTCTTAAATAGGTGGTTTTTTAATAGCCTGTCTCTGTTGATAGGATTCTCTGCTGCCGGGTCGTAAAACTCTCTAGAGAATATCAGAAAAATCAGCCCAAGCATGACTTGGCCAGCAAACCTACGTACCTCTGTCGGAAGGGCAAGGCGCGAAAATGTCCTCTCACCTGGAGATTTGGAGTTAAACTGTCTTGGCCTTGTCCTAACGATGCAGGAGCTCCTTCATTTTAAATTTCGCCCGAAACAAACCTACCAGTAGCGATCAAGAATTTTTGAACGCTACAAGTCATTTAGAATCATCATTTTCCACATCACCAGAATCAAAAATCTTGTATTGGTAATTGCCAGTAAACGTCGTTGTAAACAATCCCAGAGTTGTGGCAAAAAAATCCATGGTTTTTACATCTTGATAACGCACCATCAGATATCCCAAGACTTAATAATTATTTGTCAATTTTTGGTTAAAAATCAAACAAATATCGTTCACCAGTATCATATTTAGATATGGCATCCTGTAACTTTTTCTTGTTCTCTGGATTGAAGAAAGTACTTAATGGACGCCGTTTTGAATTGAATATATTTGGAAATATTAGTGGGTATAAAATCTGTAATACCGTAAGAATATGAAGCAAAATTAATTTGGATGAATGAATAGGTACTTCATATTTCATTATACTTCAAATTGAATCTTATAGCAAGGACCTTTACAATATATATTTTTGTAAGTATTATGTTAATGAAGTTAGTTTAAGGTTTTATCTAATAAAATTGTGATATTAAAATTAGGCACATGTGGCACAAATCGAACAAAACCTTTGTTACAATATTAAATATAAAATATTCATAATTCAATTTCTCTCTCATCGATTTTTATATCGTAAGCTTCCTTTCGAGGTCGCTGTATCTTGAAATTTAAACATAGTTTGAACGTGTAACCGTTACTGCCAGTTCTTTGTTCGTCTGCTCTCAAATTACGCATACACGTTATATTAACAGCAGGTCATATAGCCAGGCAAATCTAATTTAGTTTGCCTCTGTGGGCAAATTAATTACCAGCAGATTTCAATAATATTACCCGCTTATGGGAAGGACCATTTGTCTCAATGGATAATCCCTCTTTCAGGAAATTAACCTTCTATATCAATGCTCAAGTACAGCTGTTCCTATAGGGCTAAGAAATAAATTTTCCACTTGTGAGATTTGGTGAAAAGTTAATTAGATTCTAATAAAGCTACATCAATGTGAAATTAAATGTTAGTAAATAATATTTTATTAACCATGAGCATCAGCATCAACAAATATTGAATAATTAGCTTATGGTTAAATTTTCGTAATAATTAAAATTTTTGGATACAAGGTATTTACATAAACTAATTGGACTAGTGGTGCAGTTTTTGATCTGGCAACACTGTTAGTTTTTTCTTTGCAGGGAGAAAAGAGGTAGCCAAACATCCCAACAATCACGTGGTGATACTTAGCAATTCTTCTCGTGACTCTGTTTTTTCTAGTGTTTGAGCCATTAGAATGGTTTTCTTCTAATGGACGCTGTAGAATTTAGAGTTTTATAATCTACTATACTATATATACTTTAAATATTTTTGAATTATTTATATTATTATTTGATATTTATATCAAAATCAGTGTTCTGTATATATATATATATATATATATATATATATATATATATATATATATATATATATATATATATATATATATATAGATATATATATTATATTTAAGCAGCAATTCTTTACATCATTTGAAAGAAAAGAGGTTCCTTCTAACATGGATCGAAAACTATCACTGTTCTGGGTTTGACTCTCAAGATAGAAATTTCAAGAAATGATAAGTAATACCGTGATATAAAGAAGTAAAAAGTAAACTTCACTTATTTTGCACCTCTGCACGATATTAAAGTTTCGGCGTCACTTAAACTTGCGCATCCACAAAATCGACATTATTGTGCAGTGTATCTAATATAGGGTGATTTTTTAGTGTGTTCGATAGGGGTCACTGCCAAACGAACTGTTAGTTTGCGTGCAAGTCTGAAAAATTGTGTCTCAATAATCTGGCATATTATCATGGATCAAACCAACGCTTAACTAACGTTGTGGAAGTAAAATAAATGTGTTTTCAAATCATATACAAACTGCTAAACCTGCCCTAAAAATGTTTCTTACTCATCTTTGCACTCACCAAATTCAGCTCACGAATTTGGAGTTCACCAAATACAACAAGCAATCACATCGTATTTATTGTATAGCATTTATGATTTGAAATTTTTTCGTTCCTTAATTCTCCATGTACTCCAACTACAAAATTGAAATATAATTATTATCTTATATTATTATTATTATATAATTATAATATATCACCTCATAAATGACTTCTTAGATTTTCGATTAAAAATAATGTTTACTTAATTATTTTTAACTAAAAAAAATCTCGTACTTAACTTTTTCAGTTAAAAAAATAATATTTCCCAAATATCCGCATATTTGTTGACCACCACGCCTTTTTGGGAATGTAATGGAAATTCGATAGAATTTAGTTTTTATTCTTATTTTACAGTAATTTTGTTTATGTATTCTTTCAAATGAAAATAGCTATAAAACACAAAAATATAATACAATTACAATTTTCATAATTAATTATTATACAGTATGCGCTCAAAATTGCTTCCTTGAAAGATTCAAAATTTATGAGATATCTATATTCAGTTGAAGCTGCTATTTATTGATATTACTCAAATTAATTCATTTTTAAGATGTCACTCGTATATTCCGTTTCCTAAAACAAAGAAACTACATTTCACGTGAACAAAGTAGAATTGACGTAGGGTAATATCCAGTATAGTTCTGAGGTATGAGTGACTGCATGCATTGCTTGTCATTTTGTCAAGGAAGTAAAACAAAATGTGTTCTCTCTGCATCAACGTCAAACAAAACGTGTTACTCTAAATGGTAAGAATAAACTGCTCTTGGAAATCTCCGTATTTACCATTTCACTTGAACAAGCAGACAACATACATGTGCAATAGTAATCCCAATTTATATCAAGGGCTTGAGATTTATATTTGTTTGAACACCAAAGCTAAATTTGAAGGAATGTTACTGGTTATTTAGGGTATTATTTAAGTTAGAAAAATGCACGGTGTATTTTTAGGTTTGCACACGATATCGCAAAAAATCTAACAAACTTTTATTCTAGAAAGATAAATTGAAAAACAGTACAAGTAATCTTTTTTGCAAATATTTTTTTTGGCAGCCCCCCTTTTCCACAACTGTTGCAAGTCATTTTTATAGGAATTGTGAAAAAATTAGAGAATAAAAAATCAACACTAAAAAATATTTTATTGGATTAATTTTTGTGCTCACTATGAAGTTATTATATAACTCAATTGTGTAATGTAATTGGTGTAAAAATGGAAGAAAATTGCCACTAAACACTAAATCACTTTTTTAAATTTCTATTTTTTTCCCCTTTTTTTTAACCATGTTAACATAATCAGCAGATAATTCAATCAAATTCTAAAACTTAACTACGTTCTATTTATTTGACAACGGTACCTAAGAAACAATGTTAAAATCATGAACCTAAAGTTAACTAAGCACTACATTAATAATTGAAAAAGTTGATTGAATGGAACAGGGATCCCGCTTCATGATTTTCGTACATTTTTCTGTTGGAATGCTTTCATACGCATCCAAAGCCTTAGCATTATCTACACTTTTAATAACTCTTAAATTATTAATACCTATATTATAATAATGTTTCAGTACATATTGGGAAAATCTAATAGAGAGAATGTATTCTTTATACCTTATTAATATGAATATTTTAGTTTGCCCAATATACCTTGGAATAGAATCTTGACAACTAATTTCATAATTCGCCTATTTTTCATTTCATTGCATTGCTTTATCCTTTAATTACCCACCCTGAACTTAATTTATTATATAGTTTATAGACTACCTTAAACTGCCCCTTTTTTTTAATTAAATTTTGTTTTGTTCTTTTTGAAAAGTCGAAGATTTTTTTTAATAATTGTCTAAATGTATGGTTTCTGTTTAATGCATCTACACTATTCTTATTATAATAATTTACTTCCATAATTAATTTAATTTTTTTGTTATAATTATCTTTGTTTAAAGAAGAATTAACAAATCTATATTCTATAAAATTTAAACTAGCCATCTTAGAAATGTATCCCGAAATGGAGGTTTAGGTTTTTTAAAAATATCAAAACCTAACTTATTTTTATTGTTTCGACTCACTGGAACATACAAAACTGGTAATCTATCATTGTTCTCTAGTTCATATATGAATCTTGTGCATATATGAATGTTACGCATATATGAATGGTACTTCTTAATAAAACTTTTTAAGTTTTCATTTTTTAAACGAAAATTGCAGAAACATCCTTATATCTTAGCCGTGAACCGGAAAGTAACTGAATTCACCCTTCGCTTTGGGTTCAAATTTGCTTATTAATAAAGCTAATAACGGTGAGAGAGTATTGCCCATTGTCGTTCCTTCTTGTTCATCCTATTATTAAGTTGAAAACAATTTTATTTCATACATAATCTTGTTAGGGAAATGTACTGTGATACAATCTTGTTATTGAAACCATTACACTCCAGTAACTCTCTTATGTATTTCAAGGTATGCGGAATTGGTACACTCGGAAACAAATATATAAATACTTATAAGTTAAACTATACCAAAAGCTCATCTTCCTATAGATGTGTGATTTTGACTCTTCTTATTAATTATTTTGAGTTTATTAAAGAACTTTACAAGATATATGACTCTTACAAGATTTTAATGTATCTCTAACTTCATTAAACATTTTTGACAATGATTCCTATTTAGTCGTTTATATGGACCCTTTTGAATTAATTTTTTAATACGTTTAAATTAATCAGATTTGTTCATTACTAGAACCTTATCTCCCTTATACGTTTTTAAATAAAAACAATCCTTCTCTCGCAGGCGCTTGACAATCTCGGAAACATTTGGCATATTTTGTTTTTTATCTGAAATACTTTTTGCAATTTTTCCTTTACGTGACTCTTTGATGAAAGCTTTAGAAGGCTTCGATAAGCGCTTAAGACCAGTTTCGATACCGGCTACTCTATCCACAAACCAGTCCACAGTTACTATGGTTATCAAAACACACTGTAACTTTGCGAGGCATGAAATAATTTAATTGATATGTCTTCCTGTGGTAAGATAACTCAGGCGCATTATATACATGCTACACATTCAAGTTCATCTAAAGTTACTAGCGGCCTGGGCAACACCTCAAGAATTCGACTAATTATATCTCATATTTGTTCAATATAATAGATATTGGATATCATTAGTAAATTAGTGTAGTCAATAATTATAAATCTAGGCACTTCATCAACCATTCAACCATTAAATTGTTGCTATAGCAATACGCCACATTTTTGGTGGATGGAAAATGGTTTCCGTGATGACTGTCTCTTTAAAACCATTATCTTCTTTTTCTAGTGTTTCCACTGCCTGGCCCCCGACTGACTGAGTCAAGCGCTTCGCTCCCTCTGCAAGACAAGTAAACCGATCGCACTTAGGGTCCCCACATTATTTTCCAATTACACTTACTATGTTTCGGGTGTCTAATAAAATACCTAATCGCCAGTACGGTAGAAGAAGCAATTTCAAATCGTCAAATAATTTAAACTTGTTTCTTTCAGACTAATATCTCGTCTCTTTTCAAATATGAATAATTACCTGAAATGCTGTGCTATTAATTTTAACACATTTTCTATAAATTGACAACTTATCTTGTGTTAATGCAGCAATTTCAGCAGGGATGTTGTCCTTGAGTTCAGGTAAAGTTTGGGGCATATTTATGTAAACTTTTTGTTTCAAAAATAATCCGGAGGTTCCAAATTAATTTTGCGTGAAAATTTGCTGTATTATAAGCACTTACTATTGCCTGTAGGCGATGTCTTGAACAATTTGAATGTTATAGAGAAACATATGCAAGTCACTTCTTAAAATTCCGCGTACAGGCTTCGCCACATCTAAAACATTTTCACCGCTTCACACTGTTCTTGGATCTCTGATGCGGGATCTGATAAATTATTGTTTTGAGATGCCGGATGTTTAAGATTTTTTTGCTTAAATTCACTTTGAATTGCAATAATTTAATGATTTTTAAGTAAACAATTTAACTGCGTTCCATTAGAGTGTATATTTATCCCTAATAAAACTTGCACGTCTACTCTACCCAACAACGAAATCTAAGCTGCCATAAATATCACGAAAAATAATTGCGCCAAAATGAAATGATAATGTGAAACTTGCTCCACCCTTTATATCCTTCTTGGAAAAATTCAGTTTGAAAGTTATGGTAACTTACATTAATTTGTAATGTATTAACCAGTTTCATTTACTGTGTTGTAGTTTTTCTCACTTCATTTTAATAAAATGTTATATTTGGGATTTGGAGTACATTTAAATTTTAAAATAGGAAATGCTTGATTTCTTTTGATTCGTGTGTGAATCCTTAAGCCCCAATTAATATGAACCCATTTGAAAATACCACAAAAGCCCCTCCGACTACTTTATTTTTATAAGCATTAAAAAATTGGTAGGCATAAAAATGTTGGAAAATTGTTAGACATGATTAGAAATTGTCAACAGAACTACGAGCAAGCGTTTAAAAAGTTGAAGGATATGTATAAAAATATCACTGACGTTGGTAAACGAGGACACTATAAAAACTACATCAGACAATCCATACATTCTACATTTCTCGTGTGATAGTGGTCGATAGATATCACATCTATCGAGCCCCAAAGAAATATCTTGCACATTTCCGAATATTGAAATATTATTGAAGATTTTTTTAACAATTATGTGATATTAACAAGAGAGTAAAAATTATTTAAGGAATACAATGGGAGAAGAATATAGAAGAAGATAGTTAGAGTGATAGTACAAAGTAAGTTCTATACCACGGTTTTCAATCATTGATTATATTTGGTCAACATCTCACATGGGCAATCGAATGTAGTTTTACAGCATTAGTTTTTTTGGAACAGAACAGAGAATAGTCACAAGAATCAGTCAGATAAATAGGACCGAGGGTCTAGACTTTACGAATACTAACGTTTCTATATGTACATTCAGTTTTCACGACCGCGATAGAGTATTTCAAAAAATATCACAAAAAAACCCAAATAATATATTCTTTTTTCGGAAAAATTTGTTCATGATATTCTACAAGAAACGGGCATAGTCTTGATATAAAGGTTTTGATAGCGAAGTTTTTCGCCCTGGATCATCTGCCGATTATTATCAAAATATAATTCGACTTTTTATTTCCTTGTGGACGAGTTTCGAATAAAACAGAAATACCTTTTAATTTATATTAGGATCCTTAACTAATATTATCTTAGAATTCTTTCGATATCTTAGTCGAATCAGTTTCATTTGGCGATCCATCGCTTAATCATTTAACGATTTTTCTAGCGAAAAATGTTAAGCGAAATAACCGTTACATTTTATGTGTTATGAACCAATTCAAATGATATTTTTCCCAATCGATAAGATAACGTTGGATTAACGACTTATGCGGGTCATAAATATCTAAGGCGATAAGTATCTACTATAGATAGGAAACTGAAAAGTCACATACTTTTTAAATTGAATATTGGTTTTTTGATCCAAAATTAATTTATTTTTTATCGTAATCTCTTTTCATCTTATTAAACTAAACAGTACTGTCCAACTAATAATTTATTTTAGCCTCACAATTACCATTTTTATAAATCTTTACTTTTAAATATTTAAATATATTTGTCTGTTCTAGATATCTGTTATGTATTTATGTTTGAACTATTTTTTTGATAATCATTATTTTTGTTTTATTTATTTTTGTTTAATCTAAGTTCTGTAGATTTCTTTTTTATAAAACGTCATTCTATATTTCAATCTTAGATGGCAAGTCTCCTTTCGTGTACAAATCAGTATCATTTAAAATCAGATTGAACACCTGCTTAGGATCAATGGCGGTAAAAATTTTGGGGCCCTCGAACTCAAATTAGAAATAGAAGTTGCAAGAAAACTCTCATAAGCATATTAACAAAAAAGAAAGGTAATGAAAAATTTCATACCGTTACAGACTAAAAAAAAATATTTACAAATGGTGTCTGGTTACCCGTGGTCTAAGTAGTAGATAAGGACTTTTTCTAAAATTATTGTAAATATTTCTGGGTACGAGTGTTATATCCGACAAGGAATCACCCCTCAGTCACGTCATTTTGAGGCTGGGTAAGGTCGAATGCGTTTTGAGAGATTTTCTACATTGGTCCCTCACCAGTCGGTAGGTTTCTCCAGATATGGTTAAGCACAAAACCAAGGGTTAATAGCCCGAAGGAGGTGCTGACTGGGGTTTTCGGTATCCGAAACCGTGGTTCGGAACCCACTTTAAGTTGTAGATGCAGTCGCTAAATAGCCTTCTCAGTTGCTGATGTGCCTCTAACTCTAAAACTTTACTTTTAATTTATTTAAAAAATATTTTTACATTAATTTTCATCTTTCCTTATTTCTTATATTATTATTATTCAAAATAAACAACTATTTTAGCAGTGTCGGTGCGGTTTAAAATTCCTTCTTCTATATACAAAATTGCCATTTTTGTTGTCTTTCTTCTCCCATTGTATTCCCTAAATCATTTTTTGGGGCGTCTTCAGTTCGGGAGACATGTATACTAGTTCGATCACATCGAAACTCAGTAAACCATTTATGAACCATAAAATGTAAAGGAGCAGACCCTCATAATACTTTCTTAACTATTGTTCGGTTTGCACGATGCATTTTCCACGCAAAAAGTAGCGATTAATCAACTAACGAAATCCACTTTTTTCTATATCAGCGAAAATGTCGAACGGATATGGTTTCAAAGACTATCAAAACAAAACTACTATCCTATTGATATTCATTGAGTGTTACTAGAAAGGAAACTATTTTTTAAAAACCCAGTCACATTTGATACCGCACCGCCATCTACCATGAAAATATCTGACTTTTCGCTTTAAGATATGTTCAGAATTAACTGATTATTTTAATATAATATTAATTAACTATTACAATATAAATATAGACGAAACTAGTTTATACCACTTAGTTTACATTAGGTTCTCAGAATTTTATTATATACGCTATTGTCATAAAGCAGAAGACCAATACGACCTAACATTAATTTCCAATTTATGGAAATATATATTTGATTGTAAGATTATAAAAATGCGTCCATTAGTTGCTTCTCCGAAATCGTTTCTATACAAATAAATATTAAACGATAAAATCGACGGTATATTTGAAATACATTTTCGTAATCTTGCTCAAATATTTACCAATTTTGTCCTTACGGTTTCGAGAACCATAATCGCGCCCATAAAGTACAGTGAGTTAGAATTTGCTACCGCAAGTAAAACTAACCGAACTAATTCGAAATTTATTGCTGGCTGCGTCAGAACGATGGCCAGTAACTTCAGTTGGACCTAAATTCCGATAAAAACGTGTAATGCGGACGTGCAGACTTGTAATTGGAAAGTAGATATTGGCAGAGATGATAGTTATTGAGATTAATAGGGTCATTTATCGTATATTGATTTTTAAATATTTATCTCGAATAACTATGATATTGAATTATAAGCAAAAATATGAGAGTAGACATTGACTTTAAGTTAAATGAATGAATATATACGTATGCGTCAAACAGTATTGTTATCCGAGCAAGCGCAAAAATGTGCGTTTGCAAACCACTGTTGGGACGTCAACAAGACAAAGTACAATGTACAAGTAGCAAGCTAGTGTCTCAGCCAGCAATATTTTGCCGCCACCGCCTGTCTTATACGATACTAAGGTGTAAGAAAAGTATCTGTGTTTGCTTCAATTTTTATAAATTAAGGATTATACTTCACTTCTCTGTGGTTTAATTCGATTTCAACTTTTTGTTCCGACAAATAAACATTCATTCTTCAATATTAAAGTGAGTACACTGCGAACTATTCGTAACGAAAACGTTAAAACAAATAATATACGAGGGCCGTTCAATAAGTTCTTAGAACATTCAAGAGATGGCGCTTGTAGCATCTGAAATGGTTTTTCAGTAAGCATCTTTACTCACCAGATAGCTGTCAAAGTCTCAGTTATAGTCATAACATGGTTCCATTTTTATTGTCGATTGAAGCAAAAACACTTTTGTTTATTTTGAAAAAATAGAAAAAAGTGTGTTTTGAGTGGTAATTAAACACTTATATTTAAAAAGCTTAACACCGAAAGAGATCAAAGCTGAGATAGATGAAATTCATGGCACGTCTGCTCCTATGTTTGCTACTATTTATAATTGGGTGAATGAGTTTAAACGTCGCCGTACATCTCTAAAAGTATACATCGTACGGGACGTCCAGTGGAAGTGACTACTCCCGAAATGATTGACAAAATCCACGATATGGTTTTAAGTGATCGAAGAATTAAAGTACGCGAAATAGTTCAGGTCACAGGCTTATCACGATTATGATGCCTATTTTGAGGACCTTTCGAAATCTTACTTTTTAGACGGCTTAAAAAAGTTGGAGAAGTGCTTGGGAAAATGTACAGAGCTAAAAGGAGATTATGTTAAAAAATTAAAAAATCTACTTAAAATAATCTGTTTTTCTATCTTTTTCTACGAAACTAGGGCAATAAGGTTACGAAATTAGGGCAATTTTAAGATATTGTTTAAAAAAAGGCTTTAAAGCGACTAATGCGGTTTGTCAGATTTGCAAAGTAGAGGCACAATGTTGCATATCAATCTGCACTGCTCAGCTCTGATTCAAGAAGTTCAATCAACGAGACATGAGTCTTGAAGATAGGGGAAGATCAGGTCGTCCACGGTCTCTCAAGGCCGATGTTTTATGAGCACGTGTGGCTGCAGATCATAGAATTCACACTAGGAAACTTTCAGGGGAATTAAAAGTATCCCATAATACCGTTATTCTTCAACTGCAAAGCATATGAATGGTGCCAAAGAGCTGCAGAAGCATAACTAAGTATCTCAAAAACGAAATAACTTTTGTTACAACCTGGTATTAACATCCCATATACTTCTTTCCTTCTATTCGTTTTTTCAACGCCAAATTGTTTCTTCTAATCCACACATTGTCCACTTTTTTCCTTCAACTACTTTCCTCAGGACCTTTCCTTGCCATATTTCCAACCGTGTTTATTTTACTGCTCTATCTTATTTACGGTAGTTCGCTCGTAAATTAATTTTTCTTACGAATTTGATAAAATTAAAATATGATTTGACCGTTTCTGAAGGGAGATATTATTAATTTAAATGTACATAATTAACATGTAATTAAACATGAGTTGTCAAACATGAAAAGTCATAATTTGGTGTATACCAAACTTTTCTTAACAATTTTGCGAAAAACCGATATTGAAAGCTTTTGAAGTAAACATGCGTGTTTTTTATCGATTGGTTGAAATAAAAAAACTAATAGACGCGTAGAGTGATTGAGAAAGATAAACATCACAGCTTGGTAACACTCTGTGTCGTCATGCTTTGCGCTCCAATTTATTCCTGACGTTCCTTAGTTCTTTACTTGTTGCTATAGTGATAGGATTATCTGCTTAAGCTAGACATCGGTGTATGTTGTGATAACCCAAATCAATGTTATTAAAAACATTTACATGTCATAACTTTTTTCAATACTATATTAAATAAAATGGACGGTAGATTCTATTGTATAACTCTGATTTTAATTCCGAATTTTTCACATGTTCTATTATATACTTTAGCTCCACTTTCCATTCCCGTTAGTATTATTTCGATTATTTTTATTAACACAGGCTTGTTTAAAATATATTAGTTGGAACCTGCTATTCATAATATTAACTTTCTGCGCGAATTTCTTTCAATGCAAAAATCTGATTTATTGTGCTTTGCCTCCTGTTAAATCCGCACTGGAATTCCCCAGTCCTGTTTTCTCTCTTCTCTCAATTTAGCCTTAATATACGTTACCGCTATCATACACAATAGTTAGAAGAGACATGTCTTTATGGTTTCGGCAGTTACTTTTATTACCTTTCTTGTATACTGTACAAAATATTGCTTACACATTGTAGTAACTTTATCTTTGTCTTGAAAATAAGATAATGAAAGCCCGACTTGATGATGAGAATTAATGAATCAAAGCAGGCCCAATTTTGACTATAAAAGTCAGTAAGTCAATTAGAAAAGCAGCAGGCATCGATCAGCAACTAGCAGTATAAGAGTACTTTAGTTCTAGTGTTTATTTGAACTTTAGGTTCTTTAATGAACTCTTTAATTTTTTTAATTATGCGTGTCTCAGTTACGTTGCTAATATTTACAGTGTCTATAAACTGACCTTTGGTCTTATTGTTAACATGAAAATAATTATTGTTTATTTTAGTAAGTTTTATTACTTTTATGTTCATCTTATATTTTTATTAATCTCCACGGCAGCCAGAGTTGGTAACTTAAGACTACAATGTTTGCACTAAACAAGAGAGTTCAGCCGAGGATCATTGCTAGCTTAAAAATTTTCTAACTATATTTGCTGTCCACAGTAGAGGAGCCTTCTGCATGACTGCTATAATGTCTATCATGTAATTTAAGCTTGCCTTTGCCGATTTTCCAGTCATTTGTGATCAACCCATTTGTAGATATTACTATTGGTATAATGTCAACATCTCTGAGTTGGTACATGTCTGTTAGTTTAGTTTAGTCTAATGATACCGCCACGTCGTCCTTTGAGAGCCTTTGTGTCGATTAAAACAATATCGGGCCGATTAACCTCCACCACCTGATTAGTAATCATTGCCGTATTCCACAAAATCTTTGCACTTGTACTTATATACACCTGTTCTGGTTTCCGCTTATAATAAGGTATCTTCATGTCCATCAGACCATATTTTTTCAATAATGCTTGATGTATCACCTAAGCAATGTTGTTATGCCTCTGCATATAGTCTGTTCTATAGTCAAATCTTGTTTACATAAGCGACATTTTGGACCGATATTTTGTCCTATTATATGTTTTTTTATGTGCCCTGGTACTTACGACCTGATCTTGTATAGCACATAGGAAACCTTCTGTCTCGTCATTAAGTCCCGAAGTTCGGAGCCATTTTGTAGAGTATTTCTTATTGATGTGTTCAGAATCGAGGAGAGCTGCAAAGCGACCGTGGAGCTCCTTTCCTTTCCAAATCGAAATACGCCCCTGGGGAGTTATATGGCTTGCCTTGTTAGTTGCTTGTGCTAGATGGAGGGGAATATAATGACTATCCAGTGTACAGACAGCTTTATGAAAATTACTCTCTTTGCTAAGAAAATAGGATTTTATCCTATCTTCCTGTTGACGGCACATTACTTCCACATTCTTATGCTTTTTCCTCCTATATGGCGAGACAAATATAGCGGCTCGATGGAACTTGTTGGGTGATGCATATGATGTTTTGTTAATTTGGTTTTCATTTTCTGATCAAATGCTTTCAGAGAGGTGTCAGACCACTTTATTACACCAAACGTATAAGGAGCCACAGACAAAGCCCAAGTGTTGATTGCCAATATTTTATTTCTGGCGCTGATCAAAAATTTACATATTCTTTCAACTATAGTTATGACCCTATTTATAATCATTTCCGTAGCTGTTATATGAGATGTTCCTAGTAATTGCATCATACCAAGATATTTATAATTTTCTCCTCTATTGAGACTATGAATAACAATATCTCCATTTAATTGCATGTTTTCTGTATGTTCCAATACCTGCTCCTTGCGGACATGAACAACTGCACACTTATCAAGGCCAAACTCCATGCAGATGGTATCGCTAACACTCTTGACAAGCTGTATTTCACTTTTAATATCATTAGAGTTTGATGCATATTATTTTAGATCGTCCATATAGAACTGATGTGATACCTGAATGTTTGGATTTCTCTTCATCACATAGCCCATGCTGGACTCTCTCAACATTCTACTTAGCGGTGTTAAAACCATACAGAACCATAGGGGACTTAAACTATCCCCCTGAAATATTACCTTGCGTATTCGTATCTCTCCAGTGATGTACGAGATGTAATTATTCTTTACATATAGATGGGTTTTCCATTTATTCCTACAAGCCGAAAGAAATTTTACTAGAGTTGGATGAATCCTATATAGTGAAATAATATACCGGAGCCATGAGTGTTACACAGAGTCGAACGCTTTTTTATAATCAATCCCCGCCATTGATACATTGTGGAGTTTTTTCCGTATTTGCTCTGTTATTATATCATCAATTACAAATAACTCCTTATAACCTTGGCTACATTTACTTCATCCAATTTGCTTAGGCGGTAAAAGACTATTTTCCATAGATGTTCATTTATTTTGAATGAAATAATTGAAGTAAGGATCTTGCAGAGAGTTGGTCGACAAGTTATTGGTCTATAATTAAGTAAGTTAATTATTATTTTATTTTTAAATATTATATTTATTATTATTATTAAATATTATATTTATTATTATTATTAAATATTATATTTATTATTATTATTAAATATTATATTTATTATTATTATTAAATATTATATTTATTATTATTATTAAAATTATTTAATACTTACTGAAACTCAATAAGTAATTTTTAATATTTTTATTTATAAAAAAATGAAAAAATATACCTTTAACTTAATATTTTTAAAGAGAGAAATTATTAGTTTAATTTATATGATTTAATATTTTTAAAATGAAAAATTGAAGTTGAGTTGAGTTGAATTTCTATTTTGTTTGTGAACAAAAAGACTTGTCTTACAAAGTATGACCAGTCAGTTTTAATATTTTAAGTTAATTATCATAAATTTAAAAAATAAATAAAGCTTTTATTATATTTGAATAATGTTTTTGTTATTAAAAAGCGTAATTTGTTCATATAAAATAATTGATTATATATCCCAAAAATAGAAAAATCGCTGGTACTTTTGAATAGAAAATTTTAACCTTACGGTTTAAAGGTTAATATAATCCATATGAATTATACCCAATCATTGTGAATATTATGAAATCTTCTGTAACAATTTCTTGAATCAGAACAATATTTTCTTATAAATAATACATTGACACATATGGCATATACATTAACTTAATTTTTTTTAAAATTATCTTTCCGATTTCTCTCATGTAATTAGAGTTGTAATTTCTATCATGTAATTTACATATCATGTAATAAGACTTTCTATGAAATGACCATTTCATAGTAAAGTTACACGTGTCCAATATCAAGCATTTCTAAAAAGGGCTGTAATACATGTATATGTGTTTTTCCTTTACTAAAAAAGTAAGGATTATATTTCACTCCTCATCTGTTTAATCCGATTTGAACTTTTCATTTGGATGAATAAACATTCCTTCTTCAGTATTAAAATATTCAGTCAAAGGTTTTTAACCAAAATGTTAAAATGCGTGAAAAAAGTTTAAATAAAAAGGGTAATTTTAAGATATTAATTAAAAAAGGCTTCAAAACGATTGACGCCGGTCATGAGATTTGCGAACTAGAGGGGAAAGGTACCGTATCAACCCTAACTGCTCAACTTCAGTTCAGAAGCCAAAGTTCACCTCAGCAAAAAGTTCTGAGAGGGAGACATTTATCTTGAAAATAGGGGGAGATCCGATTGTCCACGAATCTCTTTATGCTGGCTTTTGAATACCAAATTCATCATGGTACCGAAGAAAAATACATTTAATGGCTCAAAAATGGATTGATGTCATCGAACCACGGCCTATATTTCAAGTAGTACTTTAAAATTGCAACTGCTTTTGTTATACCCAAATACTAAAATTTATTTGCCATATATCTACATCTACAATTTAGTTGCAAAATAATACTCTTTACTAAAGGATTTCTTTAGGATCAATGCAGTTATTTTATATGAATGAATGAAGATTGAGTTACATGTTCTTCAAAGTTATATGTTATTCAAGGTTACATGTTCTTTGGCCAAAGTGGATCTAAAATTCTTCTAAATGATACAATTTTATTAAATTAGATAAGTAGTATTTTTCATTAGATACTACAAACAACAAAAAAAAATCAGATTTCAAACATTGTTCTTAGAAAAAAATATGTGTGTGTATAAAAAAGATACTTCTTTCTAACAAGACTTTTCTTTCATTAAAACTTTCTACACAATGTATCAAATTTTATATATAACGACCGGCACCTATCTATATTTAAAAAATTGGAGTAGTAAACTTTATACAAGTGGAACCGAGAGCGATTTTGCCAATAGAATCGATTTAATTGCAAAAGTTTCATTTTAAAGGCGTTTCTTTTAAGTTCGCCAAGTCGAGTTGAAGAAAGCGAAATTGGAAGTAAAGATGTGTTAGAGATTCGAAGGGTGACAAGCCAGCGAAACTTTGAAAAGGAAAGTTTTCCAAAGTAAATTTGAATATTAATTTGCAACGACGTCACGTTTAAAATAACGAACAAAGCTAAATACGTCGCTCTGGATTTATGTCAAGTTTAACATTGTTTCCTAAAGTGCTTACACGATATGTTTAAAATATATTAGAGACGTATACTAAAAGAATGAGATGAAAAGAAAGAGTGAAGTCACTCTCATTTTAGGTTTTTTAAATCGTCTTCAGTAGGTATATTTAATATAATACTTAAATATAGGATATTTAACTCAGTTAGCCCATATTTGATGGGAGTTTATTCTACATAAATAAACTAAGATGTATTTCTAAATTTTCATTATATTTAAAACTTATATTATAATTGTGTTGACGAATCATGTCTGCTTTAAATACGAACACTATATCTTAGCAATATAGTGTTTGTATCTGACTTTCATCATAAGAAATGTCAATACATTAGCATCACTTGTTTATTCGTAATGCCACAAGATATTATATATATATATATATATATATATATATATATATATATATATATATATATATATATATATATATATATATATACAACATTATGATTGTTTTCCATGTTTTCCTGTGTCTAGTCATTGTCTTCCAGTCCTTTATCTCCTCTTTTAGATCCTATATAACTATAACAGCTTCTTTGCATCGCTTCCTTGGTTTTCCTTGCTTCTTTTTTTTTGTGATCTTCCCTATGCTCTACCATTCTCTCTATGTGGCCCAGCCACTGCAATCTTTTCGATTTCACTATCGTGTTTATCCTTGGATCTTTGAAAATACTATATTTTCTCATTTCATCTTTTTATGTTTTTTTTTCATACCAATTAGCAGTGTTAAAACTATTAACAAAAACTATTTGTATGATTTGTACAATACAAGCATACTTACACTTTATATTTGAATTTTAAATTTTCAAAAATACGATAGTAAATTGAAAAGTTAAATAGTTTTAAATGAAATATTGTTTTCTTTATCGAAAATTTATTTATTTTTTGTGTTTTTAATGTGTTTATTTTTATGCCTCCTTTTATATCTATATACTTTGACGACGATGGTTGAAAAAGTACATGTAAAAAGTACAGGTACTCTGCAAAATGGTCCTTTTTACGTTATGTAAATTCTATCCAGCCTGCCATTTCTTCATGCCTGGAAAGAAAAAGTAGTCAAACAGGGCTAAAGAATAGAGTGGATGCGCCCTCAATCCGCATCATCGATAGTGCAAGTTGACCAATTTTACTGCAATAGGGAACGAACTGGAGGGGGCGTTGTCGTGATGAAACAGTGGTTTTCTTCGCCAAATGATGATGTTTATTTATCGACTCTTTGACTAACTGATGATAATGCCTTGCGAATCCCAGAAAACAGTCGCCATGAAATGTAAAAGAGCAGAATGTCTACAATGGTTTTTTAATTTTCGACAAATTCCGAACGCATTTTATGCTGCTCGATATTAAAACAAAAACAAAGAAAATACCGCTGATGTTGCTGGCATTGTTGATAAAGATTCCAATTTTTCAAATCGACGTCGCTCGCAGGAGGTTATTTCTTATTCGGCTACATGGATTATTTAATTCCGAATTTGAATAGTATTGATCTGAAGGAAATGTGGTTCCAACAAGACGGCTCCGCATGTCATACAGCCAATGCAAGGAGCGATTTATTGAGGGTACCAATCGATAGTCATGTGTTTTATCGCCTTTCGATTATTTTCTTGGGGGTTATATTAAATCTTTGGTCTATGCCGATAAACCAGCAACTACTGATGCCTTGCAAGCCAATATAAATCTGGCAATTGCAGACATAAGACCCCCAATTACTTGAAAAAGTAATCGAAAATTGGATTGACAGAATGAGCTTTGTCAGAAGTAGTCGGGGCGAACATTTGTCCGAAATTATTTTCAAACATTAATGCCATTGAATGTTGCTTCACATAAAATAAATAGTTTTATGACATTTAACTTCGTTGTTTTATTTGAATTTGAAGGATCTCAAGGATCTCTCTCATTCTAAGGATCTCTTTTATAGGAGTCATAATGTCATGTAATGATGATGCTAAAATAGGTTGTTTTGTTTTCAAATTACGTTAATCTTCTTTGCAGGTAGAAAACCTGTGGTACAAAACCCACTTTGTACAATATCTTGTCTCGTAAAAAGAATGTGGCGTCCTTTCTAAAGCGCTATCTATTATACCGAACATGTGCATATTATTGTGCAAAAATGTGCACGATAATTAATTTTCTGATTGATGATACAATACGCAACCGAAATTAGTGACGCCCATGGCGTGGGGCTCCAGATCTTTAAGGGATCACTTGGTATTATATTCGCCATGGATTTAAATTTTAATTTCATTTTAAACCAACTTTTTCCAAGTCTTTTCACCAATTTTTATGCACACACCGACACACTTTTATACTGGTCTATATACTATTTTCTTTTTGAAGGATGTATGATTTCTTTAATTTTTTGAAACTTAAGTAAATACTCATCTGAACTTATATGATTATTTCTTGTCAATTTGGTGAATGAAATTTGGTCGTATATTTTTAATTTTAATAAACTTTTTAATTCCTTTTCCATTTCATTTTAACTTTAGTTAACTATACCTTGTTAACTATACCTTGTGCATGTTCAATAGACAATATTTTCCCTCTATAGATTTCTTAGTTTTAATATTTGGAAGATTTTTTTATAAATATTATTTATAATATACTTGTATGTAATATTTTGTGCACTATGTACCTCTAGAAATTTACTTACTCAGAAGCTGGTTGTCACCAAAGTATCATCTTCATGTTATATCGATTTTCATTCAACAACATAAAATGTGATTTATTTATATAAGTCTAAAACAGAATCCAATCAATAAAAGCAAATATCTTGAAAGCAAATTTATGAAAAGTAAACCCCGATGAAAAAAAAAAATATGGGACATATTTTACACACAAACTTCTGTTGTTATCAAAGGCAGAAAAAACCTTTTTACGAAGCATTTTATGGTCGAAAATAAGCCCCCGAATCTCGAGAAAATATTGTTAATTTCGCGTTGGAAAATAAATACATAATAACCTTCATTTTTTACCGCGGCCATCTGTTATACGCTCCAGTATGGGACCATACAAACGGCCTGGCCATTTATATAGGGAGAAATCTTCAGATTTCATATTAAAAGGTTACACATTTCGGCGTTTTTCTTCCGTCAGGTTCGATATTAAATTTGTTGGTGTGGTGGCGTGTTAACGTTTGATTTAATAAATTGGACCGTGGGAGCAAATATTCACCATTTTCTGGTATGGATTGTTGGTGTAATACTTAGAGAAAATCCTTGGTTGATATCTGCTAAATTTTAAACATAGACGAATCACTAATTGCATTCTCTAGGAAGCATATAACAGATTGTACGTTATTAGAATTACAAATTACGTTGATAGAAATGAGTGGATCGGTGACATATTTGCCTAACCAACCTATTGGCCTAAGCCATTTTGTGCTCTTTCAGCTCAAACCCATCACATCGATTTATGGCAAAGTTTCCTTTTCCATTATTTATCGTTGAACAGGGCAAATTTATCAATGAAAAATTGCCGTGACGGACAAAAACTATACTACTATATAAAGATGACCAAACTTCAGATAATCAAGATATTTTCTGTATATGATGTTTTATTTCTAATTTATGTTTTTTGTTTTATTGTTTATAAATAAAATGAGGGTTAGGCATATTATGCTCTTACTAAGAACAAGAACATACATGTGAAATTAGGCATAACATTTTTGACAAAATATTTAGAAAAATTATATTTAGAACAAACAAAATATAATATAATTTTTCAATTTGTAGTTTGGGTTAGTTTTTGTTAGATACTCTATAAATATCTTATTTATTAGGGTCATATTCGCCCGCCCATTTTGTTGTATAGGCATATCTGTCCCTAAATGATCTGCGAGAAATTAATCAGGCATTTTTGTTTTTCTTAATTTCTATTTTTTTTAATTGCATGAAAGTCAAATTGAGAATGATGCTACTAGAAACATGACTAATATGCAGAAGGAAACAGAAACGTACACCGGGTGAAGAATATTTTTTCACAACAGAAAAAGTCATCCCAATAAAGAGCTATAAAAAGGGCCAGGCTGTGGATGTCACCTTTGTTGTTTACACAAAATATCTCAAGCTAGAAGGAACCAGATTTTTGAAGGGTTCTACAATATGAATTGCGATATGAAGCAAGCATTTCTCGCCTGTCAAATGTTTCAAATATTGCCACGAAGTTCATTAAAAACTGAAATAGGTGCAGAGCAAAAACACGAATATATATTCTCCAAAATAACATTAATCAATATACTGAAGAGAAAGCAAGAAACTGGTAAATCCTATATTTTATCGACGATGAAAACATGTACCACATACTAAAACCATTCTAAATGATGAACAAACAGTATGCAGTTTTGTTTAGAAATTTCCATCGTATGAAAGTCACTAGTGTCAAATATTTATTTAAGTAACAAAAAATATTTAAATCCTGATTTAAATATTAAACTCATTTCTGACATGTACACAAATCAGTGCACCACAGACGGATATCGGGCAGTATCATTGTATATGTTTCGGTACATATTCAACACTAAATTTAACTTCCATTTTCACCATCCACAAAAAGACACCTGCCAAACATGTGACGAGTTTAAGGGCGAAAGCCACTGTGACGGCCGAAAAAGTAAGTGATTTTCGGTAATTTTTTTCACCGGGATAATCTTTTTATTTTATTAAGTCTATATTCAATTTAGTTTATATACATTTTTATTGAAAAATATTAAATAGTTACAAAGTTATGAGCCTTTGGCGTAGAATCTTAAAAAAAAATTCTCTCTGCAAACGGGATATCTAAAAAAAAAAATCAAATTGCATTAGAATCTGTATGAATTTAGTTATCGTTGTACGTAGCCGGTTTTTTTATTTTGGTTTTTTACAAAATGGCCACCAATTGAATTTTTTAAAACTTTTTTGCGCTTTTTCTTGCATTCAAGCAGTCTTAAAAAATAGTAAAAAACAAAATTTTCAAAATCGGCTATGCTTAACTTTAGCTATTGCAAAGACGAATAAAATTAAAAAAAATATGTTGATAATTGCTCGGGTTATCGATGCGACCAGTTTGAAAAAAGTCCTTTTGAGAAAATCACGTTTAAAGTTTTTAGTTCATTTTTCTTAATATAAAATCATGTTTCTTCTAAAATATTTCTACTTGTATCAAACTCTCGAGTCCTGGGCCATAGGATGGTTCTTCGTCTATATCTACAGTGGTGTCCTTGGCATTTTTTATTGATCTTTTGTCTGCGATTCTCAGTAGCTTTCACCAGGTTAGCGCCGCGGTCGGCGCAGTAAGAGTAAGCCGGCGCCACACGATATTACGAATACCTCCAATGTTGGACGCTTGATGGTTCCATCCATGATGGCATCGTGTGGCCGATACTCGAACTACGAGTGCCCACTATCAAGCGTTCAACGTTCGTGTTGAACCGGCACCACACGATGTTACGGACACCCTCGAACGTTGGACGATTGATGGTGCGACGCATCGTGTGGCCGATACACGAACTATGAGTGCCCATTGTTTGTGTTGAGTCGGCGCCATACGATGCTAGGAAGACCTCTAGGAACCATATTGAATTTAAATCTACCAAAGGCATAGCAATACAGTTATTGTTATTTCAATTAATTATAGCGGTTTCTTTTAATTTTCTGTATTTGGTTACCGATTCTTTTAATACCGTTTTGGAATTATTCCAATTAATTTTATGACCCGATTCCCATGCGTGTTGACAAATTCTAGATTGATTAAAATCGCCCTTTCTAAAAAGGATTTTATGCTCTTTTTCTCTAACATCTAACGGTCTAGATGTCTCACCTATATAGAAATTGCAATATTAAGTTTACTTCAGAGATAGAGAAGGAGAATAAATTGCCATTCCTCGACACTTTAATATTAAAACAAAACAACACATTAAAAACTACAGTTTACAGAAAACCGACAAACACTGATAGGTATCTCAATTTCTTTTCAAATCACTCAAAATCCGTCAAAATAGGAGTAATTAAAAGTTTATTTGACAGAGCAAACCTTGTTTGTACCGACACTGATACACTACAAAAAAAAACAAATCACATAAAAGACATTTTAATAAAAAACAATTAACCAAAAAATTTTATAGATAAATCGTTTTGATACTAGACAAAACAGACAAGTTATTAATAACAATAATAATAACTCTCAAACAATTAACCTGTCAACTCCTTATATCCGCGGTATTTCTGACAAAATTAAAATAGTAGGAAATAAATACAACATAAGAACGACATTTAAAACAAAAATACTCTTAGATCTCTGTCAACAAAGACTAAACCAAACAATATACAACAAAATACCAAAAATGTGGTTTATAAAATTTCCTGTGAATGCGGCAAATTCTATATAGGTGAGACATCTAGACCGTTAGATGTTAGAGTAAAAGAGCATAAAAATCTTCTTAGAAAGGGCGATTTTAATAAATCTAGAATTTGTCAACACACATGGGAATCGGGTCATAAAATCAATTGGAATAATTCCAAAACGGTATTAAAAGAATAGGTAACAAAATACAGAAGATTAAAAGAAAACGCTATAATTAATTTAAATAAAAATAACTCTGTTGCTATGCTTTCGGTAGATTTAAATTCAATATGGTTCCCGATTCTAAAAAATACAATTAAACACATTCAAATGTTTGAATACACAATCAATACAATAAACAATCAGACAGTAAACATTACCTATATATATTTTTTGGTAGTATGTCACTGTCATGAAAAATCTATTGTTGTCAATGTAAGTATCGTTGACATATACAAAAAATATATTTTCTTTCACTCGTTACTTTATATATTACAAATTAATATAATTTATTTTTTAGTTTAGTTTTGAAAACGGGGGCAGAGTACCCTCCGAAACGTTAACGCTAAAAGTTTGTAAAAAATTTTTATAACATTTTTATATCTTTAAAATTTTGTTCGTTAGGCAAATTTATTTCAAAAAAGAATCACTGAGAAATTTGTCTCCGTTTGGTTTTTTGTTTTTACCCAGTGATTCTTTCTTTAAATAAGAACAGGTATTTTTGATATTTTTTGAGTTTTCGATAGTGGCGAAAAAACCAAATAAAGGAAAAAATATACGTGAACAGGAGCTCAAAAAAATATATTACAAATACAATTACCCCGAAAATGATGTTCTCTTCAGCACAGTTGATTTGACAAAAACAAACTGTCGTGGTCGACCTGTACTTCATTTACCCCTTGAACTAACTTTATTGTATCCCCGTGGGCCACCCATTACAAAGGAAAAGAAGAAGGATTTAATTGAACTTCTCAAATATGTACCTTCAGAACATTACAATATTTATAGGTCGCTTCAAATGAGAACCATTGATGAACCAATTGAATCGGACGTTGAAAATGATGACTAAAATAATTCCTTCTTTTTTATTGTCGCCTAGCCTAACACCTATATTACTTACATAAAGTTTATATTGAGCGCCAAAGTTACCTAAGAGTTCATTCACATTTTCATGTTAAAATGAAATTTCTCAAATATGACTTTTTGTTAAAGTAAAAAAAATATATTTTTTAATATAATGAAATATTTCTAATTTAAATAGTTTTTTTTTATTACCACTTATTAACTTTAGATCTATTTTTTATATAATAATAAAATGAGAATTAAGCAAGTATGGCGCCGATGCACTCAAACAGTAGAAGTATTAGGCTGAATGTTTCTTGACGTACTGTAAAAAAATTGTCTGACATTCTGAACTATAAGTAATGGTTAATACAGAATACTTCATTGGGTATCTATCGACAATAACTATAAATATTAACTTGCTTCTGTAAGTGTGTACAAAGCTTATCTGCCCAAAGTTTATCTCTTGCACACTAAAGTCGTATATCGCTATCATAATCAAATGAAAATGACCCTTTATAAAACAGATTTTCAAACTTTTGAAGCGGATTATCACATTTCGGGAATTTCTTGTTACTGCAAATGCCTTTAAAAGACTTACTATAATTGTATTTAAATTTTGTGTTGATTAATTTCTGAAAATTATATTAATCAGATATGAGCCATTAGCAGCAATACAACTTCGTACTCTTTTTAACACATTTTCCTTAACTTTTGTAGGCATACTTGATATTAATGTAGCGATTTCAGCACGTATGTTGTCTTTGAGTTACTGTATAGGTTGGGGCTTATTTATGTAAATCTTTTGATGATCATCATCTCTCTTGGTTGCCTTCTTATTTTGTTTTCTTTAAATTATACTGTTCCCTTGGTAAGCATTTGTTCTTTTTGCATTAAATTATTTTTCTGCAATTATGGTCTTTATATTATTTTTTTCATTAATTGATGTTTCTATACTATAGCCAAATTTTGCTTATATGCTTGCGCTTCTAAGTTAGACGTCGCCGGAGAATATTTTTCGATTGTACTGAAAACAAACATGTTCGACGGATACCATTGACTGTCCTTTCACCATTTTAAATTTTGCTCTGCCGTGTTCATTAAAATTGTATTTTGTAATTGGCCTATGATTCAACATACAAAATTGAAAAATAATTTTCATACAAACGTAATGACCATCTAACAAGGAATACTAGTCCATATTACTTGCTTTTTGGGATTTTGCGATTAAAAGACTGTTTTAAAGAAATGATTGTATAAACCAGTAATACATTTACACCGTAGTAGAATTACTAGAATCTTTCCTATTTTTTTGCAATAGTAATACTAAACAGAATATTTTGAAGTGCAGGAAGGAGTTGAAGAAACGCATGTTTTTCACCTAAAAATTGTTTATTTTGAAGATTTTTTTTGTAATTACAGCTAAATGAAGTAATAATATGAACACTTAAGGTAAAAGAAACATTGCCCGAACGAGAGATCACATATTGAGGAAATATTTGTTGAATACATTCCATTGATGCTCTGGCTGTGTGACCTTTGGTACTGTCTTGTTGGAACCACAGTTCTCCCATGTTTACTTTTCGCCGTACCGAAGTCACTATTACTATTCTTTCTTTCTCTTCAAAAAAGGAACAACGATCTCTAATGTGGAAATTCCAAACCACGCTGTCACTTTTTCACTATGGATAGGTTTTTCAGTGCAACTCTTTTAGATTCTCTGCCGCTCAGTGCCTACAGTTCTGCTTGTTTACATGTCCATTTAAATGAAAATGTGCTTCGTTACTCATCATTATTAGGGTCATCAGCAAAAATGGCGCGCATTCTTGCAGAAAACTCTACACTGTGCAAAATTTCTTTCGGTCAGCTTTTGCGCAATCATTATTTTGTAGTGATGAAATTTCAAGTCATCATGCAGAAGGCGTTGGAGCGATCAACGGGACATACCAAGAACCGAAGCTTGACGCCTAGTGGAACGCTGAGGACTAGCAAGAACCCCCTTTCTTACTGTTTCAATATTGTCTGGTTGTTACTGTCTATGATTGATCAATAAACTTATGACATATAAAATCTTTGAAAACAACATTTTGTTCAATAGCGCAAGAGAGTTCCTACATTGGATGTTATCAATAGTGCGTTGACAAAGTGAAATGTTTGAAGAAGGTAGAACTTTTTTTTAATAAAGGCTTTCAAATCGGTTAAAATAACCGATTTTAAAGCACCTTTTTATTATGGGGACTTCTTATCTATAAATTCCTCAAATTTACAGTACATTTGTAGTATAAAACAATTTGTATTGATATTTAATGCTCAATACAATTCGATGTTTCGAAAACCTGGGGAATATGAATTATATAAATACGTCTAATATAAAGAAGATGTTTAAGACAAAAAAAAACATGTATTATGCATATAAAATAAATTTGCGATACAATAAAAAATTTACATATACGTCCCCAATAATGTTAAAATTTGCTAATTTTGCACTTTTGCAAAGTAATTATAAAATAGTAATAATTTTTTACTGCTGATATCTCTTATAGCTGTCAGCAAAAAACCATACAGAAACCATCCCATTAGAAGGTTAGACTATTTGGCTTTTTTCTTTGCAGATATCTTAAATTTCTATGATAGCGTGTTATCGTCGAATTTAACAAATTTGACGCCTACAGCAAATTTTCGGGATGTTCTGTTAACCTTTCGAGGTTTATCTAATACTTTTTCATCTTTATCTAAAAGAAAATCGAAACATAAAGGCGAAGAAAATAATATAATAAAAATTCATTTATTAAATGAAATAGACATCCCTGTTCTAAACTGATCTGATAATTACAGGAATAGGTAGAACCACAACTAAACGAACATCGTTGTGTGTATTGATATAAAGAAAACTACGAGTGAAAAAACACTTTTATATAAAATGCACGCTTCTTTACGTCACAAAATATGTAAATCCCCAATATATTTTATTACTTTAAGTTTTAGATTCATCAACCATCCAATTCTCAGTATTAGAAATTTTACAGATTTACATATTATATGTCTCCAGAAGATATTTTAATCTCAATTCACTAAGTCTATCCTTTGAAAGATTTAACAGTTTACACATATGGAAATTATTTTCCTTGATGCAATCTATCGTAAAATATTCCCCCTCCAACTGTTCGAAGATTCCTTCCGATTCGAAAATGCTTTCACTATTTCTCTACAAGAAAAATATGTAAATAGGAATGGAAACGAATTTTAATACTTTGAATAAATTAGATTAGATCCCGAAATAACTACTAAAACCCACTCTTAATCCAAAAGTATGTTAAATCTTCAATTTTTTTCATATTTCCTACATAAAAAGAAACCTTTTTAAACAAAATGTTCAGATTATTCCGTCAAATGCAAAAAAGTTGTCTATGAGCTTAAGTCGGATAAATCTCATAGCGCTATAAAGGATTATGCGTCTTATCGATAGCCTAAGTTACTGTGGATTTTGCAGCTTACTTAGAAATTGACAAGAGATTTGGGATAAACCTTAAAAGCGATTTTAATAATTCAGTTCAGTCCGTTTGAACAGACACATTCTTTATCTGTAAGAAACTTTAAACAGATTTGCATAACAATAGAATACATCTTCGAAAACAGTTTACACTGAATATAGTTACTGGAAAATCCAAATTCTGAAAAAAGTATTGTTGAATGAAAATACAGTCGAAGAGTAGTTAACAGATATTCATAAAAAAAAAAATTAAAAAAAAAAGATATATATATATATATATATATATATATATATATATATATATATATATATATATATATATATATATATATATATAGCAACTAACCATTGCTCATTATGGCGGAGACGCAGATTGTTGTGCATTCCACATGAGATTGTAGAACCCAACGGTCGGGGGTGTACAACTCCTGGCTACTGTTGTCTCATTGGATGCAGTCCAAAGAAGTTGAAAATCTCCATATATATATATATATATATATATATATATATATATATATATATATATATATATATATATATATATATATATATATATAAACAGATAAGCGATCTTTTTGACATCATCAATCCTTAAAAGAAAACCTTATGCTTGCATGACTATAATGTGGTTTGTAAGCTTCTTTTCATTTTCTTCGCCAAAAAAGGAAGTTGGTCCCCATAGTCCTTTTTTAAGGGTAGGTCAATATTGTTTATGAAACGCCTTGTTAAGGTTTTTCTTGGAATCTGATAGACTTTAGAAGATGCAGAAACTGATATTTCACCATTTTTTAAAACGTTGTTTATTTCGCCCTTTAAAGACTCTTCGCTCCAATTTTCTCTGGTAGCTGATGCTTTTCTTTGGTATTTATTTGTTTTTTGTGGAGGTTTGTTTTAGTCCAAAAAATATGAAAACATCGATAGTAATACTATATCTATCACACCCTTACCGAATGTGGTCATTTTTCCTAATTTTCCGGGAGAGATGGTCACACCAGCCATACGACAAAATTTAATAGCCATTGTGGTTATTTTGAGGTTATGCTCAAGCAAGATTCATAAGTCATTCCGACATGACTTAAAAACACAAAAACTGCTTAACAACAACTTGTAACATGAACTCCTTAACTAATTTTCGCACTAGGTGGATTTTACTTACTTTTGGTATTTTATTCGCAAATACTTTTGCGCGCAGGTGTTTTGTACGCCGGATTTGAAACAAACTATCAACAAACTGAGTGATAGCTGGCGACACCTGGCGAGTGTTTGTAGATTTTTTTTGAATTGGCCATCTCCACCGGACTTGCCCTATTGTTTGCATTATTCAAAAAGTGTAAATTTAATGTAAAAACTAAAAATAACCCGCGGAGAAGCGCATTTATAGACAATTCTTTCAAATTTTATTGTATGCTTGGTTTTAAAGAGTTTGAAGTATTAGATGGAAGAACTGTTAAAAAGAAAAAACGATTTCAAAATTAGTTTTCCACTTAAACCCAAAATATTGTACAATATGTGGATAATAATCAGAAATAGCCTTACACCTTTATGATAATACATTAAAGATGCAGCATATATGTATATATTTAACTTGTCGAATATTATATGTATATGCAATTTTAGCCTCAAAACGCGTAACATATCTTCCACTCAATAGAGTTTTTTAAATAGAAATTTTCCTACTAAACCAAACCTGGTATGTACATTTCCATTTGATTTCAACAAAATGTTGAGTCGCTTCTTTCTATTTTACAAATAGTAGAATGGGAGAAAACATTTTCAGTTGCTTTTCAAAATTAATTCTCTCTAACGATATAAAACATTTTTATTTAAACCAATAAATAAACACAAATGGACTATAAGGGGATAAAAATACTCTAAAGACGTTAGTTAACTTATAATTTGACTTACATTTTATTCAAAATCTGAATAGACGCCGTTTATGCAACCTTTTATTAATGTTTCCCTGCCGTCCTGTTAAAACTACGTACTCTCCATGACTGTATGTTCCAAATCCGACAAGAAAAACCGACCGATTTCGTAATATTAAACTTCTTTGAGGGTAACCACGTTCCCAGCCTCATTTCAGCTGATGAGCAGTGGTTTAGCTGATGTGAAACCCATTTTCCTGCCTTCTGGATATTTCCCATGGCACAAATATGTCGGCGACCAACATTTAACCTCTCTGCCATTTGTTGTTGAGTTTGCATATGAAAAACAAGTTGCCAACAATGCTTGCCATTCGGCAGCATAAAATGTTTTATGTTGACCTGGGCGTTCTTTGCCTTTCAAGTCATAATCACTACTTTTGAATTGTCTAAACCAACGCCCACAAGCGTATTGCATGGGATATTGCCAACAAAAATTTTCAAATGTATACGAGGGGTTTCATTTGCGTTTTTCGTTTGATTGGCCAAGAAAAGCAGAATGAAAGCAGAACGTGAAAAGCAGCCGCAAATGCTTTATATTTGGCTCGAAATTCGACATGTTTACAACATGAAAAATATAGTACGCGAACTCGAAATTGTTTAAACATCACTGGTATTTGGAAGCTACCATCGTAGCAACGAATTGACAAAAAATTAGATGGTGACCCGACCCTTGTTTACAGCGCAATCTTTTAATCAAAATCAGTCATTTAATCATTAAAACAGATAGTATGCAAGAAAATTTTCAAAGAATTGTCTATAAATGCGTTTGTCGGCTGTTGATTTTTAGCTTTTACATGGTGACAATCATTTTGAATATTGCAAACAATATATGTATGTCGTGCTAATTAGAAAATATCAAAAATAATTTGTTGCATTGCTATATACAGACTGGAATATGGGTATAATATTGCACTTGATAAAAACAGGAGATATTAAAGAATGTAAGAACTACAGAGGGATCACACTAACAGTTTACCTGGAAAAATATTTACCAGAATAATAGAGCATAGGCTGAGAGAAAAATTAGAAGCAATATTAGAGGCATTACAGCATGGTTTTTCGGTTCAATAACGAACCATCTTCAGAACAATTCTACAATAAACCTTATTTTTATAAAATATAAATTTGTGTTTTTTATAAAAATAAGGTTAATGTGTGTGTGTGTGTGTAGTTTTAGTATCGAATGACATTGTTAACATATAAGATATAATCATCGTATATATATCGTCTATATTTATATACTGTATATATCTATATATCATATATACATGTATGACACTATGACACATTCTATGAAATTAAAGCAAATTAGCAGCTATGAAGCTGTAGCGTACAATTTTGTCGAATGAACAGGCGTTTCCTATTGCCGCTTTTGTAATGCTGACATGCATCAGAGCCATGTGTCGCATATCCGAGCGGGTTTAATATCATGTATTTTTCTTTCCCCGGCATACAATCACGTTTATTTCAAATTCGTTTTCTTTTCACAATTCAGAAAAAAAAACGAATAACGAAAGCCCTTCGCTAACATATTTATTTGAATTTAAATTTTATCAGTGTTGTTTATATTAAATAAATTAAAGGATATTTTCGACACTTAAGATAATATTAATAGTTTATTATTTAACAGGAAACTTCCCTTTACAAAACAATTCTAATATAGTTAACAATAGTTAAAAATAATGTTAACAATTGCAATTAAATACACGGTAAATATTAATAAAATGATCAACAAGAAGTAAGTAAAGAAAGAAAAAAATATACTCCGGAACTAATAGAAATATAACCGATTGAAATAAATTACACCCATAAAAATCACATAGACAACTATCAGTGATATTAGAAAACTATTTTTATCTCATATTAACAAATATCATACAAACATTTCAAAGCATGTAATGATCTTTTGTCACGCAAAGCTTGAAAATGAAACTTATATAACAGGGTTATCATATCTGCTTTGTGAACAAAAGTGTTCTACAACGGCTGTATGATAAGTACCTGGCCTAGGCCAGAGTTGGCGCTGCTAGTATTCAAAAAGTGATATTTTTCGTAGATATAAAATTTTACAACAATACTGTCAAACTGGCAAGTGACTGGGTGGTTTAGTTTGTGAATGGCAGCCATTTAAATAGAACAACTTTTGTGATTTTACAGTAGAAAAAATTGAATATCGACCAGTGAGAAAATAGTGGTTTTTGAAAAAGAAAAGAAATGATGAGATGGAAATGGAGCTCCGCGAAATTTATGGGAACTCTGCACCTTTGTTATCAATCATAAAATATTTGACAGCTGAATTCAAACGTGGCCTTACAAGCATTTTTAATGAAGATCGTCCAGGTCCTCCAAATGACGTGACCATTTCAAAAGTTATTGAAAAATTGCAGAATGAAAATGCGTGAGATTGATGAGATTGTGGGCATCTCAACTGAACGGGTGCAGAATATTTTAACAACTCATTTGTATACGGAAAAGCTTTCTGCGACATGGCTATCACGATTGCTTAGAATTGACAATAAACCCATACGTGAGTCAATTTCAAAATAATGTTTAGATATGTTAAAACGCAGTCGGAATGATTTTTGGCATCGGTTTATAACTGTTGACGAAACATGGATTCATCTCAGCTTACCAGAGACCAAAGAACAGTCCAAACGGTGGGCGCAAATCTGTGCCAAAAAAGATCGGATTGTTTTGAGGGAATATAAAAGATAAAAAAACGTTGGACTAAGTGTATTGAACTGAAAGGTGATTAGGTTGAAAAATTAAATAAATTTTGCACATAAAAATATTTTTCTTATCAAGGCCAGATACATATCCAAGAACTCTCGTATGTTAGCATTTTCAACAATCTTTGTTGTGCTGACACAAGGGTGTGAACATATTATTTGTAGGAGGGGCTCTACACGACAGGTTAATACTACAGTTTGGATTTAATCAGATAATTAAAGAAGAAAGTTAAACCATCATTGAGGTGAGGCTGTGTATTTGAAATATTTGCTAGTTCGGATTATGAAGCCAAGCACTTTATTTGGTTCCTTTTGGATGTTATAAATGTGCAAGATTATGAACAAGTATTTGTTTCTTTTTCTGGTGAAGTGGTACTTTACACTTCTTGATGTTAAATCATTAAGTATTCTAGGAAATTCTTACTTAGAGTTCACTGTACGGTATATTTTGAAGTTGCCGGCAACAAGTAATGATTGCTAATTGGCATTATAACTTTATTTATATACAGAGAGAATAGTAGAGATTCCAGATTACTTTCCTGTGCAGGTCCTCTCGATGCTATAAAAAGTTGATATTTGTTTCGAATAATAAATAAATAAATCTGAATATACATAGGGTGTCGGAAAAATAACGGTTATTTTTGAATAAAAAAACAATTAGTAATTTTGACAAAATTATTACTTTTTTTTCAAAATACATCCCTTTCGCGTCAATATACCGTTGGTCACGTTCAATCAATGCTAGCATATATTTTTAATGCCAGTTTTCGGAATTACCTCAATTTCCTCGTGGCGGCTTCTTGGACCTATATAATACTGTCATAAAATGTTCCTTTTATGGACAGAAAATAGTCATATGGTAAAAAATCAGGTGAATACAGAGGTAGTTGAAGCATACAGACTTGTTTTTTGGCCAAAAATTCACGAACAGCGATACAGACTTTTTAAAAATTGAGTATCCGTGTACGGGATAAGTAATCATCACAGTGTGACAAAATCACATCAGATGATAAAAGCTACTGTCACTTTAAGCGCAATAACATGATAATCCGTTAATCGATTCTAATGATGGCAGTCTCGTTTTATAGAGGAGATATTGGGCTTTCAGATTGCATATTGTTTCAGATTATATATGACGATAGTAGTTGTATTTAAATTTAAAAAGGATCGTTACTTTTCTTACATACTTCTGTATATGGTGTTTATACTTTTGTTACATTATTCTGTATATGGTGTCTACATGAAGACGTTCGCTCATTTCATTTGCTGTGTTTTGAGTGAAACCACATAGGTTACGGTGCTTCTTGAAGCAAATAAGCTATGCTGATACGCCAATATTTTCTATTTAGTTATATTTTGTAATACGGCAGCCCCGCAAACCCTAGCGAAAACATTAAGAATTTAACTGGGTTGGTATTTTTTTACAGATCTTACATTATTTTCCTTCTCTGTGGCTTGATAGCCCGCCATGGGCCTTAACCTCCCACAGGAGTGTCCAGGTCATTGTTTTTTAAATGGAGCGGTGATCATCGTCCCCTATAACCTCCATAATCTGCTTATAGAGGAGTATCACCTTTTGTTTCATTATTTTTGTATTTCTTCCGTTTCTTTCGAATTTTCGCTTTCCCTTTACAATTTGTTATTCTCATCTTTTCAGATCCTTTCTCACTGCCTCCTCTCATCTTTTTCTTGGTCTATCTCTTGGTTTTGACCCCTCCATGTTCCTTCCCAATATTTTCTTAACCGATCTTTTGCTGTAGATCCACTCGAAATATACCGTCCAACTCAGTCATTTGCTCCGGATTTATTTCACTACATCTGGACTACTAAAGACTGTTAACAGTTCTTCGTTTGTTGTAATTCTCCAACCTCCTTCAGATTTGATAGGAGTATATGTTTTCTCAGTATTTTCTTTTCCTGGGAACGTTAGTTCGTCTTTCTTTCTTAGAATCCACGTTTCTGAGCTGTATACTATTGGTCTAATTATTGTCGAATATTCTTGCATTCCTCGATATTGATTTCGATTTCAAGATGTTCTTTAGAGTAATCGAAATTTTATTCCTAACCGTTATCCTTGCAGCAACGACTTCTGATATTCCATTGTTAGTCGTAATTACTTTCCATTTAGTTATTGTTCCTTTCTCTATTCTGTTGATTTCATGTATTTAATTTTCGTTGAGGTTATTCTTAGACCCATTCATGACACTGTCTGAACTATCGAAACATCTGTTCTAATACTTCTTTCTCTTTACACAGCGTATCAATATTGTTCGTATACGCTAAGATTTAGTAATATCTAGTAAATATAAACCTCTTAGTAATGTAATAATGCCCCTCTAATTTAGTAATGTTTTCCATTGCTTTCAGTTGTATTTCCACCATATCTGTTATCTCGTTCGCCTTTTAAGTCAGCTGTAGGGTATCTTTTTTCGATCATAATGCCATACACTATAATATTCTTTTTCCTGACTTCCTTTCTTAATTGTTCTATTCTTCTGTCTCATGTTTGCTTTATCACTCATCTTATGTTCCCTTTTTTAAATTTTAGTCTACCCTTTACTACTTTCCATTAATTCCATTCCATTAATCACATATTAAATATGGTATTTAATGACTAACAAACATCTTACGACAATTACGGATCTACCAGGTCAGAATACTATCTAGTCCTTCAAATCTAGAGTTTCTGCCATGGTGGAAGAAGAATGTCAGATTTGGATGTGCGAAGTCGTTTCGAATTTCTTTTCTTTCATCGCCAGTTTTCATTTCGAGTATAACCTGAAGTAACACGAAGCCAAATCAAGCAAATATGAAGGATGGTCGAGCACCCTGATAAATATTATTTTACTTAGAAATTCGACATAATATCGGCTTCTGTCAAACTCAGTAAGCTCTAGAAGAATTAGTTAAATTCAAGTATAGTAAATTATCGAATTAAATATATAGAATCTATATATAATGAAGAGGTTTAAAATTATTAAATACTAAATCAACAATTGTTTCTTATCCAAAACATCTGACCCAATATGAATAAAAATTGTATCATTTCAATTTGTATCAAATTGTATCATTTCACATTTGACCTAATTAACCTTCAACAAAAATAATATTTAAATATTACGAAAGATCCTGTATTTCTAGTAATATTTTAATTTTTTTTTTCTTTACAAAATGTGTACGAAGTCAAAATTCTCAAAGCAGCCCTCGCACAACATTTATACACTCTTAAAACACTGACTTAAATTTTACTAACAAAATTATACCGGTTTTATTATTATGTCCTTTTTTCTGTTAAACTCACGTAACAGAATTAGGACGAATTAACAGCTATGGCGCATTTATTTCAAATTAGTTTTCTTGTTACAATAACAAAAAAGGGGGAAAACGAAAGATCGTCAAGGAATTCATTATGTAAACGTACATTTTGTTGTTTGTTGTTATTTAAAGTCAATTTATAATTATAAATATTTTAATCAAGTGATAAAATATGTAGATTTAACTACAGATATTTACTATTGTAGATTGGGTAGGAAAAGTATCGACACCCCTTGTTTTTTTGCCTCCATTTTCAAAACATTTAACTTATCGTTGGGTTTAGTTATAGCAAAAAAACATTTGCTTTTAAATTAAAACTAAAAAAACATAGAAACATAGAAACATAGAACATAGAAACTAAAAAAACATAAAAACTAGAAAAACATTGTTGGAGGTAAACAATTTTGAGATAGTAAGAGTTGAGATGAAGTAGAATAATAAACTTGAAAATTAAGGGTCCAGAAAATATTGGCACAGTGGTTTGTTTACAAGCAGATATATATATAAAAACCCAATCCTCGAGGAACGTTTAATTCAATGTTTTCAAAGTATGTATTAGTAAACAAGATCCTATCGTAACCAAATGGTTAAATTATATCGTAAATCGTAAAATAGGTGGTATTTTAGGAATTAGTTTTGGTTCGGTTAGGAATATAATAACAAAAATTATGCACACTTAGTTTGCATTATCACACTTTTCTCAAAAATAAGTTCCTTTCTTTATATTATTTGAATTTGTATTGATATATTGGGCAACAAAATTGTTTTCAGGAAAATATCTCGAGTTTATTACATTTTCATAAAAAATATTATGTGTTCCAATACTTTTAAGACATACTCTATCTTACACTATTGTGCATCAAAATCTTTGAATAAATGTGTAAACTGGAGAACAAAAAATGCAACACTATAAAATATATATTGTATTGGATTAGTTTTGTAATATTTTTCTATTATTATTTAAGTTCTGAATCTTGCTTGCTCTCTAGGTTGTGCGTAATACAGTTTTCTTAATATTTTTTTAGATGTTATCTTGTACATGTACATGTATCTTGTACATGTACAGATGTACATTACTGAGAGGAAGCTTATTGGATGATAGTTCTTTCTGTGCTCATTTTGTCTCCAAAAGAATAATTTAAGCATTTTTCCATAAATTTTGTTCTTTAAGGTACTTTGAGTATAATTTTACCGACCGAATTTTGACGAGTATGTAAAGTCCGACCGGCAGTTTTTAGTATTTCAACAGTTATACTGTTCTTTTCTGGATCCTTGCCATTTTTTATCGATTCTGTAGCGTTTGTCACTTGCTCCATTAGAATATCATTTGTTCTTCCTTGGACATTACTGCCTTTGACTGTTTCTGATTTTCAGATATAGTTCTCTGACAACCTCTAACATTACCGTATATGCCAGGGCGTGCAGAGGTGTGCGAACTGTGCAATTCTCAGGCATTAAGGCAAAAATTTGTCTCTTTTTTTCCAGCTTGTGTTTAGCTTTGTTAATTCCCCCGTTTCCTTCTAGGATTTTTTACACTAGCTGCATGCTGAACCGGCGCCTCTCCTCTCGAATATGTTTTTTTTATAGTTTTGCAAAGCTCAATGTACTCGACTCTGAGAAAAGAAGTCCCTGCCTTTCTCAGTTTCCGTGTTTTTTTTTATTAAATCAATGGTCTCAGTGGCTTGTTAAATCATTTTTCTTCTGGTGCCATTGAAGCACACATTTCAAGCACGTTGTTAATTATTTCTTCATACTAATCGGTTATTTCTATCTCCTTCAAGTGTTAAAATGGCTGCTTTTAGCTCTTTCAGCCTCCCAAAATCCACTGTGCTCTTTTTGACCTTACAATTATTTCGCGCTCTTTTCGACAGTTTGTTCTAGCCGTTGCTCGTACCATTCGGTCACTTCCAAAATTAAAATGGTTAACGACATTACATTTCCAAAATATTGTTTTATTCTTTTATATTTATTAGTCATGACCACCTAAACAAAATTAAAACAGATTGCTAAAGCAGATTTTCACTCCAGGTGCCATTCAATTTTAGATCAGCAGTATTTTAACTGACGCGCTGTAAGAGAAATCGCCTAATAATGGCGCTAATGATGGAAACTCGTGCAAGCAAGTAAAAGGCCATTAATAAGCATTCTTGAAGCAGTTCTACCTACAGATATAACAATCGTACAGCTCTTCTTGCTGTGCGATTTCGTATAGCATGAAATTTAAGATGCTAATCAGCATGTCCTGGAATATTTTTAGAACAACTAGAATTACTTACTCGTGCCATAACTCAAACCATAACTCTAACTTTAAACCGTCTTACCCAAGTCTTCATAACAGTTCAATCACCAATATATTATGGTGTAACGATTATGATTGCATGAAGCCTCGCAGTGCATGAAATTGTGACATTTTAGTACTTATATAGTGCAATAACATGACACGATAAAAATATTTCATGTGTGCCACTTTTTTGCAATCGCATATCGAAACATACAGGCAAAAATTATATTTGTTTTATGTTGAAGATAGTGCTTACATATTAACTAGACAGTACATTAAACTTGAAGAGATTTACCACTAAACACCAAAACGCTTTTTTGAATTGCTCGACGCACGTTTCGCTAACCATGTTACCAGCAACAGGAGATGATTTAATCATAAACGTGCGTCGAGCAGTTCAAAAAAGCGTTTTGGTGTATAGTGGTAAATCTCAACAAGTTTAGAGTTTCACACCAAAGGTTCCAATAGAAGAATTGATCTAGATAGTACATATAGATATTCAAAAATGAAGGTTTTATGTCAATTAAAAAATTGCAAATTAATTTTAATAAACTACATATTTTAAATAGTCAAATTTACCTGAAATTGCCTTTATGAGAAACGCTATATATATTATCTATTGCATTAGATAATGATCAGACCTTGACATTTATAAACAAATTTATTTATGATAAATTACTTGTCATGAGAAAATGTCGTCTAAAAAAAACTACGATAAGAGAAAATATATGAGTAGGTGAAGTGCAATAATATTGATGGAAAAATTAGATTTGAGTATATTGACTATAACCGATGAGATAAAATTAACCATATCCTTATAATTTAACTACAAGAGAGTAATATAATTGTAAAAGTTATAATAGATTTCTGTAAAGGTTACATTAGAAATATCTAGAGCTCGTGCTATAGTTCCAATTCTTCTACAAAACAAAAAAAAAGCAGCAATGTTTAACCCCCAGTATATTTAACGTTTATAATATGGATGCATCACATAGTCTGAATAATGTTTATTGACAAATGGCTATTTTCTTTTTCTAAGCACTAATTACAAGAAATTGTACATAGAATAATAATTAATCAACAACTAGACTATACATGTATCGTATTACCTAAATAAAATATAGGGACAGCTTATCTTTATCCATACATGAAAGAACTAACGTAGAAGATTATAAATAAGATTATAAATTCATTATTTCTCTATCATACTAAAGTATTTTACAGGCAATATATTAAGGTGAAAAATTTTGAAGTTTATTTATTTGAAAACGTATGTATATGATATACGTTATTCAACGTTATTCATAAAGCATAGATGTTGGCGTTGATGTATGTTACAGAAGTGATAGAACATCCACAAATATTTTTCCATTCGAGATATTGGACATTCCGAATTTGATGATTTCTAATATTCTGATTTTATATGGATGTCCATATAAAGAGTTTTCTAAAAAGAGTGTTAGAACTTATAGAAACTTAATAGCGGCTACACTGTTTGAAATGTAAAGGTCACTCATAGACTGATGTATTTAGTAGATCGTGTCAATTCACCACGGAAAGTTGGAAGCAACCCCCGCATTGGGAAAAAATATTCCTTTTCGTTGAAGCGCACTTCTAACATAATGGGTTTGTGAACAAATATTTGGGTAAATTCAAAGTGAAGTCCTCGAGGGAAAAGTTTCCTGAACGCGTTATCTCGCGAAATGGTATTGTCAACTGGCCAGTAATGTCAAATAGCCATCAAAATATAATGCCATTATTTGTTCTTCCGGATCATATATACATTACCGGATTATCACTTGTAGTTATGACTCTCTTTTTGGACAATCTTTTATATATAGGCCCTTAATATTTACCACTTATTTTGTTTTACCATTCATCTCTTTACTAATTTCATTGGTAAAGATTGAAGTGTTTTTAACATTTACTCCATCAGTGAATCATTTCCATTGTGGAAAACTCTGCACTGATAGGAATAAAAATGTTACAGATCCGCTGAATAGAGACCAAAACGAGATTAAAAAGTATGATATTATTTATGTATAGTCTTGCGTTTTCCTGGTGAAATTCACGACTCCCTCTTTCGATTAATTGCGCGGCTGGCTCTTGATGAAACAATGATAATGATATGGTATATATGTCACAATATATATTTTCTGATATGTTTTGGCCTCGCGACCATTCTCAAAAATTTATAAACTAAACTAAAATTTGAAAGTTCTGTCTAATGGAGATCGGTTTTTGTCTTAGACTGTCTTTTAAAATTTGTGACACTTTCAATAATTGCGGTATTTCCGACGTCTAGCTGGATGTTTGTTATGTTTTTACTAACACTTGCATCGGTATACGCGTACTAATTACTAATACAAGGTGTCCAATATTGTTAATTTTTGTAGGTATAATTAATAGAAGCCGATTTAAGGTATAATAATTTCATTATTATAACATTACAGTACAGTGTTTGGAAGATTATTTAGCAATAATAATACTGTCGAGATAACGCGGCGCTGGCACTCTTGAAGGCAGGATCGAAAATGTGGTATCACCCTGCCCCACAAATGTCAGGATATCGAGTGAATTTCATAAAAAAATATTCTCCTTTGGTTGCAATATATTAGTTACGTAATATTGTCACAAACTTTGCTCTTGACATAACCCCATAAGAAAAAATCAAGTGGAGTTAAATCTGAACTACTTGAGGGCCAATTTATGTCACCTCTATGGGATATCATTTTTTCTGAGAATAATTCCTGTAGTTTCTTTCATTTCTTGCACAATTTGAATTTTATAGGGATTAAGACGAAGATTTTTTTTTAAATGACATACAGTGAAGATTTCTTAATGTATACCTGGTTACTTCACTACCTGGCACATGTTCAATGTTGTTTGCACCTCTGCTTGAACTTGGACGACCCGTAAACAGTATATTTAGAGTTCATACTGTAGTTTTATTAAATTTACAATTGCTACCTCGTTTATGTTGTGTAAATTATACTCGACCCTATAAAGACGACGAGCCGTAATAAGCGAATTGTTGTTTTGATAATAAGCGCGAACACAGAAAGTACGTTTTTGTCTGGTGAAATGCTCAAGGCAGCTAATTTTCTCTTAACCAAGCTTCGATTTAAAGTTAACACTACCAGCGCGTTTTGCGCCACCTAGTAGCAAGCAACTAATTAAATATGAACGACATTTCTGGATATCTGGTAGTTGTAACGTAGACGTAGGTTTTCTAAATATTTCAAATTCTAGTTTATTCGGTGTAGTAATATAACAAAAACAACATCAAACATTTTTAGACCGCAACACCCGAAAAAGATTCTAAAAATTGGCGTGCTATGAACTATATTCATAAATTAAGGTCCAAAATCGCAAATCGTTTATAAAAAAAAATATTAATATAATTTTTGTTAATAAGAATAATTTTCCATCGATGCTAAATAATAACAAAGAAAGGGTAAAAATTCGTGAAAAATCGGCAGTTTACGAAATAAAATGTAGTATATATGACGCTATATATATATAGATCAAACGCGCAAATCTGTCAATCATAGCCTAAAAGAACATAAATACTCATTTTTACATAGACAGGCTTTGCCGAATATTGTATAGGCAAGAACCATTTCTTTGACACCAATAATGCCAAATTCATACATATCTACAATAAAAATAGGCTGTTAAATTACTTGGAAATTTCCGAAAAAAAAGTCATATACGATGGTAAAAATTTAACAAATACCCAGCTAGATGTCAGAAATACTCCAATTATAGAAAGTGTCATAAATTTAAGACAATCTAAGAAAAACACCGATTTGGTCGCGAGGCCGAAACATGTCAGAGAATATATTGTTAAGCAAATACTAAGTGTTTTAATCATTATCATTGACTCTCTTAATTTTAATATGCAAAATTTATCTCAATGTGATTTTCTGTAAAAACCTAATCAAATCTCCCGGTGATGCAAAAATCGTTAGCGAAATTATTATTATTTTAAACTTTCCGCTGATTTATGAATATTTTTTTTGATAAATTCGTTGGATGCATCATTTTCAGAAATGAAAACATTTATTAATTTATATATTCTCTATTTCATAACGCATACGTTTTATGTTATACTCGTCGAGTATTCATTTTAGTATATGGAAAATAACAATGATTTTAAAATGGCAGGCAATTTTAAACAAAATGCACTCAAAATAAAACTGATACAACAATGGATTAATTGAAATACTACATATTTGTTAAAATTTCACCTTTTTTTTTAATGGTATACATATTTTTGTCATATATGGCAGAAAAATTCTTTACAATATTTTGAACGAAAACCTTTCTTAAAACATGTATCCAAAATGAAACATTTTCCGCGAAAATCGCATTTTCATTTTTATTACAATTGGAAAAACCGCAATGTAATATTTCTATAACCATTTACTCCATATATTTCGGCATAGATTTGGTTTAATTTTTTTTACGAAAATGAAGGAAAACTTATACATTAATGTCCTTTAATGTCAAAATTGGTCAAAGTTGATCTTCACTAAAATCACTAATTTTGCACCCGATATCACGTTGTAAGCGATTCACGTCACATCAAGAAACACATGATTAATTGTTTTTTTTAATTAAATGCTCAAAATGTTCAAGCTCAAAACGTTTCTAACCTAATTTCCCGACTTCGTAAAAACGTTGAAAAAAAAGTCCTGATACATTTCTTTCTGGTTGCTGTTTCTCCGTAAATAATGAAGATTGGTTTTAAGTGGAATTTAAATACATGCACTGAAATAACTTTTGTCGACAAACACGTGGTAATTAGCTCTATTAGTCGATACTACTAGAGCAACCATACTACGTTGCCACCTCTATTTTTTGGTTGATGTATAACTGATTTTTAATTTTCAAAAATTTCTTTTAACAATGTCCATTAGTTTATTTGTATCTTATTTATTAAACATTAACCGTTTGTTATTTTCCAAATAAACGTTTACACATATTTGCTTACAATGATAATTCTAATCATTGGAGATTTAATAAATTTGCATTTTTTTTTTGCGGAAAACTTAATGTTTTTAACCGACCGCTCGTCTCTTCCCAACTGCCCCCATGTGCCACCAGATATCTGCGGACCAGTTTCTAGTCTTTCAGCCGTCATCAGGTGATCCCATATTGAGCAGCAATTGATAGAGACAATCAGGGCCAGACCATGTCAACTGGCCATTTTGATGAAGGGTCGTATTAATATACAACTAACGCCTTTATACGCGAATGCTCGTAGCAGTCGGGACTGCCCGTAACATTCTGCCTGCAACCTCGGGTATAGTACCAGGTATGCCCACAAGATAGCGTAGCAGGACCATGGGAAGAAATCTTTCACCCCTATTGTGTAATAAATATTTCTATATTCAAATAAATATTTTCTATATATATATATATATATATATATATATATATATATATATATATATATATATATATATATATATGCAGTGTTAGAATTCTTTGGACTGCGTCCAATGAGATAACAGTGCTGGGTATTATCAGACACCCAACTGCTGGGTTCCACAATCTCATGTGGAACACACAACAATCAACAATATATATATATATATATATATATATATATATATATATATATATATATATATATATATATATATATATATATATATATATATCTATATATATATATATATATATATATATATATATATATATATATATATATATATATATATATATATATATAAGCTAAGGAAGTTCACCAGTGTTCCTCGTCGTGCTTTACCATTCCTTCATCCGTCATCCAATGCGCCAACAAGCATCTCCCAAGACCGCTTTCAGGTCTTAAGTCGTCATCAGTTAGGCTCAAGCTGGACACGTTTTTTCGATCGGCAACAGTTCACTTCTCCTGTAAAGGAAAGTCAGGTATAGCTCGTACAAAATAAAAGCAGTTGCACGTCATTAAGCACGTGATCAATATTTATTTGCCCTGTAGCCAGATTGTAATTAAAGATCATGACCTTGCTTTAGGAAATCTTTTATTCAGTATAAAAAAGTCAACTTTAAATTAAAGGTAAATTACTAAGTAACTAAAAAAAATGCTTACAAATATCAAGTCTTACAGATGTTTGGGATTTGTACCTCTAGATAGATTCAGCATATGTAAAATGCTTGGTTCAAATTATTATTAATAGTTATTAAAATAAAATACTGATGATTGAATATATATCCGAACTAGTGGACGTTGCGCACAGTAACGCCATCTCTTGTCATTTCATTTCATGTAAGTATATTTTTGTTGGTTTATTTACTTTAAACTAAACCCCCCCAAAACTAAATCCTGACTACGCCCGTGATATATATATATATATATATATATATATATATATATATATATATATATATATATATATATATATATATATATACTATATATATAGTGCCCTCAAATATAGTATTCAATCTTCCTAACATTTAATCTTTGTCGTCTAAATCATCTTCTTCGATGATAGTTTCGATTGGCCGCAAATCGTTCATGAGCCCCATGTACTTGTTAGTTAAAACGACATCTTCTTTATTGCACCGAATGATGTCATTTGGAAAGCATTGTTGTAAGGTCTCATAGATATCATCATATATATATATATATATATATATATATATATATATATATATATATATATATATATATATGTATATGTATACATATATATATATATATATATATATATATATATATATATATATATATATATATATATATATATATATATATATATATATATATATATATATATATATATATCATCATATATATATATATATATATATATATATATATATATATATATATATACAAATATACAAATATAAAAAATCTTTTTAAATCAGTCAATTGACATTTGGTAAAAATGTGTTTAGGTTAGAAAAAAAACAAACAACTTTTAATGCTACAGAAAAATATTAATTTAATAGTTTAAATAATAATTAATTTATTAAAATTAATAATAATAGTAGTTAATGTACATGATAATAATAATAATCAATAATAAGTTGATAAAAGCTGACATTTTAAATTTAGCGTTTTTGGTCATTAGCGCGCTCACAACCGCTTTAGGAGTTTGAACTCCGTTGCAGACGTTCTTAATTAGTCTTAATATAGCCCAAGAAAGAAAAGATTCAGTTCAAATTTTCATTTTAAAAATAAGTTTATAAAAGCTATAAAATCCGATAATTAGCGATTCTCATCATTAACGCCCCCGCAACTGGTGTAGGGAGTCCCACACTCATATAAATATTAGCCTATCCATTAAGTACATGTATTTTCTACATGGATACCAAGTTTCAAGTCAATCGGATGCATGGTTCAGTAGTTATAACGGAACACCCGTAAAAACCATTGTAGATATATATATATATATATATATATATATATATATATATATATATATATATATATATATATATATAATATATATATATATATATATATATATATATATATATATATATATATATATATATATATATATATATAAATATATATATATATATGCATATTATTTTGGACCACTAAATAAAATTTTTAGAACGGTTTTATAACAAAGAACATCAACATAAATTAAAAAACATCTCCTGGTGAAAAGACCATATATAGACGAGTAAAGAAACTAAAACTTTCCAAATACAAAACTAAAACCCCAACTGCACGTTTTTGTTCCTGACATCTAACTCCAGCTATTACGCCAACAAAAACGTTTTTCTATCCGTCGTATGGGAATAATTTCGAAAATAAAAGAAACCTTTTCAAGGTTTAATTTACGAAAACGTACATATGTTCGTAATACACTTGAGTCGAGCACAAAAATAAAGTAAGTATTTTGTATCTTCCGAAGATATAAATATAAAAACATCTTACTGATTCTTCGTCTCATTAATTATGTTCATTATTTTATAAATTATTTAGGATATAAATTAGTTATTTTTTAAAATATAGTTAACTTCACTATGAAATAAATGGTTCTTTAAATATATATCAAAAGTCATTCATCGAGAAAGCTTTTAATGTTTATAAAAGGCAGACATGTGGCTCATTTGAAAACTAAATATATATCCAGATGTTTAGAGAATTGTACACATTAACGTAATATCTGTATTTCCCATTGAATATTTTGCTGCATACTCTACTTAGCCACAAACATTACATTTTTATATAACTGCTAGAGATTTCCTAATATTTTACATGACTGCGATTATATCTTCTGCATTTCTGCTTGATCTTCTGACTTCTGGACTGACTTGATTCTTAATAAAATATTTTTCACTTGCCCTAGCTTGTAGAAAGCTTGACTTCAATAAGTCCTAATAAACTTTATTTACTTGTGTTGATTCTGGACACATTACTCTTATTTGCCATTCAGCTAGTTTCATGTTAATAGCTACATTGAATGCTTTTTCTAAGGTTAAATTTTTTTCAGTTAACAAACGTCTTTTAATTCACTTTGACTTTATGAAGCATGCTAATAAGTTTCTTCAGTAATTATTCAAAATGTGGTAAACTTTGTAAACATATTTAAAGTAATTACAAAGTGTAATTACCAAACGAAACTAATTTAGTGTAACTACAAAAAATCTAGGCCTTTTAGAAAGTGTCCATGAGAGAACAAGTAATGGTCGATCCTCAAGCGATGGATCCATGAAGGAAGCTTTAAAGTACATCAGGGTCCAATCAGATTAGACCAAGTCTTGAATGATGCAAAAGACAGATGTGAGAGCCGCGAGTATTATGCAGTGGGTTGATTGAGACAAATCCCTGGAGGTTATATTGATATCTGCACTTCGTTTTCTTTAAATCCCCCATGCCCCGGCACCCGCATATATTTCAATCGGAAACAAGTTATCTTTAAGGAGTGAAATAATTTCAAGAGCGAGAGGGGAAAGAACGCTATCATGGGGATCGAGGTGAAGAAAGAAATCAGAGCATACGAGCAAATCAAAAGGAGGAAGAGATAGGGCGGAGGAGCAAACGTCCATTATGGCAAAAAGTTGCCACTGCTCTACGAATAGAGATAGCTGTAAAGAAGCTCCTCAGTTTTAGATCTCTCTGTGAAGAAAACACCAGCAGGGGACAAGTTATGAACTATATTGGGAATGGCAACAGAAACGAAGGGGACATAGGACGGTTATATAGTACAAGAGCCAACGTTCGAGCCACAGGGAGGTTAGAGCAGGGGGGTTGCTAGAATAGAGAAATATCAAGGACGTGAGAGCCCTACATCTAGGAGATATTCAACTAGAACTCGATCCGGACCATGGGATCGGCTATGAAATATAGGGTCTAGAAAGTCTTAAGGCTGAAATGAATGACTAGAGGCTGAAAGGAAATGCTATGAAAGTGTATAAAAAGTATAAACGATAACGATAAACGATAAACGATGAAGTATGGGAATGTTGCTTAGGGTTGCGTTAGGGCTAAATGACCTAAATGACGAGTTTAATATTATATATTAATATAATTTTAGGAGCATATATATGATGGCAGTGCCCGAAATACCCGACCTAACAAAGGAAACACTATAAATTTGGGAATTTTTTTTTCTCTACGTAGTCTCCTTTTAGCTCGATGAACTTTACCAAGCGATGTTCAATAGCGATGTTCGATTTCCTGTTTATAGTGAAAATCGTCGAGCTTCTCAAATAGCCACCGATCGAATTTTTTAAGTTTGAAAAAAATAATTCAAGATGGCTAAATCTGGCCAATAAGGTGCGTATGGAAGCAATCATTGATTTTGTCCATCACAACAACTGATGTGTGAACTGGTGCATTGTTTTGATGAAATAAAACTTTCTTTTTCGCCTAATGTGGTAGTTTCTTCTTGATTTTATCACCCAAACGCTGCAATAAGTTCGCATAATATTCGCCATTAATTTTTTTCCTTTCTGAAGATAATCAATATCCCACGCACCCCCTAAAACTGACGTCATGATCTTGCCTGCATACGGAACTGTCTTCGCCTTCTTTGGAGCTGATTCATCGCTTTTAGTACATCGTTTTGACCGTTCCTTCATCTCAGGTGTTAGACCCATGCAAAAACGATCGATGCAAAAACTCAGTTTTATTCCTGTGAAACTTCGCCAAACACTCGATTGAAATATCCTCACGATGCTGTTTTTTTCAACTGTAAGTAATCGCGGCACCCATCTTGCGCACAACTTTTTCATGTCCAAATTTTCATATAAGAATATGTGATGTACACTACTTTTTGAAATGCCTATCATGTCTGCTAGCTCGTGTACTTTCAGTCGATGGTTGTCCAATACCATTTTGTGGATTTTCTTCACCATTTTTGGCGTGGTCACTTCAATGTTCGTTTTGGCAGCTCGTACGACCTCGTTTAAAATCTGCCGCCTAATAATTTACTGATGTAAACAGTAAAATACAAATCGAAAGATCAAACTCCTACAAAAGAATTTAGCTCCGCTTTGATATCCGTTGGACTGAGACCTTTCAAATGCAAATATTGTATCACATAACGATGGCCAATTTTTTCCATGTTTACAAATTCACTGAGAGCGTTCACTATTGATGGCCGTCAAATAAATACTAATCATCAATCAATAAATTGAGATCAAGAAAATTGATATAGTTATTGGAAAGGATGGGTTATTTGTCAATGAAATGTGAATAGATGCAGGAGAGCTATAAACTCTACAGAAATGGAATGAGGAAAACTTAGTTAGGAAAAATGGAGAAATCAGTGCCTACTTAAGTACTATGAATTTGAAAAGATCGATCAGTAATGATTAATTTATGTATTTTTAATAAGAAACTAATGAAAACTATATACAAATTATATCTTGTACTTATATTGGCATTATCACCTTTTCCTATGTACTCTGTGTTAACTAAATTGTAAATATTAACCTCTAAGTACTGTGGTGCATAATCGTTACATAAAGTACGTGCTCTGCAAATAAATTTTTTTTAAAGACTAAATTAAAAACTAAAAAAAAACATTTTGGTACGACGCTGTTATAACATAAACGTTTACCTATTTAAAAAAAAATCGAAAAAATATATACTTTTATAAAATCGATACTTTTATAAGTATGTTACATTTTAAAAGGAAAGGTGAAAAAAAACGCCGAAATATAACAAGGTATTTATTAATGCCGAAATATATAAATATATTTTTCAAATCAAACGAAATTTATATAAGTAAACTAAAAAATTATATATCTAATGAAATATTACATTTTAATAAAATAATATTAAACTATATTGAAATCTGAATGTCCTACAAAGTCATAAAAATTAATTCACACTAAAAATCATGCGCATGAAATAAAAATATAATTGTATTAATTACTTTGTCTCATTAAGTCTTAGAGTTATGTGCAGTTTCCACAAATTTTATTTGCATGTTCCAAGCATATTGGTATTTTGCATGACACGCACGTGTACCCAGTTTTTCCCTTTAGTTTAGGAAGGTGATTCGCTTCCTTTGGGATTCCTGGTTTAAAAGCTCTTTAGAAAATATATCAGGAAGCTTTAAAATTCTGCGAAATAAAAAACGAACCTCCTTATTAATTCTATGATTTTCATACCTTTTGGTCAGCATTGGTTTCACCAATTCAAACGCAACAGAGTCAATAAAATCTAGAAATATCGGAGTTATTTATTTTGTTTAAACACAAGTCTGGCACGTCTACTTTAAGTAAAGTAATTTAAGTCTACTTAAATTAAAGCTCAATCTGTCAACGCCGCCTTTAGGAGAATTATAATAGGATATAATTTCTGACTTAGTTGATCTCATTATCATTGGCTTTACAACGATGCATGGATGAAATCAATAGTACGATTTTATTTTTTTTTAGGAATGTACGAAAGAAGTTTTGAATCTTTAGTAAACCCATAAAGACATCAAACATTCATTTCTCGTTTTATTTGCCACAAAATAATTCGGCACTTCTTTTTTATTTTTTCATAACGTGCCTACGTAGGTAAGTTTCCTTTTTAATTTTTCTACAAGCTGTATGGAGGAGAACCAATTCGGTTTGATATAAATATAGCCGTAAACAATAAAAAACCGATAAAAGCTCGAACTTCAATTTCATACAAATTAACAACAATATAGAAGTGACTACTTTTATACCGATTTCGAAACTCCCCTAATTTATGATTTAAATTAAATTAACCATGTTAGGAGAAGAAATTAAGCTCCATACAGCCAAGACATCATTTTAACTATTTTGTAATCCACGTGCAGAAGATAGACTGTAATAGTATGTTCTATATTTGATCATTTAAGCCAATTTTTACCGTATTAATAATTCTGTTCACCTTCCTCTCTCTGTTCCTTCATTTTCATTACCGCTTGCATCTTCTTTCCATTCGAAGAAATGGTCGCTAAACTCCGTATCATCGTCAAATTCATTTTCTAAGTCGCTTAGATGAGTATAAATTTCGTTATACTACTTTTCCAAAGTTTCTTCAAAATTTGGATCATTGAGAGTGAGAAAAAAAGTGACAATAAACAAATAATGAATATGTTTAGTTATCGTAGTAAGATTCGGTTAGTTTTGATATCGTTTGGTACAGTGATCACGGAGGTTTTCTCATGAGAGTGCCTTTATAACAAGTTTGTTTTTTTGATGATTAAAGTTACCAGAACAAAAAATAGTCACACAAATTTAGATTGAGTGAATGACTACCGTGTATTCTAATATGACAACACATGAATAACTTTACTAACTAAAGGCTACACGTGTAAAATTTAATTCCGAACTTTCCGTTATACTCAAAGAATATCCCCCATGAAAAATTGTTTGTTTGCTTCATGGTCATTTGAGACCAATTTTAAAAGTTTTTCAATGTTTCTGTCCCTAGCTGACGTCGACAACTTTTAGGTTAGTTTTCAATTGATACCAGTCGTCTTTTTTATCAAATAAATCAATTGTAGTTACTACACTTCTTTTAGAAACTTAAACGTTATAATTAATCATATTATTTATTTCGGCGATAGCCAGCAGTTGTTTAGGGTCAAATCAGGTGAGCATAGGGAATGATTAAGGACAACGATATAAAAATCTCAATTTTACTAAAAAACATAGGACAGACCGTTTATCCAAATATTTCTTGATAATAAATACTACTAAATACAAAAATGAAAAAAGTTACACCAATTATCTCGGCACCGCAGTTAGCGTGCCATAAGGGCAAATTATTTAAAATTAATAACTTTCGTTTTTTTTTATAATCTCGAACAGAATTAGCATTACTGGTCCTCTTTTACTGCATAAAGAATATTGGTTTTATCTTACATTGGTTAGAATTTTCGGTTTATAGTAGTTTTAACGAGAGTTAAAGTTTAATTTTGTATAATCTAATTTTATTTGCACATAAATGCTGGGAATCGTTTAGTGATAAGTATATCGTTGTTTCTAAACACTATCTTTTTATAAAAAAAAACATTTCCCTGATGTGTCTTGATAAATATTCAACTGATCGGCGAGATCCCCCGATTTGTCACCGGTAGAACAGCAGTTGTATGCTGGCGACGCGCCATCATTGGCCAATTGATTCCGGAAAATGAAAGGTCGGGTTTGGCTGCGGGTTGTCGGACCTGTTGTTAGTTGCATAACTTGCCTCGGTGGAGAATTATCTTGGTGTCTTGCGCTCTCTCTTGGTTTGACTCGGAAGTCTAATTAAATGTGTTTCCAAGAGTGCAGTAGTCTTTGGCTATCATCTCGGCTATTTAGGTTGTTGGGTCTTTTCCCTATCTCTATGACCCAAAAGACCCAACAACCTAAATACATTTGGGACCTTATGTCCGCAATTGTCCGAGTTATATAGGCTTCCAAGACATCGATAGTTGCTGGTTTATCGGCATAGACCAAAGATTTGACAGAAGTGAAAACTTAAAGCTTTGAAATAACTGTTTTTTTTAAATTTTAAGTTAATAATTCTTCAAATGTATAACTTAAAAATGTATAAGATTAGGATAGTCTAACAAATATGCATTACTTTGTATAAAAACAAAAGTACATTTTTCAAATTAGTATTTTATTTTTCAGCTTTTCAATTTCAAATGTTGAGTTGTTCAGGGTTGAAATGGTTGAGTTAAAATAGAGAAATAAAAAAACATCAAAATGTAGCAAGCAAAATGATCTATAAAGTAGGTATATAAATTTTAACTTTTCAAATGTAATAACGTAAGTAATACTCAAGTTTTCAACTTCAGGTATTACGGCAACATAAGAGGTACTTTAAGCCGTCATATGGAAACTAAACTCTAACTTTGAAGATTTAATTAATAAACATGCCTTTTTAGAGTAAACTCCTAAAGTCTAAAATATAGAAAACAATATTAAAAAATATTTAGTTTTAATATAATTCCAGTCTATTATCTGCAGTAGAAATTTGAGCAGAAAATTATGTCAGACTTTCGAAAATTAGAAAAATAACCAATCTCTATTAGTATTTAATAAACTGCATTATTAAGGAAGTTTTGTATACATGTTTTATATAACTGTTCAAATTTGATGATATAATACTGAAAGTTTCAAATGATCACTATTACACAAGCTTTTCAGAATATGTCATGACCTAGAATAGCTGAGGAGGGATCTGTAAAATCACCAATGCATCAGTGCCAAGAACAATGCGATCCAAAAACATTCATATTATAAAGTAATCTGAGGAAGTAGATTTACTGTGAAAGTGTTTTGAAATGAGTTACGAAGAAATTCAGAAATCTGACTATCTTCACATATGAATTTACTCGTTATGAAAGCTAAATAGGCTTTCGAAAACCAACTTGGTAAAATTTCATACTTTTCTCAGATGAAAGATTAATCTACCATGGATTCTGCTGATATGAATAATCATATATTATATAAACTAACCTTTAAAATGACGTTTGAAAAGATATCAAAAGCACTCATGAAAAAACAAAGCAAATTATTTTCATGTGTGATTTCAAGTTCAAATACTGTTCAAAATTTTTCAGTTCAAAAACTGCAAAAGATCATCCAGATTATCAAAAAAATTATACGAAACGAAGAAACGAAACACGAAAGAATATTAAACCAAGCAACTCTCAGCCAAAATCTAATCCAACTGCATTTAAAGAACATGTAGAAATTTCCATTCCGATTGAGATATCTGCAAAACATGCATTTTCAACGCATCAGCCGCTTCTTCTAGCGTAGAACATCGTTGACCATGTAATTTATATAATATAATATATATATATATATATATATATATATATATATATATATATATATATATATATTTGACATGAGAAATGAGAAATTCATAGATAGCATCTCTATGAGAAATTCATAGAGATGCTATTTGTTGCCTATACAAATTGAACAAAGGCGGAAGAACCTTTGAAACGATTTTTTTTAACTCTCCAGGTAGTTTACTTTTTTGCTTTTGTTTCGTATATGTAGTATTTTAAAATCACTGTTAAAACAATTATTTTTATTTAACAGATGTGAGGTATAATCGGAATTATATTTCTGATTCACAAAATTTCGTTCAAGTTCTTTTATTTTATTTTTTTTGTAAGATCTGCCTTTGTGTTTAGCTTAGTCAAGAAGCATACGAAAAATTCTTAATAATATGAAAAAAAAAACAGAAAATTCTGAAAAATAACTTACTAATAATAGAACATATATGATACAGATCATTTAATGCCTTCGGTATAATTTGTGAACCTTTTATTGATGTGGTTCCTAATATTTTCAAAATATCGGCCGGTTTTATTAAGCAGTAATAATCGCTATAACAGTGAAAATTAAGAAAATTTATGTAGAATGATTGGGGAAAAAACACTAAGTTTATAGGTATTGTGATTTTTATTTTAACTGGGATTTTGGTAGGTAGAAACAATTTTTGTAATGAGCAGTGTAACTGTAGAGTGCACTGTAACTTGGAAAACCTTCACAAAAATGTTTTCCGTTTTTTACCCTCAATTCCAAGAAATGCTTACAAGCATTATATAAGGTGGTGTATATAATTAAAAACATACGCAGATCATCGTAGAGTAACTTAATGCACCAGTTAATATAAATATGGCCTTACGAGGGTTGCTATTTATGTATCCGGAATTGGCGACAATGGTGTGGTTATGCGTCATTTGACATAAATATCGTAAAGTTCGATATTTTTGACTTTATAGGTACTCAGAACGTTTTGTTATACGGATGCTATTTATGCTATTTAGTGACTTGAAAATATCATCTTAGTTAAAAAATGTAATTATCTCGTGAGAATTTTCTTGCGATGATTTACTACGATTTTCGACGTGGATTATCTCAAAACAGTTCATAAATCAACTCATTGATTTACTACATGATAACATCTACATAAGAGAGGAATTTTGAATCTATGCGTATCAGCCATATAGTAAACAGAAGTTCATTGTATGGGTCTTTCAAAATGAGTCAAACTCAACAAAAGTTCTTCGCACAAGAAGCACTTCGAAGCAAAGGGTCGCCTGTTTTTTAGGATAAAAGAGCATGTGGTGATAGTACTACTAGAAAATTTTAAAACGGCCAGTACTGAATGGTACACAATTATTTGTTTGCCAAGAGTCTTTGAAAAAATAAGAGAAAACAACCAGCGCCGCAAGATCATTCTTCACCATGACAACATGAGATTTCATACATCGGACCGAACGTCCGATGTCCGAAGCTCATGTCAACTCAATATTTGACCGGTCAAAACATCGAAGTGATGGGTTATCCGCCGTATAATCCTGATTTGGCACCCAATGATTTCTTTTTGTTCCCGTCCGTGAATAATAAACCACGTGGTCAACGATTTTTGATGTCAGAGGATGCGGTTGATGCGTTCAAAATATATATTTTGGAGATAACTCAATCGGTATGGAAAAAGTGATATGAAAATTGGTTCAAACGTAGTATAAAACTATTTTTAACGTATCTTTTTTAACCAGACATTCTGTTAGGGGCGTCTCCTATCGGAAGTTGTCGGTAAAAACAGTTCGGAAAGAAAATTATTGCGAGGATCAGATCTTTTAAATGACCTCCAAGGTCATGTGATTTAACGCCTTTAAATTATTGTCTTTGAGGTTATGTTAAATCTTTAGTCTATGCCGATAAACCAGCAACTATTGATGTCTGGGGAGCTGACCTAACTTGGACAATCGGGGACATAAGATCCCAATTGCCTGAAAAAGTGGTCGGAAATTGGATGGACAAGATGCGCTTTGTCAAAAGTAGCCCAAGCGGACATTTAATGTTATTCTACATAAAATAACTAGTGTCAAGGCATCTAATTTGGTTGTTCTATTTGAATTAAAATTTTGGAAGTTAAAATTAATAGAAAATATAGCAGAATGAGATTACGGATGACAAAAATAAAGATTTTGTTTATATCTGATAGTGATGCATTTGTACAATACCACATTTTTATTTATTCATCTAGTACTACAGGTAAAAAAACTTGAAATTTGGTAGATGTTTTTAAAACCATATTATCCGAAAATAATTTTGATCAGATTAATTTCGTTTATACATATACTGACGGTGCTGTTCCCATTTTGGGTATTATATAAGTTTACAGGCGAAGGAGGTTTACGAAAACGAAGCTAAGTCCCTGATGCAACTTACACTGAACAAAGTTTGTTTTTAATGTAACTTTAGTAAGTCGCATAAATACCCGAACCGAACCGTGTAGGATGATTTCACAATATTCTATATTCAATTCACAATATTTTATGAATGAAGATGATGACAAAGATTGTTCACTTTTACTGCAGGATTTTTTCCTCAAACATGATATGAGTTTCTGAATAATACTTATTTCAGTTATAACCTATTTATTGCAAATTATGGAATTTTTAAAAGTAATTTCTTTAAAAGAAAAGCTCGAAATTTTTTGCTTTACGAAGTTTTACTTTTCGCGATAATTCATTTCCGGAAATGAATATGGTAACCAACTTAACCCTTCGTACCTACACTTATTTTTTTTTGGACGCGAAACCCACTCTGGGGTGTATTAAATCCCATATGATTTTCAAGTGTTTTAATAATGAAAAAACTGCAGCATTTGTATCTCTTTTGTTCACATGAACTATAACTTTTGGAAACCGCCCTTAACAGGGAAAAAACAAACGTATTGATTTGTAATATGCATTGAAGAAAAAAAATATTTAATACGAAATTAAATTGAACTTTAGCTGGAAAAAGTAATATTAAATTCGAATCAGAACGGACAAATATTATTATTAGTATAAATATGTATACAAACAAGAAAAAATTACAGAAATAAATGTGCTTAATCTAAAAACCAGTCTCAGCGAGGTAATCAAATACTAAAGAAATTTCAGTGTGCGCATTCAAAGGAAGTCATTGCCCTATGCTCTTCGCACATCGGTAGCTGACACTGAATGCACATTTTCTTGGTTTTTCTGCCCTTATTTCTTAAATAGAAAGCACAGCAAACAAATTTCTATAAAAATGGTATAGGAACTTCGACTGCTTCCGCACCTAATATGACTTAGATTGTCATCCTTTATGATATGATTGCTTATTAGGAATGACAGAAACGTCTAGTTATTTCTTCATTAGTATAGTTTAAAACGAGTTCTAACATGTCGTTACTAAATAGCAAATACCATGCCATGAGGACAGTTGTAATCTCCTTAGCGGCACCCTTAGCACCAGGAAGATGACTCACCAAATTTCGTGCATGATGTGTACCTCTTTTTTCCAGAACGTCGCAACTCCACTTGTAATCGCCTTTTTCTTTTACGATTGAACGTGTCTTGGTTTTTGTAGCGACGGACCAGTTTTCGATTTCATCCTCTCCGCCTTGCTCGCTTTCCGAATCCGACTGAATTTCCAAATCATCATAAGTTATCGGCTTTATTATCAGAATCTTCGCCACCAAATATTTCATCTTTGTTTTCGTTATCCAATGATTCCAGAATCAAATGTTCAATTTTCTTATCACTAAGTGGTTGATAGCGTGATATAGTCTGGATAAACAATGAAAATATGTTACCGAAAACAAAAAGTAAGATATAAGTGTAAAACTTACTTACATTCACAAAAAATCCCAGCAAAAACTATAAACACGACAAGCCTAAAATTGTTACATAAAGCATACACTGGGGTATGAGATACCCGGCTCAATTGTTCGATGCACATAGGCCCAAGGCTATTTAGGCTAGTCTTCGTGTGAGCGTGTAGAGATTATAAGAGATATAGTCCAAATTTACACCAGCGGTATTTCTTCAAATATGAAAAATCAAAAGTGAAATCGTTACACATTATCGCTTGGGTATAAGGAAGGGCAAAGTGGATTCTGGGAAGCTGCTGCATAGAGACAGCGATTTTGAGAATGCTTTGTCAAACCATTTTGCTGTGCTGCAAAACCCGAAAAAAATAGAAACAATGTGCTTGCTTCAATCAATTTACAACAATGTGCCTCATACAGCAGCTTCAATAGTATCAGCAGAAAAATGTCGGTTTAATGAAGAAACATCGGACAATGAGGAATGAAGGAAATCTTTTTGACCGAGTCGAGTACATTGAGCATTGCAAGATTATAAGAAAACGTATTTGAGAGGAGATGCGATGGTTGAACATGCAGCTAGTGCAAAAAAACTCTGGAAGAAAACAGGAAATAGGCAAAGCTAACGCAAGCTTAGAGATAAAAAGACGCAATTTTTGTTTTAATGCGTGAGGATGAAATGCGTAGGTGTGAGGCCTGATGGTAGGTATAGGTGTACAGGGAAGAACAAGTACACGGCGGAACAAATGCCAGATATCCTCGTGGAGGAAGTTATATACTATATAATCGATGAAAACTGGTAAGGCTACAAAAAAGGACAGTATTACTGATAGAATTCTAAAAGTTGGTGGTCAAACTTTACATAAAATACTGGCAAAATTGTACTCAAAATGCCTCAAAGAATAAAAAATACCCAGCTTATGCAAAAATGCTAAAGTGATTTTTCTACATAAAAAGGAGCCCAAGAAGCCTCCTATTAATAATGTACAAAGTTTTCACTAAGATAATAGCTAAAAGAACAAAAAGAATACTGAATGAAGCTCAACCAAGAGAAAAGGCAGGATTTTAAAGTGGATTCAGTACAAAGGATTATATCCAAGTTGTCCAATAGGCAATATGCATAAAATCGCACAATGAGTACACAATGCCACTGTGCTTGGCTTTTATTGACTATGAAAAGGTATTAGACTGAATCTTCAAGCAAGCTATAATGGATCTATTTAAACCTACTAGGATCCATTTAAGATGAAGCTATAGTAACAGTTCACATGGATGATCTTGAAGATAAAATCAATGTAGAAATGGGTGTATGGCACGGTGAGGGGTGTATCGCAGGCCTATTATTTTCTCAGTCTGCCTTGAAAATGAATGGGGCATACTTAAACCATCTTAGATTCGCAGATGATATCGTTCGCCCTTCACAAGACCTAGATGAGCTACAAAAACTAATACAAGTACTGCAATGAGCTGGAGAATCGTTTGGCTTGAAAATCAACATGAAAATGAGTCAGGTTATGTTCAATAAATTTACCGAGAACGGAAAAATTTCTTGGTTGTTTTGGGGTGCGATGGGATGGGATGATGGTTGGAAGTGATACGCTCCGCGAAGTGGAATGCCGTGTTATATGGCATTTGGCAGACTCAACAGACTTTTTTGAAGAGAAAAGTTTTTGATCAGTGCGTCTTGTCCGTTATGATATACGGAAATGAAACCTGGGGCCGAGTAGCATAGAGGGGAATGGAAAGGTGAACGCATATGCTTGGCATTACAAGCGGGATAGAAAGACTCGCACATTGATCAGAGAATAAACAAAACCGTGGACATTATTGAAAGTGTAATGGAATTGCGATAGAAGTGGGCAGGCCGCATAGCGAGGTGAGGTGATGATAGATGGACTAAAGCAATCTTGGATTGGTTACCGCTTAACAATAAACAATGGAACGAAAGTGATTGATGCCGTAGAAAGAACAGCGATGCTGAAGTGGAACTGGGCGGATCATGTTGCGAGAGCGGTTGATGACAGGTAGGCAAAACGAACCCTCGAATGGAAACCAAGATCGAAAGCCTTTAGAAACAGAGGACGTCCCACACCAGATCGACTGAGTCCATCTGGTGAAAGACCGAACACAGTGGAAGCTCTTAAGGGAGGTCCACCTCCAGCAGTGGACTTCAATAGGCCGATGATGATAATGATGATGATGATAAACAGTAAACGGCCACGAAGAAGACCAAAAACACGATGAAATCGTTCGAATCTTACGGTTCGAATCTTAGTTCGGACATGAATGTTTATGGGTGAGTACTTTAATTTACGCAGATTGGTAAGAGATAAGAGGGACTTGGCTAAATGTAAAATGAGAGGTCAATTTAAAAAAATATACAATTACTATATTAATAGAAATATTAACATTTATAAATACGACTTTGTGCATCTACATTAAAAATGACGGCTGGGTCAGTAAATATTTCAGAATTAAAAAATTTCATTAAAATTGATTTTCATATTCATGCAAAAGAGATTTATATTATTCATCCAAATATTTGGAGATATTTATATCATTTGACTAACCGTTTCGGAATTACCCAGTTTCGAAAATTACGAAACGATTCTGTCTAGAGATAAAGCAAATACAAAATACCGGTTATTAAAAGGATCGTTTCTCGGATGTCTTAAGAAATCTGTCTCATTTCCTAAATCCGAAATAATGACAAGAATTTTCGGGGACTTAACGAGCTTGCATGGTTCTTCTTTATCAAACATTTAAACCGCGTACCCTTTTTCACTGAACAACGTCTTCTTAAATTGTATATTTTAATGTCAACATTGTCATAATTTCTCAATAATAAATATAACAAATGAGAGAGGGGGGGACAGTTATTAAAATTTTGAGTCAATAATTTTATTTTGTGAAGAGTTCATTTCCGAGCTGAATCTATTCAGTCCGGTTTGTGACGGAGGTATATGTGGAAGGTGTTTTGAACGATAATTATCTTCTTAAATAATAGAAGAAATATTGCTTTAATATATCTTTATTTTAAGAAAAAACATTAATTTTCATTCTTTTATTCGTTAATAAAATGGTAGGATCCAATGTACGAGATTTGTTTGAAAATTTTTTGGCTTGACACAGAGATGATGCAAGTATGACAAAATAACTGTCAATTATGATTCATTAGATGCGCGCATATGTTTGTAATAATTTAGTAAATCAAACAAGTTTATATTGAAATATTGAAAAAAAAAATGAAGTTCATCATTGATTCCAATTTAAACCATTCTCCCATTCGTTTTTAACCATAAAAAAGTGGGCTGCTGAATTTAAACGTGATCCTCTCCCAAAAACCATTCCGACCAATAAATTCGTTACCGATTGAAAGTATGCGAGCTTACTGACATTGTAAAAATATCGATGGCCATGTCCACTACATTTTGCACGACTTCTTTTATAATAGCCGGCCTAGGACGCATTCAATGAATACTTAACAAAAACGTTTAAATGTGTTGCATATTGTGTTAAATTGCTAAGTTTCTTCAATATTTTATAACAAGATTTGAAACATAGATTTACTTCACATGGACAATTAATAGTCAGAGACGAAGCAGTAGTCCAAACTGTGGGTGGGCGTATATGGAATTATGCTAAAGAAAACGGCAGCAATTTTATCTGCAGTAAAAGTGACGGTAGGTATTTTCTGGTATTCTTGCGGTGTAGTATTCAAGGACTACCTTGAAAGTGGAAAAACCATTATGTGGGAGTATTCCCTTTTAGTATTGGATTCATTTAAACGCGGCTATTATTAACAGTTTAATTATCACATCTGGTTAAAAATAAATGCTCTTTCGCGTTCTCTAACGAAATATAGGTAACTTTTAAGTGCTTCCACATGCGCCGTAGTTACCAGACTTTGTACCCAAAGATTATTTCCTTTTACCAAACTTGAAGAAATAGCTCGCTGTATATAGATTAGCTTCATTCAAATGAGGATGTCAAAACCGAAACAGTCGCTTATTTTGCATAATTAAACAAATCATATTATATAGAGGATATTAAAAAGTTGCAATGTCGTTGATCTAAATTAATTGCATTGCAAGGAGAGTCTACAAAACCAATAAAAAAAACCAAACCAAACTTTCGAACGACCTTCGTATATAATTGTGATTTATGAATTATTGTCATAAACCTTTACCTGATGAATGATTGTCCCGATAGCCTTTGCCTGACAAATGATTAAAAACTTATTGAATTTGTTGTTGATAATATTAATTTATACTTTGATACAAGTTTATTCATTGATAATATGGCCCAAAAAGTTTTGAGTATCTAATTTGATTAAAAAAAGTATGGCTTTTGTGATTTATTAAATTTAATATTTAATGATATATACATTTACCATGGGCGTAGCCAGGGTTTAGTTTTTGGGGGGGGGGGGGTAGTTTGAAGTAAATAAAACAACAAAAATATACTACTCGACAAGAGATGGCGTTAATGTGCGCAACGTCCACTAGTTCGGATATATATTCAATTCAAATGTAATAATTTAACTCTCTTCACTCCTCGTATTTTTTCGGTATAATATTAGGTAATATTTGACTTATTTCGGGGGGGTTTGATCCCCCCCCCCCCTTGGCTACGCCCGTGACATTTACTATTTATATGCAGGATAGTATTAGCGTATATAGTATTTGGTCTCGTATGTAACCATTGATGAAACATTTATTAGATTATATATTATTATTATTATTAAATTTTGCCGAAATTATAGCATATCTAAAAAAGGTTTTGTGAACCTCTTGGTAAATTATTCTACTCTAAAGCATATTTTGTTTTTTTTTAAGGAAACACAAAGAACTAAATAGCGGCCCAAGAGCTTATGTCTGCCATTTTAGACATGTTTTCAACCCGTAAGATCACCGACACATTTTTTTTAGAACTTTGAAAGCATACATTTTTTAATTATTTGTCACGTGGGCACACTGTCATAAGCCAATATAATGTGGATTTAATAGCAAAAGTTTACGAGGCAATTTAAGAAATAATATAGGGAAAATTGAGACCAGGCCTTTTGTTTGACGATGAAAACACTCCAGCTTATAAAAGTTGCATTTCAATAGTTTTCATATATAACGCTGACTTAAACTTATTGAACAAAGCATTCCAACTCTTCAGATTTGTCCCTAGCAATTATTTATGTTTTAAACTGAAGGTTTCTTTATGAGGAATTAATTTAACTGGTGACGAAAATGTTATTGCTATTCTTAGTGTACTATATACTAGTGTACTATATACTATACAAGGTGGTGTGGCTATTAAATAACGAGACTGACGCTGCTACAGAACAAGTACGCATACGCCAAACGCCAGCGACTAACAGCTGTTTAGTGTGAAGCCTTCTCTTTCGTAGCCTTCGTTCACATTAAAGTCGTTATTTTGTTTTTCCGGGAAAACGTGGAACAATAGAGCAACGAATTGTTGTTAAATTTTACTTGAAACTTGGAAAAACCACTAATGAAACTTATAATTTATTGAAAGAAGTATATGACAATAAATTCTTATCGCGTGCACGTGTTTTTGAGTGGTTTAAGCGTTTTCAAGATAGCCCAGATTACGTTGAAGATGATCCACGCCCCGGTTGGCCTTCTACGTCAAAAACGGATGACAATATCGAAAAAGTCGGTAATCTAGTTCGATCTGACCGTTTGGTTAAGTATTCGTGCAATTGCTAAAACTGTAGGAATTAACAAAGAATGCGTACGGCAAATTTTACATAACAATTTTAACATGCAAAAAGTGTGTACCAAAATGGTATCTAAGGTTTACGAAAATGTTTATACTGACACTTTGAATGCCATTAAAAATGATCCAACCTTATTGTAAAGGATAATAACATGTGTCGAATCGTGGTTTTTTTACTTATGATCTTGAAACAAAGCGCCAATGCATGCACTGAAAGAGCTCAAATTCACCGAGAGCCAAAAAAGCTCGAATGAGCAAATCAAAATCAATTCAATGTTGATTGGTTTTTTCGATATTCATGAGATTGTGTACCTTCACTGGGTTTCTGAAGGTCAAACTATTAATCAACATTAGCACCTTCACGTTCTTGCTGAACTCTGTGAAAGAATAAGAAAAAAACAACCCGAATTGTGGAAGAACAAGACATGGGTTCTCTACCAAGAGAATGCGCCGGCTCATTCCGCATTGTCTGTCAAGAGGTTTCTAGCGAAGTAAAGCATCCGAGTGTTAGACCATCCGCTTTATTCGCCGGATCTTGGACCGTGCGACTTCTATCTGTTTCCTAAGGTAAAATCTGCATTAAAAGAAACAAGTTTTGAGTCCGTTGAAGCTGTGAAAGGGAAAACGGAATGTGTTCTGAACGAGGTAACAGAAGAAGACTTCCAGCATTGTTTCGAAAAATTGAAGATTCGCATGGACCGTTGTAAGGAAAGAGGAGGGGTATATATTGAAGGTGATAATAAGTAAATATGTAAGAAATCAAAATAAAATATTTTACAGCTTCAGTCTCGTTATTTAATAGTCATACCTCATATAATGTTTTCCAGTCCAAGGATAAGCGTTTTGCTATAATTGCACGATATTGTAAAATGGACATGACTGAATCTTCTCCAGCTCTTACTAGCATCATCGTACTAATATGGTGAATGTCCAGGATGAGCGCTGATTCCGTGTTTTAGACCTAACAGATATAATTAATAGATAGTACTAGATTAACATTTCCGAATTATCTTTCATATTTCCGTATTTCCAGTAATAACCTTTTTACTTAAGAGATTTCAATGTTTCACTGTGTAATGTTTCAATTGTTAAATGTTCACTGTTTATTGTTTCAAATATATCAAATAATAAACGGTGGGTCATACTACTATTTTGTCTTATATATATATATATATATATATATATATATATATATATATATATATATATATATATATATATATATACAAAAAAATTACTCCAATTGACTGTTTTCCTGGTTAAATAAAAAAAAAATCATATTGAAATATGGACTGTTATTTATAGATCTTAAATAGTTGATATCAATACATAAGACTGAAATGTTTTAGTGTTTTTTACATTTCTTTTTAATTACATTTTAGGTGATTTCCTAATAATATTTATAATTTATATTTTTAATTAAAATTGCTTGAAATATGGGCGATGGCATTTATTAAATTTACGGCAATTAGTCATTTCTAATTATTCAATATTGCTTTATTAATGTCCTCATATGCTGCAATTAAACATCATCCAATTCTCAGTTATTGAGTTTTGAACTGTGATTAATTTTACAATGTTTTTGCACTACTCAAATTAAAAAAGTTTCGAAGCTAATCCAATAAAACGCAAGCTATGTCTTTAATTATTTATCTTCTTTCGACAAATGTAATTATCTTCCAGTACATTATATAGGTCGTAAAAAATTTTCTACTGGTCGGTGCATAGCCTTCGAAATTTTTGATAAATTTATATTTAACTCATTTAAGTAACATAGTAATGGTAATTTAGGGGAAGTTATAGGTAAAGTTGAAATTGTAGAATGGTTAATTAAGAAAAACGTTCTTCTTGAACAGTCAGGTTATCAGGTTTGGTTAAGGATATGAGTTGGTCTTATAAATATTGAATAGATGATTGAGAAATTCTAGTGTCATGTATCAGTTATCCTCTGTATTTTAGATAGCACAAAAGCATTTTAAACCGCATTTTAGACCTCCAGAAATCGCTATATGGGAACATCTCGTTTTTCTCATAGGATTTTGAAATGTAAACCACTCCGAAAAAAGAAAACGTCTCCGTCAAGAAAAAAGAGTCCGTCAAGAGTGCCTCCATTCTCATATAATCTTTAATATATATGATCAACGGATGATTAGAAAGGCGACAATAGTTTGGTCCAGTGCGGTTTTAATCGGCAGAAGGAGGATATCAAACTTTCGCTATGTATGGACATAGCATCCTAACGGCATCCCCAAAATTAGCAGAAAAACGTGATGTTTTGAAATGAATTTGTGGAAGCTGACCTTAAACTGAACAGATTGAAATGCTGCCTAATGGTTCTTGACTAATCTAAAACTTTACCAACAGTTTTAACACAGATACCTGAGATTGCCTGTAAAAGTAACGTTATCTATTCGGGTCCGAACCTTTCCTTGAGGGTTATGGTGGTCGTCTACCGAGTTTGATCATGCTTACGTATGGTTGTAAATCGGAAGTGCTCTACAGGAAACATCTAACGGTTCCCAAGAGCACACAAAAGCGTCATTTCAGACAGATAATGTGGATCAAATGGTACCTTAAAAACTAAATAAAGAAGTTCTTAGTGGGACGAAGTATTTATCGATAAAGATTCTCGACAGGGGCATTTAACATGGCTGGAAAAAGGCTATAGAAAACTTTATAACATATGGTGAACTCACTTCAACTGAACGTAGGCAAGGTGGTCAGAAACTTAAAGAATATTAAAGAGCGCTAATGCTGATCAATAATAGGTAGTGCTGGCCTCCAACAGAACCCAATGAAGGCAACTAGTGCATCAGTATCAAGGACCGAGACCTAGAAACAGATAAATATTGCCTTCTGATCAGTTCGTATATCCCGAGTGTGTTGTGGTCACATGATTTCATCAAGAATAGGTCTCTTCGGCCACAGAAGATAATAAATAATAAACTTGGATTGGAGTACTGGAATATAATATATATATATATATATATATATATATATATATATATATATATATATATATATATATATATATATATATATATATATATATATATATGAATAACAATATATATATGACAGTAAATGTAAATAACAATAATATATATATATATATATATATATATATATATATATATATATATATATATATATATATATATATGAATAACAGAAATCTTTCATCCGTACTTCCACAGTCCTCTGTTCGTTTCAAATCAGCCGTCGCCATCACGCCGAAACAAGTACCTCCCAGCAAGACCTAGTCAATTGGCCATATTGATGGCGCCATCCTGAGGTAGATATTCGCAGCAGTCAGAACTACGCGATGTATACTTCCACAACCTTGGATGTAGGTATAAGGTATGCTCAAAAGATAGCGTACTGGGCCTGTGAAGAGAGATATTTGAATAACATAAATTTTTCATCTGTTCTTCTACGTACTTCTGTTCGTTTCAAATCAGCGGTCGCCATTACGCCGAGACAAGTACCTCTCAGGACCGGTTTCTGGCCTCACAGCCGTCGTGAGCTAGGCTCGAGTCTAACGCAACGAAACAGTTGATCTATACCTATATCAGACCTATATCTATATCTATATCTATATCTATATCTATATCTATATCTATATCTATATCTATATCTATATCTATATCTATATCTATATCTATATCTATATCTATATCTATATCTATATCTATATCTATATCTATATCTATATCTATATCTATATCTGGCCCATAGGGTTGTTAATATTTGCTGCGCAGTAGAAAATTTGGTAAGAGGGTGGCAGTAGAAAGGTGAGGTCGGTCTTAAACGATAGTTTGGCTCAGGGGAATTTATTCACCATGCAGGGCTACCTAGGAGAGGAATACTCGTTTTGTATGCGCCAGTATTACCAATAACAATTCCGCCACTATTGCGCGGCGTAGATTTCGATAACATTTTAATTTAGACGATGTTCAGAAATGTCCAAATTTTCCGTTGATTTCGTAATGGGTTCGGAACTTTGAGGAAACTGGTTCAACCTTAAATAAAAGCGTCCCCGGCCGTCTAAGGTCAACGAGACCCGATGGAAACTTTGAAAGAGTGACAGCTCACGTGCGCCAATAACCGAACTTAGCGACTCGAAAGTGCGTAGCTGCTTTAAATGTGACGAGATCGTCGGTGGTTCGCATCCTATACAAAGATTTTCGCATGCACCCACACAAGATTCAGTTAGTATAAGAATTGAAGCCGATGGAACCTGCTGATAGACTTTTATTCGCTAACGAAATGATTGATTTCCAGAATCTTGTTAGGTATATTAAATTCTTAACAAAAAATTAATACAAATTAATGGAAACCCTGTAGCTCCATTTACAAATTAATGATCACAAGATACTATAGCATCTATAAAAGTATTATAGAAAAATAAATTGCACACTTTGTGCCGATAATAAAAATGAAATAAAGTGTACAGAAAACGGTGCAAATTATTGACTAATAAAAACTTTCATAAAATATTATATATAAAAGCTGCCATATTTCATTTGAAAAACCTGTTTAGATGTTATCTATTTTTTATTTGATAATTAATTTGTTGAAATATTGGAACATTTCTTGGCAAATTATTTAATATCCATTTGAGCCACAAATTTATGCGTGTACCTTGAATCATGGTAGATTCAAATACCAAATTTATTAATACTACCAAGTACTAATCAAAATAGACTGAGTATTCGTCCGAAAAAAAGACTAGCCTTGTGTACTGCATTTCATTAGGTAGCAGCGTTAAATCTGACTAGGAATAGCTTCTCTTATAGGCATATTAAGAAGTATTCTAATGTTGATTACTCTTCAATCAGTAGGCTTTTTGAATGATTTCCAGATAAAATACAAACAAAGGGTGATAGATCGTGGTTTAGAGTCCATGTTAAAAGCTAAGTTAAATTCAGTTTCCAAGAGTTTCAGTTGCTAATGTGCCTCCAATCCTAAGGTTTTTATAAGGCAACCCTACTAATAACTAAAAATTTTGTATTATAAAATACTCTTGATAGAAATGAAATGATGACGAATTATTTTAACCACTAAATAAAAATGAAATGTAAAGCATTGTTGAAGGAACGGAATTGTATGTTAAAATAATTCGCCGTAAAAATATTAAACCTTTACATTATATGATAGGTCGATTAAAAAAGTTGTTACAGTTGCTGGAAGAAGATATAATTCTAAAATAATTCTAGCCTGTTGCCGTAGACACCACCTAAGGCGATGGCCCGATGGCTTTGCTACAAGCGGGTACAGCTCTTGCCATTTTGGGGTGAAAGTTTGTGTTTGTACAGTGCAGCGTTTACAAATTATCGGCCGCCACAGGTAGTATTATTTTGCGCGGGTCTTACTTCAAAGCGCACCTGTATACTCAGGGACGAGTGTCGAGGCAATCGAACACATGTCTCCACGCCGACAGGACGAACAGCGATCTAGATGTTGACGCCGCTGATTGTCCTGCTTGAGTAATTCCTCCATTTGAGGTATATTGATTAGCTAGCCAAGCCCTAGACAGGATTATTCTTTTTGTATTTTTGTAGAAGGTTTTAGAACCTGGTCATTTTAGAGCCCGGTCGTTTTAGACCCCGTTTATTTTAGAGCCGGGTCGTCTTAGCACATGGCTATTTTGTAACCCAGTCATCTTGGACTATAGTCATCTTAGACTATGGGCATTCCGGACTACTGATTTCCTTGACCCCGATCAAGTCTGGAGACTTCTTGGGATCCAAGCGTTTAGAACCCTGAACTATTCACTAATCGACCATCTTGGTGACTGGACAATCCAGAAGCTTGATAGCCGAACAACACCATAAAGGGCCAAGGCCAGATATTACCTTATTATTATTTTATTATTAAATTCATTAATTTACATCTGTGATTACTCAATCACAATTCGTCTACCATCGTTTAATAACAATAGATAATTTGATTTCATTTAATTTAATCTGGGTTGATTTAAGATAATACATTCTAATCTTCTTTCTACGCTAGATAAGAGCGCTAATACTCTGAGAATGTTTGTTTCAGATTGAACCTTGCACGTTATATGCCTAGTTAAGTAGGGTAGTTGTGAACACCACAGTTAGATTTCTTTTTTTTTTGTGCTAGAATTGTTTATTTTTTAAATTTTTGTTTTTTATGTCGGTCTTTGTGTTTGTGTGCATTAAATAGTTATTACTGTTACTGAGTATTTTTAGTGAAAATACATTTTTCCCAGTTTATTTTTTTCTTTTACGATTTCGAAGAACTGGGTGGCGTCCTATTGACATGTCTGTGTAAACCATTTGTTACCTACGAGCCAACTGCCTCCGGCGAACGGTTGCCGTCTTAACTTTAGTAATTTTTAAGAAAAAATAATACATTTCAACAGTCGGTCCGGACTTCAATGGGGTATTGTATTACGGATGGCGAAACAAGCGCTAAATGGCCTAAAATATTTATTAATATGATAAAAACATTTCAAAATATTATTTTAGATACAACAACTAAATCTAGAACTAACATTCGCTACTACTTTGGCAATATTTCATTGCTTTATGGCATGATAACTAAACGATTTTATACTGCACTTTGGTTTCTTATTAATTGAGTCAAGTTTGGTTAAATCCGCCATGAAACAGGTTGTCAATCAGTTACGTTTGCAAGTGGTGTAGTGTTGTCGAACCCAAATGCGATCTAAACATTCATAATCTCGGAATAAACTCATAAAAACTACGATGTTGCTTGAAATGTGCCTGATCTCTGAAGATAACTCTCTAATCTCGATATTCAAATAACTAGAAATTTAAAATTTATTAAGAGTATCCATAAGTAATGTCGTTTTTTGATACTGTAAAAATGTTTATTTTATTTTAGAGTTAAGACAGTTTTAATCTACAATATAATATACATCGTTATTAACACTCTTCCTCTATCCCCCTGATAATTAGGTTGATAACAAACTTTCTTTTCCTTTTTGTATAATGAGGGTAATTTTGAAATTAACCTCGACTGCAATTTTGATGGATATAAAATGTACTATAGATCTGAAAAAATAGTAATCTGACGATGCAGCATCAAGAGTATACGGTGGGGAGAAAGTACTTATTGGCCCAAGGCTTTGATTTTTTCTTGGGTAATTCTGGCACTATGATGTCTTGAATTGTCATGCTGCAGAATAACATATTTTCGATTAATCGGGTTTGGTCGTTTTTAAATCAAAGCCATTTTTGGCCTTTTATTCTGAGCATAATAAAATTCAACACATATGGTTTCGGTGGGGTTTAGAACCTCATAGTGAATAATTCATATACTATCCCACCATACTGACAGGAATCCCTTTAAGAGTGAAGTCCTAGTTTTGGAGCGGGCAAAGATGGTTGTCCACCATTATTTTTTCTGATATACATCCATAATCAACATTTTTATGATTCATACTTATGTGGATTGTAGTGTAGAATTTACTTTCCATCTTCAGCAACAATTTGTTAAAGTTGACAAAAGTGCACCTACATTACTTCTATTTGCACTTTGATTAGTTGTTTTAAATACCGTTCACCTACATTACTTCTATTTGCACTTTGATTAGTTGTTTTAAATACCGTTGTATTGTGGATCATGAAGTATTAAGCTTTGTGGTTAATTCCGGGATAGTTTGTTTGAGGTCAGTTTCATTTTCAGCCAAACACAGATCCTTATCAAACTCAAGAGGTTTTTTGAGATTTTATTCCGTGGAAAACACCATTCTTAATATTTTTAAACCACTGCTGTTATGTTCTGCTACCCAACAAATTCAAGAAAAACAGCAGACAGCCCCGTAAACATATGTAATTGATATTACATATAAAGTGTAATCTTTTTGTATACCCGGACTTCCGATAGGGATTGCTGACAAACGAACTGTAAATCTGAGTCTCAATAATTTGGCAAATCATCATGGAACATTTTACATCAAAGCAACGTTTGCAAATTGTCGAAATTTATTAACAAAATCAGTATTCTGTGCACCAAACTTATTAAACTTTGTGAATTTGAACTTGTTGATATATTTGCTGAATTATTGACAAATTTTGAACGCATTTTACACTGCTTGATATTAAAACAAAAACTGTGCGATCTGAAGAAAATATCGAAATAAGTGTTAATGAAGATTCTAATTTATCAATTTGTCGCCGTTCGTAAGAAGTTGCATTTTGTTTTTCGACTACGTGGATTATTTAGTTTCAAATTTGAATGGAATTGATCTGGAGGAGATGTAGCAACAGGATGACTTTACTTGTCATACAGCCAACGCAACAATCGATTTATTGAGGGAATAATTCGAAAATTATTTCGAGGATCGGGCCTGTTAATTGGTCACCAAGGTCGTGTGATTTAACGCCTTTAGCGTATTTTCTTTGAGTTTATCTTAACTCTTTGATCTATGCCGATAAAGTAGTAACTATTGACCCCTTGGAAGCCAACATAACTCGGACAATTGCGAACATAAGAACCCAATTGCTTGAAAAAGTGATCGGAAATTAGATTGATAGAATGAGTTTTGTCAGAAGTAGCCGCGACGCACATTTGTCCGAAATTGTTTTCAGACAGTAATGCCATTTTCTGTTATTTCACATAAAATAAATAGTTTCAAGGTATCTAATTTGGTGGTTGTTTTATTTGAATTAAAAGTTCGCGTGCGTTAACAAAAAAATTACCCTATACTAATGAACACTGTTAAAACACTCTTATAAATTAAGAATCAATATATATCAGCCAAAAAATGAAAATGGCAACGTCGATGTAACTAATTGAGATAATCGCCACGAAAAAGGATTGGCACGCAAACATTATTTTAGTGTGTGTATTTAAGTTCAAATGTACTAAATTATCCCATATCTATGATGTAGAGTGAGCCAATAATTTGTGCTCATAATTAGGTGACAGACATATTCCAAGAGGACTTTATTGTCTAAAGTTAGTGTTTTTATTTCTTTATAAAAATCGAGTAAATATGTATATAATTTTTAATTTAATATAAAATATATTATAATTTTGTCTGATATATGGGTACCAGCAACAATGAGTTTTTTTAAAGCTAATTTAGAACATATTTGAGAGAGCTACATTTTAAATCTAGACATTTCAGAAACTAATTAGTTACTATTTATAAATATGGCATATTGTATGAAAGAGAGTGCAGAATTTGTTTAACTTTTTTCTATAGAATTCAAATAATTTTAATACAAGCTTGAGTACCTCTAAAGCAGCGAGAGGAAAATATCTGAATGATATTATTTAAAAAACATATATGGTAACTATTAGAATCAATTAAATCGAAATGAAACAATAAAACGTTAGCAGTATTTTACAAAAAAAAAATTGAAATAATAAAGACAAGATATACCCTCTTCTAGCTGTATTAATCCACAAATTATATGAAGTCTGCATTGTTAGCATTGAACCGCTTAGAAAGATTACATTGCATTAGCTAGTACATATACAAGGTGGGGCAAATATCAAGCTGCCATTTTGTTTAAAGGTCATTTTTGCTTAGTGATATTTGTGACAGTTAGAGTTGGCTGTTGTGTAGTGCAGATATACCAGTTTTATTATTATCGATAAACACACACTAAAAGTACACAATGAAATTGTTGTAATTTACATTAAAAAATAAATTCAATTCTTATAACTCAGCGTGAATTTAGATGAAAATTTACCTTTCAGCACTTCATAAAACACTAATTTATCAAGAATTAGCATCAGTTGGGGTCAGTCAAAGGTCCAAAAACAGAGCGGAGCTCTTCACGCAGTTTATGTAAAATTTGGAAAAATGACTTGCACATGTTTCTCTAAGTGTCCTACATGTTACCCATGTTTTAATCTAACTGAAATCGCTGCATTAATACCAGGTATGTTGACAAAAGTTCAAACAAAAAAAAATATATTTTTTAATATGTTATAAATAACTAACATGTGTGACACTTACCTAACTTGTTACAAAACAATTTGTATAATATTATAGTGCAAGAATTATATAATGTTATTATACAGTGAATTATACAGAATTATACAGAATTATACTGAATTATACAGAATTATACAGAATTATTCAGAATTATACAGAATTATACAGAATTATACAGAATTATACAGAAACATACAGAATTATACAGAATTATACGGAATTATACAGAATTATACAGAATTATACAGAATTATACAGAATTATACAGAATTATACAGAATTATACAGAATTATAAAGAATTATACAGAATTATACAGAATTATACAGAATTATAAAGAATTATACAGAATTATACAGAATTATACAGAATTATACAGAATTATACAGAATTATACATAATTATACAGAATTATGCAGAATTATACAGAATTATACAGAATTATACAGAATTATACAGAAGTATACAGAGGTATACAGAAGTATACAGAATAATACAGAATTATACAGAATTATACAGAATTATACAGAATTATACAGAATTATACAGAATTATACAGAATTATACAGAATTATACAGAATTATACAGAATTATACAGAATTATACAGAATTATACAGAATTATACAGAATTATACAGAATTATACAGAATTATACAGAATTATACAGAATTATACAGAATTATACAGAATTTTACAGAATTATACAGAATTATACAGAATTATACAGAATTATACAGAATTATACAGAATTATACAGAATTATACAGAATTATACAGAATTATACAGAATTATACAGAATTATACAGAATTATACAGAACTATACAGAATTATATAGAATTATACAGAATTATACAGAATTATTAGTGCAAGAATTATAGAGATAGTATTTTTACACCACATATTAGGAATAATTTGGGTTTTCTCCAGGCATTTATAAATTTATGTAACATTCTTGTCATCTCTATAGATCCAATATTTCAAATGAAGCTTTTAGCTTTATTAAGCAAATCTATCAGTTTTGTTTAGCATTAATATTGCCATATTCAGAAGGAAGTTACTGTGTCATATCTTAATTATTCTCCATCAAGCTTTAATATATACTACCGTTATGATCTTACCATAAGCGCAACAGGAAATCCAAACTTATTTGACATTTCTCATTTGTATTCAACACTGTTTGCTTTATTACATTTCGAAAAGTAATTTAGGAGCTTCGGAGTTGAACTGAAGTCTGGAGAGGGGATCTGAATATGTTTGCCTTGAACAGCATTAGAAAACTATCTGTTTAATATTATATAATGGAGAAGAATGGATGTATGTTATATATTGCATTAGTTAAAGCAAGGATTAGAGACTATGTGAATTATATGACACATATTAAATTATTGGGTGTGATTAAAATTCAATGCATATTAAATTTTTATGGAAGGCTATATGAAAAATCGAGGTGCTAGATATGTATTTGATATATTTCTGAATTTAAAAATAAATGATTTAGAAATATAAAAATTATACATTCCAAACTTCTGTTGAATTAACAAAATACATTTAAATTGATTTTATCCAGATTTTAATTGCCCAGCTGTTTCAGGAAATCTTGACGCTCTCCACTGATACTGCTTGTCCCTTTACAAATTGGAATAATTACCTAAAACAACTTAGTGTATGAACTCATGGCAGTGTAGCGGTTATAACAGAACTACAATATTTCTGCTTAGTTAAGTAACATATGAAAAATTACTCATGACATGATAAGAACAAAAACAAATTAAACCGTTTACTTTGTCACATTTTAACAATTTTATACAACAATTAAAAAGTAAACAAACAAAAAATATATCAATTTTTATGTTCAAGATATGCTATACAGTGAGTGCAAAAGCCTTGAATAATATTACAAAACTATTGGTTTCGCATAAAATTTTGATGAAATAAGGATGATAATATGAAGTATATTTTTTAAATAAAGTCCGTTTTTAAGTAAGAAGAAAAATACTATAAATATCAGCCAATTTTTTTTCCGAACGTTTTTGAATTCTGACGTCCAAGAAATCTGCCGCCTGTAAAGAAGAGTCTAATCCATGACTGCAGTTTTAACTTATTCGTCGTCGTTGAACCGTTGACCACCAAGAAACTCCTCTAAGTACCAAAATAAGTGAAAATCTCTGAGTGCAAGGTCTGGACTGTAAGGTGGATGATCCAGTTCTTTCAATCTAAAACACCTGATATAGCCTTACATTTTCATGGAGCAACATCACACCGGAAGACAGTAGGTCACGCCGCTTGTTTTGTGTGGCACGCCGGATTTTTTTCAAGGTGACACAATACGCATCAGAATTGTCTGTTGTGCCTATCGGCATAAAATCTACTAACAAAACCCCTTTCGTGTCACAAAAGACAGCTGCTATGATCACTCATGCTGAAATTGTCTATCTGGTTTTTACTCTGGTTGGCGACGATATGTGTCGCCATACCATTGACTGATGCTTGGACTCAGGAGTCATGTGAGACACTCAAGTCTCATATCTTCTAACGATGCGGCCTAACAATTCATCTCATTCCTGATTGTATTGAGTCAAGAAGGATAAAGCACAGCTCAATATTTTTGTTTTGTAATCGTTAGAAAACAGTATTGGAAGCCAGGGGGGCCAGCACCCCCCTCATGCTATTTACCCTTGATTATGTGTCTACCTATAAGTCTATTAGGAAGCCTACCGACTGGCGAGTGACCAACGTAGAACACTTCTCAGAAGGCATCCGGTCTTACCCAGTCTTTAACTGGCGTGATTGAGGGGTAATTCATTATCGGATTTTACACTCTTGCCTAGAAACAATCACAGACATTTAGGTGTGGATATGTGTGTGCGTGTGTGTGTATATGTAAGTGTATATAAGTGTGTGTGTGTGTAGGGTAGGAAGTAAGACGAACAGAAGAATTAAAGAAAAACACCAATCCTAGCGCTGGAATTGAACCAACTACCTTTGGATTGCCAGGCAGGCGACTAACTCACCAGATCACCGCGGTCGGCAGTTGTAATAAGATTGATAACATTGAACTGAAAATCGAGTACGGATATTAAAAAATATCTCAGATAAATTTGAAGTTAAAATCGGTCGTATACGGAGAGGGTCATTATCATTGATTTTATTCAAACTTCTTATTGTCTAAAGCAGTTGTTTACAAACTTTATGTTACTATGCATCTCTTTTAAAAAAAAATTAATCTTGGTGTCTTAACCGCCTTTGGGCTTTTATTTTATAAAATAATGCATCCACATTTTTAAATCGTAAGAAATGTATGAAACGTAAATTGTATATATATATATATATATATATATATATATATATATATATATATATATATATATATATATATATATATATATATATATATATATATATACATATGCAATGTTAGAATTCTTTGGACGGCGTCCAATGATACAACAGTGCTGGGACGTCATCAGACACCCACCCAACTGCTGAGTTCCACAATCTCATGTGGAACACAAAACAACCTGCGTCATCCGCCTAAATGAGCATTTTGTTGATTGTTTAACTGGGGACGGGCCCCACCCATCCCTTCCATTGGAGGGTACATGTTTCGTCTCTTGATGTTCAGACTCTTCAGGGCACCGACATGTGCTCCCTATTCCTATTCGTCAAGAATAGGAAGAACCGATCCACAGTCAACAACCCATACTTTTCGCAGTTTGCAGTGTTAGAATTCTTTGAATTGCATCCAATGAGGCAACAGTACTGGGTGTCATCAGACACCCAACTGCTGGGTTCCACAATCTCATGTGGAAAACACAACAACCTGCGTCTCCGCCTAAATGCCTAAATGCGTCTCCGCCTAAAATTCAGACTCTTCTTGCCTCATAGGACACAGTCCAAAGAATTCTAACACTGCATATATGCGCCATCCGACGGGGAGTCGGCGAAAAATATGGGTTGTTGACTGAGGATAGGTTCTTCCTATTCTTGAAGAGAGAGCACATGTCGGTACCCTGAAGAGTCTGAACATCAAGAGACGAAACATGTGCCCTCCAATGGAAAGGATGGGTGGGGCCCGTCCCCAGTCAAACAATCAACAATATATATATATATATATATATATATATATATATATATATATATATATATATATATATATATATATATATATATATATATATATATATATATTTATATATATATATATAGATATATATATATATATATATATATATATATATATATATATATATATATATATATATATTTATATATATATAGATATATATATATATATATATATATATATATATATATATATATATATATATATATATATATATATATATATATATATGTATATATATATACATATATGTACATACATGTACAAAACAAAATTGCAATCCTTTGAATTCAAAAATACATTTTGAATCACTTTTGCACGAAATAGCCAGCGCACTTTAGAATAAAAACAATGTCCAATTGCTTCCATTTCTTCACAGAGCAACCTAACTTTTAAAGGACTGTTTTTTATCTAGTTTTAAACTTTCGGAACTTTTGTAAAAATGTTGTAATGGTCTACGCTGACATATTTTTTAGCACAAGAGCTGCTTTGTGGAGTACTAGCTCAGGCCCCCAGTTAGGAAATAGCTAATACAAAAGTTCAAACATTATAATATATAAAATATTTATAATAGGAAAAGTAACGTGTGTGAGTATGAATATGGGGACATCAGAAGAGAAAGTTTTGGGTTTGTTAGTGAAAGCAACTGAGAAGAATATTTTGAAGCAAAAAGATCAGTGATACATGGAAAAAGTGAACTAACAAGAACTATTGGGAGTTGTTAAAGTGAAAAGTTAAGATAGATTGGGTATGTTCAGATAATGCCTGTTCTGATAGAATACATAAGAGAATATTTGAATGTAATTTGAGAGCAAAAACAGAAGCAGATGTACAAGGATAAGATGGAGCAGGATTTATAGATGGTAGATATTCAAGATTGGACGGAGAAAACGGAAAATAGAATACAATGGAGAAGGATTATTAACAAAGCCAAGGATCTACTATGCCTTTAATGCTATTGTTTATACATATATACATACATAAATTTAACAAAATTAAGTTAAAGTCCCTTATAATAAAAAAAAAATCAATCACAGAATATCACCTATTGAAAAGTTATGATAAGAATCAAAAATTAAGCAAATATGTGAATAAACACATTTGGCAAATACTAATAGGTTAGAACCAAAGGAATCCATTTTTTCAATATTTTGTCAAGCGAAGAAGAATATTTCACGAGGAATGTGGTTGTGGATATTTTTGTAAAACAGTTAAGTTAATAAAATAATTAATCATGTATTTATAAATATGACATGAATCGATTAAGACGTGTAATAGTGTGAAAAATTGGTTTCTATTCAACTTTGTTATTAAACGACAATAATGTGAAAGTTTTCGTTTTTTACTAAAATATTTGATTTTATTTTCAAATATTACCCTAGGAGACCAATGAAACAAAAACTGAATTGCGATAGGTCGATATAAACAAGACGAAAATAGACGTTAGCATTATTAAGAAAATTCAGTCTGTTTTCATAACGGATGTTGCATTATGGATATATAAAAAATATTTTTTAGGACACATTTTAAAAATTTGAAAACTGTATCAAAATCATTGGTTAAATTTACGACAGTGCTTAACCTTTCACCTTATATATATATATATATATATATATATATATATATATATATATATATATATATATATATATATATATATATATATTCAACTCATGCATAATCCCTGTGCTGATGTATGGAGCACAGACTTGGATCTTCACTAAATCCAATCTTGATATACAAATGAATAAACAAAGAGCTATGGAGCGAAGAATGCTGAATATAACTCTACGTGGCCATAAAAATAAACGTGGATAGGACAAAGGATCAAAGTTATAGACATACCAGAATATGGTGCTAGACTTAAATGGAAATTCGCAGGAGACAACCAAAGGATCTCCAGACAATAGGTGAAACTATGTCATCCAAAATTGGTGATCATATGAAGGTCAAAGAAACAGAGGACGACAACAAATGAGATGGGTGGATGACATAAAGAGATACGGAGAATTGGTATGGAAAAAAACAGCACTTGCCAGACAAAGACGGAGAGAACTGGTAGAGACCTACATTCTGAGATACCTGACTGAATAAATAAGATGCAAACTGGTCAAATACATTTTATATTGGTTGTAATTTCAGTAATAGTACTAGTTTATTTCTAAACACCGCTTTAAATATGTAACTAATGGTTAGATCTATAGGACTCCTAATAAAATATGTTTGTACTTTAATTTACTTGCCATTTGTAATTAATAAATTATAGTTTTATTTCTGAAAATTAAATTAAAAAAACTAAGATATTCGAATGGAAGAAAGGTTAAAAATTAGTACAAAATAGTTGAAATAAGTATTCGATTTAATCATCTGCGGGTTGTGCTCATATACTGAGAGAAATACTCATGGAGTTATTTCAAACAACTGATTTAGTTTTAGTATCTTTATAAAGAATTTCCGTTTTGTTTAGTTCTTTATAGATAAATTTTTATATATATTTTAATTTCAATTATTATTATATCTCTATTTTTAATTTGAATCGATTTTATCATAGCATGTGAATAAAAGTCGGGATACAATTTTTAATACAACGAATAAATGTAATAATTCATTTGTTCAATTTTAACCGAATCGAAAACCATCGAAGAAAATACCTTTAAGGTGAGCACGTTTCTGCTGACCAGTCAGTTGGGTTTAGAGATTTGATATTAGGAAAGTTTCATATCTTGGAAATGAGGTCAAGTTTAATAATATTTTGACGACGAACTAGGAACAGAAATTGTAGGTAGCAATGTTAAGTTCAAACTCTAATCTAATCGACATTCTATCTAGACCAAACTTTAGTAGACACGTTTATAGTCAGATAATTAGATATCTTTCTGATTAGTTAGTTAAGATCAGGAGGGTTAATATAAGGTGGGCGATACATAAGTAGTTTTGTAGAGAACTGCCAATCTTGAAGATTTAAACGGTCGATTAATGTAGTTATCTTAAAGTTTGAAATCATAAACAGCATTAACAAATTATACAAATGTAAATCAAATTATTCAGAATCATCATATTAGAAGAAGCAGCAAATTTAAACTTGTTTTTTTCTTAATAGCTCGTCAAACATCAATTTCGTATAACTGGGTAAAACAACGTACTGTACTAACTCATGGCATTACACTTCTTTCAACATTAAATTTTATTGAGGTAGCCGATACTTGATGGAATAAATTTAATTAAAATTTAAATAAATAAGCAAAGGTTAGTATCTAAAAATGTCAACTATATTTAATATTGTATGTATAACAATTGTTTCGACACATAGTGCCTTTTTCAAATATAAACTATACTAAAATATAAGGGGGTATATATATATATGGGTCTAGTATAGTTTGAATTTGAAAAAGGCACTGTGTGTCGAAACAATTGTTATACATACAATTTTAAATATAGTGGAAATTTTTAGATATTACTCTTTGCTTATTTATTTACTTTTAACATATTTAGAAGAATACTGCTCAGTTTAGTAGGATATAAAAATACTGCATAGTGTGATAAAAACGAAATATTTTAAACTGTTTGCTACATTTTGTATAATAGCATGTAGCAACTGAAAAGTAAAGAAGCAAAATGTATATGATATTTATCTCTGATGTAACCGACACATGATGGAAAATCACTTTAAATAAAAAAAAACTATATCATATAGTTTTTCCACTATATATAGTCGAAATGTAAGCTTAAGTCCATTATAATCAGATATTTTTACTGTGGTTAGGGGCGTAGTTGGTTTTGCGACATACCATACCATTATACATACATACATATATATATATATATATATATATATATATATATATATATATATATATATATATATATATATATATATATATATATATATATATATATATATATATATAGGGATAATAGAGGTGACCGACCGGTTGATTTTTTCGAAGGACAAGGACTGTACATTACTATGTTATATGTTATATTACTACGTATTATGAACTCGTTCTATAATAAAAATATCAGCAGAAAATGGATATGAAAAAGTCCATCTGGTATCACAAATGAAATTGACTATATCAATTTTGCAATTGTACTGTTCTTAACCGTTTTAATGTTGGAAGTGCCCATAGAATGGTACGAGCAAAGGTTAGGATAAACTGTCGAAGAGAGCCTACAGGAATGGTAAGATCGAAGAATGGCAAAGTGAATTCTGGGAAGCTGCTTCAGAGGGGCAGCGATTGCTGCAGAGGGGCGCTGTGTTGCCACACTTAAAAGAGTTGGAAATAACAGATTAGCATGAAAAAATCATCGACAGTGTGCCTGAAACGGCTGAGCACGGACAGAAAAAAAGTACAAAACAGTCAAAAATCTCCAATGAGTTCCTTGATTTAATGAAGAAACGGCGGACAATGAAGAATGCAAGCAGTCGTTTTGGTAGGGTCGAGTACGTTGAGCTTTGCAAAACTATAAGAAAACGTATTCGAAAGGAAACGCATCGGTTCAACAAGCAGCTAGTGCTAAAAACACTAGAAGAAATCAAGGGAATATGCAAAGCTAAACACAAGCTGATAAATACAATAAAACAAATGTTTGCCTTAATACATGAAGATGGCACAGTGTGTAGGGAGTGTACGGAAATGTTAGGGGTTATCAGAAAGTTTTATTCAAAGTTGTATGAAGATCAGAACCAATCAAAGAGAGCAATGCCAACGGACAGCAAATGCCAGATATCCTGTTGGATGAAGTGCCAAATGCAATTGAAGCGATGAAGAATGAAAAGGCTCCAGAAAACGACAATCTAACGGTTGAAATGTTAAAAGCAGGTGGTCGAAATGTACATAAAATACTGGCAAAATTGTACACAAAATGCCTCAAAGATAAAAAAATACCAAGTCTATGGAAAAATGCTGAAATGATTATTCTTTATAAGAAAGGAGCACAGGAAGATTTAAAAAAACTACCACCCAATAAGCCTCCTATTAGTAATGTACAAAGTTTTCACCAAGATTATATCTAAAAGAATATTAAGAAAACTGTATGCACAACGCACAACCTAGTGAGAAAGCAGGATTCAGAAGCGGATTCAATACAATCGATCATATTGCATTTAGGTCGTCCAACAGACAATAGAAAAGCATAGTGAATACACCAAGCCACTGTGCTTGGCTTTTATAGACTATGAAAAGACATTTGATTGAATATCAATGCAAGCCATAATGGATGCATTGTTTAACCAGAGGATAGACAGAGCCTATGTGAGCCTAATGCGAACAATGTATGAGGAAGCTACAGCTACAGTGTACAGGGATGACCTTAAAGTTAAAATAAATGTAGAGCAGGGTGTACGGCAGGGTGACTCAATATCGCCTGTTCATTTCTCAGCCTGCCTGGAAGATTTATTCCATAATCTGAATTGGGAACAGAAGGAAATAAGAATCAATGGTGCATATCTAAGCCATCTTAGATGTGCAGATGATACTGTTTTCTTCTTACAAGACCCAGATGAGCTACAAAAACACATACAAGAACTACATAGGGCGGGAGAATCATTTGGTTTGAAAATAAACCTAAAAAAGAGTCAGGTTATGTTTCACAAATTTGCTGTCAACAGAAAGATTTTTATTTTAGGAAGCGATTTAGATGTTGTGGACTACTACATATATCTTGGGCAAAGGATTTCAATGGAGGGTGATACAGCGAGGGGTGGTGGAATGGCGTTCCAAATGTGGCTAGCAGGCATTTGGCAGACTCAATATACTGTTTAAGAACAAACTACCACTTTGTCTGAAGAGATGGGTTTTTAATCAGTGCGCGCTGCCTGTTTTGACATAGGGGAGTGAAAAATGCACATTCACATCCCAATCAGTTTAAAAGCTTTGGGTAGCACAGAGGGGAATGGAAAGGTGTATGCTTGGCATTACAAAGCGGGGCAGAAAGACATGCATATGGATCAGAGAACAAACGAAGGTAAGTGACATAATTGGAAGAGTGAAAGAATTGAAATGGAGGTGATGCGATGACAGTCGATCCGTTGATTCTGTGAAGAGTCATGACGTTTCGCCAAAATCTCATTTGGCATTTTCAAGTGTTGTCCGCTTCGATTGAAGTATCCAACTGACGTGTACGGGTCGTTACGATCGGTCTTATAGCCGGCCGGCGATTGTGCAAATTGTATCAGGGTAGTTCGCGACTATTCGCGGCTATCGGCAACGCTGTCGGGCGTTCCTCGCCGCCACGTTGCCGCGTTTCTTCTTTTTTCAGAAGGAATTTCCATACTTTTGGAATATTGCGAGCGTGGTTTTGCGTATTTAGCCCCTTCCTTCTATTTCAAGGGCTTCTCTGATTGTTCGGACCTTGTAGTTTTTATTATTCACTATTTCTTTGGCTCCTTCAAAATTTTATGTCCTGTTGTTTTTATATTCTTGTATTCTAGCCGAGATTCGTCTGTCTTATGTATGTTCTATTGCAGTCGGAATAAGATATGCTATATATCCCATGATTTTCCAGACTAACTTTGTCCTTGCGGTTTTTTAGGATGTTTGCGAGTTTTGTGCGGCTTGTAGGCTGTTCTAATCTTATGCTTCCTTAGTAGTCTGCCTATCGTATCAGTGATTCCTTTTGCGTATGGTAGCAGGACCTTTAATGCATTTGGTTCATGATCATTTATTGTTCTTCGTCTTTGGGTTTCCTGTTGGTGAATGGCTTTTCTGATACAATTTTCTGAATATCCATTGTCTTTATATATTTATATATTTATATATTTATATATATATATATATATATATATATATATATATATATATATATATATATATATATATATATATATATATATATATATAAAACGTATTAAACAAAAACCAATAAAACCGTAACTCTGACTGCAAATCGAATGCAATATCTTACAGCATTTCCCTCGATTAAACTAGCGAACGCTTAGCGTGGTAATATCGTTGCCTAATTCAGTTTGGTCAACTTCGGGTCGCAAGTATGGTCAGCTTATTCGATTACATATCGAATTCGATCCTGTTCCTTACAGTATGAGATTTAACTTTGGTTGGATCAATGAGTTTGTGATAGGATTTAATTTGATGTTGGTTAGAAATAGCCATTTCGGTTTCGACTGTCAAACAATATTTTGTCAGAATAAAGGAACATATGAAGCACAATTTGTAAAACCGAATATATAAGACTCGTATTCCAGTAATATAAAACATTATTGAAAACAGCTTTTTTGTTGCAGATATGACTAGAGTCGGGGTCAAATTTTTAATATGTAGATTATGTTATATATTATAAATTATATTTTAGAAATTATGTTATATATTATCAATTATATTATTTAATCTATGTTATATATTAAAAATTATATTATATACATAAACAATAGTGAAACACAAATAATAAAATAAATGCAGGTTGTTAGCATTGAGTAATTCAGTCAATTGGTCAATTTATATATCTATGATTCACTACTATAAAAGTTATACAGAAGAAATAAACACAAGAAGATCAATTATGAAAAGATGGCACCGTCATAAAAAAACTCCTAAATTAGTCCCTAACGGATTTATTTTTGTTTTGGACTATTAAAACTAATTATTAATTCCTTATTAATTCTTATATTGGAATCTTTGGTGTGAAAAACGAAACTAATAGAGATTTTCTTCATAACACCAAATGACTTATAAATATCGACGCGTGTATTGCTGATAATTACTTAAAAAATATATTCAGTTACTTTCCAAGCATGTAGCTGAGATATGTGACAGACGTTTTTGGTATGTGGCAAACGATTCTCGATAAAAACAAAAAATATTAAAATAATTTCAGAAAAACTGAAATGGTAAATTCCAAATCCAAGACATTTGCATGTGAACTAGAAAAGAATAATACATTGATATTTTCGGTTATTTTAGTGACTAGAACTAATAAAAGATGGTTAAATTTTGATATTTTTAGAAAAAAAAACACCATTTGTAGATATATTCTTAACGATTCAAACCATAGCTTCCACAATAAAGTAGCTAGATAGCTAATGTTTTTGATAGACACATTAATCAATATTCCTCTAAATGAAGATAGTTAGAACTAAGAGATAAAATTGATTAGGAAGGTAGCTGAAGAAAATGCTTACACTATGGATATTGTAAATAAATTCTTTAAAACATAAAAGTTTAGAAATTTATTGAAATAATCTTTGGCTACGGAACAAAGCAAAAGCAAATTTACACTAATACAGTTTGATTCATAATTAACATGAGGGCTGGATCAAATTTTGAAAAAAGTGGACATTAAGGTAATCAACAAATCTTGTAACAAGTTAAGGGATCCAAAACATTTAGTGGACCACCATGAAAAATCTGGATTTATGTAAGAAGATCCAAACTAACTGGATATGAAGAACATATTGCCAACATTAGAGATGAGAGAAATAGTAATTTAAACCTTGTTAGTATGAACAATAATAGGGCTTTAGATGCATATGAAAGTATACAAATAGTAAAATGTAAGGAAACTATGAATAGGGATAAGGGTCCCTCGGTACTGTCAACTTTCTGACTTATTAATGCAAGGATTGGTTAATTTCAGGGATTATGATTTTTATATGCATCATTAAGTATGATTTTTATATAAATTGAGTATAGCTAAGTTTCAAAACTGATTGAATTATCTACTGATGCTGCTAATACGGCTAGCGAAACACATACAGGGAAATTTAACACACTTTCTTGCTGACTTTAACACCCATTTTTGATAGAGAAGTTTGTACTAGAAAAAAAAAGCCGAAAACTGTGAGAAGTGCGCCTAATCAGGTGCGTATATCAGACGAAGCTTATTGTAGGTATAACGGGCGTAGCCAGGGGGGGGTTGGGGTTCAACCCCCCCCCCCCCCCCCCCATAAGCCAAATATTACCTAATATTATACCGAAAAAATACGAGGAGTGAAGAGAGTTAAAGTATATTTTTGTTGTTTTATTTACTTCAAACTAACCCCCCCCCCCCCAAACTAAATCCTGGCTACGCCCGTGGTAGGTATATTCCACTACGAATCTATTCACGGTACAAAATCGAAAAGAATTTAGAGAAAAATCTGATTATATTTAGAGTGTCAACATTCCCTGCGGAGGTTTGCAAAATGACGACAAGAAAAGAGAAAGATTTAATATGCTTCCTATTATGTACATAAAATTTCTAATTAATAATCCCCTTAAAATTTGTATATATATTCTGGGAAATCCCTCTACGGAAAATTTATAAAGATGAGCTGAAAAATTGAACAAAGGCAATAAAATGTTTATTTTAGAATGAATTATGAAATAAAATTGAATATTTTCTTGTTTATCAGTTTGGCATATATAGGCTTGTACTAGTGACACTTTCCTCAAAAATAAGGTTTGTTTCAAATCCACTGTAAATATTGATTTAATAAAAAAATCAATTGTTATTGAATCTGGCTTCTTTTTTTGAAAATATATAATTACTTTTAGGTTATTTTTAATTTATTCAGTCTTGTTTATGTTTATTGGCATAATTAACGGTATCTAATTATCATTAATGTGTTTTAACCCTCTATTGTTCCATACCATTAAAATTTTTTAAATTAATTTTTTTTAAAAAATGGAGAAATCAAATGTAAGACTATTAAAAATATATTTTATTGAATTAAATTTTAAATACATATTATGGCGGTATTATACAATGACAAAATATTCAAGAAATAAGCCCACGCTCATAGAAGTTCTGAGGTTTTTGACTAAAGAACTGATCCAAGTGATTTTTTAAGTATTAGGTTTTTTTTTAGAAATAAACTTGTAGCTATTTAATGTTTCAGATGTTTACCATATATTTTACTCTATATAAGTTTCGAAAACAAATCATTTAAATATATTAATTACTCTTTTAACTGAGTAATATTGTTTGTAAAAAATTAAATAAACTAGGATGTAAGACCTATCAAACATCAAAAGTTCACATACGTGAGGTAAATAATCCTTAATTATAATACCTACTAAATAATTTTGAGCTACAATGCCATCTAGCGCCAAAAACGTAACGAATTTATTTAACAAATAAATTACAGATAAATTGTTTTATACCATATTGTGGCCCTTAGATTTTTCTGGAAGAGGTTCAATAAATCTGTATTTTTTTTTGTTTGAATATAGTTTGAATATTTAATTTCGATTCCATACTACAGCTTATTGAAAACTCACTTTTAGGTAATCCCGACGAAGGCTTTAAATCCTTCTACTTAAAGCTCTCTAGTTAAGAAAACAATGTATGATATATAAAGATATGTATTCAAATAATGAAAATAAGAATACATTTTGATAAATGTGATATAACCTAATTTGACAATAGAATTCTAACAATAGAATTTTTACAGAAGAAAATTTACTCCTGATAAAAATAAGCCCATTCCGTTGTGTCAATTTGCAAAAGGCCGCCTGCGATTAATTGCATGCCTGAAAACTTTGAGTATAAACCTGCCTTAGGGAACATATGTTTGTGTTGCTGGCATAAAACATAATAAGGAATTCATATAAAAAACTTTGTGTAAATGTTGAGATACTTAACTGTTTTAACTATAATTTTTAATTGAGAATGATTTTTTAAAACTACATTTATATTATGCAAAGAGATTTACCACGAAACACCAAATCCTTTTCTTTACAATTTTCGACGCGCGTTTTGCTAACCATATTTGCATCATCAGGGAAGGATCCAATCAGATTGACAATTCTCTTCGAGTTTAGTGTTTCACACCGAAGGTTCCAGTAGAAGAATTGAACTACTATATTCTTATAGTTTACTTTTAATGGGAAAAATCTTTGGTTCCTAACTATTCTAAGATGCGATTATGCAAAAAACTGAGGTCCAATTTTCCAATCTCCAGATTGTACACTCGATGTTGTTGAAGTTTATTTTGTTTTTCTGTTTTTAGTGCTTGTCATTGTTTAGTTATAGAACCCTGTTTTTATTGACATGAATTGGTCGAAAATGCTGTAAAATGAAATGCAACGGTTCTAGGAAAATATATCACTCTCGATATTTATCAATCTCATCTTATCAGACAGATGAATATTTCTTAAATCAGAATAACGTTATCAATAGTTCTGAACAAATTTCAAAAGCGGGAATATAACAAATCTCCATATGATATTATATACGTCTGCTCTCTCGCTCTGGCATCCTCGTCAGAACTATGGAGCTAAGAATAAAAAAGTAAAATAGAATTGGACATTTGAAATCTAAAGGTTTTTTTCTTCCGTTAATTCCAGACGGATGAGACATGACATGACATGATTGCAGACAATCTTAAACAATAACATTATTGCAAACGCAATAACATTATTAAATAATAATTTTTCATAATTTTTTATTTTTGCATCTAATATTCTACATAACAAATTCAAAACAATTAGGTTATAATAAAAAACAATAATTTAAAGGTAAAAGAATTGTTAATTATGTCAAAGTCAAACATGTCATTTAAAAAATTTTTTTAACAAATTACCACATATTATTTAAAAAAATTTAAAAATTAATTGTTTATTTAAATATTGGTATGTTTTTAAATGTAAGTTTGTGTTTTTTATAAAAGTTATATGTATTGTAGAATTATTCTGAGGATGGTTCTTTGTTTGAACCGAAACGTTAATAAAAAAATTAAAAATTAAAAACCGCACTGGAGCGGTAGTTGGTTCAATTTCAGCGCTCGAATGGTTGTTTTTCTTTCTTTCTTCTGTCTGTTTACTTCCTAAATGTGTGTGATTGTTTCTAGGCAAGAGTGTAAAATCCGACTACGAATTACCCCTCAGTCATGCCAGTTAAAAGCTGGGTAATGCCGGATGCATTATGAGAAGTGTTCTACGTTGGTCCCTTGCCAGTCGGTAGGTTTCCTGATAGACTTATGGGTAGGCACATAACCAAGGATTTATAGCCCGAGGGGGGTGCTGGCCTGGGTTTGTCGGAAGCTGATGACCGTGGTTCGGAACCCACGTTAAGCTGTAGGTCCAGTCGCTAAATAGCCTAGTTGCTGAACACTTTACTTTTTTTTATATTTAGAAATTTATCGTATTTAATTCTATTGGCCTAGTTATCAATGTGATATTCCATCTAATTCGCTACAGTTCCCTTATGCGATATTCTCCTACTGTACAATAGAAGCGTTGTTAAAGTAAAACCAGTATGTAAAATACACAATTAAGGAATACAAAGACAATAATAGGAAGTATTATGCAATAAGAGGAAAAAGAACCAGCCCTGTCCAGGATGTAGACAAGAACCTTCCAACTAACGCAGTAGCCAATAGAACAATTTCAATCAGAACTTAGAAATTACAAAACCTAACCAAACTATACCTTTAAATTGTTATAGTTAACTATCGAGTTGTTCGAAAGGTTTGTAAGGATTTTCCATTAGTTGCTTTTAAACACTTGTAAACAAAAAATTGTGTTGGATTAGTACTGTTTAAGTCCGTCCATAACTTGCTTCCATACCACATTATGCTTTTTTATTTTAAAAAGTACTAGAACGATATCCAAAACAACAAGATTTGCGCCCTTTACGGAGAAGGTTTTATTGGATACCATGGTGCAAAAGTGGCTTGCTCTTGAAAGGCCGACGTCACTCTGGCCTGCCTTCAAGGAAATACAGACATAATAGCCACAAACCTAGGCACCATGGTCCATAAGTTAAATATTGACAAATCGACCGTTTTTGACAATCTGAAAAAAACTCTTTGTCTGTCGAAAACTTACTGAGTGAAAAAAAAGCAGAGGTTTCATTTCTGAAGTAGATGGTAACTGGTGATGAAAAGTGGATTGTATACAACAACATGCAATCTAAAAAAATATGGGGGTTATCGGGATCAACGGTTTTAAGTATGGCGAAAAGCGGCCTTTATCTGAAGAAAACGATGCTTTGCATTTGGTGGGATTAGAAGGGAGCCATAAACTTTGAGATTCTTTCCCGCAACCAAACTATCAACATCGATTTCTACTGTTCACAATTAGATCAGCTGTAGCTATCAATTGAAAGAAAACTGTCAGAATTTGCAAGCAACAGGAAAGGCGTCGTATTTCATCATGATAATGCAAATTTCAATCAGAACCCTTGCAAAGATTGTTGAACAATGTTTTGTTCTATCCACCTTAGTTAGCGGACATCACACCTTCAGACTACTATCTATTCTGCTATTTCCAAAACTGTTTAAGTAGGAAATCTTTTAAATGGATGAAGTGAAAAACAACTGTTAATATTTTTAAGCGATAAAGATGGTAATTTTTGACCAGAAAACATTATGTACCTACCACTACGCTGCCAAAAAGTGGCATATAATAATTATAATTGCATATGTGGCTAAATAAATATTGGCATACATTATTTGCGTTTCTCTTTCTATTACAAAAATCTCTACGAAGTTTCCGAACTGTCCGATGCTTGTTAACAAACTAACAATACTAAAAATATGGTGTAGAATTTTCGATGGTAAATATGAGTCATCGAAAGTCATGCAGACCTATAACAATATTTTCTACAGCAACCAATCTTGTGATTAAATCTTGTAATTTAAATAAAACAACAACCAAATTAGGTGCCTTGAAAGTACCTTTTTTATATGAAATAACACTCAATGGCATTAATGTTTGAAAACATTTTCAGACAAATGTCCGTTGCGGCTACTTCTGACAAAGCGCATAATGTGATTTTTCAAACAATTGCGGCAATTGTCTGAATTATGTTTGCTTCCGAGGCGTCAATAGTTGCTGGTTCATTGGCGTAGGCCAAATATTTAACATAATCCGAAAGAAAATAATCTAAAGGCGTTAAATCTCTCGACCTTGGTAGCCAATTAACTGGTCCGTTCCTGGAAATAATTTTCTCACCGAATTGTCCTCTCAATAAATCCATTGTTGCGTTGACTGTATGATATGTGGAGCTGTCCTCTTCAAATTCGGAATTAATTAATCCATGTAATCAAATAACAAATTTCAACATCCTGCGAATGACGACAAATTGATCAATTTAGATCATCTACACTGCCAGGTGATATTTTCTTCGAAGCGCGCAGTTTTTTGTCTTGTTTTTGTTTTTATAAGGAGCAGCATGAAGTGCATTCGAAAAATCCCACGAATGAAGTGCGTGTCGATAATTCGAAATACATTTCTACAATTTGCAAGCGTTGCTCTGATGTTAAACGTTTTATGATGGTTTACCAAACTATTGCAACACAAATTTACAGACTTGCACCCAAACTCACAGTTCGTTTAACAGGGATTCCTATCGGAAGTTCGGGCACACTAAAAAAATCACCATTTACTATGTTCAGATGTGCATTAGTTTTAATAGTACAAAAATATAACTGTATTAAACATCATAATACTGTAATTCATCAAAGAATGTTTTCACAATATAAATTGGCAAAGTTATTTTATAGTAATATTTGTTTTCTATAAATATCCTTTAGAAAAAGCAAAGAGGGGAAAATTCAACAAATTTAATCAAATTTATCCACCCTCTACACAAACAGTATTTCGATATGTTATTTATTTTGTTTTGGTTGAAACTTGATTACTCTGTTTGCTTTTTACTCTCTCGTGAACCGCTAGCGGAGATTTTATTTTTAAATTAAACTGAAAGTTGTTTTAGTATGTTGCTACATCCCCTTGATGATTAATAAGAGGGTAAATTTTTTCAAATCGAACTAATAAATTTACACCTGTGTAATATGTTGGATGATGAAATAATTAAAAGAGGTGATTATCAGACGAAGATACGGTGAGTAAATTTTGTTTACACACTTTAAATTTAAACATATAAGTCCAGAGATAATCTCACTCTACCTAAACTTAAACAAGCAAACATTGTTCCTACAAAAATTATTCTGACAACCACAACGACTATATTGTGGAAGTTTTGAAATCTCAATTTACTTTATTCAAATATGTTTTATCTGAAATACAAGAATAAAATATAATATATTGAGCATTCCAAAAACCTGTTACGGAAAATAATTTAAACTGCATACACTTCACAATATTAAAATGAATCATAAATTATAAAACCTGCAAAAACTGCTTTTTCGGTCATACAAACATTGTGTTCAGGCCAGATTTAGCTCGCTGCAAGCCAACTTGGCAAATTCTCACTCCGAATGATTTATATACGCCGCTGTTATGCAGATGGTCCAAGTTGAGCTGGACAATGCAGATTCGCAACATACATCCTACAAGATGTTGCCTTTTATAGCGCCATACCGTGACTGAGTTCATTACCTAATTTATCAAACCCAACAATGCGCTTGGTAATACATTTTGGAGACTAATTAGTTGGATATATATTATAGTATATATTCGACACGAAATATATATATATATATATATATATATATATATATATATATATATATATATATATATATATATATATATATATATATATATACATATATATATCGGGTGTTGCCATATCAGGTGTTGCCCGATTTCTTTAGTAGCTAATATGGCTACCGGTGGTTAAAAAACACCAGTTTTTTTATCATAATTTGATAAACCTTAAAATTTGAAATAAAAAATGTCATGCCACATTTCTTTATTGGAGTAGCCGTCTTAGAACAATTATCAAAAACAACTTAAATAATCTGCAGTCGGCAGGAACTAACAGTAATAGGCCATGGAAATTAAACCAAAATTGTGTTGTTTAAAAGAAGCCATGATTACGATTATTATCATTATGTTATTTGACAGCTGTTATATTTGAATGAGTATAAAAAGAACGTTCTAATTCAGTTGGTAAGATGAATCAGTTATTTAATCAAAAAGAAAAAGTTGAATTAATTTTTCTTCATGTTGGTGGCTTAAGTCTACGTTATATTCTACATTGTAATTAATTACTCAATAATTAATTATAATTATATATATATATATATATATATATATATATATATATATATATATATATATATATATATATATATATATATATATTTATATATATGTATATATATATATATATATATATATATATATATATATATATATATATATATATATATATATATATATATATATATATATATATTAATATAATTAATATAATAATTATAATTATAAATATAATAAAATTGCGTGGCGTGAAAAATAGTGGGCCCTGATATTGACCAGCCCACTAAACTGGGGAGAACCAACATCAAAATTAATTGTCGGGCGTTTGCTGATGATCTAGCAATTTTGGCTAAAGATATATTAACGGTACAAAAACAGATTGAAATCCTAAATGAAACAGCAGAAAAGGTAGGACTCCAGATTTCCTTTGTAAAGACACAATACATGACCTGCACCATATATTTAAAACACCATTTCTAAAAACAAAATATGGTAACATCAGCCGAGTCTCTCAATTCAAATATTTGAGTGAAATAATCATGGAAAACAGGTTGGAAAAAGCGACCAATAAGGGCAGATGTCAAAAAATAGAAAGTGCATTGAGACTTACACAAAATATTTACAACAAAAAAAACTACAATCTAAATTTGCAACAACATTTACAATTACAACAATCTAAAAACACAAAACTGAGACATTACAACATAGTTATTAAGCCAGAATGTCTATATCGAGGAGACTGATAAGAAGGGAAGAAAAATCATAAGTAATATCTTGGGCCCCAAACAAATAAATAGCACAACATACCGACTTCGAGAAAACTAAGAAATCAAACAATACACAGACATACATAGCGATATGAGAAAAAGAAGACTTAAGTTTTACGGACACATAAAACGGATAAATCCGAGTAGGCTAACTAGACATATAGTCGAATGTTATGAAAATAGGAGTAGAGCTAAAGTAGAAATAATTAAATAGATTGCTGCAATTAAAGAGGACCTAAGATCAACAAATATTATACAAAGTGAAATTCACGATAGAGGTTGTTTCAGACACAAGGTTAACGTTTGGGAGGTTGGCCAGAGAGAAAAATGTAGGAAGACTGAAACAACTTGGTCTGACGAAACGAAAAAAGCTTATAGCGAAAGAATGAAATCAGTATAGGCGCAAATGAAGGCTAACAACAACAAACGCCTCTAACAGTACTTAGCGTGGTCCACCAGAGCTCATACGTGAATTATAAAAATAACATGGCATGGATTGACTATTTATTATTATACTATAATAATATATATGACTAAGGCGTTTGACACCACGTCACATGAGTTGTTACTCACCATACTAAAAAGCCTGAAATTACATCCAAATATAGTGAGATGTTTTGAAGAAATGATGCTTCTATGGAGAACAAAGTTTGCCATATGAGCAGAAAAAAATAAATTAATAACAGAGTAGATTAAATTTCAACGAGGAGTTTTCCAAGGTGACTTTCTAAGTCCGTTTTTGTTTTGCATCTCTTTGTTGCCAGTCTCGATAGAACTAAAACAAACAGCAGGCTATAAAACTGGACCACCCAATGGACGAGAACACAAAATAACGCACCTGTTGTATATTGATGATCTAAAAATATATGCTTCCGGAAAGAAGGAATTAGAGAATGCTATTAACAAGGTCCAATAATTTACTGATTCAGCAGGCATGATATTGGGATCGGATAAGTGTGCTGTGATTCATTTACATAGAGGAAAAGTCGATGGAACAGGCGTGGACGTCGAGCTTGTTGATGTGGGAATAATAAGACATCTGATGGCTGAGGAAACGTATACATTTTTAGGTATCCAACAACACGCAGTACAAGATGCCGTTAAAGTTAAAAACACACTCTCCAATCGATATAAGGCGAAATTAAGATATATTTAGACATCTCAGCTATCGGAAAATAATAAACTTATGGCCACCAACATACTGGCTATCCCGCCGTTGCAATACTCGTACGGTGTACTCAAGTGGACCGTTGACGAGTTGCGTTCTCTTGACCGAACTACTAGAAAGATCATGTTTATGAATGAGTCTGTGTAGCGATTACACCTTCCTCAACAAATAGGATAAGAGGGAGGGGGCTGTTAGGCTTGGAGCAAGTATATGGTAAAGTGGCTTTGGAGATATCAGGGAGAATACTAAAAAGCTAGGACCCCTTATTGAAGTTAGTTAATACATACGAGAAAGAAAATAAGGAAGCATTTTTGTTTAATGCAGTATGGAGAGCTGCAGAAAGAATAGGACTTTATTATTTAAACCCTGATACTCAAAGAACTGACTCTGTAACACTGGAACACACCAGGGGAAAGATCAAGAAAGCCTAGGAGGAAAGACTAATGGATGAGAACATGGCAAAGAACCTTCATTCCGTCTTCTTCCGACACCTCCACTTAAAGGTTTAACCGCGGAACGTACATTTGGTTTCTTGCGGTCTGTTTCCTTGAAGTCTGAAACCGATGATCCTATGTCTCCTTCTGATATGTCTCCAGGGTTTTCAATAAAATTGGTGATACTTACTATCGGTTCTTTAGGGGCATAAAATCTTCGTTCATCAAGGAGTTAAAGGTTATATCAATCTGCACAGCGCACTCTAGAATCTTGGCCTGAAAAATGTAAAAAGCGGCACTTCTCGGGTCGCTCTATATAATGACGGCCCATGAAGCAGCGTTTTGATGAAAGCAGGTTCGCATATTACCATTGTTTGGGACGCAACCAAAGGAGAAACCAGCTAGCTTTGAATACTCAAGATGGCGAAAAACAAAACAAAATATATTATAATAATTAATAATATAATTAATACCGTTAATATTAATTAATAATTAAGGGCGTAGACGCTTAGAAAAATTAATTTAACTTTCTCTTTTTGGTTAAATAACTAATTTATCGATGGCCTTTAGGAACCTAGACGAGCTGACGATGAGGAGATTAAAAAATACATTTTTGAGCAGCTCACGGAAGATCCAACAAGTACTGATGGAAAAAGGCAGAATCCTATTAGAAAAACTAAAAAAACTTTTTAAGGGCTGTCTTACCTATTATTTTAATTTTAAAGGTTTATATTAATAACTTAGAATCAACCTTGTATAAATTCTTTTTTAACGTGTTCTTATTTTAACAGTTCATTTTAACTACAGAACTAAATGTGATTTCCATAACATGGAAGTCATTTGGAAAGTTGCCAGTCTGATAGAGACATCGCCTGGTAGTATCAAATGAAAATAATAGCTCGGAAGTATGAAACTTTAGATGGCGTACCCTCAAATTTCAAATTCATACCTTTATTTGATGTGTACATTGTCAGCCAAAACATAAATTTAGTATGTTCGCAGTTAATACATTTCATAGTGCATCCTTGGTGTAATCAAAGTTTTTAGTTATGTTGCTAAGAAACCTGGAAATTTTTTCACAAGCAATGTCTACGGTGTTATAAATATGTGATTTATATATATATATATATATATATATATATATATATATATATATATATATATATATATATATATATATATATATATATATATATATATATATATATATATATATATATATATATATATATATATATATATATATATATATATATATAGATATATATATATATATATATATATATATATATATATATATATATATATATATATATATATATATATATATATATATATATATATATATATTGTATATACATATTTGATTTTGTTTTCTTAAATTGAAACTTAAATTACACTACAAATATTACAAATAGTAAAATCATTTAGATTTGTATTCATAAAATATTTATAATTCTTCTTTGAGTTTTTCTTGGAGGCCATTTCATTTTTAAATTGTTTTCTTCTTGCTGGCATTCTTTGTTAATATCTACTTCGACTGCTTCATTCTTTATGGGGGGATAAGTAGCTTTTAGCTAGATCAATTTTCAAATGTGTGTATTATGGCATCGTTCAAGTCCTTGTACACCAAATTCGGTTTTCTTCTACCAGCATATACAGCTGTAACACTGGTCTACAAAATTCAAACTTATTTTTGCCACACGAAAACGTCTGAATGATTTAGATAGTACTATGGCACCTCACAAGAATAAAATAATAAAAACAAATTAACACACCAGGTTTCTTTGTAGCATTCAAATATATATTTTTATAAAAATTAATGAAAATACACTTACACTTATACAATTTTCCACTTATACACTATATTTATGATTTTCGCGACTTACCTTTCGGTAGGTCCCTTTTCAATCCCCAGCAGTAATCGGCTAACATCCCAGAACTCAATTTCCCTTCTAAAATATTCTGGTGCAATATCTCGCTGTGTTTATCATTCACGGCCAGGATATGTATCTTCAAGGACATATTGCTCCCCAAAGCTTTGTATGATATCAAAAGTGTATTAATTAAATCTTTGTAATTTTCTGCCCTGTGGTTACCCAAAAAGTTTTTGCAACATTAAAAAACATTTCCAGGTGAATTTTTCAGGATGATTCAGTTTTTGCTGAGAGCTGCTACCCTTCATTAGTTTTCTTATTGGAGGACCTACAAATATCCCCTCTTTATTTTTTCGATCGCTAATTTTGAGAAATTTCTCTTCCAGATATATAAATCCACTACCAGTTTTGTCCATCGCTTTATGAGACTAAGTTTTATAAGCAAGGGTTGTAAAAGCACATCTTCAGAGTTCACTAGAGGTGTACTTTTAACATTCTTCTGTTCTAGAGAAAGTGACTTACGCTTGGGTCACTATTTTTTTATAATGATTTTTTCTATCTCTACTGTCCCGTTCGTAAATAAAGCAGCAATGTTTTCTGTAACCAAGTTGTAGTCCAAGTAAAAGAGCAATGACTTTAAAATCTCCACACATTTTATAGGAGCATTTACTATATTCAATATTTTCTAGAAGGAATTTCATATTTTCATAAGTTTGTTTCATATTAGAACCATAGGCTACAGGTACTGAGGGAAGTATATTTCCCTAGTGTAGAGACACTGCTTTCAAACTAATTTTTGATGAGTCAATGAACAGTGACTTGAATGGTACTCAAAATTGAACAGATTTATTAGTGCATGAATGCCATTACAATAGACCCAATCATCTAATTAAGAAGAATAAGGTTTCAATTCTCCATTGCAATGGCGAAAATAGGAAATTTTGTATTGGGAGGAAGTATATTCCTGTTTAATAGGGTGGCCCGAATATCCGTTTTTTTCGAATTTCTTTTAATAATACCGAAAATATTTTTCATAATGCCAAAAAAAAAAATTTGTGCCAGTGGAAAAAAAATTAAGTCGATATCTTAGGCTCCTCAAAGTTAGTCAGAATTTAAAGTTCTTCAACAATTTTCTCTTTATTTATACTTTATTTGATGTAAGGACCTTTATTGTAGAGAATTACATTTCCGATCAAAATAAGTTCGGTGTTATTAAAAGAAATTCGAAAAAAAACGAATATTCGGCCCACCCTACTGTTTAATCTATCACAAAACTTTACTTTAACTCATTTAGGCCATCAACTCTTCTATTGGAACCTTTGGTGTGAAACATTAAACTTGAAGAGATTTACCACTAAATACCAAAACACTTTTTTTTAACTGCTCGACGTACGTTTCGCTAACTATGTTAGCATTATTAGGAGATGATTTAATCTAATTCTAAAACTAAACTATGTTCTATTTATATGAAAACCCTACCGAACGAAGCGTGGAAAAATCATGAACCGTGAAGTGTACTAAGCCTTACATTAATAATTGAAAAAGTTAACTGAAAGGAATCTCCTGATGATGCTAACATGGTTAGCGAAACGTGCGTCGAGCAGTTAACGAAAAAAGTGTTTTGGTGTTTAGTAGTAAATCACTTCATGTTTAGTGTTTCACACCAAAGGTTCCAATAGAAGAATTGATCTACGATGGCTACACGGTCAGCGGAACTAAATCTTTATCGTAAGTACAAGTAAAATTAGGCTTATTGGAACAGATATTTGGTTTCTTAAGTCATGCCAGACTAATAAAATATTTCCCAATTTTATTTAACTTAATATTTCAAAATCTTTCAAAATATGTGACAAAATAAGTAATTTTCCAAAACAGAAATGGCTTGATTTAGAAATCAAACATTTGCACAGTAAAAGGAATATGCTTGAAATTCAGGCGTACAACCTTTACAAGAAATTAACATTTAAATTAAGTAATGTAGAACATGAATGTTGGTGCAATTTTCCAAGGAATATGTTCACAGCAGTAAATAGTAAATTTATTTAAAAAGATGTCATCTTTAAATATAAAAATTAAAAAACTCAAAATTGAGCAGTCGAAAGAACGTATTCCAGAAAAGAGCATCAACATACTAGAAAATCTTTCAACTCAGACGTTCGACAATCCAGAACTAGATTTTTTAAATAAAAACCTCAATTTTGCTTTGCCGGCATCCCGCAGTGCTTTGGAGGATATGGTAGCCGGAAACTGGTATTAAACATTTGCCGGAGTCTTCCAAGGCTTTCGTCAGATAGTCATGGAAAAGCAAAATTGCAAAAAATATTTCAAATAAAAATCAAAAAATGCCAAATATTTCTAAGATTGTCAACCGTCTGCGAGAGAAGGGTTGTTTTTATTTAAAAGCTGATTAGGGAAATAAGGTTGTAGTAATGGACAAAACTAATTACTTTGAACGCGTTGAAAAATTAAATCAAGACGGTCCTTATAAACGATTACCTAGTAAACCATTGTCAAAAATGATTAACGAAGTTAGAGATACATTGAAATCTTGTAACAGCCTTATTTCTCCTTCTCTGAAAAGCAAATTACATGTTTCTAATCCAAAAGTGCCAAGATTGTATGCTCTACCAAAAATTCATAAACCAGGAAAATCAGTGAGACCAATTGTGTCAGCTATTGATTCTCCAACATACAACTTGGCAACGTAGTTAACAAAGGAATTTGAAAATCTACCAAACCAACTATCTCCCTGTTATGTGATAAATTCAACCAAATTCATAGAAAAAGTAAAAAATTCACTACAGGAAGGTGAGGTTTTGGTTTCCTTTGACGTTTCATCGTTGTTTCCGAGTGTCCCGATTCCACATACCTTGAAATACCTGAGGGGGTTACTCGAGTTAAACGGTTTTAATAACAAGATCATTTCTGAGTACATCCCCTTAACAAGATTATGTATGAAGCAAAATTGTTTTCAGCTTCATTACAGGTTTTATGAACAATAAGAAGGAACGGCAATGGGCAATCCTCTGTCACCGTTCTTAGCCAACTTATTTATGAGTAAATTTGAAACCGAGGCAAAAGATGAATTCAGTTACTTTCCGAAGGTATGATTAAGATATGTAGATGACATTTTTGCCATTTTCGATTTGAAAAATGAAAATTTAGATGATTTTATTAAGAACTTAAATAATAAATCCCAAAATATACTATTCACGCATGAACTCGAAAACAACGATAGTTTACCATTTCTGGATGTGTTAGTCAGTAGAAATAATAAAAATAGGTAAGATTTTGATATTTTCAGAAAAACCACCACCACTTCGAGATACATTCCTAACGATTCAAATCATAGCTTGCAAAATAAGATGGCTAGTTTAAATTTTATGGTAAATAGATTAATTAATTTTCCTTTAAATAAAGATAACTATAACAAAAAATTAAAATAAATTAGGGAGAGGTATCTGAAGTGAATGGTTATAATAAGAACATTGTAGACAAACTAATTAGAAAACATAAGTTCAGAAAATTATTGAAAAAATCTTCGACTTTTCAAAAGGATCAGAACACAAAGAAATTCATGGTAATACCATTTGATGCCTAATTAACAAGAGGGCTAAAAAAGATTTTGAAAAAAGTGGACATTAAGGTTGTGTATAAACCATATAATAAATTAAGAGAAGTTCTGGGTAATCCAAAGGATAAAGTAGAGCAACATGAAAAGTCGGGGATTTGCAAAATTAGTTGTCAAGTCTGTGATGGAAGGTATATTGGGCAAACAAAAAGATCCATATTGACAAGATATAAAGAACATATTGCCCACATTAGATATGGGAGAAGTGAAAAATCTTGTGTTGCCCAACATGCAATCGAACATGACCACAGTATAAATATTAGTAATTTAAGGCTAATTAAAAGTGTTAATAATAATAGGGCTTTGAATGCATATGAAAACATTCACATAAAAAAATGTAAGAAAATCACGAACCGAAATAAAGGACCGATTCGTTTCAGTTAACATTTTCAATTATTAATGTAAGGCTTAGTACACTTCACGGTTTATGATTTTTACACGCTTCGTTAGGTATGGTTTTCATATAAATAGGACATAGTTTAGTTCTAGAATTAAATTAACTCATCTTCTGATGATGCTAACATGGTTAGAGAAACGTGCGTCAAGCAGTTAAAAAAAAAGTGTTTTGGTGTTTAGTGGTAAATCTCTTCAAGTTTAGTCATTTAGACCACTTTTTATGAATAAGTGTGGTTCTCTTGAAGTACTTGCTTTATAAGTTGGGTCGCACTCGGTCTCTAAGTTTTCGTCTACACTAGCAGCGGGTTCTTGAGTTTCTAATGGATTTGGAGGTGTTGGCACAGGCAATTCGGCACTATGTAGATCAGACAGGTCTAGGTACTTTATGGTGTGTTTTAACTTAGTTGTGACAGCTTCTACAGCAGTCAAACAAAAATAACAGTCTCTTACATAATCTGTTGGTTCCGTCCAAATTATTGGCACAACAAAGAGCGTATGTCTAGATCCTTTAGCCCAACCCAGTGGAAATCTCACACATGTTGCACAGCATATATGGGGGATGAAGGATTTATCTTGATGGCGCACGGGAAAACCAAACTAACCCAAATAATTTTTGGTTACTAATGGTATGAAATTTGTACGCTGAGAGGTAAAAATTAATTCTGCACATATATAACGAAAACTATTTGGGTGATTTAAACACCTTCCTGGCATATTTACAGCCTTAACAAATATCAATAAATATAAATTTATTGATTATGATAGCTATCTAACTTCAGAAATGACATTATTCAAACATCAACACGTATATGAGGTGAAAATGAATATGTAGCTATCGCCAAAAAAAAACGGAGGGTAACTGGAAAAACATAACATTGTTTTTGTAATGAGAGTAGATAAGTACAATCAACTATCAAACAAAATGCATGTGACAAAAACAGTGTTTATTATTCAGTGTAATTATTTCGAAAACCAATACATTCAAATGAATGTATCGGTTTTCAAATAACAAATTGCAAGTTTTCTTTATATTGTTCTATTATTTCAGTTCTTAGAGTATTTGACTTTGATATATTTTTTCACAATTTTTTCACAAGTAGTTCATGTTTTGGGAATAGTCATAAGTCAAACGTTACTTATTCATGTGAATATTGGAGATGATCCAGCTCCTCCATATTTTCTAGGATGGTCGCATTGGCTTGAACTTGGCTTGAACTTGAACTTGAACTTGCTCGCTGGTTCGACTCCAGCGCTCGGATGGTTAATTTTCTTTCTTACTGCTGGCTGTATTTACTTTCTACCCCACACATACACATATACACATACGCATACACATATCTAAACTTAAATGTCTGTGATTGTTTCTAAAATAAGATAGTAAAATCTGAGAATGAATTAAACCCCTCAGTCACGCCAATTAAAGGCTGGATAAAGTCGGATGCCTTCTGAGAAGTGTTTTATTTTGGTCACTCGTCTGTCGGTAGACTTCATGATAGACTTATGGGTAAGCACATAACCAAGGGTTGATAGCCTGAGGAGGCTGCCGGATTGTGATTAGAGGCTGACTGATGACCACAGTTCAGAACATACGTTAAGCTGTAGGTCCAGTCGCTAAACAGCGTTACTTGCGCAAGGGCCTCTAACCCTAAAACCTTTAAACCTTTTCTATTTTTCTAGGCAAAATATCATATCACAGACAACATGCGAAAACATGAAAATATGAAAAATGAGTCGATTTAAAGCCGGCAGACACAAAACGATCATGTTGAGATATTTTAACCACTTTTCGGCATATTCTGCAGTTTGAACTGTTATTGATCTATTTAGATCAATGATTGATACTTACGAAATCTTGCAAACTATGTTTTTATAACTGATTGTTTCACTATTTGTAACAGTTACTCTGGCAAGTTTATCAGACTTAAAACTTAAACTTGTCTTGTCGTCTGACGCTCACAAAGTACTGTTTTCATTTTATATTATTGCAAATTAATAAAACATTCGATGGCTTTAAAATTTTTGTTTAAATATATCAACACTTAATGTTAAATTTACTCAAAGATTCAACTCAAGACAAACTGTATATATAAATAATTACAAATAAACGTTCATAACAACGATTATTATTTGGAAATGATGCTGGGGAGTATTTAACATTAAGTCGACAACAATTTATCAACAGATAAATATTAGGAACAAATTTAAGCTTGCCAACCGCTATCCATAACTATCAAAATAGCAAATTTTCAAGGACATTTTGCTAAAATGGCAATCTCAATTTTTGCAGATGCATCTGCACAATTTAAGAGAGTAAGACAAATCTTTTGATTTTTGTTTAGTTTAAATAAAAACAAATCCAAACGGATATGTTTTCGACTATGAAAATTTTAATAACTTATTTAATAACTAACTAACTAACTTGAATTGACGACCATCAATTTTATATTTCCAAATGTCCGATATCCATGAGTTTCATTGAACAATCATTCGTCAACCTAACGCAAATGTTTCAGAACTACACGTTACAGTTTTAGGATATGTAGATAAAGCGGTTAAGAATGCTGAAAATGTTTTTTATTACCAAACCAGGCACCTTGTTGTGTGCTCGATTACATGTTCCTCGGCTTATTTTCTCTAAGTTTTAACCTGAAAAGCTCTTTAAATTCAGCCTAAAAGTTTAGCAGAGTAAAATCTGATCTATTGACCAGGCTATATCTTCAGAATAAGCATATCCCATTTATAATATGTTTAATCATCTACAATAAACATATATGTCAGCAAAAATTTCAAGAAGTCTGTCTAAAACACTAACTATTTGATACTCCAATCTTATTATATTAATTACTGACAACCCAATTAAAAATATGCCTTACAAACAGCTTTAAATAGCCATAAGATATTCAGATCACAAACTAGGCGGAAACTTTTGAAAAGCTCAACGAGGAATACGAGATGCACCCTGTTTCCTTAGTATTACCGGGCATGATAAAAATAAATAGACAAAGAGAGTTCATTGAAGAAAAACAACGTTAAAAAGTACACTGGATCCCTTCAGAATAATAAAGCATAAGATTAATAACAATATAAACGGAAATGTTTATAAATACTTCATATGATTTCTTAATAAACGATTAATCATTTTTAATAAATAATTGATCAAATAATTTGTTATATATTTTTAAAAGTATTATTCGCTGAAACCTGTGGGGCACTGTGGATTTGCAATATTGGCGTTTTATTTGGGAGAGCAATTGTTTTAGATATTTGGGGCAAACGCAGCAAGTAACGCAAGGCAAACACATAACTGGGAATAGAGAGGTTTAATGCATTTCCTGGCCTTGTGATCGAAGAAACACCTTAGGCATTTGTGCTTTGTAAAACAGTTGATGGCATAGTGGCCAAGCTAGAGACAATGGCGGCACTGAGCTAGGGTTCAGTTGGATTTTAAGAGAAAGGCTGAGATTACACAGATGAGTTGTTACAAATGGCTTTTTCTGGTCGAGAAACTTTGACTTTGATCAGGAGCAGTTTTATGTTGGCATGGGGAGCATGGCTTCTTTGGGGGTAAAAAGTTTGGGCTACAAGGTCTTTCAGAATATCTACGCTACGGAAAATTATGTTTAAATTCGTATTTTCGGGAAAGTAGGGGGTGTGATATTGAAAGTTTTGTCTGTCAGATAATGGGTGATTTGGCGGTGATAGCCTGTCGTGTTGGGGAATAATTAGATTATGACCGACCAAATGCTTGGATATTTAGAAACACGGGGGTTCTTACACATACCTCATGGCCTAACCCAGTCGTTTGCCTTTAGCTGGTTTACTTGCGTGGAGCTTGAGCCCGTCTGATGACGAATGTAACGCTAGAACCCGGTTCCGGGAGACAGTTGATTGAAGCTATGGTGGCGGCTGAACGAAAACAAACGTGTCAGTTGTGTAGGAAAAGTATATATACAAAATCCTAATGGGTGACTTTAAACCCAAAAGTGGAAGAGCAAGAACTGGTGAAAATGTAACTGGCCCATATAGAAGTGGTGAGCGGAACAATAGAAGTGACATATTGGTTGATTTCTCTGAAGGACAAAAACTTCCTACTCTGAATTCGTTCTAAAAGAAAAAAAATAGCAGAAAATGGACGTGGAAGAGTCTATCTGGACCCACCAGTGGAATTGACTACGTCATGTCCAATTATAAAACAATATTTTCTAATTGTACTGTCATTAACAATTGTAATGTTGTAAGTGGCCATTGAATGGAACGAGCAAAAGTTAGCACAAACTATCGAAGAGAGCGCGAAAGAATGGTAAGGTCAAAGAAGAGCGAAGTGGATTTTAGGAAACTGCTGGAGAAGGACAGCGATTTTGAGATTGCTTTGAAAATTTTATTTACAGTTATATGAAGATCAGAACCAGTCAAACGCAACGATACCCACACAAGGACAAATGCCAGATATCCTAATGAAGGAAGAGATAAATGCTATAGAATCGATGAAAAGCTTCAAGGCTCCAGGAAAGGGCAGATAAAATGCTTTTTTACATAAAACACTGGCAACGTTATACTCAAAATGCAGAAAAGAACAACAAATACCTGAGTTATGGAAAAATGCAGAAGTAATTATTTTATATAACAAAGGAGCCCAAGAAGATTTAAAGATCACCCTCCAATAAACCCCTTATTGGTTATGTATAAAGTTTTCACCAAGATAATATCTAAAAGAATACTGAATGATGCACACCCAAAAGGGCAAACAGGATTCAGAAGTGGATTTAGTACAATGAATCACGTCCAGGTTATTCAGCAGGCCATAGAAAGGCACAACAAATATACCGTTTTTGATTTCATGAACTACGAAAAAGCATTTGACTCAATTTCAAAGCAGGCCATTATGGATGCATTGCTTGGCCAGGATGTAGACAAAGCCTATGTAGATCTATTGGGATCAGTATATGATGAAGCTACAGCGACAGTTCACCTTGATGATCTTGAAGTTGGAATTAATCTAGAGCGGGGTGTATGGCAGCGAACACCGTACCCCGTAAAAATCATCAACGTCATGAGCGATGAGGAGCTCATTTTCATTTAAATGGAAATAAGTTCCACACTTAATAACTTAAGCACTGAAGATGAGTGCTGCCTATTTTTATGTTAATTATTAAGAAAAAATGTAATCATGCTTCTTAGAAAACGTCCATTTCCCGTGGACCACTTTGTATAATTGACACAATTTATTTGAGTACAAATCAAAAAATACTTAACAGAGCTAGTATCAACACACTAACATTTATGTTTTTTTCACTTCAGTTTGTTTCGGTTTCTTAATACAATTATTGCGAGCTGTAAAAATAACCGGGACAAATTGCAATAAATTGGCGTAGAAGTTTTAATCTATTTTCGAAAGAGCTTTTAATACGGTTTAGCTTGATGTTAGATTATATTAACTTTCTTCGGCAAGAAAAAATAAACAAATTTATTCAAGGAAGATCATAAAGATTTAACGTAAATTAGGGGAGAACGTCGAGGAAGGACCCCTTTCTGTAATCCAGATGCCTGAAGGCGTCAAAGATGTCGACTTCAAAGATATATGAATGATAAAATGTTATTATTAGGTGGGGTAACACCCATTTCAGTAGGTGTTTAAGTTGACATGAATGTAGTGTTGAAATATGGCGGAAACCAGTTTACACCCTCTGAGTTATTTGAACATTTCTTTTTATTATTATTAAAAAAAGGATTTTTTCTATTAAACTTCTTATTGTTTAACTCATTTGGCATAATGAAACTTAGATTGTATAGTTTTTGATTTAAGAGCGCATAATAAAGCTCAATTAATTGAAATTGTCAAAGGGTCAAGTCTGAAAAACACGCCAAATGCGATAAAATCACCCAACCCAATAGTTTTTACCCAACCCAAAAGTTTGACATTGTTGACTGAATACGTACTCAGAACGTTTTGCCATACGGACGCTATTTTTGTTTAGTAACTTGAAAACAGTCAAGAAATGGAACTAACTCCTGAAAATTTTCGTAACATGATTAACTCACTTCGACTTTTGGCGATGAAGCACCATCTAAATGCACTGAAAAATGACTGGTTTAGTGAATTTAATCGTAGCCGTTGTTCGCTCACGGATGAATTTAGAAAAGGTCGTCCAAAATCGGTTATTGTGCCAGAAAACATCGATAATGTGCGTGAACTAATAAATCAAGATTATCATGTGGCATACTGTGAAATTGAGGCATCCCTGGGCATTAATATGACAGGCATACCCAGATTTTACATAAACATTTGTTCGTGAAAAATATTTGTGCGGGTTGGATTCCACATAATAAAAAGGCTCTTGTCGATTGGTTTAAAGAAATGCTTAAAAAATACAATCGTGGTGCAAAAGCCGTGTATAACATCTAAACAGGTGCCGAATCTTGGATTTATGCGTGTGAGTCTAAAAGTAAACAGCAGTCGACTGTATGGGTCTTTCAAAATGAGCCAACCCCAACAAAAGTTGTTCGCGAAAAAAGCACTTCCAAGCAAATGGTGGCTTGTTTTTTTTTTGGGATAAATGGGCATGTGGCCACTAAAAAATCATAGAACGGTTAATTCTGAATGGGGCAATTTGTTTGTCAGAAATTTTTGAAGAAATATAAAAAAATAACCAACGACGCAGGATCATGATTCTTCACCATGACAATGCGGGCTCTCACACATCGGAACGAACAACTACATATTTGACCGGTCAAAACATCAAATTGATGGGTCGTCTGCCGTATAGTCCTGATTCAGCACCCAATGATTTCTTTTTGTTTCCGTCCGTAAAGAATTAACTACGTGGTCAACTATTTTTGTAATGCCAGAAGAAGCGGAGGATGCATTGAAATGTATGCTTTGGAGATACCTTAATTGAAATGGAAAACACGCTATGAAAATCGGTTTAAACGTGTCCAAAAGTGTATCGATCATCGCGGAGAATATTTTGAAAAACAATAAAACCATTTTCAATAATAAATATTTGTTTGTATTTATTAGTCCCGATACATAAATAGCAACTCTCGTATTTATATTTCCTTCATTATAGGATCTCATCGCTGAAGGAAAATTTGTTTGCATATTCAGCTGGTTTGATTGTTGTACAATTTGTTCATACAAAGGTATGAAGACGTTTTTCTAAACACAAAGTGAAGGCGAGAAATTACTGTTGTATAATATATCAAAGAACCTGAAGATTAACAAAAATATCAGTGAATGCCGTTTTCATCAACAAATCAAAAAGTTCTAAAGATAATTCATATTAGTTACGATCGGCGTCATGAATCCTGACACAAGTTTTTATGTTACCATACATCCCATGGGTCTGCTAATTCTTTAGCGCATTCACATACATGCATCTTTGGAAATAATATAATATATTCTCAATATTGTAATTAATATTGCAACATAATAGTTATTATTAAATCATAAGGCATTACTTCTCTACAAGGGTAACCACTTTTACATTTATTAAACTAGAAAACAAAACAATGCAACACTATTAGATTCATTTTTTAATGTTTTAGGCCACCATGTCTGTATTATGTAACCATATTAAAATCAAGAAATTTTACTTTTATTAAGAAATTAACCGCAAATTAAGGTACCGCAATGTTATTATAACACACATCTGCGAGGCATAGGCCAAATTAGATGAAACATGTCTTCTTATAGTATGGTCACTGAGGAGCGTTGTAAAATGGTCACTCAGGAGCGTTGCAAATTAATTTAAAGTTGAAACTACAGTTTGCCCTGGCTACCAGGGCAATCACTCAAGTCCTCGACTAATGCTGTTTCACACATATTCCATTGGCGATAAATCTGGGGATTTTACTTTGTGTCACTATCGAAGCCTTTACAAAAAACCGCATTGTTTGACTGGCAGCTATTGTGATAATTTGGACGATGACTAATTTGGACACTTTTCACCCAGAAAACCTCTGAACCTTCTATATCCATCATGATCATCTAAATAAAATCTAGACTCATCACTATAACCGTTTCATTTTAGGTAACATTAAATTCTAGCTCTGTACAATTATATGCAGCGAACCACCAAGTAAAACTATAGGGCGATTTTTTTAATGCGTCCGACCTTAAAATTTAAATAAAGCAACAATCAAATTAGATGCCTTGAAACTATATTTATTTTGTATGAAGTAAAATTCAATACAATTAATGTTTGCAAACAATTTCGGACAAATGTCCACCGCGGCTACTTCTGACAAAGCGCATTCTGTAAATCAAATGTTCGACCACTTTTTCAAGCAATTGGGGTCTTATGTCCGCAATTGTTCGAGTTATGTTGGGTTCCAAGACGTCAATAGTTGCTCGTTTATTAGCATAGACCGAAGATTAAACATAAACCTAAAGAATAAGATAATTCATGACCATTGGTTTATGACCATTCATGTGATTCATGACCTTGGTGGTCCGTTCCTCGAAATAATTCTCTAGCCGAATTTTTCTCTCATTAAATCGGTTGTTGCGTGGATTGTATAACATATAGAGCCATCCTGTTGAAACCACATTTCCTCCAGATCAATACCATTCAAATTCAAAATTAAATAATCCACGTCGTCGAATAACACAGTCCAACTTCCTGGGAACGACGATGAATTAACAAATTTGGATTTTCATCAATCATCAATCATCACTGCCAGCACAGCAGCAATATTTTTTTCCAAACGCACATTTTTTTGTCTCATTTATGTTATAATATTTTAAAATTATGTACATTTTAGAGGAAAACATAAAAATTAGTATGTCAACGAATTACGTTTCTTTGGAGTCCACTCTGTCTATATCTTGTATCTTAGATCCTTAAATTGTCATCTGAAATATTTTAATGGCGCGTTCTGCAGTGAATATGTAGAGATTTTTTATAATATAGTTAATCATTGTTAGGTATACAGTTATTATTTGTTGTCCACAAAACCCTCACATTAAACTAAAGAAAAACCAAAAATTGACAAAACATCTCAAATGTGGTTTTGTTATTGTTCGTTTGGTAACTCTTATAAATCGACTTTTCTGATCTTTCTAAAATTTAGTTTAAGATACTTTTCAAAAAGTACGTTTCACTTTTAAGCATTTATGCTCCAAAATAAAATTATTTTTTTCAAGAACGCTCTTTGAAAACGCTGACGTGAAAATTGCGTCATTAATCGTTAAACACTAAATAACAAACATTCATTTGCAAGATTTAATGGGAAAGATCGGTTCTAAAAATTTAAGAGGAATTCATTGTGCACGAGTCCCTGACGTCGTAAATTTTGTACGGAATAGGCAATAATCTTCTATTTAGCTGCATGGTGGTGTTTATCTACTTTTGTACAGAGCTTTATGTATGCGTATTTCAGACTAGAGTCTTAAAATAATTTGGTTCTACTTGTTAGTTAGACTAGTTAGATAAATTCTATCACATATCCTATATTAAATCATGAAAAGAAATACTCTTAATGAATTTTAGCGGATACATTAAAAATTGTATCGGGTTGTCTGGAAAGTTCGTAGGAATTTTCCATTAGTTTCTATTTTAACTCTTGTAAAGAAATCCTGTGTTGAATTAGTAATGTTTATTTACGTATTATTAATGTATGTGGTATTTACAATGTTTACGTTCAAATTCGATTTAATTAACCTCTAGTTATTCACATTGATTCAAATTTAAAATATCGACCGACAACTTGCATTTACGCTACATTGTGAATTTTTATTTCAAAAATGACAAAAACTGATAGGAAGTTCATGGTGCAAAACTAGTTTGGTCAGTTCAGAAATGGAGATTTTTACTTGGACGGCCGACATGTTCTGGCCGTCCTTCAAGCCCGATGTCGATGAAATAATGGCCACTGGTTGATTTTTGGCCACTTGAAAAAAAATTAGCTACGTCTGCCGATACGATGTGTAAGTGCCTCACGAATTTAGTGATCGAAATCTACTGAACTGAATCTCTTCATGTGATCTTTTGCTGGTAAAAAAATCTGAAGCTCCATTTCTGAAGCGAATGGTAAAGTGTTGAAAAGTGGATTGTGTACAACAACATTTAATTCCAATGTCTGAATGATTGTGGCGTGCGCATATATTTTTTCTTTTTTTTTGGATTTTTCGCCACGATCTAAAACTCAAAAAATATCAAAAATATCTGTTCTTATGTAAATAAATAATCACTGGGTAAAAAACAAAAAACCAAACGGAGAGAAATTTTTCAGTGATTCTTTTCTATAATAAATTTGCCGAACAAACAAAATTTTAAAAATATAAAAAAAATTCTAAAATAAATTCAAACTTTTCAACGCTAATGTTTCGGGAAGTATTCTCCTCCCGTTTTTAAAACGAAAAAGTATTTTCGATTTTTTTTTAGAAATGACAGCTGTTTGAAAAAACTCTGATTTTTATCATGCTTTATTTTAGATAATATTATAAAGAACATGTGTTTGTCAACTTTTACAAAATCGTTTAAGTAAATCTTGAGATATCTTACTCCAGTCTGAAAAAAGTAGTTAAAAAAAACGCAAAAGCAAAAACGCGACGGCGTCAGCGTTTTATTACCAAATATTTTTTAAATTATCTTTAATCTGTGATTCCTCGACCGTACATGAGGTTTTCCATTGTTACCGAGATGGTAACTGGCCTCTTTAGTTTCCTGTTGGGCTCTTATGTTGGCTATAGATCTTCGTTGAGAATCCAAGTACTCCGCAAAACGCAGCGCGCTTTGTAATACATCATCAATACATAATTTGTAATACATTAATATATCCATCATTAAATATACTAGCTTACTATATAAGATCTACTATATAAGATGCAATTTCAACAATTTTTGCGCCACTGCAATGCACTTTTGAAGCACTAAACCAAATGACTGCATTTAGACTTCTCCTAAGGAATTATCTCGATTTCTCTAAGGAATTTTTGTTATAAATGACTGGCCAAAAGAAAAATACCCTTTGTCAAGGCTTTGACCGTTTGAGCCGGTCCGATCGCTACCTGAGTCTCGAGCGGACTATCTGCCGCTATAACTTCGGAAATAATTTAAATTTTGAAATGGTTAAATATATAAAATATTCTTAAAGTATAAACAATTTATCTAGATACAAAATCGATTTATTGAAAATCTGAAGGTGGTGTAACCACTTAAGTACAGTGAAAGATGGAAATGATGCTTTGTATTTGATAGGATTTGACTCAAACACTTTGAGCTTCTTTTACCCAACCAAACTGTTGTAACGTAAACTTTATTTTAAAGGTTACTAGAGTTACAGCGATGGCAGCCGTTCGGTGGAGGCATTTCGGTCGTATGTTATAGATGGATTGCTCAGGCAAATCAATAGAATGTCACCCAGTTCTCCGGAATCATAAAAGATATAAAACAAACCTCAAAACTGGAAAAAGGTTTATTTTCACTAAAAGAACTCAGTAATGGTAATACCTATTTAGTACATACAAACACAAAATTAGGGACGAACATAAAAAAACAAAAATGAAAGAAAATAGACAATTATAACACAAAAAAAATCTAACTCTGGTGACCATAACTACCCTACTTGACTAAGCATATAAAGTGAAAGATTCAATCTCAAATAAACTTTCTTATAGTATAAGGGCTCTGGCCTAGCGTACAAAGAAAATTATAATAATTTATTTTAAATCAACCTAAATTAACTTAAATGAAACCAAATTATGTTGCGTTATTAAACGATGGTAGATAAATTGTGATTTGAGTAATCAGTGATGAATATTAATAAAAATAATAATAAAATAATAATAAAGTAATATCTGGCCTTATCATCTTGTGGTGCTAATCGGCTATACAGTCTCTGGATTGTTCCGTTACCAAGATGCTCGATTACTGAACAGTTTAGTGTTCAAAACGGAAGGAATATCCTGGAAGTGTGCGCTGATTTTATTCTAGCTGCAGCTAAGACTAGTTTTGAGAATTATTATTTATCGGCATAAAAAAACATAAAACACGTTGCTGAAAATGGGGCCGACTGAGAATGGAACAGGATCTGGAAGGAACCCTGTTTGCTTTTTATAATGAAATTAGATTTCTATAGAACTGATATAGTTGATACTTGATGAAAATTCGTTTTAAATAAATACGCTAAGATTTATATCTAAATTTCCACTATATTTAAAATTGTATAGATTACAATTGTTTCGATACACATTGCCTTTTTCAAATGTGAACTATATTAAACTAACAGTAAGAAAAGTAGTTACAACCTGAACTATCCATTGACTTAATAATACCAATAATATACCAATAATACCATAGTTGATGATAGTAGGAAAATCTCAATGTCTAGAAGTGCAATATAAATTTAGGAAGGGTGAACCATTGAAGTTTACCTGGTCATTTAGCATTTTTTTTATTAATATCCAGACTCTCTAAGATATTTAATTTTTAGATTTATTTTTATTATCTAACATTTCAAAATAATCATTGAAAGTATGATTTTCTAATATTAAGTGGTTAGCTTAATGAGAATTATTTTGTTCCTTATTATAACTTCTTTTATGTTTCTTGAGTCTAGTGGAAAATGACCTTCCTGTTTGTCCGACATAGAGCTTTAAATATGAACCGCACTCAATGAAATAAAGTTCTGATTCATTAAGTTTATTCGTTTAACTTTTATCGTTTTATTGAAGCGTCCTAGACTATTGTTTATTTTTGATAAATGTTTAGAAACTAATTTGGTAGCTTTGGTAATCTTGTCATCCTTATTCACAAAAGAGTTTTGCATTTCATTTGTTTATACCTAGATTACTAAATATGCCAATGTTAATAGACAATTATAACAAATAACTGAATGTCATCAAACAGATCGCAACAATGTATACGATCCAAATATTATAAATAAAATAATTAATAAAAAATGTAATCTTAAGTTAATATATCCTGTCAATAACATTAAGAATGCAGCTTACAAAACAGTTTTCATTTGAGTTTCATCATGAAAATAAATCTAAAAAAACTATTTTTGCTGTTTTGATCAGGTAGACTTCCTAATCCTTCCGTTGTTAAATTTATATTGCACTTCTAGACATTGAAGAAAAATGGATTATCCTACTATGGATCCCCACTATCATTTATGGTAATGTTATGGTATTTTCTATGGACAGTTTAGGTCATAAATACTTTTTTGCTGTCTTGCTGTCGAAAAAAATATAATACATATATATAGTGGAAATATATAATATAGTGTAAATTTAAATTTAAATTTTAGTTTGCTAATTTAGTTTATATTTTGTTTGCGTTATTATGATGGGCATAGAAGAGTCAGACTTTTTCAGGATGAAAGGTAAAATATAAAGGCATAAAAGTTTCCCGTTAGAATTGCCATTCTATCAAATCTCAACGATCACTCAAGGGATTATGATAGGTCTAGCAATATGCGTGGGAAGCAGGTCACTCCTAATAACCATGAAGTGAAGTTTAAATGTAGGCAGTTATCTAATACTTATTTTATATTTAACGCCAGACCGCATACAATTTGTTAAACGGTGTAGTTTTTAGAAGATTATATGGTGGGGACACTTAATTGACCGCCGAGATTTTCACATGTATCGTCGATAAAACATGTATGGGATACCATTGGTCAAACTCCTAATATATTGCCCCAGTTGTCACCAATATTAAACCAATTAGAAATATGTATACAAGTACCTGTGATACCTTGCCACAAGACAACATAGAGCATCTATAGTAACGGGGTAGAACCAGAAGTACCCGACTTAACGTATTTATGGCGGTTGTTGTTTGAAAAGAATGACTACGGTAGAAAGTACCAACAGTACCAAAAACAGAGTCATGAGGATATTTTAATCAAGTGTTTGGCGAAGAGTTTTTGCGTCGATTCATACCATGGATAAAAAATGGGTCAAATACTTTACACCTGAGGCAAAGAAACAGTCAAAGCAATGAACTGAAAGGGGAGAATCAGCTTCAAAGAAGGCGAAGACAGTTCCATCTTCCATCAGACAAGGTTATGGCGTCAGTTTTTTAGGATGCGTGTGGGACAATTTTTATTGATTATTTTCAGAAACAAAAAACAACCAACGGCGAGTATTATGCGAACTTATTGCAGTATTTGGGTGATAAAATCAAGAAAAAATGGTTGCATTTGGCAAAAAGAAAGTTTTGTTTCATCAAGACCAACTCACACATCCGTTATCGCGATGGTCAAAATCAATGACTTAGAGTTCGAATTGCTTCCTCACGCACCCTATTCATCAAATTTAGCCCCTTCGGATTATTTTGTGCTTCCAGACTTGAAAAAATAGCTGTGTGGTAAAAGATTTGCCAACAATGAAGAGGTGGAGTCTGCGGTTAATGGCTATTTTGAAGAGTTCGACAATTCTCACTATAAATAGGGAATCGAAGCTATTGAACATCCCTCGAAAAAGTGGATCGAGTTAAAAGGAGACTATGTAGAGAAATAAATATATTTTTTCCCAAAATTTATTGTGTTTTCTTTGTTAGGTCGGGTACTTTTGGGACTACCCTCGTAATATACCCTCGGTCCATACCTCGCAGGGTTATAATAATTGTGGTGGTATTAGAATAACTACCATTATTATATCTGGTTGTATCAAAAGAATATCATAAATTTGTAAATGTTGTACACAAACATTAAAAAAATATACCCAATAAAATATATTTTTCATTGAATTACATTTTTTTTGGTTCTCCAGTATATTATGTTTTTGTTTATTAGATTAAAACAAATAAATATGGTATTAAAATATATTCAGAATTATCATATATTTTAAATTTCTGGTAAAATTAGAATATAATATTTAACATTTTAATAAAATAATATTTGGTTACCAATTTGGAATTATTGAATATATTATATCTAAAATGTTCAAAAATAATTTTAATATATATTAGGCTAATTATTCAATCCAAACTTAAAATACAATTTGAATGAGCGTTAAATTAATTGTGAGTGTGAGTGATTAATTTTTATTCGTTTGACGGAAAACAGCCACATCGTTATTTAAAATTCAAATTATATTAGGGGGTAAACTGCTAAACTATATCCAAATATTTGCAAGTACAATTCATTATTGTATTCAAAGGGTTAATCTTATTGGTAAACTAACATTTTGTGTGGATCGGCGATAAATAATTTGACCCCGAGACTTATCACGGGAAAGAGAAACAAATATTTTCGACAAAGAGTAAATCGGAAAAATAGGTATCAAATTTGTTAGAGATTTGCAGATATATTAATAAAATGTTTTCGTAATAATGTTGGGCGTAGGGATAAAATAACATAATTAATAAATACGAACAGTCAGGTAAAAATCGACACAGCTGGAGATGACAATCAGTAAACAATACAGAGAACAAGGCTCCACTCCGGACACGAGCGGCCGGACGCAATCAGACACACAAGTGCAAACGTTGATGAACAAAATATACGGAAGAAATTCGGAAAGTAAGAAGATATAAGGGGAAGAAAACAAACGAAAGAGGAATAAAGATAATCCAGAAGGAACATTGGGAAGAAGTAAAATTCCAAAAGGTACAACAAAAGCATCAAAGATGGATGAAATGAAGAAAATGTTTGAAGAAATGATAAAGGAAATACATGAGATAAAGAGAAACTAACAGAATAGTGAGAAAAAATAGAGGAACTGTTAAGAGAGAAAAGAGAATTGACAGGTAAAATTGAAAAGCTAGAAGATAGGATAAAAGCACTAGAGAGAAATAAGAAGTAAAAAAATCTGATAATGTCGGAAATGTTTATGGATACTCATGATAATAATAATATAAAAGAGACAATGAAAAACTTTATAAGGAAATAACTGGAGATTGAAACCAAAATAAGAAGTGTCAAACAAGATTGGTAACACATGCGTAATAGAAATAGAGAACATCGAAAAGAAAATTAAACGAGCGGCCGGACGCAATCAGACACATAAGTGCAAACGTTAATGAACAAAATATACGGAAGAAATTCGGAAAGTGAGAAGATATCAGGAGAAGAAATCAAACGAAAGAGGAATAAAGATAATCCAGAACGAACATTGGGAAGAAGTGAAATTCCAAAAGGCACAAAAAAGCATCAAAGATGGATAAAATGAAGAAAATGTTTGAAGAGATGATGAAAGAAATACAAGAGATAAAGAGGAACTAACAGAAGAGTGAGAAAAAAATAGAGGAACTGTTAATTAATTCAAAATTGAAAAATTGAAAAGCTAGAAGATAGGATAAAAGCACTAGAGAGAAATAAGAAGTAAAATAATCTGATAGTGTCGGAAATGTTTATGGATACTCATGATAATAACAAGATAAAAGAGACGATGAAAAACTTTATAAGGAAATAACTGAATATTGAAACCAAGATAAGAAGTGTCAAACAAGATTGGTAACACATGCGTAATAGAAATAGAGAACATCGAAAAGAAAATTAAACGAGCGGCCGGACGCAATCAGACACATAAGTGCAAACGTTAATGAACAAAATATACGGAAGAAATTCGGAAAGTGAGAAGATATCAGGAGAAGAAATCAAACGAAAGAGGAATAAAGATAATCCAGAACGAACATTGGGAAGAAGTGAAATTCCAAAAGGCACAAAAAAGCATCAAAGATGGATAAAATGAAGAAAATGTTTGAAGAGATGATGAAAGAAATACAAGAGATAAAGAGGAACTAACAGAAGAGTGAGAAAAAAATAGAGGAACTGTTAATTAATTCAAAATTGAAAAATTGAAAAGCTAGAAGATAGGATAAAAGCACTAGAGAGAAATAAGAAGTAAAATAATCTGATAGTGTCGGAAATGTTTATGGATACTCATGATAATAACAAGATAAAAGAGACGATGAAAAACTTTATAAGGAAATAACTGAATATTGAAACCAAGATAAGAAGTGTCAAACAAGATTGGTAACACATGCGTAATAGAAATAGAGAACATCGAAAAGAAAATTAAACGAGCGGCCGGACGCAATCAGACACATAAGTGCAAACGTTAATGAACAAAATATACGGAAGAAATTCGGAAAGTGAGAAGATATCAGGAGAAGAAATCAAACGAAAGAGGAATAAAGATAATCCAGAACGAACATTGGGAAGAAGTGAAATTCCAAAAGGCACAAAAAAGCATCAAAGATGGATAAAATGAAGAAAATGTTTGAAGAGATGATGAAAGAAATACAAGAGATAAAGAGGAACTAACAGAAGAGTGAGAAAAAAATAGAGGAACTGTTAATTAATTCAAAATTGAAAAATTGAAAAGCTAGAAGATAGGATAAAAGCACTAGAGAGAAATAAGAAGTAAAATAATCTGATAGTGTCGGAAATGTTTATGGATACTCATGATAATAACAAGATAAAAGAGACGATGAAAAACTTTATAAGGAAATAACTGAATATTGAAACCAAGATAAGAAGTGTCAAAAACGATTTGTAACAACACATGCGTAATAGAAATGGAGAACATCGAAGAGAAAATTAAGATTTTACAGAACAAGAGCAAGTTAAGAAATTGCAAGGATAAGATATACATACATAACGATCTAACAGATAAGGAGAAGGATATGCAAGGAAAAATTAGAAAAAGAGAAAAAGAAGAAAGAATTAAAGAGAACAAGACCAAGGTGGGATATATCAAAATAATTATAAATTAAAAATTGTGGAGATGGGACAAAGACAAACAAGAACTAATAGCAAAAAACTGGAGGTTAAAGAAAAGGATGGAGTGATAATTACGACCGAAGCAATGGATACTCATACGACTATGCAAATTACAAGATCAAAGGAGCTAAACAATAGAAGAGGAGAAACGAAAAGATCAAATAATAGAACGGGAAAAGAAACAGATCAAAAGGAGGAATACATAAATATGAGACTGGGAACATGGAATGTAAGAAATATTGGAGGAAAGGAAGAGGAATTAGTGGAAGAGATGAGAAAATGTCACATGCAAATTCTGGGAATCACCGAAACAAAAATGAAAGGAAAAATAATAAAGCAGGTACATATACATATAGATACATGAGATATTGGATGTTATTGTCGTGGGTCGAGGAAGGGGAAAGAGCAAGAGAAGGAGTGGGATTGATAATAGTACCAGATATTTTGAAACATATCATAAGGGGAAATATGTTAGTAGCAGAATAATGGTAATAAATTTAAGGTTATTGGGTGAGGAATTATGGACAGTAATCGTAGCATATGGAGAGAATGAGAACGAAGGAAAGATGTATTTTTTGAAAATATACAAAATAAAATTGATGATGGGGCGGAAAATGTGCTCATTATGGGTGACCTAAACGGACGTGTCGGTGATCAAAACGGGGGAGTGGAGAAAGGTATGGGAAGGGAAGAAGAAAGGACAAGAAATAATAATGGAGACAGAAAAATATAACTATGTATAGAGACAACCTGATAATATCAAACACAATGTTTAAACACAGCGAGATTCACAAATACACTAGAGTAGAACCGGGAAAGAGGGAAAAATCAATGATACTACAATGAGATTATTTTCTGATTAGCAAACATACATGGAGAAGTGTGACGTGGAAAAGAGGAAAGAAAAAAAACTGATAAAAGAAGAAAGAGAGTAAAGGAGAAAATAAAAAGCTATAGGCTCAAGGGAACGAGTTACCAGAGGAAATTCCAAGAAATAATAAACAGGAAATTTGAAGAGCATGAAGAAGAAAGAGAAGTGGAAGAAAAGTGGGAGTTTTCTGAGGATGCAATACTGGAGGCCACAAAAGAAAGCTGTGGAACGACAAAAATTGTAAATAAAAACATGAAGAAAACCGAATGGTGAACAAAGGAATTACAGAGGAAGATTAAGGACTATAAGATTACGGAAAAAATATCTGGATACAAAAAAAGATGAAGATCACAAAATATATAAAAAAAACGAAAATAAGTAAAGATAGACGTGAGAAAGCGAAGCAACAATCCTGGATAAGATTTAGCGAAAAGATTACTAAAAACTACAGAGAAACTACAGAGAAATTATCCTACGGAACTCTAAAGCAGCTAAGACAGAAAAATGAGTACACTATGATGAATATAAAAGACAAGAACGGAAATGTAATTACGGAGGAACACAAAATAATGGAAAGATGGAGAGAATATTTTGGAGAACTGACTGACACGAGAACAAGTACACCAGAAGTACAAGAACATCATATAGACGATATTCAAAAAATAGATATGATACGAGAAGAAGAGGTATATGAAGCAATAGATATATTAAAGGTGGGAAAGGCACCACGTAGAGACAGTATAACACTAGAAATGGTAAAATATATGAGAGAGGAAGGAGCAAGAAGCCTGAGAGGATTGTTGAATGACATTATAAGAAAGGTAAATGTCTCAAAAGAATGGAACTCTGGAATCATAGTGCTAATACATAAAGGGGGGTGAGAAGAGAGATTGTAATAATTATAAGGAAATAACATGGACCAACATACCAGGAAAGGTTATGACCAGAATATTGGAGAAAAGGATAAGGAGCAAAATCGAGATGACATTGGACGAAAGGCAGTGTGGATTTAGCAGAAGAAAGAGCACGCAAAATCTACTGTTCATAATAAGACAAACAAGCGAAAAACTAATAGAAAAGAACAGAGATATACATATCTGTTTCATAGACTTTAGACATAGACAAAAGTTTTTGATCGAATTAAAAGAGAGGACATATGGAAAAAGTTAGAGAAACGAGAAATAGATAGGACAGTAAAAGTAATAAAGACTATGTACAGAGACAACTAGAACTTTGTGACGACAAACAATTGACGACAAACAATGAGGAATCGAAGGAATTTGCGACAACTATCGGAGTAGACGAAGCATTAAAGGAAGCAAATAAAAGCTTGCATGGAAATTGCAATAGATAAAACTGACCGAATTGATGTTTGCAGATGATACGGCTATAGTAGCTGATACCGAAAAAAACCTTCAGCACAACTTAGAAACTTTGAACGAAGAGCTGACAAAAATTAACATGAAAATTAATATACCCAAGACAAAGAGTATGATCATTTCCAAAGTAAACAAGAAATATAACATACAATTAAATGGAAAGCTAATAGAACAAGTAAAAAGCTACAAATACCTAGGATCGACAATCGAGAGCAAAGAATGGAAGGAGAAATAAACGATAGATTGGGAAAAACCGGAAAAATGTTCAACATGATGAAGACAACTCCCCTTGGAAGGAAAGAAATACGGAAGGAGATAAAGACAACGGTGATTAAAAATGTAATCTGACCAATTATAATGTACAGTAGCGAGACATGAACTCTGGCAGAAAGACTCGTATAATTGCAATGGAAATTAGGTTTCTGAGGAAAATAGAGAACAAAACATAAAAAGACAGAATTAGAAATCAAATAATTACAGAAAACCTACAGATTAAACCCATAAATGATAAAATAGCAGAAGGGCAACTAAGGTGGTTTGGATATGTGTGTCGCATGCCGGAAAACAGACTGAAAAGTGTGTACGAAGCGCAGTGCAAGGGAAGCACTATAAAGGAAGGCCAAAATGAACATAAAACGATGGGATAAGAGAAAAGGCTGGAAAAAGGGGCATAATATGGGATGAAATTAAAAAACTGACAAAGAAATGGAGAGATATGTATAGAAAATAACCTCAACTTCACATGCCTGACACCTAACGGTATAAAGACATACATAGGATTAAGTATGATCAAACCAAACCATCAAACGAGGGCGTGGTCTCGAATCGACTTCATTTGATACATTTTCGGTTATAAAATCTTACATCTACTTCACAATTATTTCCCATCTTTAGCAGCCTCTTATAGGATTACCACATAAACAAAAGGCTGTATCCCTTCCTGCAGGTGTTCCGTAACGTACGACTAACAATTTTTTTAATTGCACCGTAAACGTCGAATAGTTTACGCGTTGAAAAAATTACGTACACCGCTCTTCGTGATAGTATTGTTTTACAATATCGTCTAACAAAGTTCGTATTTTCTATATTTTTATTATTTAAAATGGCTCTTAAGTGAAGACCGACCAGTGCTCAGGGCAAAGCTGCGTCTATAACGGAAATTTTGGAGATGTTTACGAAGAACTGCTTACCTCCTTATTGTGTGGGACAGGGCGTCGTGATGACAGACTTTTGAGGAAAATGTTCTTTCAGACAATAAACGAATTCAAAATTTGATAAATACGAAATTAAACTATATCCACTATTAGATGCAATGACATTTGGGATAGACCAGATGGGTCGTATCAGTTGAGCAACGCGACAATAGATGTAATAAAGAGATTGATTACACCAATTTCAGGCACAAGACAAAATTTTACCATTGATAATTGGTACACCAACATTCCTTTGGTAGAACATTTAGCCAAAAATCATAAAATTTCAGTTGTAGGCACGTTGGGTAAGAATAAAAAGGAAATACCCGAATGCTTCACAGCAAAAGGCAAACCTGAATATTCTAATCATTTCGGATTTTCTGACTGGACTACATTTGAGTCGTATGTGGCAGAAAAAATACTAGATTTGTGGTTTTACTATCATCACTTCATTGTGCAGGTGAATTAGATGAAAGTACAAATGAAAAATGGAAGCCACATAACTTTTTATAATAAAACAAAAAAAAAAAAAAATAGTCGATGAAATTAATATCCGTTCTGAAACTGTTTTGTATTTTCCTGGAATTATTATTTGTGGATGGTGATAATCCTCATATGACTTAATATTTATATCACATTATCATGTATTAAGATTATTTAATCTTATATAATTCCTAATATTTTTAACGATATTTAGTACTTCTTTATATTCTATTAAAAAAAAACTTTTTTTCAGCAAGGTAGTTGCTATACAATATCTAGGTGGCCTTTTGATTTTAAAGCCAGAACCTTGTCTGGCTCATCGTATTTAGAAAAAAATCTTATAAAATAATAAAAGTCTTATAAAGTAGTATAAAAGAAAATAACATTAGTTAATTAGAATTCACAAATCACTGCATCATTTGACACACTGGAAGGTGTCACCAACCACTCGGTTTCAAAATCTTAGACACTAAAATATTTCGAACTTTATTAATTTTTTAACGATATAATTTTAGTATAATAATAAATTACGATAGTTCTTGATTTATAAAAGAGGCAATGAAATATATTTTAGCAACCACTTATATGAAATATATTATAGGAAAAAGTATACAAATAAATAGAAAATTAATAAACAACGCTGAAGAAATGGGATAAAACGGTATAGGAACAGGAAACCCCTATAATTATATTATATTTTGTATTAGAATAATCAAGAAAGAAGAAAATGTTCCCAGAAGAAAAGTATGTTACAGTGAGAGTGCAAGATGTAAATTTTAAATAAAACATGGTTTTCTGTAGCAAAGTATTGAAATATTTGATGGAATATATTCCATTATGTGTGGAACAACACATCCAGTAAATGGCTGCCACCGCTTTGGTAGCACACTAGCGTGTCGTACCCTTCTGGAGGAACTTTCAATAACGGTTTTGTGTATAACCTTAAATCTGACCTAACCTAACCTGAAATCTAAAATCCTAACCTAACCTGAAACCTGAAATTTTAGAAAACCACACACAAAAAAAGTCCATTGGTCAATTATGATCACCAAAAAGGGAGATCACCAGAATCACCAGAAAGGGAAAGAGACAAGATCAGAAGAAGGGACAAAGGACTGGGTTATCATGTCAGGATAATATTCACCATTTACTGTTAATGTATTACCTGTCTTGTTTTCAGAGAAAAATGATCCAATGATTTCTCCAGCCACAATACACACCAAACAGTGACCCGTTGGGGATGCATTTGTTTTCCATGAATCATTCGTGGATTTTCTGAGTCCCAAATATGACAATTGTGTCTATTAACGAAGCTATCGAGATGAAAATGAGCCTCGTTCCTGAAGATGATTTTGTCCACAAAATCGGCATTCATTTCTTGTTATTCAATGATCCAATTGATGAACTCTGTTCGCTGTGCATGGTCTATTGGCAGAAGTTGTTTAGTCAATTAAACTATGTAAGCATGGATATGCAAATTTTTAGTGAGAATGTTGTTTAGTAAAATTCAGAAATGGATACCAAGAGTTCTGGCTGCAGAAATCAACACCAGCTCTCTACCCTAGATTGTGGACAATAATACTGAAGTTTATACTGATATTAACAAATTATTAAAACTCCAAGACCCTCAACAATCTCATAATTTTATTAATTTTTTATCGATTTTGTGTTTATTTTTAAATTTGTAATAAATATTTTTTTACTACACTTGATGGTATTTTTAATTAACTTTTATTTGTGATTCTTAATAGATAGACAGACAAGTAAAATATGTATAGATAATGTACACAATTTTACAGTACAATGTTTTAATATTTGATATAATTAACTATTATGGAAGAGGAGGCGTTGGGATTTTTTGTATCTTATAAAGGCGGTGGTGATACAGAAAAGCTTGGGAACCACTGGGTTAGATGGAACTTTCTATTTTTATAAATACGTAAAATACACAAAAATAAAGTCATCTTCATGTAAACTCACAAAAAATTATTTGGAATACGGCTTCCTACATATATTTTAACTATTAATAGATTATGTAATAATAATTTTCAATAAATCTTCTTTTACCAACGTCATAAATTTTGTTATGTTCATATATACAATATTTGCAATTTCGTTCACAGTGTCTTCTAGCGAACAAGCAAATTTTAAATTTAGTCATGAATAAATTTCATTAAAAACTGGTCCCATCGATAATAAAGCAATTCCAACATGTCCGTTTTAATATTAAAACAGATGCACCAAATTCTGTTAACAGTCCCTAATACTAAATTGATATTCAAAATTTACTAAGCTGGATTACGAAGTATTTTACGGGTTGGTATGACATTGAATATTGAGTGGAATGTGGAAATTTTAATCCAGACTTATTAGATGCATGCATTCATAGTGCATATTAGTATGCGTTTATTAAAACCCGAAGTTGGATTGTTAGTGAAGTGTAAGTATATACATTAGATATTCATACATTCGTTCAGTAACTTTCAGTCTAAGTCAGTTTCCTGATCTTTTAAAAGGATGATAAAACTAATTTACATGATATTGGGTCAATTCTTCTATTGGAACCTTTGGTGTAAAACACGAAAGTTGAAGAGATTCACCACCAAACACCAAATCACTTTTTTGTACTTCTCGACGCATATTTCGCTAACCATGTTAGCATTATCAGGAGATGATTTAATCTAGATGATATTGGGTGGTAATTAAAAATATTAAGTAACATGTAACTAGAAACGAAATAGATTATGAAGCCAAGGAAAGAAAATATCGCAGAGTTGCTCCAAACAAGACATAACATGGATATATAGGGCGTGATAGACAAAACAACAGAAAACCAGGAAGACAGACAAGAAATAGAAGAAGGGTAGTTTAAAATGGAAGAGCCAACGGAAGCGATAAAAGAGTTAAAGAACGGAAAAGCACCTGAGATCGACAAAATTTCAACAGAAATGGTGAAGAATATGGAGAAGGGCAGATTGCAGATGCTTCTAGAAATTTCTATTAGCTTGGGATGAAGAAAAATACCAGAAGATTGAGAAGTTGGCCTGGCCTGATAGTGCCTATATTTAAAAGTGCAGACGATAAAGACTGCAGAAACTACAGAGAAATAATGTTGTTGAGCACAATACTAGAGTTATTTGAAAAAAATATAGAAAAAAAGATTTAGGAGAGAAATAGAATCGACCTTGTCAGAAGCCCACAGTTGGTTCAGAAAGGGAAGGAGTACTCATGGCCATATATTTAGACTGAAATAAATCATAAACACACACAGCGTTTTACCGAGAGCTATAAAAAAAATGGGAATACCTAAATAAAAGAAAAGTAAACAGAAAACTGATAGGGCTTACCAAGTATCTATACAATACGACCAGAAACAGAGTAATCGTCGTTTAATCCTGGTGAACCATCATCCAGTACGGCAAAATTAAATATTCACATCAAAAAAGTGTTGCTTTGTAAATGGTGGTATTAGCTGGGCATTGTGTATTATGACTGGTTCCAATCTGGTCAAACTGTCACTGCTGACCGAACACTAGCAAGGGAAGAAGGGAACGAAAAACTCTAGAAACGATCACTCAATTGGAAGTTTTATTGCACTCGGCGTATTCTAAAACTGGACTCCTTCGGATTTTCATCTTCTCGATCTCTATAAAGGACATGCAAAAAAGTGGAAGTAATTTTTATTGACATTTAAAAAACTAATTTTGAAATCCCGGTCTCATTTTGTCTATTAATATTATTCTAGGGTCTATTAATATTATTCTATATTGGCTGCTTTTATTCAAAAATAAGTAAATTTGATAGGACAATTGCCGTAAAGTAGCTCTTCGAACAGAATATTTTTTTATATTCACATAAAGTAATGTATAACTTGACAGATGTGTTATGTGATTCTGTCTCTTCATATCAAGTAATTAAAAATTGGCGTCGGGATTTTAAATTCCCGAGGGAGTCTGGTTAATACGATGTGGGAACATCGAGACCAGCCCTGATCACATAAAATTTTAATTTGGTACATGACATGTGGTTTTTTGGTCGGTCGAACGACTGAAAAAATATGTTATCATAAATTGAGTTTTAAAATGTAATTTTTATAGTGTGTCCGAAATTCCGATAACGGGTCGCTGTTACACGAACTGTGAAGTTGCACGCCTCTATTGTCACAATTATTCAGTATAGTCTGATATCAGTATAGTATTGACAAAAATCCAAATTTATCAATTCCTCTTCATTCGCAGGAAGTTGGGCTTTGTTATTCGACTACATGAAACATTTTGCATAAAGATCTTGGTCTGGTGTCTTATAAGATCTAGCTTGTTCAATAATTCAAACCCAAGACCATTGCTTGCATCGTACTTTCGGTGAATGGACTCAAAATCAATTGTAATTTGACCCAGAATTTAACGGCAAAATTTTGTTCAGCGACGAAGCCCATTTTTGGCTAAATAGTTACGCTAATAAATCAAACTGCCGCATTTGAAGTGAAAATAATCCGAAAATGATCCAACAATTACCTCTGCATCCAGAAAAATGCACCAAATCATGCGTATTGTACGTCTGTGTCATCACTGCGACGGGCCGTATTTTTTATAAATCAACCTGGAAAACACGTTACGGTTAATGAAAATTGTTACGGGGTTCTTTATTTGAATGATATTGATCTGGAAAATATGTGGTTCCAACAGGACGGCTCCATATCTCATACAGCCAAAGCAACATTTGATTTATTGAGAGAACAATTAGTGTGAAAATTATTTCGAGGAACAGACCTGTTAATTGGCCGCCAAGGTCGAGAGATTTAACGCTTTTAGATAATTTTATTTGGGATTATGTTAAATATTTGGTCTATGCCGATAAACAACTATCAAGGTAATCGAAACCAACATTAGTCAAACAATTGCACGGAATTTCAAGGCGTGTATGAAATTCCGTATCAGGACTGTAACCTGTCATACATAGGCCAAACAAATAGAAAAATAAGCACCAGAAGGGACGAACATATTAACGCCGTCAAACAGAAAACCACCACTTTCTCTCTAGCCCAGCATCTGCTCAATACCGGACACAAAATTAATTTTGGGAAAACAAAAACCTGAGAAATATAAAAAAAGACCCAACAACCTAAACAGCCGAGATGATTCCCAAAGATTACCACATGCTTGGAAACACATTTTATCGGACTTCCAAGTGGGATCAGCAGAGAGCCCGAGACAGCGAGATCGTTCTCCATCCATGCAAGCCGTGCTACTGACAACGGGTCCGCAAATACGTAGCCAAACACGGAATCAACCGACCAATGACGGCGCCGCCAACACACAAAACCCGACGCAACAGACCGACCAGCAGCATTTGTCATCGAAACACCGTCGAGTAAACGCTTTGAAAATGATGAATGAGATTCCATCGAAACGTCAGCGAAACCGTTCACCAGTGGACATTCACTTAACACGGAATACCCGAGAAACTATCATTACATATATATATATATATATATATATATATATATATATATATATATATATATATATATTTATATATATATTATATATATATATATATATATATATATATATATATATATATATATATATATATATATATATATATATATATATATATATATATATGTAATGATAGTTTCTCGGGTATTTATATATATATATATATATATATATATATATATATATATATATATATATATATATATATATATATATATATATATATATATATATATATATATATATATGCGTTCTAGTAATTACAAAATTACCCCAGGAGGTAGACAATCCTCTGCCAGCTTTGCTGGTACAACCGGACTTTCGGATTCTGGGGCGTCCGGGCTTAAACGCAAAATCTTTCAGAGGGAGTCGGAGACCTCTGGCCAACGTCTGAAACCGAAAACAAAAACTTTCTTTGGAACGGTAAATATCAATTCTCTCCTGCGTCCAGGAAAACTACACGAATTGGGGCGAACATTAAATCAGCAAAAAATCCAAATTTTAGCTTTGCAAGAAACCAGATTGACAGATGATAACCCCTTGGAATTCGGCAACTACAGACCTTTTAAAAGTAAAACTGACAAAAGAATACTCAAAAATACACCACATCTTGGTGTTGCTTTCTCAAGAAACATTCTTGGCTCTATAACTAATGTCCAGCCAGTAAATAATCGACTTATGACACTATCCCTCAAGTGTGCTAACAAAAAATATACATTAATCAATGCACACCTCCCAGTTAACGAAGAAAATAAATCTAATCCTGAAAAAGTAAATAAGTCCTGGGAAATTCTGGAAAAGACTATCTCTAAAATTCCCTCTAACCATATAAAAATCCTATTGGGTGATTTCAACTCCCAACTAGGGAAAGAAAAAAAGTACAGGAAAACAGTCGGCAGTTTTCCAGTTCATAAATGGACTAACCATAAAGGTAGAAGATTGGTTGAACTATGTTCGCAGTTTAATCTAAAAATAATGTCAACACATTTTAAGAAGAAAAAAACAAAACAAAAGACCTAGAGGTGCCCAAACACGTACCCCAATTATAAAGAGAATTTGAATGTTCAAGTCAGGAAAGGAGCTAACATAGACACGGATTACTACTTGACTAAAATCAAACTTAGCTTAAAACCTCGAAAACTTATTCAAAAGAGACTGCTAATGCCAGAGTTCGACCATACGAAAATAAAACCAACCTTAAGAGAAGAGCTTTATAAACAACCAGCACATAACTGGCAAGAATTGAAACAAAAAATTATTAAAACAGCTTTAAAGTTGATCCCTTTACAGAAAACATTCGTAGTGGGATGAAGATTACGAGCAAGCAGTATTAAGCCGAAGCAAAGCATTCAAAGATTGGAACAGTCATAAACAGCAATAAATTATAACATATTTTTATAAGTAAGAAAAGAAACATCGAAGCTAAGTAGATAAACTAAAAGAAAATATGAAAACAATCAACTTAATGAAATAACAAAACCAATGGGTTCACCAGGGCCCATACGTAAATAATAATAATAATAATAATAATAAACACAAAAAAACTAATATAAATTGTATATATTTTAATATAAATTGTAAATATGTAGCATATGTAAGATATGTCTTAATATGTTCTTCAGTCATTATTATAAAACATTTAAACCTAAAAAGTATGAAAATATTTTGCACATATTATTATGAAATAGAAGGACCTAGACCCTACAGATATTTATCACCTTATGATTTGGATATTTATGTATTTAAATAAAGTAGGAATAAAATGTAATACAGTACGCTTGAATATTATTCAAATGTTTTTTCAACTCTTCCAAACTGTTTTTAATCTAGATTTCTGGAATGTACTTCAAGACAGCCAGCACACTCTCTGAATAGCTTAAAGAAAAAAAGTAAAAAGTAACAGGGTGCCACATCTGATGAGTATTGTGCTTGTGGCATGCTATTTGTTTAATTTTCAGCGAAAAATTGACGAATAATTACAAGTGGGCAATGGTGCCTTATCGTGATGTAAAAGCCCTGAATAGTTTTATCACAAATCTGAACGTTTTACAGCGAAGGTTAGTGTGTAAAAAGTGAAAGTGTTAGTGTTTAAAGTGAAAGATATTCCTGAACGAGGTTCGTCCTCAACTAGTTCTTTAGTGTCACTAAAATCCGTGTACCACTTGTACAAGTTACAGTTAGGTTTTTTTAATAACTTCATGGTCGTAACGTTTTCTTAATATTTTCGATGCATTATAGGCACAACATATAATGTAAATTCTTTGCTCGATAAAAAATTGAAAATTGCTGAAAATGAAATGTTCTTGAAATCTGACAGAATAGATGTTGAGGATCAACTGTCATAGAAACTTAAAAAACAAATGCCTGTATTGTAATATAAGCGCCGGGAATTTAAAAACAAAAATCTCCTTATTTTTTCCTTTGGCACGGAGAAAGTGACACGAAATTTTCATCACGCAAAGTTTGATTCTAAAATAATGTTATAGATATAAATTTAATCCCGCGTCACCAAAATTTTTCTAAAACTCTCCTCTGTATTATCATTTGCCTGAGTAATTATTTCTCTTATAGGTTTTCCATAATAGATTAATATTTTAAAACCGGCAATGAACAAATATAGGGTGAGTCCGAACTTTAAATTCAAATAAAATAACAACCAAATTAGATGCCTTAAAACGAATTATTTTGTGTGAAATAACATTAATAGAATGTTTGCAAACAATTTCGGACAAATATCCGCCGCGACTACTTCTGACAAAGCGCATTCTGTAAATCCAATTTCTGACCACTTTTTCAAGCAATTGGGTCTTAGGTCCGCAACTGTTCGAGTTATGTTGTGTTGGGTATATATATATATATATATATATATATATATATATATATATATATATATATATATATATATATATGGTATATATATATATATATATATATATATATATATATATATATATATATATATATATATATATATATATATATATATATATATATATATCCTATTTGCGGATCAGACCTTGGCGTGGTAAAGGGGTTTGAGTAGGGCAATGAAGCTTTGAGCTTTGCCGTCTGGAGTCTATGCTCCTGGGAGGGTCACCCCTGGCGGACAGGTCAAGGCAGAGGCCTCAGACTAACATGATCCAAAATCTGCCAACCCGCATTGGACCAGCGTGGCAGATTACGGTCCATACCTTCAACATGGTGTTTCAATATGTTGAAATATGACAGTACAACCTCAAACACGGCCCTCATTCCCCGGAGGCCAAGGGGAAACTACCTACGGTAGCGGGAAGACCTGCCCCAAGGCAGAGGGTGCTAAGAATCACCGGGTTAGATCAGGCTGCCATTGGACTTTTGACATTGCAACGCTAAATATACAGACTATGAAAAGAGAGGCCCGATTGCAAGAACTGTTAATCGAACTTAACAACATACATTGGGATATTATTGAGCTCTGTGAAACACGAAGAAAGGGTGAAGAGTTAATCAAACTGCAACCAACTGGACACGTAATCTACACTCGAGGTACGAAAAATGGCTGATGTGGCGGAATTATCATCAACCGAAAGCTGAATGACAGTGTGGTAAAATTTGAAAGTACGTCCGACCGACTAGCCCAATGTGTCATTCAGCTGAATAAAAAGTTTAGCTTCAAATCGTCCAAGCTTATGCACCAACTATAAGCCATAGGGATGAGGAAATTGAGGAATTTTATAATGATGTGGCCCAGCTTTTATACAAGGAGAAATGTAGGTACAAAATCCTGATGGGTGATTTTAATGCCAGAATTGGAACAACAAGAACTGACGAAAATGCAACTGGCCCATATGGAACTGGTGAGCGAGACAATAAAGGTGACAGATTGGTTGATTTTGCTGAAGGACAAGAACTATATATTATGAATTCATTCTATAAGAAAAATATCAGCAGAAAATGGACATGGAAAAGTCCATCTGGGCTCACAAGCGAAATTGACTACATCATGACCAACGATAAAACAATATTTATCAATTGTACTGTTCTTAACAATTTTAATGTTGGAAATGACCACCGAATGGTACGAGCAAGGATTCGGGTTGACTGTCGAAAAGAGCGCGAAAAAATGATAAGATTAAAGAAGGGTAAGGTGGATTCTGGAAAACTGCTGGAGAGAGGAAGCGATTTTGAGATTGCTTTGTCAAACCGGTTTGCTGCATTACAAGATCCAGAGGAGGTGGAAATATCAGTTTAATATGAAGAAATCGCCAACAATGTACTTCAAACGGCTGCTTCAATAGCACCAGAAGAAAAATATCTCAAACTAACAAAAATCTCCAGTGAGACCATTGATTTAATGAAGAAACGGCGAACAATGAGAAATGCAGGTAATCCCTTTGGCAGGGTCCAGTATACTGAGCTCTGTGAAACTATAAGAAAACGTATCAGAGTGGACACGCGCCGATTCAATATGCAGCTAGTGCAAAAAACCCTGGAAGAAAATAAAGGAATTAACAAAGCTAAACAGAAGCTGAGAAACAAAAGAACGCAAATATATGCTTTAAAGCCTGAGGATGGTACAGTGTGCAGGCGCGTGCCCAAATGTTTGAGATTATCAGAAAATTTTATTCCCAGTTATATGAAGATCAGAACCAATCAAAGAACAATACCCACGGAAGAACAAATGCTAGATATTCTAGTGGAGGATGTAACAAATGCTATAGAATCAATGAAAAACGGCAAGGCTCCAGGAAAGGACAGTGTAACTGTCGAAATGCTAAAAGCTGGTGGTCGGACGTTACATAAAACACTGGCAAAATTATACTCAAAATGCATCAAGGAACAAAAAGTACCTGACTTATAGAAAAATGCAGAAGTGATCCCTTTACATAAAGGAGCACAGGAAAATTTAAAGAACTACCAATAAGCCTCATATCAGTAATGTACAATGTTTTTACTAAGATAATTTCTAAAAGAATATTTAAAAAACTGGATGACGCACAACCAAGAGAACAAGCAGGATTCAGAAGTGGCTTTAGTACAATGAATCACATCCAGGTTGTACACCAGGTCATAGAAAGGCACAACGAATACACCATGCCACTGTGCTTGGCGTTTATCGACTACGAAAAAGCATTTGATTATATCTCAAAGCATGCGATAATGGATGCACTGCTTAACCAAGGTGTAGAGAGAGCCTATGTAAACCTATTAGAATCAATATATGATGCAGCTACAGCCACAATTTACCTTGATGATCTTGAAGTGGGAATTAATGTAGAACGAAGTGTACGGCAGGGTGACGCAATAACACCTATTCTTTTCTCGGCTGGCCTTGAAGAAGTATTCCGTAAACTGGATTGGGAGCAGAATGATGTAAAGATCAATGGTGCAAACTTAAACCATCTTAGATTTGCAGATGATATTATTCTCATTTCACAAGACCCAGAGGAGCTGCAAAGACGCATACAAGAACTGCAAAGGGCTGACGAACCATTTGGCATGAAAATAAACCTGAAAAAGAGTCAGCTTATGTTCAGTAACTTCGCTCAGGACAGAAGAATTTCAGTTTTAGGAAGGGATTTGGAGATTGTGGACAGCTTTATATATCTTGGGCGGAGGATTTCAATGGAGGGGAATATCACCCGGGAAGTGGAACGGCGTGTTAAATGTGGCTGGCAGGCATTTGGTAGCCTCAACGTAGTGTTTAAGAGCAGACTCCCACTTTGCCTGAAAACAAAGGTCTTCGATCAGTGCGTTCTACCCGTTATGACATACGGAAGTGAAACCTGGACACTCACATCGCAGTCAATTCAAAAACTTCGGGTGGCACAGAGGGGAATGGAAAGATGTATGATTGGCATTACAAGATGAGACAGAAAGTCCTGCGCATGGATCAGGGAATAAACAAAAGTCCGTGACATCATTGGAAGAGTAAATCAATTGAAATGGAGATGGGCAGGCCATATAGCGAGGATATGGGACGAAAGATGGACCAAGGCAATCCTAGAGTGGATACCGCTTGATCGCAAACATCCGCGAAGAAGACCGAAAGCACGATGGATTGATGACATCGTTAAGTATATTGGACCCGAGTGGCAGAGGAAAGCCCAGGACCGTGAAAGTTGGAAGCATGCTGAAGAGGCTTTTATGATGATGATGATAATGATGATTTTTTCAAGCAATTGGGTCTTTGGTCCGCAATTGTTCGAGATATGTTGTGTTGGGTAATATATATGGTATATATATATATATATATATATATATATATATATATATATATATATATATATATATATATATATATATATATATGCACTTCAGTATTGAACTTTTATCGTCTTTTAGCAAATGCATATTAATATGCAGTTACTATGAATATGGTAATAACATAATAACTCTAGATCATACCATGAAGCCTTTACCACAAAAGCATTTAAATAAAATGTATTCTAATAAAAAGGACAAATATTTATTTATTTTCAAGGACTGAAAAAGAATTATTTAAAACAGCCAACTATATCGAACCTATTATTGATTGATTTGTCCGTTATTTTGTGATAGTTTTTTTGTGATTTTTTTTCAGTTTCATTCATTTCTTTTTATATCGAACCTTTTTGCATCGTCTTCTAAACTAGAAGATCATGCAAAAACGGAAAAACCACACACAATTGGCGAGGAATCAATGTTGCTGCCAGTTAAAGAGGTAATATAAACTCTTCTTCATCTTAAGACACTATCAGATATCATCAGGAAAATTCCGATATCATCAGAAACTAATAATTCAGTGCGAAGAACAATAGATGAAATGGCTAAAGATGTTGAAATATCATTATGCGATTACTCAACTCGATGAATCAGCTGTACCAAATAAAGAAGCACTACTTTTAACATATGTTCGATTCATAAAAGAAGAAAAAAATTGTCAAGAATTATTATTTGCTAAAAATTTGGAAACCGATGCGACTAGAGAATGGATATTCAATACCATGAACAAGTTTTTTCAAGAGAAAGACATTCCTATTCGTAATATTTTGTCAGCAGCAACTGATGGTGCTCCAGTAATGACGGGGCGTCATAAAGGTTTTATAGCACATTTGAAACAAACAGTTCCAAATGTATTTGCTCTACATTTCTTATTTATCATCAGCACTTGGTTGCACAAAATCTGAATGAACACCTGTATACGTCGTTCCGTTACGTTATTAGAACAGTCAATAAGATTAGAAGCAATTCATTGAATGAGAGATTATTTACCCAACTGTAGTGAAAATGTTGAAGATTGCAATACCTTGCTACTGCACACAGAAGTTCGTTGGCTTCTTCTTCTTCTTCGTTGGTTTCTTCAAAGGTCTGAAATCGTTTTTTCAATCTATTTACTCAGTACTGGACTTGAAAACCTGATTATATCCAAAAATGACACCGATTTTTTTATAGACTTGTTTAAAAAATTTAATGAAGTTAACTTACAATTGCAAGGTGATAAGTTGAATTTAATTAAAACAAAAAACCTCATAATCACTTTTGTGGAAGAATTTATTTTCAAACGAAGTCTATCTCTAGATATCTTCATATAATCTTTTGCGGAAAAAAATATTGAGGTTCCATTTCTAAAGCGAATGCTAACATGTGATGAAAAATTTTATGTACGTTGTACATATCAACGCACAAGGAAAAAAATAATGGGGTTTGCCAGGATACATTGGAAGGAAGCCATACTATTTGAGTTTCTTCCACGCAACCAAACCATCAACACTAAAATCTACTGTTTACAATTAGATCGCGGCTGAAGGTAGCATCCGAAGAAAAGCGACCCGAATCAGTAAACAGGAAAGGCGTCGTGTTTCATCATGACAATAAATAACCATACATTTCACTCAGGATCCATCAAAACTCGTTATACTTCTAGTGGGATGTTTTACCCCATCCATTATGGACTTACCAGTACGTTGGCAAAAGTTGTTGTATTAATGGTAATTGCATAATAGACTATAAAAATATTTATATAAACTATTTGTGTTGTCTTTCAAAAACAAGATCGCTACGAAGTTCTTGAGACATAATCAAAGTTAGCACATTTTGAATATCACTTCCATTTCGGTATTAGGGGACTGTTAACCCAACTTGATGCATCTGTTTTAATGTTAAAACGAACAATGCAAATTTAAAATTTGCTTGTCGTTATAAAATGCAGAAAATAGAATTGTAAACATTGTAGATACGTATATAAAATGATGACGTTGATAAAATAAGATTTATTACGGGCATACAATTTCAATATTTGATCCATTAATCTTTATAATATTTCTGAAATGCCGCGTTTCACATATCTCTTATGTCAGTGCAGGAGATAGCGAAAAATTAAATAAAGCCAAATTTAGACTAGTCAACTAACTAATCCCGACAGCTATTTGGAATAATCACGAACAAGTTAATCAGTACAAAAGTCACGCTTCTGGATGTGCTTTTACCGCTGGTGCATTTTTCATGAGCCCATGAGTTACTAGGGATACCTGTAAGTAATGTCGTTTTATGATATTGAAAATTTTTCAGTTTTATTTCAGAGATAATGCAGTTTTAATCTACAAGTTATAATATCCATGGTTAGTGATAATATTCGCTCATTTCTCTGACAAACTTTCTATTCTCTTTTTAAAATTAGGATAATTTTGAAGTAAAATATTCATCAAGCTGTCGCAATAGAACATTTTTTGATGAAAATATGGTAATTTAACGGTGCAGCGTAGGGAGAATAAGGTGAGCAAGGAAGTATTTCTCAGCCTCGCTCTTTGATTTTTTCTTCGGTGATTCTAACACTATGAGATTTTGTATTGTCATGCTGCAGAAATGCACCTTTTCGATTAATCAATTGAACGATTTGAATTGAAGCCATGTTTATTCTATTCAGCTCAGCATAATTCATTAAGATTCATTAGGATTCAGAACCTGAATACTAACTAAATGATGACTGTACTGACAGTAACACTGTTTTTTTTACGGTGAAGATCTGGTATTGGAGTCGGCAAAGGTGTAAACCATTAATTTTTTTTATGTGGATTACTAAATATAATTCACGTTTCATCTCCAATACCAATTTGTCAAAGAAAATGATATCTGCTTAACTTGGACGAAAGTGCACTGCAGATGTTTACACGTTGAATTTTGTTTAAAAATGAAAGTTGATATGGCACCCCTTCTTGTCACTTTTTGTTTAGTTGTTTCAAATGCCGTTGTAGTATGGACTTTGCAGTTTTAAGTTTTGTAGCTAATTTCTTTCTTATTTTTTCTGGCTAATTCCCAAACAAACAGATGAGCTTCAATTTCAGCCAACAACAGATACATTTCAAACTCAACAGGTCTTCGATCTTATAAAATCTGATATTATCGAAAACATTGATATCACATATACAAAAGTTAATTGTATTATTATTTATTATTAAATGCAGGTAGTACCACTAGACGAATTATGTCTCGTTCTATTTCCAGGGGGAAAAATCATCCACATCTTAAGACCAGTTTCGTTCTTTAAGAACTCATCAGTTAAGTTCGTATGTATATATATATATCGTTTGTATGTACCAAACCCAGTCGTCTTTAATTCCGAACATCGGACAATTTAGGTGAATGCTATACAGTAAAGACACCTAGGGGTTGGCGTGCTTCTAGTATATGTTGACCTCTAACTTCCGACAGGTGGTCACTCTTGTGGGCTAGGTTTAACTAAAAGAGAAGCAGAAGAGTTCCTTCTACTTGATACTCATTATCAGTTTATAATATTTAGCTGTATTATTAAAAATAGCTAGAACGACTAGACGAACTATGTCTCGTTCGATTACTAGGAAGAATAAATTCATCCACATCCACACACCCAGTTGTCTTTAATTCTGAATATAGGACAATTTAGGTGAACATTACAAGGTATTGCCATCTAGGGATTGACGTGCTACTAGCATATTTCATCCTCTAACTTACGACCTGTATTATTAAATCCAGGTAGTACGACCAGATCCAGTAGTCTCGTTCGATTTAGTCTCAAAATTTATTATACATGTTATAGACATAGTTCGTCTAGTCATACTAGCTGTAGTTGTGTAATAATACAGTTTATTATTGTATATTGATTATTAGTAAGACCAAGTAAACAGACTCTTGTAATGAAATCATAGTTCTTAATTTTTTTTTTAACGAAACGATAAGATGTTGTGCGTCAAATGTCTAATATGGAACTTATCCACAATTTGGTTCTCCATTCTTAAAGGTTTCCCCTATTTTTTTAATTTAATAATAAATACACTAAATATTAAGTTAAATTATTGCCAGTAGATGACAATGTTTTTAAAACTTTAATAATATCGTTACTTAAGTACCCCTAATGCATTTAAAGTACATATTCCGATATTCAGTAAAAGGGTTCTCAAGTTTTTCATTACGACATAGGCAGAAAAAAAAACCTTTTTTTCTGCATCTTTTTTTCTTATGTTTTCTTACTTGGTGCTTCATCATTTCATTTATTCGACTCTTCTATTGAATATTAATTTCTTCATTAATTTTTACTACTTGCTTTTTACTATACTTTTTCATTACTACTTGCCCCTTTTTTCATTATTTTTGCTTTTTATTTTTCTATTGTTGCGTCTTTTTTAAAACATCTTCCTTTGGAAAAGTTTGCGAATCGTCAAATTTAGAGAAATCTAATCACAAAATACCTGTTCTTTGGACACCATAGCTGCTATTACGATAATTCTGATACAGATATTTATTACGATATACGATGCTTTTATCTAATATCAAAAACTGAACGAAATTGCCCGAAATTGAACGTTTAAACCACATTTATGCAAAAAGTAATAAAAATCAATGGTGCATATTTAAGCCATCTTAGATTTGCAGATGATATCGTTCTACGATCACAAGAGCCAAATGAGATACAAAAACACATAGAAGAGCTGCAAAGGGCGGGACAGTCATTTGGTTTGAAAATAAAACAGAAAGAGTCAGGTTATAGTCAACATATTTGATGACAACAGAAGAATTTCTATTTCTATAACGACGGGATAACTGTGGCTGGTAGGCATTTGGCAGGCTGAACATAGTGGTTAAGAACAAACCCCTACTTTGTCTGAAGAGAAAAATTTTTCAATAAAGCATTGAAAGGCTGAACGAATTGAAGTGGAGGTGGGCAAGCCATATAGCGAGACGATGAGACGACAGGTGTACCAAACAATCATGGGATGGATACCGGTTGACCATAAACGTCCACGAAGAAGACCGGAAACACAATGGACGATATCATTAAGTATACTGGACCCAAATGGCCGCTAAGAGCTCAGGCCAGCGCGAGTTGGGAGAATGCTGGGGATGCAGTAGATCGAAAATGGCGGAATGATGATGTTGGTGACAATATATATTAAGGTTTCTGATTAATTATTTTCACCGAAATTCAAATATACCCTTCCTTTAGACACTCTCCTTATGTTTAGCTTGAGCCCGGCTAGTGACTGTTATAAGGCCGACAAAAAAAAAATTATAAACTTAGTGAATTATAATTCATTCTTTTTAAAATTGTATTGCTATTATTACCAGCTTGACAAAAAAACAGTATTCAATTATAAACAATTTTTTATAAAAAATATATATTAGGTACAGTATTATCTATAATTATGTAGAACGGGATAAAGTGGATTAAAATAATTGATAGAGAACGATACCGAATGTTAATGAGATTCGTTTCAAACTCAAATTCTTTTAAACATTTAAATTAATTTACATTTCCAACGGCCTTGTTTCTCTGGAAATGCAAGAAACAGAGGAACGAATTTCTTGACTGGGTGTAGGGTGGTCTCAGAGGAAGATTAATTAACATTTGTTCTATTAAGTCGGAGCTGACTTCCACAATCTTAACTGTATCTCTAACATTCACAGATAGAATTAATTTCGACATATTGATTTTAAAATTAATTTGGTGCTCGCCATGGTTGTATACGGAATTATAAAGAGGCAATGCTGCTTCTAATTAATTCTAATATAAAAAAATTGCTTTTTTATGAAGTAGCAACATGTTGTTTACAGAAGTTTTAATTCTGGAAATAATATATCCGTATTATAATGTTTGTAACAGCTTGTTCTTCATTTCTTAAGCTTTGGAAAGATGCCTCCTTCACTAACGTTCTGGCAATTTCATGACGTTTGGATCATTAGAAGCCAAGTTATCGCGCTTAAAGTGACAATTTGTTTATACCTTCGGTCGAAAAATGAACATCGAACAAAGAGTGAAACTATTAAGTTCTGTTTTAAACTTGGCAAAACATTCACCGAAACGTTTCAATTTTTGAAACACGTGTTTGGTGAGGATTGTTTATCCCTTCGCAGAGTTCACGAGTGGTTTAAGTTGATTCAAAGACGGTCATTGGGACATCAAGAGCGACGAATATCTTTATCCGAAAAATTCCGTGGCTACTCAAAGTAACATTGAAATTGTGCATGAATTTATAAAAAATCAGCGAAAATCTTCATTATGATACATGGAAGTGGAATTGAACATATTCAAAAATTCAATTCATGGCATTTTGACAGATCATTTTGGACATCGGAAAGTTTGTGTACGTTTTGTTCCACACAAATTGACTAATGACAAAAAATTGCTCCGAATCCAATGTTGCAAGGGCTTGATTAAAGAGCCGAAAAAGGACGAGAACTTCAAGTATAGTATTATTACTGGTGATGAGACGTGGTATTTTCAATATGATCCAGAAACCAAGCGTCAAAGTGCCGAATGGAAACACCTGAGGGAGCCGTATTCGAAGAAAAGAAGATCCGGAGCGAATTGTGCACAAGGAGTTTGTTCCACCTGGTCAGACGATGAATAATGTATTTTATCTTGATGTTATGAAGCGTCTGTTGTCACGTATTCGTCATGTGCGGCCAAACTACCTTCAACAAGGCAGCTGGCTCTTGTTACACGAAAATGCGCCGTCCCATCTCTCGACGCTCAACACTGATATTTTGATCAAAAATAGCATTTTAATCATTTACCATACTCGCCTGATTTGACTCCCTGCGATTTCTACATCTTCGAAAAACTGCATTTACCGATGAAAGGACAGCGTTATGCCGACATTGAAGCCATACAAAAGGCGTCGATCGCCATCCTGAAGGACTTATCTTTGGTCGACTTCAAAAATTCATTCGTTAACCCAGTTGACCATGCAAAAAGTTGTATTAACGCACAAGGAGACTATTTTGAATAAAAATAATAATTTTTCCAAAAAAATAAATATTTTTGTTTTTTTTCAGTCATGTTTTCTTTCCATATATATACACCTACAGACATCATATATAGTATAACCTTTTTATGTCAATTCCAGAGATTGAACAGAAATTTGATATTGAAATTTTAAGAAAAAACAATAGTAGAATAATGATCAATAATTAGGTCAACTAAAATAAATATTAAATTAAAAAATTTATATTAAAATAAATTTAACTGAGGTAGCCGATACTTGATAGAAATTCATTTTAAATAAATAAGCCAAGATGAATTTCTAAAAATTTTCTACTGTATTTAAAATTTTATGTATAACAGTTGTTTCGACACACAGTGCCCTTTTCAAATACAAACTAACAGTGAGAAAAGTAATCACAACTTAAACTGTCCATCGACCTAATATGATAATGAGGAAACCCATTTTTTTATCAACGTCTAGGAGGGTAATATAAGTTTAATAACGGTGAACCATTTAATTCTAGCTGGTCATTTAGTAAAATATTCACATTTTTTTCGTTCATCAATTTCTAGGCCCTCTCAAACATTTAATTTTTTGGATTTATTCTCATTATATAACATTTTAAAATTATCAGTGAAAGTATGCTTTTTAACATTAAGTAGTTAGCATAATGACAATTATTTTGTCCAAAAGTCTATGCTGGACAAACAGGAAGATCTTTCTCTACCAGGTTCAAGAAATATAAAAGAAGTTACACTAAAGAACAAAATTATCCTCATTATGCTAACTACTTAATGTTCAAAAAGCATACTTTCACTGATAATTTTAAAATGTCACATAATTAGAATAAATCCAAAAAATTAAATCTTTTAGAGAGCCTAGAAATTAATATATATATATATATATATATATATATATATATATATATATATATATATATATATATATATATATATATATATATATATATATATATATATATATATATATATATATATATATATATATATATATATATATATATATATATATATATATATATCTAATATATAATATATAATATATTAGATATTTTGCTAAATGACCAGCTAGACTTGAATAGTTCACCGTTCTTAAACTTATATTACCCTCCTAAACGTTGACAAAAAATGGGTTTCCCCACTATCATGTTTTATGGTATTATTAGGTCGATGGATAGTTCGATGTCGATGGATAGGTTGTAATTACTTTTCACATTGATAGTTTGACATAGTTTTTATTTTAAAAAGGCACTGTGTGTCGAAACAATTGTTATACAGACAATTTTAAATATAGTGGTAAATTTTTTGAAATTAATCATTGCTTATTTATTTAAATATTAAAATGGTTGGTTAGGTAATATATTAAAATGGTAAAATACATGGTAAAGTTAGGTTTGTTTGGAATAAAACGTTACCATTAAAAATATGCATTCGCCATTAATAAGGGTTTTTATAATTTCTCATAAGGACAGTCCGACAAATAAAAGGCACACCTATTAGAAAGTAGCTTTATTGAATTTTTAAGTTTTATTATATTTATGCCCAGTATCATTTGAATTTATCTTCAAAATTATTACGAATATTTTCCAGTATTTCTCCACATACTTTAGTTCGAGGTCAATTCAAGACCAAGGGCAATGAATACTTAATATTTTAATATAAGTCGTACCATTCGTTTCAAACCAGGCCAGGCTAGCTAGAGATATATGTACCCAAGCTAAATCCAGTCAAAACATAAACCTTTATTGCAGAGTGGATTTTCCTGTCATTTTTGTTGACAAATTATCAACAACATATTCGTTTTTTTGCGTATGTGTTTCACTGGCTTACATTTATAACTCAAACTTAACTATATTTTGTAGTACCTCATCCGTTTGATTATTCTTCTATTAGACATGGCTTTAACAGTCTAGAAAACATGTAATTTTTTTCTTACGTCTAGTTATACTCTTGAAATTTTTTCTAATTTTAACTGACAAATTATCAATATTTTTGTAAAGATTATTCTATTGGGTGCAAAAATATTGTTTGTATTATACAAATTTAAATATATTAATTTTATATTTATGAATCTCATTATTGCTTAGATATTGCAACGATCAAAACAGAAACTACATGATAGAAAATGAGATAAAATTATGGGGTTGTACCAAAAATTTTGAAGAATGGAAGAGCGGAATGGAAGTTGTTCGAGGTAGGAAGTAGTTCCAGTGATTAAGGTGAATGGGGCAAAACATCCCAATTGAAGCTTAACAATATTTTTACTTTTTACTAATTCTGGTCTGTTTTTTTTCAATTGCTACCGTTAGTCGATCTAACTGTGAATAGTAGATGTCGGTATTAATAGTTTGGTTGCATGGCAGAAGCTTCAAGTATATGAGTCTCTTTCAATCCCTCTAAATGCAAAGCATAATTTTCTTCGGATAAGCGCCGACTTTTGCTGTACAAAAAACCGCTAACCCTGACAACCACCAGAATTTTTCGATACACGTTGTTGCACACAATCCACTTTTCATCACCAGTTACCACTGAGCTTTAGAAAAGGAGCCTCAGAAGTTCGGCCCAAGCAAATTTCGCTCACTAACTTCATGAGAAACCTACACATCGTATCGTCAGGCGTACCCGTTCTTTTTCAGATGGTCAAAAACGGTCGATTTGGCAATGTTATTTGCAAACTATAAAAAACATTATTAATCCAAGATGAGCTTTTTTTAAAAGCATCTAATGGAAAGTCCCTACAAACCAGAACAAACCGATATTTTAATCGAAATTGAATAGAATGATATGGTGTTAAAACTCAATCAACTAAAACAGAATCAATCATAAAGCATGAAAAATTCATCGTCATTTTACGTAACGATAAAATTTTTTGTTAATTTTATTAATTGATAAAAAAACAAAAAAAAATCATTCTAACACTTCGAACAATATAGCACTGATATAACCTGATTTGTGGCAGTTACAAAATTGCTCTGTCTACTCCCAATCTTATAAAATACGCCTTTTTCAAGCGAGATATTTGCAAGAATATCTTTTACCGAATCTCCTTTGCGATTATTTAAAGTTTCAATGCGCGTTTTAGAAATACCGCCTCCCTTTTTCTACAGCTCCGGTTTATTTATTACATCGTAAAGTTTTTCTGGTGACCACAAGGGGAATACGATCGAGCTTTATTTTTTAAGCATTTTACTCTATCTGATGCATGGTAAACGGCATTTAAATTGTTCGAGATCGTTGGCCACTCTATTTTTATAGATTGTAAAAGTTATTTTTTCTTTATTTTCGTGCAATTTATTTGTAGTAAAATTCGTGGTTTTTTGTGCGGAAATATAATTTTGAAACAGACGAAATATATGTCTGAAGTCATAAACGAAATTATATATCCAGTCGCTTTGGGGCCTTTGTTAAACATATATAATATTGTATTATTTACGTTCAATGGAAGAGTTCTTACAAAAATAAATTAATTTTTCAGCATTATTTTCCTAAAAGTGTATTCATTACCTCTTTCGACAATGAAGGGATTCAATGCATATCCAAAAAAACTATATAGTATATGTCGTTACTGTATGGTCAAATAGAAATAAATCCAAAATTGTTAATAATTCTTTACATTCATGGACTGAGGAAATTTGAAGAATTCTTCTCCTAAATAAAAAATTATCTCCATAAATATTTTAATATTCTTTCAGTTCTGGAATAAACAAATCGCCTAAGCTAGATTTGAGGAATAGGGATAATTTTACGAACACTCGTATAACTCTATATATCGAACGAAATTCGAACGAAATTACGAACACTCGTATAACACTATAACACTCATATATATATATATATATATATATATATATATATATATATATATATATATATATATATATATATATATCTCATCAATCGAAAGCTGAAGGACAGTGTGGTAAAATTTGAAAGTACATCCGACCGACTAGCCCAATGCGTCATTCAGCTGAATAAAAAGTTTAGGCTTCAAATCGTCCAAGATTATGCACCAACTATAAGCCATAGGGATGAGGGAATTGAGTAATTTTATGATGATGTAGCCCAGCTTTTATACAAGGAGAAATGTAGGTACAAAATCCTGATCGGTGATTTTGATGCCAGAATTGGAACAACAAGAACTGACGAAAATGTAACTGGCGCATATGGAACTGGTGAGCGAGACAATAGAGGAGACAGACTGATTTTGCTGAAGGACAAGAACTATGTATTATGAATTCATTCTATATCCAGATATCCTAGTGGAGGAAGTAACAAATGTTATAGAACCGATGAAAAACGGCAAGGCCCCTGGACGTTACATAAAACACTGGCAAAATTATACTCAAAATGCCTCAAACAAAAAGTACCTGACTTATGGAAAAATGCAGACGTTATCCTTTTACATAAAAAGGGAGCACAGGGAGATTTAAAGAACTACGGTCCAATTAGCCTCCTATCAGTAATGTATAAAGTTTTCACTAAGATAATTTCTAAAAGAACATTAAAAAAACTGAGTGACGCACAACCAAGAGAACAAGCAGGATTCAAAAGTGGATTCAGTACAATGGACCGCATCCAGGTTGTAAAGCAGGCCATAGAAAGGCACAACGAATACACCATTCCACTGTGCTTGGCTTTTATCGACTACGAAAAAGTATCTGATTCCATCTCAAGGCATGCGATAATGGATGCACTGCTTAGCCAAGGTATAGAGAGAGCCTATGTAAACTTATTAGAATCGATATGTGATGGAGCTACAGCCACAATTCACCTTGATGATCTTGAAGTGGGAATTAATGTAGAACGAGGTGTACGGCAGGGTGACGCAATATCGCCTATTCTCTTCTCGGCTGGCTTTGAAGAAGTATTCCGTAAACTGGATTGGGAACAGGATGGTATAAAGATCAATGGTGCAAACTTAAACCATCTTAGATTTACAGATGATATTGTTCTCATTTCACAAGACCCAGAGGAGCTGCAAAGACGCATACAAGAACTGCAATGAGCTGGCGAACCATTTGGCTTGAAAATAAACCTGAAAAAGTGTTGGGTTATGTTGAATAACTTCGCCCCGGACAGAAGAATTTCAGTTTTAGGAAGGGATTTGGAGATTGCGGACAGCTTTATATATCTTGGGCAGAGGATTTCAATGGAGGGGAATACCGCCTGGGAGGTGGAACGGCGTGTTAAATGTGGCTGGCAGGCATTTGGTAGGCTCAACATAGTGTTTAAGAGCAGACTCCCACTTTGCCTGAAAAGAAAAGTTTTCGATCAGTGCGTTCTACCCATTATAACATGCGGAAGTGAAACCTGGACACTCACATCGCAATCAATTCAAAAACTTCGGGTGGCACAGAGGGGAATGGAAAGATGTATGCTCGGCATTACAAGACAAGACAGAAAGTCCTGCGCATGGATCAGGGAACAAACAAAAGTCTGTGACATCATTGGAAGAGCAAAGCAATTGAAATGGAGATGGGCAGGCCATATAGCGAGGCGATGGGACGACAGATGGACCAAGGCAATCCTGGAGTGGATACCACTTGATCGCAAACGTCGGCGGAGAAGTCCGAAAGCAGGATGGATTGATGACATCGTTAAGTATATTGGATTCGAGTGGCAGAGGACCCGTCAACAATGACCGTGAAAGTTGGAAGCATGCTGAAGAGGCCTTCATCCTACAGTGGATCGATACAGGCTGATGTTATATATATATATATATATATATATATATATATATATATATATATATATATATATATATGTATATATATATATATATATATATATATATATATATATATATATATATATATATATATATATATATATATATATATATCTATAAACTACGTATGGGATAAAAAACAGTAACAGTGCAACACGCTAAAAATATATTCTAGTTTTTTAATACACTATATGAATTAAACTAAACATACCAAATTATTAACAATTAACTGAGCTGAGCATATCTCTCTAACAGCCGTAAAGAGTAACAATGAACCATTATTTTCTCGTTCTTGTTTAAAATATTATATCGGAGATGCTGCTAACTCTTAACAACGACTGTTTTGGTATTTTGCAGGCGCGACACTGAAAATAGGATATATTCCATTTGATTCTTTTATTATTTAATTTATGTAGTGGTATTTCTGTTGTTCTTCAATAGCTTCATCGATGACGTGCAACTCATTTTGTGTTATACAAGCTATAATTATTTGATGCGTCTTCAGTACGAGTTTGAGCTACCTAAAGTTACCTGGTAGTCCGTAGCAATTGTTTTCGTAAACTGGATTTTTGTTGGGCGTTCTGAAAATTAGTGAGCACATTAGTGAATTTTGAGCACAGTGCGACGAAAACTTTTGCAAAAAAAGTTTTGTCAGTGGCCCAGGTTTTTAGGTGATTAAGGGTATTGCTAGAAGATTCAGCCTCGATTGAAAATGAATTGCGCAGTGAAAGACCTCCAACTGCAAGAAGTGATAAAAATGTCCACAGAATCCGAAACCTGGACACTCACATCGCAATCAATTCAAAAACTTCGGGTGGCACAGAGGGGAATGGAAAGATGTATGCTTGGCATTACAAGACGAGACAGAAAGTCCTGCGCATAGATCAGGGAACAAACAAAAGTCTGTGACATCATTGGAATAGTAAAGTAATTGAAATGGAGATGGGCAGGCCATATAGCGAGGCGATGGGATGACAGATGGACCAGGGCAATCCTGGAGTGGATACCGCTTGATCGTAAACGTCCGCGAAGAAAGCACGATGAATTGATGACATCGTTAAGTATATTGGACCCAAGTGGCAGAGGAAAGCCCAGGACCGTGAAAGTTGGAAACATGCTGAAGAGGTCTTCATCCTGCAGTGGATCGATACAGGCTGATGATGATGATGGTGATATATATATATATATATATATATATATATATATATATATATATATATATATATATATATATATATATATATATAGAGTTTGCTTTACTTCTTTGGACTGCGTCTAACGAGACAACAGTAGTCAGGAGTTTTACACCCCTGTTGGACCATTGGGTTCCACAATCTCATGTGGAACGCACAACAACCTGCGTCTCTGCCATAATGAGCAATGGTTAGTTGCTTGACCGGGAGGAAGCCCCACCCATCCCTTACAATGGGGGGCACATGTTTCACACATGTCTGATGAGTCTAACCACCAACAGGCGGTTAGACTCATCAGACGACGACGAGAGGTCGGCGAAAATATGTGTTGTTTGGTTGTGGAGAGGAACTCCCTATTCTTGGCGAGAGAGCATATGTCGGTACCTTGAGCAACCATCAACTAAGCAACTAAGATGTTAATTAAATCTCAATAATTTTTCCAGGTCCCGATTGGTGTGGCCGTGCATTGTCTTGATGAAACTCGATATCTTTCATGTATATTGATTCTATTCGGTTTTCTTCAATTGCTAGCTTCAACAGATCTAATTGTAAAAAATAGAGGTCGGTTTTGATGGTTTGGTTGCATGAAATAAGCTCAAATGTATGGGTTCCTTACAATTTAACCAAATGCAAAGATATTTTTCTTCGGATTAAGGCCATCTTTCACCATATTTACAACCGCTGACCCTGGCAATCCACATGTTTTTTTTTATTGCACGCTGTTGTATATAATCCACTTTTAATCACCAGTTACCACCCGCTTCAGAAATACAGCCTCAGAATGTTTTTTTTTTTGGAAGTAGATCGCACGAAGAAATTCGTCCAGCAGATTTCCCTCACTATGTTTGGGAGAAACCCACACATCGCACACTGGGCCGGATATGTATTCAAGGTGCAATTAATTGATGGTAAATGTTCGTTGTGTTTTCCATTACTCAGGATTCAGAGATGTTTGTTGACTTTAATTCTTGTATAATGGAATTTGACTAAAAATGTAAACAAATATTACAATAAGACAATCCATTGTTTACAATTTGCTCCTGCTCATTCATATTAAATGTATACCTACAATGTATTGTTATATATACATATATACATACAATATTAAAGTTCAACCATGAGTGATTATAATATAGGTAAGGGTTTGTTTTTTTTTGTTGGTGAATTGGGCTATATTTAATTCACTATTAAGGCAGTGCGCAGTACCAATTTATAATTTTTGTATAATCGTTTTTAGAACTTCCCAAAATTAAAAACCTTGAAACCTCCACTAGACCCGGCCTTGAAATTTACTCACAATTTACCTCAATATATCCAGAAAAAAATGGCACTTTTCAGGGACGTACTCCATAGAGAAGAAAAATATTTCAACTGTGGAATTGATTTTTGCATATGTGCAAAAATGTGTTCTTGTTCCTCCTTTCTTATTATGTCCTAGTTTGTTGGTTAGTCCAGCTTTGCTTCTGTCATGTTCCACCTCCATACACTCCCATCTATTTCGAATCTTCAAAAACCCTTCTACACTACCTTTTCCTGGTCCCTTGCTTCTTGAGCTCTTGCATCTTTTTTTCGCTATTGGTCAAATCATTATTTGTGTAAAGATTTTCCCTAAAATTTTGAGATTACTTTTCTGTATTATTTTTCTCTTTTACTCGACGTTTTCTAGTTGTAACAGGTATGATTTTCTCCTAATCTGAGAGCTCTTAAGTATCCATTTTTAGGCCTGTAATCACCACTTTATCTTTCTTCTGTTCTTTCTCTAGGTAATCTTAAAACTATATTTTAATTTTTTAACTCTTTATTTTCTGCTCTCAATTGTTTTATTTCCTCTGCATATCTCTCCTGCTCTCTCATTATGTCCTTCACATCTTCAGCCAATTGTATAAGTATTGTTCTCACCTTATCTTTTTTGCCTCCCTCGTTTCTTTTCACTGGCATTCTTTTCATTTTTCGCTTCTTGTAAAGCCTTTATCATCATCATTATCTTTATCACTACCATCATCATCATCATCATCATCATCACTCCATTTTTTCCTTCCTCCTCTTTCCTTCGTCAGTTAGCTCTTCTAACGACACCATAAGTATTTATCACTCAGTCCCCATAAATATTGACCGGTCAGTTTGTCTACCTGAACGGTTTGGGGACTCGTTCTTATCTGCCTTGTCCACTTTAGCATTTTTAGCTAAGTTTTACAGATAACTAATTATTTAGGAATAAGCTTATTTCCACTTTATAAACACTCACTTCAACCATATTATGGAATAACAATAATAAAGAGTTATATAAATTATGGTAATAAACAAGGGTTAGAAACTTTCTCCAGAAACTTGAATCTAATCGATTCCCTTTTTTACCCCATTAATAATTTGTTATGTTATGAAAATACAGTTCCCATTTTATGCCTAATATTAAAACTGTATTAATTTAATTCTAGGGATTCTTATAACAAACAAAAATATTATTAAATCAATAACTTAAAATAATTACTGTCAAAACTTCTGCGAATGATATTTTCAAAAATATGTTAAAATTTCTATACCATAAAAAATAGCTTCTTAGAAAGAAATTATATTAAGGGTTAGAAATATTCAGACACGTGTTATTTTTCTAACAGGAAGAACACAATATGTTTGGAAGTATCCATCAAGATGATTGATTCCATCGAAATTTCATTAGTAACGTGTAAAGTGAGGAAAGCTCAATTACTTTATAGTATTTGTAATTGTGTTTCAAACTATTTTCGGAATAGTGATTAATTAACAGTAACGCAACACAATATAGTGTTAAGTAATGTCTGAATGATTGTGGCGTGTTCATATATATATATATATATATATATATATATATATATATATATATATATATATATATATATATATATATATATATATATATATATTTTCTCCTTTATTTGGGTTTTTCGCCACTGTCTAAAACTCAAAAAATATCAAAAATACCTGTTCTTATTTAAAGAAAGAATCACTGGGTAAAAACAAAAAACCAAGCGGAGACAAATTTCTCAGTGATTCTTTTTTGTAATAAATTTGCCTAACGAACAAATTTTATAGATATAAAAATGTTATCAAAAATTTACAAACTTTTAACGTTTACGTTTCGGAGGGTAATCTCCCCCTGTTTTCAAAAAATGTACAAAACTGAACTAAAAAATAAATTATATTAATTTGTAATATATAAAGTAAGGAGTGAAAGTAAATATATTTTTTTGTATGTCAACGGTACTTACATTCACAACAATGGATTTTCATGACAGTGACATACTACCAAACAATATATATAGGTAATGTTTACTGTGTGATTGTTTATTGTACTGATTGTGTATTCAAATATTTAAATGTTTTTAATTGTATTCTTTAGAATTTAAAAAAAAAAAAAACAATATAGTGTTTTAATAGATTCTTTAACTGTTTATGTTTCACGTAAACACACGCACATATCACATTTAAATGTACAAATAATATATGTACAACGTATTTTAAATAATAATATATAATAAATATTAATTTAAAGAGTTTTCCAGTAAGTGTGTAAGTGTGTAAGTGTAAGTGTCAGAACTTTTTTCGGCGTTTTTCGACTGAATAAGTAATAGGACTTTACTTTTTTTAAGACGGTGATGTAAATCCTAATACTGTTAATAGTGAACGTTATAGAAATATGCTAATAGAAAATCTTCGACGTGTCGTGAAATGAAGTGATAAATGTGGATATAAACAATAGTACAACAAGATTTATCACACATCTAGCCAGACAATCAATTTATTATCAAAAAGTTTCCTGGGCGCGATATTTCGCGCAACGATACTATCAACTAACCAAAATCATGCGATCTCACGCCTTTGTAATATTTTTGAGGGGTTACGTTAAATCTTTGATATACAGAAATAAACCCTGTGCAATTATTGTTGACCTTATAAAGACATTTACGCAACCATTGAAAATATACCACGCGATATGTATGAAAGAGTAATTGGAAATTGGTCTTCAGATTGCATTCCGGCACACGAAGCCGCGGGGGATATTTGAGCTACATTATTTTCAAAACATAATACCGTTATTTGCTATTCAAATTAAAATATAAATTAACAGATTATTACTTGTACATATCATTGTCTCATTTTAAAGTTCTGACTATTACTGGACAACCAACCCGTTCTAAATAAATCATGTTTTACGATAATTATTACCACCATATTAATTATAAACTTATTTATTAATAATAAACCACTTGAGAAGATAACATAATACATATATGTAGGACACAATATCAAACGGAAAAGGGTAATCAAGTCATTGATGCAAGTGCAAGAATTAAATTAGGTAAGTGGCGTTTGGTTGTTAGCAATAATTCTATACCCAAAGAAATTTTACAAACGGAAATCAAAAATGTACAAAATTTATGAACCACCTGTATTAACTTATGCTTCTGAAATGATAACATTCACTCATAGTCGAATAAGAAAAGCTGAAACAACAATGGAAAGGGAAAATATTTAGTAAACTGTATATTGATTCGAGACGTGTTATAAATCGACAAAAAGTGACTTTTTTTAAAAAGGATATTTCCACAAGAGAACAAATAGATAGTTTTTAGCAACGTGATGTGAAATTAATGAAGGTGCATGTTGTACAACCGGTTTATATATGTTTATATGCAGGACTGCATCGACGTATGTTAATGCCTGTTAGTGCAGATGGATTAGAAGTGAATGCATTTTATCAGCTGCTACGGAATACAACGATAAATATTAATACATCCGTGGTCAGCTAACATGTTCGGACTAACTCCTCTCTCGGACTAACTTCTCTCTCTCATATATACGGGGCATTTCATGGCATGTGAACCCGACCCCGTTCGATTCGGCAAATTTTTTTTATATTTTTTTCTACGTTTCTACCCGACTAAAAACGTTTCTCAAAATGTTTTCAATTTTTTTAAACAACCTAAAAAATTGCTCTTGTTTTTCAAACACCCATAACTTTTTCAAAAATTAACTGAATGGGATTTTTTTTATATGTTTTGTTAAGTCAAGTTTTATGAAATTTTTCAGTTTTTTTGAGAAAAACCATAAATTTTTCATAGTTCGCCATTTTTGTTTTTTTCCTAAAGAAACTTTTATCGATTTATTCGATTTATTTGAAATCAAAATCGATTTATTCTGAGGATAATGCCGAGCATCCCAGAAGTTGAACATTTCTTTCTATTTTTTTCCAATCGTTTATTTTTTCTGTTATAAAAACTTTGTTTTTGTAATAAAATTTATCCAAGTTAATGTTTCTATGATATTTTACACTTAATTATAATTTAATTTTATGAATAATGATTAGGATTTTACGGCTAATGCGATGAACAATCAATTTTCTCATACCAATTTAACAAACGATTTAAACGAGTTTCCGTAATTGCTTTCGGTTTTGAAAATTGGTCACTCAAGTTGTTCACAGCTTTATTATAATCTTCTTTTGGCGAAAACTTAATCGTTATATACGGAAGGTTATCTGGTATAGAAGCCCATGCATAGAATTCGTAAAGTGTGGCTACTTGTTTATCAACCGCTAGTTGAAGACTTTCTCTTTCTGCTAGCATTTTGATTGTGCCACCAATACCATTACATGGACCTTTCCCGATGGCAGTGGCAAAAAATGCCATTCTGCAGGCATTCCAAAATCACTTTTGTGGTAGTATATATTGACAAAGTTTTTAAAAATTTTAAATTGCTCCCAATAAGCCTCTTCCGAAAAATAATAAACTTTGCAAACACTGTCATAAATATTTTTCACAAAATCATTTATTATTTTCGTAAAAACATGTACTGCATCGGCGTCATGATTATTGTAATTTGCAATAATTACTTCTTACACTGTAATTATTTCAATAAGACTTCTGCGTTATATAAAATTATTTAAAGGCTGAATAAAATAAAACGAAATCGTTTGTTAAATTGGGTTAAAAAAATTTAATTGTATAAATTGTATTAACCGTAAAATCGTAATCATTAACCATTAGGTTAGATTATAAATTAAGTATAAAATATCATATCATTATTTACTTGGATGTATTTTATTATAAAAACAAAGTTTTTATAATAGAAAAAATTAACGATTGGGAAAAAATAAGATTTTTTTTCAATAAACAAAAAACAGAAAGAAAGGTCAACCTACTCTGGGATGCGCGGCATTATCTGCAGAATAAATCAAAGTTTTTTAGGAAAAAAAAAATTTAAATGGCGAACTTTTTTTCGCAAAAAATTTGAAAATGTATTTTTTGCTGAAAAGTACATTCTGTAAAACAAAACTTCATACTGAAAAATAAAAAAGAGGCATATTTTTGAAAAATTCGTAACATTTTTTCAGTAGGGTAAAAAAAGTTTAATAAATTCTGAGAAACGTTTTTAGTGGAGTAGAAAAAGATTAAAAAAAATCAGCCAAATCGAAAGCGGTCTGTTTCAAAAGTGGTCGATTTAACATCGAATGACCCATCATTATCATTATCATCATCATCATTCGGCTATTGTCGATCCATTGCAGAATGAAGGCCTCCCCAGCATGCTTCAATTTCGCTCGGTCCTGAGCTTTCCTCTGCCATCCGGGTCCAATATACTTGATGATGTCATCCGTCCATCGTGCTTTCTGCCTTCTTCGCGGGCGTTATCCATCAAGCGGTATCCATTCCAGAATTGCTTTGGTCCATCTGTCGTCGCATCGTCTCGCTATATAACCTGCCCACTTTCATTTCAATTCCTTCCCCTTTCCAATGATGTCACACACCTCCGTTTGTTCTCTGATCCATATGCAGGTCGTTCTGTCCTGCTTTGTAATAGCAAATATACACCTTTGTGGAAAGCTGTATATCTCCACTATAAAAGGAAACCACCATCATTGGCATTGATCAACGGATTGTCAAGTTATAGCGCTTAAAGTGACATTACATTTTATCACCTATCACAAAAACTCGATAGAACAAAAAGCTAATATTTAATTTTTTTTCAAGCTCGGTAACACTTTTACAGAAACATTGAATTAATGAAAAATATTTATGGTGATGATTGGTTATCCCGTACACGTGTGTTCGAATGCGATTCCAGGACGGTCGTAATGCTTTGGAAGACGGCCGAAATCCAAAAAAAAAAATTGCGATGAGTTGATGGATGCTTGAAATAAATGCCTACGATGCGAATTCGACTGTGAGATGGATAGCGGAAGAACTAAATACGACAATAGACATGATTCACGAAATTTTGACAAAGGATTTAAACAAACCGAAAATATATGCTCTATTTGTTCCTCACCCCTAAATGAGGGAAGCCCCTGTGTGCTTCAACATCCTCCGTATTCGACTGATTTATCTCCGTTTGACTATTTCCTGTTCGCGGTGGAAAATAAATTATTTTGGTCAAATAACTATTTTTTTTTATTAACAAAAACAAGTTATATCATTTTTTCAACATTGTGTATATCATACCAAACCGATTGTATTTAAATTGTATAAATAAAACAAAGTTGTTTAATTGTCACTTTTGTTTTAGATAAAAATATAGCTGAAAATTAGACAACTTTGTTTTATTTATACAATTTAGTATAAATTTCCATCAAGAAAATGCTGCAACCATCCTCGATTTTTTTTAGTGTGTTATTTCTAAGTTTACATTTAAATGAATTTGCAGTCTATATAAATTATTTTTTTAGTAGCTTTATTAATTTACTGTGTGTTTTATACATTTAGAACAAGCTCATCGAGTGCATTTTTCTCAAAAACGTGAAGCATGATAAACTTATATTACATGTGAGAACAGATTGCATCCCTGGAGGAATATTTAATTACTTTTATTCTTACTGTTTCATTATTACAACATGGTCTATAAAATAACTTTTTGTATTAAGTGATTTTTCTTTCTTTTTCCAGGTAAGAACGACTTTTTCCAAAAATATACAAAGTATAAATGGTAAGTTTCTTGATATGAATAGAATTTTTATTGATATGATATGCATAAGATAAAGGAAAATCTCCACTATATTTCTCCTATAACATTCATTCTGATGCCATTATATTCTATTTCTTAAGCAATAATATGGAATGTACACTGTGTAAAATAAAGGAAAATTCGTAACTGATGCGACAGAAACTCGAACGATTTTTAATATCAAGTTTCAGGCCTGCCTCTCAAGTAGGGGTAAAGCGACCATCTTCACTACCTTTGCAGCATAACAATAATGTTTAGTATGGATCAGTGGAACGCTGCATAAAGTGTGTTCACTGTTAAGGCATAATACAAAAATAATAATTGTATTATGCCAACTCAATGGTTACTTCGTCTAGTCATGCTATACAAATATGAGTTAAAAACTTGAGGAGCAACTGCTTCTGCATTGAGAACAAAAGCCTATTCATATCTGTAAATATATACTGTACATCTCTGTAAATGTATTGATAGCCAATACCTCTATTCGATGTAATCCAATAAGTTCTGTTTGTCGTTATGCAGTTTTATTGAACATTTTGGGCACTATACGATATATGGTGTATCAACAGCTGACGTTTCATCTATACAAAATCCAGATAGTGCATGCATTGAGAGGTCAAAGTCACGCTAACAGCTTTAGCGGATTTTTGTCATCAATCATCGGCTGTTTTAGACAAGAATAAGGAAACCTCTTAATTTTTTTTATGTTTGATTAAGCATTTTCGCTTTTCAGATTTTGTGAATACAGCTGGACAAAAAACCGTTGTACATAAGGCCATAGTATGATGTTGAATACCATCTTTTTACAATACTGGTCTTTACTTGTTATGTCAATAAAAATGCAACTAGTGTTGCACCAGCAGTTGTATTCAGATTTTTAGTGACCTTTTTGACACCACAATTATCCTGGTTTGCTCTTATTGAGTCAAACTGGTTTTTTTCTTAGTTTTCAGGAAATGACTTCTAAATATCCAAATCTAAAATAGATATATTGATAAAGTTTATTTATAAACTTTACGATAGTGTAAATATATTAGCCTTGATTGTTAAGAATAATATCAGCACTTCACAAATCTAAAATAGATATATTGATAAAGTTTATTTATAAACTTTACGATAGTGTAAATATATTAGCCTTGATTGTTAAGAATAATATCAGCACTTCACAGAATATTGAAAATTGAGTAGCAATCAGTTACAACTTGTTACCAATGCTTGCTTACCGAACAATCGAATACAATTAATACATTTTACATTAAAATATGGTTGATTTTTTAAGTGGGTTATAAAAAGTGACTTCCAAGCAATTTTTAACCTTTACTTAGAGCTTACGCATTCCTGCGTCGGACGTTCAAAGTAGTCAAGACCGATTTATATGGTCATGGTTTTGGTCATTCCCTTAAACGCTTTCTAAGCTTTCAGCTTATGCCGGACTGATGATAGCTTCAAGTCTCAGGAGACATTTGCTGACGTTATGGTGGTGGCTGAAGGAATAGCCAAAGTACCCACGTGGAGTACGGATTCATTTCCTTTGCTTATTAATTATTTATTAATTTATTGTACATTTTTGAGTTGTTCTAGGCCGATATTGCCTTTTTCGATTCTAGTCTGGATTTAATAAAATCTTTTATATGTACTTATGAATGAAGTTGTGTTAAAGCTATGACAATAGGTGGCAGTCACATTTCTGAATGGTGAAATCTGAGCAATAAACAACCCGGGCGAGTCTTTTTCATGATAAGTGTGCTAATGATTTTCTGGACAAATTATATGAAACTCATTTCCCCTTTTTCTGATTTTTTTGCAAAGAATCTAATTTACATTATTAAATAACTCCAAGTTGTAACGTCAGTTTTGCTTAGCTTGTTCAAAATTTTTGTTTAAATAATTTCACAAACATTTTCAATACTTTAATAGAAACAAAACTGATAGTTAATTAGAAACCTCCATATCTATCTATCGATAGCATAATTTATATCTATCAGGTAATAAAAAAAAACAACATTTCTTAAGTCCTAGGCTTAAAAGAAACGGGAATTGTAGAATGTAAAATAACGAAATAACAATGATGTCAAGGAAGCATGCTAATCGACTACCAAAAATGAGCTTAAAAGCTGAATGACAACGGCGAAATATAATATTATTGGTGTAATAACTACGATTGGCATCTGAAAGATTTCGACCATTCGACCTCTCAGAATGACCCAGAGTTTGGAAATGGTAAGGGTATAATTTTCCATCAAGAGTCAATTTTGAAAGGTACTTTCCCCATTTTACTGTACATTATATTTTCTAAACGATCACCTATAACATTCTCTTTAAAATTATTCGATACACATATATAAATTGTTATAAAATATGAACGAAATCACATACTCATTTTAACCAGTTTTAAACATTAAGATCGCCGGATTTTTTTAACAAGGTCTTCCAAAACAACAGTGAATTATTAAATGTTTAGTAAAATATTTTAAATACAAAAGAATCCTTTCAATTGTCCACTGAATTCAATTAAACCAATGAATTATTAAAGAATTTTTTTTTGCAGAAAAACTAACTCAAAGATATTTTATGAATATTTGCTAAAAACTCTATAATTACTGTTCGGTAAGTATTATTTACTGGTTAATTCATACCTGGTGAATTACGAAAAATAAATCTAGCTACCCGAAACAAAAGCGTTTTTTTTTGTCATGGGAGGGTCGAAATGTGACAAAGACCAGCTTGCTTTTTTGTGCGGGGCGTACAATTCTTTACGCTTTGGATTAGACAACGAGAATCTACATTTTCTGAGAAAAAACGTTCCACTCTTTTGTTAAGACGTTATCTGTTAAAGTATCTTTTAGGAGCTCCTGTGTCATAGAAAATAAGTCTGATATATTTTTTTCTCAGTATAATTATTCCCTTGTGTATAATTTGGAGATAAAATCTCTAGATTTTACCAAAAGGTCTAGAAAAAATCAAATAATATAAGAAACTAATTTCTAAATTTTGTTTTAAAGAAAACTGACATTTTTAAACTATCTAACTTTACATTGATTGCAGCAAAAATAATTATGTTAAATAAATAAAGCCTTCAGTGAGTAATTAAAACATTAATCGGTGGTATGAAAATCTTTATAAGCTAATGTAAAACATAATTTATTTTACACGAAACATTACCATACGAGGTGTGTAAAAAAAGGAATAAGACTGATAGCGTTCGATCTGGTAACACTGTTGGTTGTGAATCTTCAATATGAGTTTGAAATCCAGCATATTTTCTTCATCCCCAATTCATTGATCAACATTTAATAAACGGTTGTAAGAGTCAAATTCACCTCTTCCCCGATCATTCTGACTTTCAAACGACGATCAGAATGTACTAGATCTCGGATTCGGTGGACATTTTTAACACTTTTGCAGCTAAAGGCGCTTCTGTTGCGAGGTTTATTTTTAATCGAGTTTCGGCCTTAAACCACCTGAAAACCAGGGTCCTTGACAATACACTCTTCCCATAAGCCTGTTTTTGAAAAAGTTTTGAGAAAGTTTATACCGCACTGTGCCCAAGTCTGAAACAAAACGTGATAGCTCGAAATTGTTATCATTCATTTTCAGAATGTACTAGGAAAAGCCGGTTCACGAAAATAATTGGTAGGGATCATCAAGTGATCCTAAGTAGTTCAAACTTGTATTGAAAATGCACCAGATGCCTCCAAATGGGAAGCCAACAGTGTATCCAGATGGAACGCTACGCCCACAGTCCCATTATTATATTTACATACAGGGATATTTCGACAAAGGGTAGAATAAAAATTCAATCTAATTGGGATCTGGGAGCGACAAACGGTAACAAACTGTGGACTGTAAAACAGGAGTTCTTTTCTGATTCGTTCATCATCCTCTCCAACAGATCTGACTGCATTAAATGGCACCAGCTAAGAATAGGTTAATGTCTGTTCTCCCACGGTCACTTAGTGAACCGGAACATGCCTCCGACATGCCACAGATGCGATGTGCCAATCACAGTTAGACACATTCTCCTAGAGTGTGATAAACTCAGAGCCTCCCATCGTCTTGGTGGGAATCTGGAGAAGATTCTGTCGGTAAACAACATTTTGGACACCTGAAAAACTTCGTTAAATCCCTGTACTTTTTCCACAAGATTTGACACTAATCTCATGCCGTACTTATCCATACTAGTAATTATTTATACTCCTATTAATTACTATTTCATTTCTACACCGTCGTTTTAATATGCAACCTCTCTTTATACTATCCACACGTCTTCCATGTTTCGTCTATATACACACACGTTTATATACAACTACCTGTCATGTTTTGTTTATTCTCAGCGTGTTTGTTTACTTAAATGTTTCGTATACACTCTCTCTCTCTCTCTCTCTCTCTCTTTTTCTCTTTTCTTTTCAACAACGGAAGTGCTGGTCAGCCAGGCCGGGTGCTATCGGTCGAAAGTCCGAATGTCGGTCGAATGGAGCCGATCATTGTCATGATGCAAAATCACTTTAGTGTGTCTTTCGCTATATTGCTATATGCTCGCCTCAAAAGCATTAATTGTGTTCGATAACGATTCCCTGTGATTATTTCATATGGTTTTAACAGCTCATAATACACTTGTCCCACCAATTACAGAGCATGACCTTGGAGCCGTGAATCTTCGGTTTGGCAGTCGGCGTGGAAGAATAGTGGGGCTATCCACATGATTTTCGACGCTTCACAGTCACAATACAATGCAGAAATCCCTTCCGTTTTTGCCTTTGCCTAATATCCTTGCTTCTGGACCATTCCCAGGTCTTTGAGGCGTTTTGAAATTGCTTGTTCAATCACTCCCAATGATCTTGCCAATTCTTCTTGACATTGAACTTCTTGACTTTGACACGAATATTCATTAAATAACGCCTCTAATTCTTCATCTTCAAAAACTTTCGCTCTTCCTTTTCTATGCCGGTCTTCGACATGAAAATCACTACTCTTAAAGCGTTGAAGCCACTCACAACGCGTTCTTTCACTCATAACTGCCTCACCATAAGCGCCGGAGTGTATTCGGTGAGCCTCAGACGCAGAATTCTTCATATTAAAGAAATAAATTATCACCTTCCGCCAATGAAGAGAGTTTGACATAAGAAAACAGTGGGAACAAAGTTGTGTACCTTTTACAAAATTAATTATAGACTGGATCCTAAAGTATCAAATAATATTATCCTAATTGATTAAGTTTCAATGCAATAAAACAATTTTAAACGTGTACTGTACTGAGTTAATCCAAAAATTAAAATGCCATGCAAGTATAAAATTTTGAATAAAGAGAACAACCTTTTTTTGTTTGTTTTTTTTTTGTGGTTTATCCCATAAAATAATTTAAAATCTTACGACACACACTCACGCTTATTTTTATCTCTGAGGAGCATATTTTGATAAAAAGAAAAAGAGACACTAAAGCATTTACGTCTATATTGTATTCATCACTCGGGCAGAGAAAATATGTTTCACGAAATGACTTTACACTCAAATTCCTTCAAAGTGCGACGTGATGTCGCGTTCCTAATGGCTTGGAAAGCCTCTCCGTATAACATTTTCGTCAATACACCTTCTAGATTCCCGGCGTATATCGTGCTTTTCATAACTGGGTAAATACAGTTGATATAGTTAAAAAGACTGTTGAGTCATGTTTAAAATGTTTTAGTACTTAAGATTTTTGTTCGATATTCTTATTCTAGTATATTATTTATTTCTCCAGTTCTAGCATAAACTATATACGGTAGCTAATATAAGAAAAGATTTTCCTCAAAGTAAAATTATTTGCTATTGGTTCAGATTTTGCTGTCAAACGATCTGTGAGGTTGTGCATAGGTCTGTAAATATATGTCTCAATAGTCTGGGAAATTATCATGAAATATTTAACATCAGAGCAACGCTTGTAAATTGTCGGAATTTATAATCAAAATCAGCGCCAAATTAATAGAGCATTTCCTGAATTTGAACATCGTGAAGAATTCGCCAAATTATCGAGACAAATTCCGAACGCATTTCACGCTGCTAGATATTAAAACATAAACTAGACAACAAAAGTGTGTTCCGAAATAAATAATGCTGCTGTTGTTGGCAGTGTTGATTGAAGATACAAATTTATCAATTCGCCGCCGTTCAAAGGAAGTTGGGCGTTGTTATTCAGCTACGTGGATTATTTAATTCCATTATATATATATATATATATATATATATATATATATATATATATATATATAATTAATATATATTAATTTATAGTACATTTTTGAAACATTCTTTAAAATCATTGCAGAAACTTAGTTGTTCTAGGATGGTATTGTGAAGCCATAAAAACAGGTGGCAGCCACATTACTGAATGATGAAATCTAATGATTAAACAACCTGCGCGTGTCTCTTCATGCGACTTCAACATATACAACTGTTGAAATGTTAAAAGCTGGTGGTCGGACATTACATAAAACACTGGCACAATTATACTCAAAATACCTCACAGAACAAAAAGAACCAGACCGGAAAAATGTAGAAGTGATTATTTTACTTAAAAAAACAGCACAGGAAGATTTGAAGAACTACCGTCCAATAAGCCTCCTATCAGTAATTTACAAAGTTTTACCAAGATAATATCTAAAAGAATATTAAGAAAGCTGAATAATGCACAACCAAGGGAGCAAGCAGGATTCAAAGGTAGATTCAGTACGATGGATCACATCCAGGTTGTATATAAGGCCATAGAAAGGCACAACGAATATACCATGCCACTGTGCTTGGCTTTTATCGACTACGATACAGCATTTAACTGATGCATGCATTACTTAGCCAGGGGGTAGACAAAGCATATGGCTTGCCCGTCTCCATTTCAGTTCCTTTATTCTTCCAATAATGTCACATACATTTGTTTGTTCTCGAATCCGTGTGCCGGTCTTTCTGTTTCGTTTTGTAATGCCAAGCATACATCTTTCCATTCTTCTCTATGTTACACATTTTTTAACTGTTTTACTCGATGTGATAGAACTGATTGTTCGATGCACTGATCAAAGACTTTTCTCTTTAGATAAAATAGCAGTTTCTTTATACACACTATGTTGAGCCTGCCAAAAACATTTAGGGAGCCATTCTATCTCACGGGCGGCATTATCTTCCATAGAAATCATCTACCCAATATATTGTAGTGATTCACAATATCTGAATGCCCCCAAAAACAGAAATTCTTCTATTCCTCAAATGTATTGTACATGACCTCACTCTTTTTCAGGTGTATTCTAAAGTCAAATGATTTTCCCGCCTTTTGAAACTGTTATATGTGATTTGTGGCTCATCTGTATCTTGTGAAAGTAGGACATCTGCGAATCTAAGATGGCTTAATTATGATTTGAAAGACTGGAATTAAATACTAATCCAGATTACGGAATAGCTCTTCAAGGCTAGCAGAAGCAAGAACAGGCGATATTGAATCACCCTGAAAGTAAGAAGAATCACTTCAGCATTATCCCATAAGTAGGGTAGTTTTTGTTCTTTCAGCCATTTGGAGTACAATTTTACCAAAATATGATGTAAAGTTTGACCACTAGATTTTAGTATTTCAACTATTACCCTCTCTTTTCTTTTGAGCCTTACCATTCTTTATGGATTCTATAGCATTTGTCACTTAATCCACCAGAATTTCTGGCATTTGCTCTTCCTTTGGCATTGTTGTTTTAGATTGGGTCTGATCTTCATATAACTGAATAAAATCTTCTGATAACCTCTACTATTTTAGAAGGCGTCCTGCATTCTTTACAATCCTCACGCATTAAAGCAAAAATGTACGTCTGTTTCCTGCGTTATCTACACGTTAAACCAGCGTATCTCCTCTCCAATACAATATCTTCAATAGTTTTGCAAAGCTCAACGTACTTAACATTACCAAGAAGACTCTCTGCATTTCTCATATTCAATGCTTTTTTTTATTAATTCGACAATCTCATTGGAGATTTTTGACTGTTTGAAAAATTTCCTCCTAAGGCAACCATTTCAAGCACATTGTTTGGTAATTTCTTCATAATGATCAGTTACTTCTCTCTCCTCCAGGTATTGCAACACAGAGAAGTGATTGAACAAAGTAATCCTAAAATCACTGCCCATCTGCAGCAGTTTCCCAGAACCCACATTACTTTTCTTCGTCCTTATTATTCTTACCCGTTCTCTTCAACAGTTTATCCTAACGTTTGTCAGTATCATTATATGATCACTTCCAACATTACAATGGTTAAGGCTAGTATAATTGCAAAATATTGTTTTATTGACATGTAGTTTTGACTTGTTCGTCTAGATGGATTGTTCCCTAAAACGAATTCATTAACATATATATGCACTTTGTCCAAGTCTGAAATAAAACTGGATAGCCACTATCGCTCGAAATTGTTGCCACTCATTTTCAGAACGCAGTAGAAAAATTTGGTTTACGAAAAGAATTGTTACGAATCACCAAGTGATTCTACGGATTTCAAACGTGCATTAACGGTGCATCAGATGTTGACCTCCCTTCCCACCAATAGGCAAGATGACATTATTGCCAGATGAAATACGCCACTAATCCCATTACTTTATTTACATACCTCGTATACTAACTTTTTTAGTGGAAATTGTATAATTACAGTGGCAAATATGCAGATAGGGCTGATTTATATAAACATTTTAAGATTAGTTTTCAACCTACACCAGCTCATGTTTAAGTCACTCGACGGACATTGCGCTAACCAAATTATTAACAAAATAATTTAACGCCTGGTTAACAATCTACTCACATTATTAATATATATTTAGAATAAAATTAATATCTAGAGACATTTACTACCATCTCAGATCAGATTTGATAAATTAGAAAACGGTAATTACAGAAAAAGGCTTCGAAAAAAAAATCGGGTAAAAAATCAATATTTTTGTCATCTTGTCAGAATAAAATGTTCATATGGTGCCCTAGATACAGCGATAGCAAGTCTCACGTTTTCAGATTGAAATAAGATACAAAGGGAAGATAATGAAATTATACGGAATTTAGTTGTCAAATGTCTTTTTTTTGTATAAGACGCAGAAAAACGACTCAAAATGTCTTATGTTTATGTTTAATATAGCAAGCATATTTATATTGTGTCATCCTATAACGCAAACCACAAATAAAATAATTTTATACCGAATCAGAAGAATTAAAGGTTTAAGGCTATTAGCGACTGGACCCACAGCTTAACCGTGGGTTCCGCACCACGGTCATCTGCCACCGACAATCCAGACCAGTACCTCATCGGGCTATCACCCTTGGTTATGTGCTTACCCACCGCTGAACTCTGGCATAGAAACAATCGCAGACATTTAAGTGTAGATATGAGTGTGCGTGTGTGTAAGTCTAATATGTGGGTGTGTGGGGTAGGAAGTAACAGAAATAGAAGAAAGAAAAAAAACCATGCGAGCGCTGGAATCGAACCAACTACCGAGCCGATTGCGGTTTCGACACATCGGTGACAAGCCACCGCCTTACCGTCGCAGCATATATATATATATATATATATATATATATATATATATATATATATATATATATATATAGTATTACACAATAATATTATTATCATTGTATTATGTACAATATATTTTATGTATTTCCCTCTCCGTTTATTTTTTTTGTTTTTTCTATCAATTATAATAATAACAACAATACTTTTTTTATTTTGTTTACTACTTAATTGTTTATTTTTTGGATATAAATATTACATATGATAAGGACGGCATCTTCAAAACAAATGGGTATACAAAACCATATTATGGTCTAAAAAATATTATATATTAATTCGTACAGTTCTTACAAATTGAGCAGAGCCTTAACTGATCCAAAAAATAGATCACAACATATAAATAAAATCAAGCAAACACTAGAACATAATAACTATTCAAAAAAATTCTTCGAACCAGTTATTAAAAAACGTATACATATAATATATAACCATAATAGCACGATATGAAGAAATAAATCTAAAAATAAAAGTTACATACCATACTTAAAGAACTTTTTCGGCAGACTTCGTTTTTAAAAACTTTATTTTGAAAATGGTTTACAAAAATAGGTCTTTATCAAACTACAGCTTAACTAAGAATTAACAATATTCAATGTGAATACATCATTTATACTTTAAAATGTGTTTGCCTTGCATTTCCCACGGGACCATCCGGTGGCGTGATGGCTCTCAAGGTAATGCTGATGTTGTGGTTCTCATCTGTGTGGTTTGGAGTCTAAGTTTAAGCTGACGCGGTGGTTCTCATGAGAACGGAATACGTAACTCCTCCCTCATTAAGATTCGAAAACAATGGTATGTTTTTCCGAATCCACTTTACTCTGGGGGTGGTTTTTCCTTGTCTTTCGTTTGACGGCTTGCCAAAAGGAATACAACTTTTTCCTTTGCATTGTCACGACAAGTATGGTTAGGACAATGCAAATACCTAAAACAATATAATTTGTGGTTTGTCGATGATTAGTGTTACCGAGGTTTATTGGCTTTAGTAGATTTGTCATATTCTTCAGATGGTATATTTCGTCAATATTGATTTTGGTGATGTTCGGAGTAATCGAAGTTTTTGTTCCATTTAATTCTGGCCATTTTATTTCAGGTAGAATGATTGGTAATCTTGTATATCATTAATAATTTGTTGAACTGATGACTGTAATGTATATAAACTTATTTGCAATGACTCTTGATTTTTTACTTAGAGTTACCAGAGTTTCGTTATAATTATCGATTAGATTTTTTGATAATGAAATCTGTAATTTTAATTCGTCAACTATGGTTTTCTGATTGGCCTCTAAAATTGCGATTGCTTCATCATATCGTTTACCATCATCTGAGTCGAGAGTTCCGAATAACCACTAATCAATTTTTCCAATTTCATCAAAGAAACCTCGTTTATTTCTAATGTGAGGGTGTAAGTTTTTGATTTTGTTTGTTGCAATTTCTATTAAATATTCGGTTCTGAGGAGCAGGTTTTGCGCTAGTGCATGATAAGGAATATTGTTTGATGCATTTACTAGTAATAAATTTTCCTTGAGTTTAAGAAAATAAGCCTTAAGATTACTTAATTTATCGATTAAATGTCTTAAATCTACGTAATGCATAAATGTATGTCTATTATAGATAAGTCTGGAATTTCCCAATTAGATGGGTAATATGGGGTTCTCCAGCGTGGTGATTTGGATATCAGATCCGTTTGTCAGGTGAATCTGCAGGACCACGTATAACAGGATCGTTGCTGTTTCCTGCTTCATTCTGAAAAGATTTTCCTCCATTAGATTTAGGTTTTCTGAGGATACTTTTATGGTATGAAGTTTTATCTGTTATTATTTTGGTATCAGTTTTATCAATTATCGGTACCTTTTTGAATTTTGGCTTGTCCTTGCTCCTATATTTTGTTTTTACGTAGGCGATCTTGTGGCCTTGAAAATCAGGAGGTTCCTGTCTGGTTTCGTTTAATTTCAATATTACACCTTGTTTAGTTTCCTCATTTATTCTCTTTAGTTTTTCATATAGCTTATTTGATGTTTCTTTATGTGATTGTACATAGCTGGATATAATAGCGTTATCATTTAGATCAAAAGGATTTATAGTCTTTACGTGTCCTGTTATTATTTCGAAGGGCGTAAGTTTGGTCACGCTTTGGATCGAATTATTATAACGCATTACAGATCTTCTCATCAACTGCTATATTGTCTTGTCTTTGTTTTCTTCTTGTAAGCAACGATAACTTTCAATTATGGTTGAATGGAAACGTTCAACTGGTGAATTTGAATTGCTATTTTTTGCTGTTGTATAGTGCAATTCAATTCTGTACAATTTGCAGAAATCTTCGAGGTCTTTATTTTTGAATTCTGTTCCTTGATCTGCGGCTATTTTTAATGGAAGGCCATGATGTGTTACAAATATATACACATTTTCTCCTACTTCGATGCCTGTAATACTACGGAGTGGGTAGGCTTGTGCATATCTTGAGAAAGAATCTAAAATCGTTACAAAGGCGTCGTAATTTATTCTAAACGTATCCACATGTAGATGCTCGAAAGTTCTTGATGCTGTAGGTGTTAAGTTAAATTTAATTACCGATAGATTTCGATCATATTTGTTTCTTTGGCATATTTCGCAATTATTAATATAATTTTCAATATCATTTGACATTTTTGGCCAATAAAATCTCGTACTGAGTGCTGCCTTCATTTCATTCATACCTCTGTGGCAAGTTTTGGTTGTATGGTATAGGGTAAGTTTTTCATGTTGCGCCTCTCTCGTTCGTATATCTTCGAAGAACATTGAACATTGTAACATCTTGTAATGATGAATGAGTTTTTAAATAGATTTTGCATCGTGATTGCAAATAGGCGTGCGATTTCTGGGTTACTAAAGTATATAGCGTATAATTGTTTCGGTTTTACATATTCTTCCAGGAACGTGACTATGATGGATATTGGATCTCTATTAGAAATAGTTAAGTAAAACCTATTGTTTTCGAACACTCGTTCTTGTCTTATTTGAAATTTCGTTATATCTCCGCTTGTAACAATTATCTGATTTTTATACAAGTTCACGGCTTTTTCAGTTATTCGCATTCCGCAAATAGGGTCTTCAGCCGAAGAGTGTACCGTTTCGACTCCTTCATTATTATTTTCAGGGATAGTAGGTGGTTTTATTTGGATGTCTGAAATAATATTTATTTTCGGTGGAATAACTTCATTAATTGTAATTTGATCTATATTTGGTAATTCGCTAGGTGTTAATAAAAATTCTTTTATTACATCATCAGCATCGCCTGCATTATTACAAACAGATTCGGTTTCTGCTGCATTAACTTCCGCTATATTCCTAGAAAGGGCATCAGCTGCTTGATTGTTTTTCGTTTTTTGAATATTAATGGGAGTTTTCCTCAAAACTTTTTCCTTTGGATTCGTGGTAATAGAAAAATTTGTGTCGGAAGGTTTTTGGTATATAAAAGGGATTTCGATTTGTCGTCCAATTAGTTTTTTGTTTAAAAGATCTATATTCAGTCCCATATTAATTAAATCCGTTAGACCGATTACTCCATCAAAATAGTCATGAAAATCAAAAAGAATAAAATCTATGACATAATCTAATTTAAATTCTGAGACTGCTGGAATTTTCGCCTGAAATTGCGTATTTTCACTACCTATTGCTGTTTTGATGATGTTATTCGCTCGATAGATACAGTTTGGATAACATTTTTCTGCGACAGTTGGTCTTATAATTGATCTTGAGCTGCCCGTATCTATTAAGAGTTTAATTTTAGGATAGCCAATTTCGATATATGGTAAAGCGTTATTAGAGGAAATGTTTATTTCCGCTAGGGTTGACTTTCGCTCGGGTTTTGTTCCGTAAAAGTTTCCAATTTCTTTAAGGTTTACATTCTCTGAATATTCTTCGTTTTGTTGTTGTTCATCTTCACCATGGTTATTCAAATGATAATCAAGGTAAGTTTCTTCGTTTGGTTCATACTAGTATTCTTGGTAGTCTTCAACCAGATATCCTTCACACTCGTTATTGTGAAGTTCTTCAAAAGTAAAATTCGGTTTTTGATTGGGGTATATATTTTGGAATTGGTTAAATTGATTACGGATTGGTTGTCTGTTAAATATGTTGCTGTTTCTTACGCTAATCGACATGGGTGTTGGTTTACTCATTTGACTAGGTGGAATATTTCTGGGTTTAAATACATTTTTTGGCGATCCAAAAACTTCTCCGTTTGTGAAGAATTTTTGAGGTGGTAATTGTCTAGGCTGCACATTAATTGGTTGTGATGGCCACTGAAATGGTTTTGCCATTGTCGAATATTGTTGTTGATTAAAATTTGGGTTTCGATTAAAATTATTTTGATTAAATGGATCTTGATTGAAAGAATAATTCTGATTGTTTGAGAATTTTGGGAAATTTGGAAAATTTGTTGGTTTCGGTGCAAATAGATTATTACTGTGCTTTTCAGTAACGTTCAAGTTCCCATATAAATTTTCAAATTCAACGACATAAGCCATTGCGTCTTCTAATGTGTCTTCGTAAATGTATTTAATGCCGTTTTCTCGTAGTAACTAAAGTGACAAATTTTCTGTTGTTCATTCAAATTTAGATCGTTACTAATTCTTTGAGCAACATTACTTCGGAGTAGTTGAAGTCTAGTTCCGAAACTTATTAAGTGTTCACCTTTGAATGGTCAGGCTCGTGTTAATTCTTGGACTAAATTGTCCGTATTGCGTCTATCAGAAAAACATTGTTGTAACACTGCTTTCAGAGTGCCCCATTTTATCAGCTATGTTTTTCCCCAACCATTACTTCTGCTTTCCCGATTAATTTTTCCTGAATACAATCGAAAATGTGGGCATCTAATTCATCACTTTGTAGTTGTCTATATATATTTAAGAGTTTATCGCATTTGGTAACAAATTTGTTTAAAGTGTTACTGTCACCATCAAAACGTTTAATATTTTCTAATCTAGATTTGAATAAATTCCAATCAATGGGGGTTTGTTTACTTTGTTTCTGCATTTTAATATCGTTATCGTTAAATGCTAAAGCTAATGCTGTTACTAAATCGTCAACTTCTGACATATATTATTTTATTCGAATTTTTCTTTCTTTCTCTTTCTTAACCTAATTTCTAAACTTAATGTGTTCAATACACTGGATTTTTGTGTGAAATACACTTGCCTAACTATTCCAACTGAGTACCCTAATCAGAGGGTCAGGAGGGTAAAAGGAATTGGCACCAATCTTTGTTGATCTGCGTCTTCCTTCCCGAATTCTCAGCTGTGCTGCTGTCTGCTTCTGGTTCCGTTGATTGCACTGCTGGATGATTCCAACTGCTGTGTCTCTTGGTGTCGTCCTCAATTGGCTCTTTCGTGAAACACTTGTGCAATCCTACCGACTGCGCCACTTAAAGAACTTTTTCGGCAGACTTCGTTTTTAAAAACTTTATTTTGAAAATGATTTACAAAAATAAGTCTTTATCAAACTACAGCTTAACTAAGAATTAACAATATTGAATGTGAATACATCATTTATACCTTAAAATGTGTTTGCCTTGCATTTCCCACGGAACCATCCGGTGGCGTGATGACTCTCAAGGTAATGCTGATATTGTGGTTCTCATCTGTCTGGCTTGGAGTCTAAGTTTAAGCTGACGCGGTGGTTCTCGTGAGAACGGAATACGTAACTCCATACATATCAGAAATATGCAATAAAATACACAAACACAAAACAAATATTTACAAAATTAAAGCCATAAACACCCAAAATAGAACAAACAAATGTAATATACAAAATCGATTCCTCAAATTACCTAAACTCATATATTGATCAAACTAAACAATATTAAAAAAAAACAAAATCTATGAACACAAAAAAGCATTAGAAAAATACGCCATAAATAATGACCACAACTTTTATTTTAATAATAAAAATTTTTTAAATTCAAACAATATAAAAAATAAATATAAAAGAAATGATTTGCATACAAAACTGATAATTCGAGTAGTATATATATATATATATATATATATATATATATATATATATATATATATATATATATATATATATATATATATATATATATATATATATATATATATAATATGTATAATGTAATATATAATTACATAATAATAATATGTATAATGGCATAACCAAAAATAACAAAAAGGCGTAAATATAGAATAAATATAAAATTATAGCTCTTTTGAAGATGGTTAAATAAAAATAACCGAAACGTAAACAAAATAAAGATATATTTGTTATAATTATCGGTCAATTATTATAATTGGCCGAAAAGACAAGATCGAAACACACTATATATATATATATATATATATATATATATATATATATATATATATATATATATATATATATATATATATATATATATATATATATATATATATATATATATATATATATATATATATATATATATATATATATATATATGTGTATATATATATATATATATATATATATATATATATATATATATATATATATATATATATATATATATATATATATATATATATATATATATATATATATCCTGCTTCTGCTTCACACAAGTATTTTTCAACTGTTTCTTGCATATTTAATATCGATTTTTCAATCAGCATTCTTTAATGTCCATATTAAAAAAAAAATTTCAGGGTCGTTGATTTTCTTTATACTTTCACAGTCCATTTCCTTATTAAGAATGATCACCAAAAGAAAAATAAGCGGAAAAAGTTCTATATAAAGATCAAAACTAATCGTTCCTAATGTTCGTTGTATTTCAGTTTCCATTCATTGCTAACTTTGTTGTTATCACTTCATATATACTATTATTCAGGCGATATAGTAGAGAAATTTATAGGCACAACTAATTTTATACATATAACCTGAATTCGTTCCAATAGCAACATTATCACTTATGTTTTGGAGTAAAACCAACCAATATCAATTTAAATATACCTTAAACAATAGCTTTTTGGTATGAAATGTTTTTGCATTCCTTATTTTGTACCAAATCTACTTTTGTAGAAAATATTGTAAAAGACCTACGATGAATCGTGCATATTAAAAAACCGGGGATATGAATGGTATAAAGCGTTCAAACAAAGTTGAGAAGTGGTAGTTGATTTGCCTCGTTCTATTTGACTTTCAAAGTTTACGAACGACGAAAACATCGACAAAATCAAGAAACCAGTGCTCGAAAATGGTAATGAGTCTTAGGGTGTTGCTTTAACATATCTTTTAAGTCCGTTCGTTACATTATTGCTGATATTTTGAGCATGACATACGTCGCCGCATGAAAGAGCTGCCAAATGTCCTGATTTTGTCCAAAAAGAGGACCCCTATTCTACTCCCACGAATCTTCCCAGATTCATGAAACGCATCACAATGGGCGTAATATGAGTTTACGGGTATAACATGTAAACAAGCAACAGTCTGCGGAATGGTGCTTCGAAAACAAGCCAAAATCCAAAAAAACCGCATCAAAGTCGATCAAAAATCATGGTCATATTGAAAGTTTTCTTTGATAGAATATAGTATGTACTCCGAATTTCTTTCAAAAGAACAGGAGGTAAATAAGAAATACTATATAGGCATCATGAGGCGTACAACGGCCAGATCTGCAAAACGACATGTATATAATATGTAAATAATACATGTATCTTGCCCTACGATAATGCACCATCGCACAAAGCTCGCGAACAACTCAAGGAACATCATCGACCAAAGAGTGTACTCTCATGATATGGCTTCGAGTGACATTTTCCTGTTTCCGAAACTAATATTACCACTTCGAGGAAGTCATTTTGAGTTAATTGAGGTCATAAAAGGAAATTCTGAATTTTGGAGGAACTGAAGATCATACCTCAATAAGCTTACAAGAGAGAAGCAGTTGAATTTGAATAAGTAAATACATATTTTTAGTAAATAAGCAAAGATTAATATTTAAATGTCCATTATATAGTGAGATAGAGAAAGTGACATAGAAAAAGAAACGATAAGAAATAATGATAAAATTTTAAAAACTAGTTTATATATTTATTGTTATAGTTAAACAGTACAACTGATTAAAATTTGATGATCTAATTACTACGAGTTAAGAAGCTACAATCAGTGATGGGTGGATCCACCTCCAATTTTATTCAAGAAGACGTCTAGGCATTGATCTACTTAGGTGGTCAATTTCCTCTTGAGATGATATCCCAAACATGCATTATTGTGAAAAGGTCTTATTGAAAACCTATTGTCCTATTAAGAAACGGTTTCTTATAGCCAAAAGCCCAAGACGGCGCTCCTAGAGTTCTGTAGTGGCTAGCCGGCGGGCGACCTATGCCTCTAGCTCGTTGTTGTCGACATGCTTCGGCCCTTGCTCACCAAGTTCTCAACACTGTGTGAATCGTCCTATTCATTCTTCTTCCAATTTCCCGATAAGATAATTCGGTCTCTCTTACTGCAACAATGCGGCCCCTCTCAAATTGTGTCAACTGGCGAAAATTTACACGTCTTCGCATTCTAGGCATGATAACTTTTGTAATGAAATTAAACTGCAGTAAAACAAATCACTATCAAATCGTAAAAGTTACTGAAATGATATATCTTAAAGGAAGAAGTGACAGTGCCAAAAACTTTTTATAAGAACAAGTGCTTCGTTGCTATGACTGAAATATTGATCATTAATTTTTAAGGTCAGTGGGAACAAGTACATAAAATATAATTAAAATACAAAAACTTTTACTGGATATTCCTTTTTCTATGTGACTTAGTATATTTAAAATTGTATGTACAATAATTGTTTGGGACACATTGCCTTTTTCAAATACGAACTATGTTAAACTGACAGTAAGAAAAGTAATTACAACTTAAACTGTCCATCGATTTAATAATACCATAAAAAATAATAGTGGGGAAATGCATTTGTTTCCACTTGAATAAACACGAAGGTCTTTCTTCTCTAGACTCAATGAACATAAAAGAAGTTATACTAAACTACGAAATAATTATCACTATGCTAACAACTTAATGTTGGAAAATCATACTTTCTATGATAATTTTAAAATGTTACATAATGAAAATTAATACCAAAAATTAAATCTACAGAGAGCCTATAAATTAACAAAAGGAAAAATTTGAATATTTAGCTAAATGACCAGCTAGCTAGACTTGAATGGTTCGGGGTTACAATTACATATATAGTGGAAATTTTAGATATTAATCTTTATCTATTTATTTAAAATGAATTTCCATCAAGTATTTCAATTAAATTTAAATATTTTGAGTATTATTTCAAAAACTTGATTTACTTTCTAATCTTAGATTTACAGAGTACTTCTTAATCTTATATTTACTTAGTACAAATATATGGCTCTAATTGCACAATGGATAAGGCGAGGATGTGTAAGATCGAGAATGGCGTCTTGGAGAGAGGTTTTTTACGTTGGGTCACTTGCCAGGTCAGTAAGCTTTCTGGAAACTAAGGGTTCAACTACACATTAACCGTGAACTTAATAGCACGAGGGGGTACTTTACTGGCGGTAAAATCTTCCATTTCTGATAGCTATGTAGGAGCCCACGTTAAACGGAGGGTAGGCCAGTCGCTAAATAATAGCATCAGTTGTAGAATCGTCGATAATTCTAATCTCAAACCGACTAGTTAGTTAAAGTTCAGCTTATGATATGGCACAACAAGAGTGTATTACAATTGGAGGAAATTATATTATTGGAATTTTAAATAGAGAGCTCGCTTAGTAATAACGTTATTAATCCAATGCTTATAAAATTTTTAAAAATGATAAAGTTTACGATCTACCAAGGTTTAGCTGCATCTGAAATATTCATACCTTGAAAAACATTTAGAAACTTTGTGAAACTCTAGCAAAAAAACCCGACTTTCTTATAAAAGGTTGTTTTCAAAACTTCAAGAACTAAAAATTATTTTTAGTTACAGACTTAAAATAATTAATTAAGATGTTATGTCTGCGGGCGCATCGACTACTAGGCCATTTAGCTTCCCTCTATTTTTAATAGTATACTAAGAGCCCCATTAAAGTCGGGTAGACTAACAAAAACAAATATCGATCCGTGCACATGAATTGAATCTGCTACCGCCCCAACTATGGTTCCGACCCAGCGGGGACGAACCACCGCTCTACCGCCGTAGTTAACAGGACCGGCCAAAGTTTTTTCCATATTGTCCAGAATATGTAGAGTGATTTTTTTAGAGAATCTAAACTTTAAATTTAAATAAAACAGCAACCAAATTAGATGCCAAACTATTGAAAATAATGTCGGATAAATATCCTCCGCGGCTACTTCTGACAAAATATATTCCGCCAATCCAGTTTTGGACCACTTTTTCAAGCAATTGGGGTTTTATGACCGCAATTGTCCGAGTTATGTTGGCTTCCAAGGCGTCACTAATTGCTAGTTTAGTGGCAGAGACCAAAGATTTAACTATACCATAAAAACAATCCAAAGGTGTTTAATCACCTGATCTTGGTGGCCAATTAACAGATCTATTCCTCAAAACGATTTTCTCACCGAATTGTTTCCTCAATAAGTCAATTGTTGCGTTGGCTGTATAACATGTGAAACCATCCTGTTGGAACTACATTTCCTTTAGATCAATACCATTCAAGTTTGGAATTAAATATTCTACGTAGTCGAATAACAAAGCCCAACTTTGGATCTTCATCTACACTACCTACAATTTGGATCTTCATCTACACTACCACAACAGCGGCTATATTTTCTTCAGAGCGCACAGTTTTTTTTTTTTGGTTTATGTATGTATGGGCTATATATGGGGTGCCCGGAATTGTATAAACCAAACTTTACCAAGGTGTTCTAGGGCTAAATATAAGGGTACTTTATCGTATAAATCTTACACGCATGACGCGTCCTAAATAATATTTCCAAAACCGTTAACAATAAAATTATAAAATTTGGCGTGTGTTGTAAACTTTGGATGCCGAAATGAACCGCGTATTTTAAATTTTAAAATTTCATCTAAGGGCGTGACATAATGAGGGGTTCAAGCTAAAAATGGTCTCTTTTTTATATGTATTTTTTTATTTTAACTACAGATTATAAATACCTTGACTTTTCTACGTAAAAAAGATACTCTTAATTCGCATCGACAGGATGCACCGTTTTCGAGTAAATCACTTGATATTCTAATAGAAATGCAAAGATTGCAGTGCGCGAATATCACAAAACTCACCAGAACTTTTAAAACTTTGGACTAAAAAGAGATCAGGAAATGAACTAAAGAGACCTAATAGATTTAAAAACCAAATTTTGGCTGAATTCAACAAAAATGACAAATTAAACATCAGAAGAGCTGCATAAAAGCTGCACGTTGAAGCTACTCGAGTTTCTAAAAATAAATTTTTCTGAGTTTTAAAAAAGGACCACAGGAAACCTTTCAGTATGCAGAGAATCCAAAATTTTCAACCAAGTGATGCTGAAAGACGAATTAATGTTTGTAACTGGCTTTTAAATACTATGAAGGAAGATCATTATTTTTAAAATAACATTATTTGGACTGACGAAGCTACTTTACCCGCGGTGATTGGTAAACATTCAAAATTCAAGAATCTGGGCTTAAGAGCTGAGCCTCACATAATCGACACTATGACTTTTCTAGAGCAGTTCAGTGTTAATGTGTGGTGCGGTGTTATTAACGGGATTCTTTGTGGGCTTCACATTTTTCCACCGCAATTAAATAGAGCACTTTTTAATGATTTTTTAAATGACACTTTTTCTAATGTCTCTAAGATATTCTGCTTAATTTAAGGGATAAATATTGGTTTCAATAGTGCTCTAGCACATTATGCTGCTGAGAAAATCGAAAGTGGCTAAATAATAACTTTTTTCTGAACGATATATTGGTCGGTTAGGGCCAGGACAATAGCCACCCCATTCACCGGACCTGACTCCTCTCGCTTTGAAGTATTTAAAGGAAAAAGGTCTATGTAACCCTGGTAAATACCAGAGAAGAGTTGATCTAAATAAATCAAGATGCGTGTGGAGATTTACGGGTTAATCCAAATTTTATTCGCAACACCACACAATCTGTTTAGTTGCGCGGACGTGTCAGAAATGTGTTGAACTTAAAGAAATGCACTTTGAACAATACTTGTAATTTGTAATTTATTTTAATTCAAAAACTTGTCTAATAAAAATAAACAAGATTTTAAGTTATAAAATGTTCTTAAAGTTTCTCCTTTTTTTTATTTGGATGCGCTTTATAGTGTTGCTCACGAAAAGTTTAAAAACGATTTACTCGAAAACGATGGATCTTAGAGGTGAACTAAAAGTACCTCTTTTACATAAAAAGTCAGTGATTTCATAATCTTCAATAGAAAGTAAAAATATACGTTCAACATTGTTTGGCAATTGTTACCTTGGAGCCCTCATTATGTTACGCCCCGAATTGAAATCATTTTTAAATTTGAAACACAGTTCGTTTAGGAACTCAAACTTTTTTTTCGGCATCCAAAGTTTAATAATTTTATTAATTAATTGGTTTGGGAAATATTTGGGACAAACCGTCTTTAAGATGCCCCATTTGACCCATACTCGCCATAGAACTCGCTGATAATGTTTGGTGCATACAATTTTGAATGTTGTTATACATATAAATAGTTCAAGGAATCTAATTTCCCAGGACCGGTTTCTGGCCTAACAGCTGTCGTCATCTGAGCTCGAATCTAACGCAAGGAGCCAGCTGATGAGAAACGATCAGAGCAGGTCAAGTCAACTGGCCATGTTGATGGCGGATCGCAATGTCAATGCAACTCGCGCCTACCTACGGTGAATATTAAAAACTGTCGAAACTATGCGATACATTCTTCCCACAACCTTGGATGTAAGTATCCGGTATGCTCAAAAGATAGCGTAGCGGGGCGGAGAGAGATAATAAAACACGTCTGTTTTGCTAGTGTCCAGGGTGGTAGCCGTCCAGGGTGGTACTTGTCTTGACGCGATGGCGACGACTGAAACGATGGGACACGTGGAGTCTGGAACGGATGGATGGAAAACTTCCGTTGTTTTAATATATACATGTATATATATATATATATATATATATATATATATATATATATATATATATATATATATATATATATATATATATATATATATATATATATATATATATATTTATAGATTTTTTTTATAGATTTCATTTAATTTTTAAAATATTGTATACGTTAGAATAATAATAAAAATATATTAATCATATGTTTGAAATCATTAATAATACAGTTTCATATTTTCCCTGCAATATATTCCGATATAAAAACAAAGCCACAAATTGTTGGTTGAACAAAAGGCAATCGGTAATATTGAAAATTTATAGCGGTCAGTTTCGGATGTTTATATTTATTTTCTACCTAGTAAATATGTTTTGTCGTCGAATTATTCCCTGAAGAACTCTGTTGTAAAAAAATAAAACCGTCAGAGAGGGTTGAATTATTTGTGGGGGACCTATATTGATTGAAACATCATAAGACGCTGGCGGTTCTGAAATGTTCATTCTAACAAAGCTGGAATAACTTAGATTTATAAATATTAATAAAACATCTATTTATGTTTAAATTTAGGTACAGAAACCGCGTCAAATGTGGTTTTGCACTTAAGCGGTTTCTCTCGTTTTGGTTTTTACAAAATTCACTCAAAACTTCCTACAAATTATTGCTTGTCGCAGTGGCTTATAATTTTTATTTTTCGAAAAACTGAGTTTGACTGTGATAGATTGTTGGGTTTGGCTCACTTAAGAAAAGCCAATCCGGGTGTGTTGTTTATTAAATCGTTTGACAATCTACTTATAGTAATTAAATTGAGTTTTTTATTAAACAGAATCTATACATAATTTTTTTTTTCGGTTACCACGGTATGACTTCAGAAAAATCTGGTAATATTCGAAACAAGAGCCTTTGTTTCCAATAACCAATTAGAAATTCTATTTGGCGGCTCATCAACATAGAGAAACTGTAGCGTATATGTGGCACTATTTTTTCTTATATTTTATAACCTTATTCGGTGAGATTACATTGTTACTTTAAACAATTCAGAAAATCAATGGAGTTGAAATTTGGAGTAAGTCTATTTTTGGAATAATTACTGCAAGCATGATTAAGAAAAAGGACAAAGTTAAATTTTACATTTTGGGAAACAAAACAGTTTTCTTGCAAAGAAAAATACTTCGTTCAAACTTTTTTTCTGTTCTTTTTTATATGACCGATTTAGAAACAGCTTTCAGATATGCAGGCTGCATTTCAATTAGCATTGATGGTTATTCTTAGCTCTGCCAAATTATTGGTCCACTGGGGGAGGAGGATTCAAGTCGAGAAATCGTTTCGTCTTTAACAAAAAATGGGACTAGTTTAACGAGATGTTCAAGTCTCATAATCGGAGAAAAATAGGCAGCAAACAAAGGTGCACATACGTCATTTATAACTGACGTCTAAGACTTATTGTTTTATGGTACAAATTTTCGGCAGCTGGAGCTTACGCTGATAAGTAATAAAGACTCAAGAACAAGACTACTTGTCAATATCCAAATGGTTTATTGCCGAGTAAAGCCATTTGGAGAGTAATATTATCAGCCACGTCTTGTTCTACCTCTGACAGCTGCACATTGACCGCAACGACATTCAAAACGTCGAATATTGAAGTGTCTACATAAGACCTGATATTACGAAAATAAAATATGATTCGACGATTTTGATCAGCTTGGTTTTAACCAAATTCACTAACGATTTTCTTCAAATTAAGAAGGGGCCCATCATTTTTATTTTTTGAAAGGCTGATTTTGACTACATACCCTGTTGTTTGGGTTTGGTTCACTTAGGACCGGCCAGTGTGACGTTTGTTTATTAAATCGTTTGATGACCTGCTTGTTGAAATTGACTCGAGTTTTTTATTGAACAGAATTTATAGAATCTATAGATATTTATAGCATCTATAGAAAACTTTTTACGGATACCACAGTCTGGTTTCGGTATGGTTCTGGTGATATTCGAAACCTCGCGTCTTTGTTTCCTATAACTCCACTTTCTTTTTTCCTGTTTCTTTTGTTTCTTATAACCAACCGCAACCGATTAAAGTTACAAACATTAGCTGGAGATATTTTTTATATTTTTTAAACGAATTATTATTTAGACCCTAAAAAATTAACATCTAACATAATTTATTAAGATTAAAATTCCAAAATATCATTTTAAAACTAGCACTTTTTTATAATAACATTTCTATTTTTAACTGTTTCAGTCACGTTTAACAAGTATTTTTCAATTAATATTCAACGTGCATGCTAGAAAATCCCTCGACTCCATTTGAAGTTTTGACTTTTTTATTGTAGCGCTTTTTAGGGAGTTACTTGACAACGAAAAATATTTTATAAGTAGAAATAATAATGGTTAGATCCAAATGATGATTTTTTGATTTGAACCAAATGATGGTTACTTTTGAAGTTTTGAAATTTTTACCCTTTAGTTCAAGGTTGTTGATATTGATGCCAAAAAATAACTATACTCAACTGATAAACGTTAAGAAATGATACAATCCTCTTGTGTTAAGGATTGCTAAAAATTATATAAAAATATTATCTTTACTATTGATTTTATGTATAGTTTGTTATACAAAAAAAGTCTTCGTATATATATTCGAAGATATGATACATGCATAAAGTGCTGTGAAAATTATATTTGCAAATAGTACAAATAAAAGTAAAGTTAACATGCTATATTATTCCTAATTAAATGGATGAGATTGAATTCCTTTTTTGTTTTATGTTATTCCAAATGAAAAAATTATAAACCATATTATACCAAAATTATAGAATCAACCTTCTAAAGTTGCATATGATACAGCTACAACATTTAATATTTTGTTACTTTCCTATGTCTTTCTATTACAGATAATAACCTCATGGGAATATTCTTTATTAGATTAATTAAACTTGTTTCATCCAGTCTACTCCATGCTTTGAATATTCTTTCCTTCAGTTCCTCCGTTGTTTGATTTTTTGATCTCAATGGATCGTAAACACATCTGACTAAAATTCCCCAATAAATTTTCAATTGGTTTAAGATATGGAGACCAGCTGAAAACTTTGATCCTAAATTCTTCAAACCATATTTTGTTGTCGCATTATGAACCAGAGTGTTGTTCGGTAATTGTGCAGCACTTTTTCGCATTGTAACATATATTTCCAAAAACAAATATATTTTGAATGCAGCCATATCGTAATTCCTCTATCACAATGAGATAGGTGGAACATAATTTTCTCCTCTTTTCTTAATAATTCCAGTAATAATTCAAACCATTCAGTTCATCTAGATTAAATTTGTTTTCATCACAAAAATGACGTGTGACCACATTTCACTGTTTTGAATATGACCTTCAGCAAATTTTAATCTCTCCTCAAAATGTCCCTTTTTAAGTTGTGGTTTTCTGAATATGTTTTATATTTTATTTGGTTTCATCAGCCCATTTGCGAATTAAGCTGGTCACATCCTAGATCAATTTTTTTAACAATTTGGACAGATACTGTTTTTAAGATTTTGTGCAAAACAGCTCGCTTCACTGTACCGGAAAATTTTTGAGGTCTTTCACATGTTTTGATTTTTCCATAATTTTTAGAACTGCATATAATTATTTTTTTTAACAACCGGGAGAGCGTTGCCCGTGTGTTTGTTCGGCTCTTCTTAAATGGAGAATCCTTTGCTGCTGAATTTGAATAAATTGTTTTCTTCTCGACATCGTCACAATTTAAAAAAATAATAACGTAATAATAAACGTGTTTAATTTGGGAGAAGAGTAAAAAATAGATTATTCAAAGCATGTGCCATAGCTAGGTGTACATTTTCACTATCTCTCTGGAAATTTGAGGATGCCCTCCCAGAAAAACCTTCAAGCCATTTTTTGTTTTCTCCCTAATTTTTGAAGCGTTTCATGGAAAGTGCGAGAGATATGCATGGAAACAAGTGGTAATCTGAAGAGGCCAAATCTGGTGAGTATGGCACGTGGGGCTAGAATTCACAGCCTAGTACGGAAATGATGTCTCTGACCGCTTTCGCTGTGCGATGGAATGTTGTCGTACTGCAAGCTCACTTTTTCGTGTCTTGTAGCCCATTCTGGTTGCCTTTCGATCAACAGTATTAACTGTTTCACCTGGTTTTAGAATCTCATGATACGCGAAACCCTTCTAACCCCACCAAATGCACAGCTTTGTTTTCTTTCCAAAGCGATTCTGTCTTGCGGTCGATGTTGATGGTTGTTCTGAATCAACCCATGATTTTCTGCATTTTGAGTTCTAGAAATATATTAATTAATACGATCCGAAAAAAGAAAATTTTTCTTTCATGCCAAGAAAGCAAAACTTCGCACACCCTTTTTTCGAGTTTCCGTCTGTGCAGTTGATGTGGTACCCATTGTTCGGCATTCTGAATATTTTCTATGGCATGTCGACGATCACGAAATGGTTCGTTGACCAACTTATAACCTCTCTGCCATTTGTTGTTGAGTTTGCATATCGTCCTCTTCCAACTATGTTTACAATTTGGTATCTTCAAATTTTATCGGGTGACCTAGGCGTTCTTGGTCTTTCAAATCGAAATTACCACTTTGAATCATCTAAATCAACTCCCACAAGCATCTTGCGTTAGGGTATTGTCACCGTAAGTTTCTACAAGTATACAATGGTCACTAACGTTTTTCTTTTGATTGAATCAGAAAAGCAGTACTGGCCGTAAATGCTCTTTATTTGGCTCGAAACTCGACATGTTTACCACACGAACAAAAATTGACCCTAACTCAAAATCGCTAAACACCAATGGCGTTTTGAAAGGTACTATCGTAGTAACAAAATGGCATAAGAGATTAGACTATGAACCGACCTTTGTTTCTAGCGCCATCTCTTAAATAAAATTAATAATGATTAACCGCCATACCAGGTATCCCTATACCATCTTAAAGTACTTATATATTCTCTTTTCATTCAATTTAATACTAAATATTTCCCTAAATTCTGTATGTTGTACTTTGCCAATCAATTGGAACCTCGCAATTCTAAATAGCTTTATCTGGCTTGCTTGTATCATTTATGTCTTTTATTTACTTAATGGCTACAGGTCGAAGCTATGTTAATGTTGAAAGAAACAGGATTCATTAGTATGAAAGAAACATACAAAATGCATCCTAACCTTTATCGACATTGCCGATTTTTTTATATTAAATGTTATTTTGTTTAGTGCAATGTACAGTCCCGTAGTAGTTTTCACTCATTCAATTATTGCGCAATCAATTTTATATTTCTTAACCATTCGCATAGGTGGAGGATAACAATCTGACCTAGTCCCGCTACACTTTAAAGGTAATGAGACATAAAGTACCATGTGATACTACAGAGCCTTCATTTATTCCTGTAACACACATGACTAGTGATTTATTTAAACTTAGCAACTTTCATTTTAAAATACTAAAATATTTAAGGGTGGTATAATTATTAATTATACTAACTAATTATTGATTAAGAGGTTCAGAGGTTTAAGAGGTCATTTGTCACCAAAGGTGAAGTTAGCTGATTTGTAGTTAGTAGATTTGAATGTGAGGTAATAAATCTATATGTGAGATTTTTATTAGAGTTTATGTTTCCTGAGCAACAAAAAATATTTTAAACGTGTTAAACACAGTATATTATATAAAAGAAATAATGTTCGTTCAACAATATTTTCCATAAAAAAATCTGCGACATCAGCTTCTCTTCTTTTTTCCATTCATGGCATCCACTCCGATGTAATTATTTTATCATTATTTTTACTTTAGGTTCTAAAATAATGCATACGAGTCTTATTATTGGTAAATCCAAATAAAGAAGAATTAGAAAAGTATCATTGCCAGTATATACGAAGGCACTTAGGAGATAATGTGTTTAGCGTCTACCAAACATTGCATTTTGATTCCGTACTGATCCTGCTTATTTTTCAGGTACATTCTAAATTTACACCTGCCCCTGAAAGCTATTAGCATCTCATCTATAGTAGCACATCTATAGTAGGACAATTAGTAACGAAGTATCAAAAGTATCAAAAATATTGGATATGGTAGCAACTTTGTCTCCCTTGGGAATACGAACAGGTCTTGTAGTTTTTTAAATACATGGCGGAAATTACAAAATAAAAACGGTTTAAAGTCATTGTAGCTCAAAATATATCGCGGTCAGTACCATTGATGGTAAATAATGATCTCAAATCTTTGTTATTTCATTTGAAAACCGCTGGAAAGAAATGCTTTGTATACTGACAAGAAATGTTATGCTTGTTATACTTAGCGGCCAGAGTATTGATCCTTACGTTAGTTTTTTCTAATATTTTTTGCAATATATCGCCACGTCACATATTATCTACGCCTCTTTCGCTTTCGTCTTTTTCTTACCCATATTCTGTTTTATGACTATTATGTCACCATCTGAAGCTGAAAACTCACTGTCACTTTCCAATCCATAATATTTTATACTTCTTTTTCAAGTTCATTTTGGGTCAACATATTGCTAGTATTAGTACAACACGCCATTTTCCATTAATCTTCCAAATGAAATTTTATAACACTAATACCACAAGCGGATCAAGTTTGACCCTACACGCTCCTAGCTCTACGACAATTCAAATTAAACTAACAGTATTTTCGAGGATCAATAGATCATTGACCGGTCGAATATTAAACGATAGCGCATGCACTGCCCCCTGTGTTTCACTAGCGAAATCTATAATTGAATGGGGTCAAATTTGACCCCGCCATGGTACTTATGGGTTAATCTTATTAGATGAGTCTTTTGACGAGTATGATATTTCTTCCATGAAAAAGTACCAGGATAAACAAACTGGTCTCTCTTAAATTCCCAATAATGCATTTTAGTTCTAATCAATCCCAAAGAGTAATAATATTATATAAGGTGTAAGGGAAATAACTTTTTTAAATGTATCCAGTGATTCTTCATGATAATTTGAAAGAAAATAGTTTCTTACGAAAAAATTGTAAAATTATTAAATCATCAATCTATAAACTTTGATAAAGATTAATATTTTAAGCAAATATGTGTAAAAACGTCAGTGCGTGTATTTAAGTTCCATTTAAAACAAAAAATATATATATTCTCTACGCGAATATCAAGATGTGCTTCTTATTTACGGAGAAGCTCGTATTAAGAAGAATGTATTCTTGGTGCAGCCGAACAGATTAGGAATAAGCCAGGACTTTTCCGATGTGTTCGAGAAAACGGTGCCAGACAGGTTGCATAGACCCAAATGGTGGTCATTTTGAAGATTTAATATGCTAAAACAATTAATCGTGTATTTCAGAATGTGACGTAAATCGTTTAGTACGTATTGTGGTGGAAGAAAATAGTGCTAGTAATTTCAACTTTGACATTAAACAACAATGATTAAGTTTTCCATTTTTTTATAGCATATCAAATTTATGTTGTTTATTATATTTTATTTTCAAATAATACAACTAACAAAAACTGAATTATCCAAAACAACTGATACCCAAAAAATATGACGATGCAATGTTGTCAATTTTTAAGAAACTCTTTGTTCAAAATGATGTAAAGAATAGTTGGTTAAATTTACGAGTTATTTAAGTTACGGCTTGTGCATCAAAATGGATGTTAGCAAATCTAACCTTAAGTATAACTAAAAAAAAATGTATGTTTAAATTACAATATAGTAGTTAAAGATGACCTTCGTTATAATGTAATCGATCAAACTGATGAATATAATTTACTATATCAGTTTACTAAAGGTGCTTAAGACTTTTTTTTGTGTTAAATATGTTTGTTTGAATTAAAATGTGTGTCTGGAACTTTAGAATTTCCTTCATTAAATAACATAAAAATAATACATAAAATTATATAGCCAATTATAACTCTATACTAGATCCAAAAGTTTCTGTATATTCCTGGAGACATACCACTAGCAAGCAACCAAATCAATAAAACGATATTTTCTATATTCAAGACACGTTTTCGGAAACTTATTACAACCGTTTTCTTTTGCATGAAACTTTAGTAAATGGCAAGCATACCCGATTGGTTTTTTTTTTATTAAATTTAACGAGAACACCCCAATGAATATAAAAATATGACACATTTAAGATACTTTTAAGGATAGTTTTTACGAAATTTAATGCACATTTTTTATATGAGACGCCGATTTCTGAAATTTTGAGGCGTAAAAAACCCTTATAAAAAATTTAAACTGTAATACATTTTTTTAGCTTATTATTTAATTGAGAATTCTATAGTAGCATATTCTTTTTAGAACTAAAGGGTGATTTTTTAGTGTGAGCGATAGGGGTCGATCATCTATCAAACGAACTGTGAGCTTGAGTACAAGTTTATAAATATGTGTCTCGATAGTCTGGCAAATCACTATGGAATGTTTTTTATTATCAAAATCTGTGTGCGCCAAAATTATAGAGGACTTGAATTTTATGATTCCCAACAGAACGATATATTCGCTAAATTATTGACAAATTCTGAATGCATTTCACGCTACTCGATACTAAAACAAAAAAAAATGCAAAAAACTCTCTAAACTAAACTAAACTAAATACCAAAACGCTTTTTTGAACTGCTCGACGCACGTTTCGCTAACCACGTTAGCATCATCAGGAGATGATTTAATCTAATTCTAAAACTAAACTATGTTCTATTTATATGAAAACCATACCTAACAAAGCGTGTAAAAATCATGAACCGTAAAGTGTACTAAGCCTTGCATTTATAATAGAAAAAGTTGACTCAAGGAATCGGTAATTTTATGGTAAATAGATTAATTAATTTTCCTTTAAATAAAAATAATTATAACAAATAAATAAAATTAATTAGGGAGGTTTCTCAAGTGAATGGTTATAATAAGAACATTGTAGATAAACTAATTAGAAAACATAAGTACAGAAAATTATTGAAAGAATCTTCGACTTTTCAAAAGGATTAGAACACAAAGAAATTCATGGTAATACCATTTGATGTCCAATTGACAAGAGGTCTAGACAAAATTTTGAAAAAAGTGGACATTAAGGTTGTGTACAAACCATGTAATAAATTAAGAGAAGTTCTGGGTGATCCAAAGGATAATGTAGAGCAACATGAAAAGTCGGGGATTTACGAAATAAGTTGTCAAAACTGTGATCGAAGGTATATTGGGCAAACAAAAAGATCCATATTGACAAGATATAAAGAACATATTGCCCACATTAGATATGGGAGCAATGAAAAATATTGTGTTGCCCAACATGCAATCGAACACTACCACAGTATAGATATCAGTAATTTAAGACTAATTAAAAGTTTTAATAATAATAGGGCTTTGGATGCATATGAAAGCATTCAAATAGAAAAAGGTAAGAAAATCATGAATCTAGCTAAAGGGCCGATTCCTTTCAGTCAACTTTTTCAATTATTAATGTAAGGCTTAGTACACTTCACGGTTAATGATTTTTACACGCTTTGTTAGGTATGGTTTTTATTTAAAATAGAACATAGTTTAGTTTTAGAATTAGATTTAATCATCTCCTGATGATGCAAACATGGTTAGCAAAACGTGCGTCGAGCAGTTCAAAAAAGTGTTTTTTTGTGTAGTGGTAAATTTCTTCAAGTTCAGTGTTTCACACCAAAGGTTCCAATAGAAGAATTGAAAAAACTGTCTGTTCCGCTGAAAATATCGCTGCTATTGCCTGGTAATAGTGATGAATATCAAAATTTATCAATTCATCACCATTTTCAGGAAATTGGCTTTGTTACGCGACTACGTGGATTATTTAATTTCGAATTTGAATGGTTTCGAACAGACCTGCTAATTGGCCACCAAGGTCATGTGATTTAACGCCTTTAGGATATTTTCTTTGGGGTTAGGTTAAATATATTGGTTACTTTGGGGTTAGGTTATATAATTATTTACGTTTTAACAAAGAAAAACTTAAAGCAAAGAAAGTTTTAACAATTTACAGTTTAAATTACATTTGAATGTTCCATCTTTTATAATGACCATTTTTTAATAAATTTTGTGATTTAAGATGTCTGATGCACACAATGAAAATGACTTCCTAATGAGAGTTCACTCAAATTATATATTTTAAATTTATAGGATCTGAAAGAAACATTTTAAGCCATATATATATATATATATATATATATATATATATATATATATATATATATATATATATATATATATATATATATATATATATATATATATATATATATATATGTATATATATATATATATGTATATATATATATATATATATATATATATATATATATATATATATATATATATATATATATATATATATATATATATATATATATATATATAAGGGATACCCATAAGTAATCTATATTTTTTACATTTAATTTTATCTTTAGTCGATTATGTAATGTCGGTCGTTATCTAAGAACTTTTGAGATCTTGCTGCTAGAGTTTCAATATCTTATTTATAAAATTTTGTTTCCTTTGAAGAAAAATATATTTCTAGGTGAGCTCGCACATCATGTTTTTTTTAAATTATTATTCTTTAGGGAATGTTCCATGGATCAAAATAAATAAATAAAAGTCGGATGATGCTATGTCTGGGGAATATGGGGAACGTGGTTAAACGTCCCAGTTTATTCCCTTATTTTTTCTTGGGTTAATCTTGCTGCATGCAGCTTGGTATTATCGTGTTACAATATTACCCCTCTTTTGTTGAGCAGAGCTGGCCGTTTGACCAACAATTCGTTACGTAATCTCTCCAATTGTTGGCAATACAATTCAGCCGTAACTGTTTCTCCCGGTTTCAATAGTTCAAAATTAATTATGCCACCACAGTTCCACCAAACGCACAGTAACACCTTATTTAAACTGAAGGATGGTTTACGAGTGGGTACGACTAGTTTATTTGGAGAAAGCAATTGTTTAGTGGGCTTGTCTTTGTTGTACAAAACCCATAATATACCAGGCATAATATACCAGGCCAAACCCAGGCATATACCTTGCCTGTAAACCTTCCCGATTTCTTGAAAATGTCTTTGGACTGTTGATCAAGTGGCGTGCTTGCTACTACTAGCAAAAAGAGTGTTTGCTATTTCCTGGATACTCAGTTTGGAATCAGTTTTCACCGGTGATTTTAAAGCGTCATTATCAAAGTCTACTGGGCTTCCACTTCGATCGCTATCAGATAAGTCAAAATCACCATTGGAAATATTCTAAACCAGGGTCGGCACTTATTGACTTTCAATACGTCTCCATACACATCACAAATTTACTTTGTTACAACTCTTGCATTAACACCATCTCAAAAATGAAACAGCATGCAGTGACGTAAATATTCTTGAGTTGGTTGATTGTCCCCCATTTTAAACAGGTGTAATAAAAACGTTTGAATTTTATTGTCACAAAGGTTAAGGCTCCGTGTTGTAATATTGCATAATAAAACACCCCTTTTTACATTCACACTCTGAACTGTACTGAAGCAAATATTCCAAACTATTAATAATTGATTACTTATGGGTACCACTATTATTATGTGATATATTGATATTATTATGATATTGAAATGTCATATTTCTCAATGACAAACTGAGGTTAATATTTTTTTTACGTCTCCATTTAGTCCTTTTAGTATCCTGTCTAATTTAGCTGAATCGGAATTCATCATCGAAGATGACTTGATTATTTCTCATTCAAATGTTGTCCATCTGTAATATAAAAAAATAAGAAGTTTTCAGAATAGTGTAAAAATAAGCATTGCAAGTCAACATTGAAGCGATCTACGTGATGGAATAATGGGGGTTAGTTAGAAAAGAACGAAAAAAAATTAGAACATTCGAGTAGGTAAATGCAGTGCTTCATGGATGATTTTCCGACAAAAGTGTTAAGTGATTATTCATAAAATAGACTAAAGTACACTTTAGTATCCATTAAGTATACTTAATGTTACATACGAAGATAGAGAGCAAATGCAAAGGTGATTGTATTTCTGTAAAGTAGTTTTCCTTCTATTAACACTCGATGAAGTTCAAGCCCGTATGACATTTAGTTATATCTGTTTTGACAATTTTCGAAAACAGATAGTTCTATATTTTTACCATTATAGAAAAAGAACGAATTTGTTTTGATTAAACACTATTTTTTGCGTGAAAAACTCATGATGCAAACCAAAGAAAAGTTGAAAGCCTATTATGGGCCTGCTCCTTCATATTTCATGGTTCATAAGAGGCTTACTGATTTCGATGTTATCGCACCAGCACGAATAGTGCTCCATTGAGGTCACTACTGAAGAAGTGATCAATAAAGTTCATGATGTTGTACTAGCTGATCGCAGACTGGAGGTTGCTGGGATTATTAAGACGAGAAATATCACGGATGAATCCATACGAAACAACCTACGTGAACATTTGAGCTTGAGAAATCTGTTAGCACTATGGATGCCGCGTTTGCTTACGGTAAATCACTACACACTAGGAACAGATAAATCAGAGGAACAGCCGAATCAGAATGCGCCCTGAAGATGGCAAAGACTCTATCTTCCGCAAGATATTATATTCATCGACTATTTCGAAAAGAAAAAGACGATCACAGGAGCGTATTATTCTGCATTACTGGTCAAATTTCGCGGACAGTTGATAAAAACCCTTATTTGGCGATGAAAAATTATTGTTTCCTCACGATAAAACACTCACATGTTCGTCCTTAAGCGAATTTTGTCAGTATACATTAATTGATGTATTGCATTCAGTTTGTATTTATTCGAGCACTATATTCAGTTTGCATTCATTCTGTTCTCCGGTTTTTGCTTCCTCCGATTTTTTTTCTATTTCTAAGCAGGAAAAAGTGACTGATTCGTAAATTAACCACATTAAAAGAAGAGATTATCGCCGAAGGCCTTGATCGCCGAAGACTAATTTACAGAATTCGAAAAGTCGTAATTTTAGGAAGTCATAAACATGTTGGAAGATGGTTCAACGAAGTGGAGAACTATGTTGAAAATTAATTAATTTTCGTTTAAAAGAACAATATATCACAATGTCTCTGACTTTTCATTCTTGCTTTTTCGCGCTTCTTGAAATTAAGCTGTCAAATTACGAAAACATATGAATTAAGATAGATATTGGTTTGCATAACATTGTGAATTTTGTGAAAAAAAAAGTGAAATAGTGCACTAGTACGCACCATTTCACTTTTTTTTAAAGAATATACGCCACGTAAGTAGAATGAGCTAGTAAAATGAGTAGAGAATTGATATGAGTGAAGATAAGAATATAATTATATATAATTATAATTAATAATTAGTATATTATATAATATTATAATTATAATTAATAATTAGTATATTATATAATATTATAATTATAATTAATAATTATAATTAAAACTAATTAGAATATCCTTATATAACTTTTATCTAACTCAAACTGATCTATTAAAAAACCAATTTATGAAATATCATCGTAAAATTTGGTATTTTAAAGTTATATTTTCGTAAAGTTATCGTATTCTTTTGGCTTTACTAATATAAATACAGCTGGATTTATATAACCTTATTAAATAAATTGTCACCATAAAATTTAAATTAGGTTTCATTTATAAAATAAATCGTTCTCTTATTTTCCCTTGAAAATAAAATATAAAAGTAATGTGTTTGCGCAATGGATAACTTAATTTGTTTTTCTTAACACAAAATTTTTGGTTCTACAATTGGTTTTTGTATGTTCAAGTTCGTTTTAGAAAAAAGACTGGTAAAATATGTTGTTTTGAAAAGGTAATTTAGAATATGATTAATTTCCTTTATACTATAAAACACTTTTAAAAAATAATAATGTATACAGTATTGTGTTCGTCATATCTTTAAATTTAAATTACATATTTTATTTTTTATTATTGGGTTGTTGTATACTTATCTGCGGTTTTTTTTACAATGTTTATTATGATAAAGGAAACATAAACATCTCAAGAAAACATGTGGAAATAATGGTGTGTTCACCCTCTACTTCAATAACTGCTTTCCATTTGCTTGGCAAACTGTCGATTCCACGGACAAAAAAGCGCTGGTTCTTGAAGGTAATCCACGCTTTGGCATAGGACACCAACTGTTCGAAATCATTGTAGACTTTGCCTGCTGGTCAGTTTTTTAGCGAACGTATATGTGGTAGTCTTACATGGCAGATTCAATAGGAGAGTAATGAAGAATAAAGTTCAGATCCAATCTCTTATTGACAATGGATTTGACTACGCGACCCTCGACATATGGACGTGTGTTAGCGTGATGAAACAAGTTGGTTCTTTTTACGGGGTCTATTTAATATTGATGGTTTGAGGAGCCCGGTCGAGCCGGGCCAGATAGACGTCCTTCTCGATGTTGAATTGTTTTTTGCTATTTTTGTGCGGAAATCGATACTGCTGATGCTCATCTAGAAAAACAATTCAATAAGGTTTTGAAAAAAAATCGAAAAAATCCAAACCATTATCATTCCAAAGTCCAAACCAAACCAAACCAAACGCACCACATTACCTAAAGTGAAAACCTTCAAAACTTTTTTTTGATTTTTTTGAAATGTAACCAAGACTCGTCTCTAGTTACGAGATTTTTCAGGATCTTTGGCAGGATTTTTGACGTTTACTCATTTATCTGAAAAAAATCATTGAAAAAGTCAAAGTTATTGACACAGTCGGATTTGTTTTTTTGGATAATTGTGCGGGACCTATTGAGCCAATTTCCATATTTTACCGAGCTTTTTGAGACGACTGTAGATTGATCGACATTGAAATATTCGGCCAGCATTCGGGTTTTCAACAACGTGTCCTAAGGCTACCCAAAGTGCCTGATTATCGAAATCCTCTTCCCAATTTGTCCAGTTAATATCACCTGATTTAAAGCTGGGAAACCAAATCTGATATTGTCTTTCACTGATTTCCCCGTTGCCTAAAATGATCGTGAATAAAATTTTCAACACGCATTTTGATCCACTAGATATAAAAAAATATTTTTATGAAAAAAATATAATGTAAGGTAAAAAGTGAAAAAAGTAAACGCCAAAAAAAAATAAACGCGTAGAATTATGCAACAACCCAATATATGTGCATGTTATCTTTTTTGTAATTATAATTTGATTTATTTTAAGTTACAAACTTCTCAGTCATTAAGGTTATTTAGCAATTGGACCTTCGTTGTGGGGACGTGTGCTCTGCACTACACTCATCAGTTGTTAATTAACGGTCTACATCCTCTCAAGTAATATCTATTCTTGGTTTATGTTTGATCTTTAGCTTCGGGAAAAACCTACCGACTGGCAAGAAACCAACATAGAAGACCTCGTAACAAGCATTTGTCTAAGGAGCAATTCTCTTTCGGATTTTTCCCTCTTTCTTAGAGAACATATAAAACAAATGAACAATGTACAAAGAAATAAACGAAGTACATGTACATTTTTTATGCATATATGTTCTATCAGGCTTTTCAATGTCTGGGTTATGGACAATTTCTTGGCATCACTGATGGTTAGACATTAATTTTCCATTTCCTCTTCGATATGTTTCAGCCAATTTTCCTCTATACCACTTTCTACACTTCCCCGTTTGCTGGTCTTTCACGCAAGATACGTTTCTCGTTGAACGTTGCTTTAAACGTTCATTTTTATCTCCCATAAAGAAGAAGTACTATAATAGGTGATGGCAAGAAATGTATTTTGTATTTATTTATAATAACATAATTTTTAATAATATATATATTTTTTGTTATTTACGGAGATGAATTTCTTCTTCCAGAAACACCGATAACTTTTAACGATACGATTACCCTGTGATCCGACCACTCCTATTGTTGACTTCTAAATGAATGCAGTTTTCTTTTCCTTATGTCAGTGTTCTTAATGCTTAAATTTTCTAGGATGAGATTTTTGACTTTACGGATAAGGTAGAACTCTTTCAACCCTAAAAGAAGAAATACATTTTTAGTAATGAAGTAATTTGGAGACCGCTATAAATAGGTTATAGCAAAATTTGTTAAATGATTAGCAAACGTATCTGTTACATGACTGGTTAAATTCATTCAAAACTTCAGTTCTGTGTTTTGTTGTGAATCTAATATAATTTCCAAAGTGCACAGGGTATTTTAAGTTTGCATACAAACACCATTTTCTGGGATAACTATCCAATCGGCGTATAGCGAATTTAGAATATGCGATATATATTTCGACCTATCGGTGCTTTAAGAATTTAAGCTGATTACTGATAATGATGATGATGGTGAGGATGATGATGATGATGGTAATTACTGATAAGATATACAAATAAGACAGAAAATTATATTAAAAAAAAGGAATACGCCAGGGAATGGAAAAATGTATAATTCCCACTATACTGTAGTCTAGTTTTATACTAATTGCGATGTGAGTGTCGAGGTTTCACTGCCGTATGTCATAACGGATCCACTTATCAAGGACATTTCTTTTCAGGCAAAGGGGTAGTTTGTTCTTAAACACTATATTAAGCCTGTCAGCCTCATTTAACACGCCTTTCTTCTTCGCCAGCGGTATCCCCCTCCACTGAAATCCTGTGTCCAATATATAATATATAAGTAGTGATCCAGAATCTCCAAATCAATTCCTAAAATTGATCCTAACCTAATCCTGAAAAAGTAATAATGATAAAACCTAATCCTGAAAAAGTAAATAAGTTCTCGGACATTGTGGAAAAGACTATGTCTAAAATTCCTTCTTATTATGTAAAAATCCTATTGGGTGATTTCGACACCCAACTAGCGAAAGAAATAAAGTTCAGGAAAACAGTCGCCATTTTTCCCGGTCATAAAAGGACCAACCATAATAGCAGAAGATTGGTTGAACTATGTTCACAGTTTTATCTAAAAATAATGTCAACCCATTTTAAGAAAAAAATAACAAAACAAAAAACCTGGAGATGGACCTGGAGATGGGACCAAACACGTACATGGGTGAATTTCAAATTAACAGTATTGCCATTTCGTAACCCATTTATAAAGAGTTTTTAATTGTTCAAGTTAGGAAGGGAGCTAACATAGATACAGATCACTAATTGATTAGAATCAAACTTAGCTTAAAACTTTGAAATCTTATTCAAAAGAGACTACTAATCTCAAAGTTCGACCTTACGAAAATAAAACCAACACTAGCAGAAGAGCTTGATAAACAACTAGCATAGAACTGGCAAGAACTGAAACAAAAAATTATTAAAACAGCCCTAAAGTTGGGTCCTTTACAAAAACGTAGAAAACATCCGTGGTGAGATAAAGTTTGCAAGCAAGCAGTATGAACCCGAATTAAAGCATTCAAACAGTGGAACAGTGAAAAAACCGAAATAAAATATAACATCTTTTTGGAAGTAAGAAAAGAAACATCTAAGCTAAGTAGACAAACTAACAGAAAACATGAAAACAATCAACTTAATGAAATCGTAAAAGATTTCCAAAAAATAACACCCAAAATTTTTACAAAACATTTAAAACTAAATTAACAGGCTATCAACCACAAAGTGTTTGAGTCCGAAAAGAAAACGGGCAATTAGCTCTAAATAATCAAGACAATTACAAAGAACTTGCCAAATATTTTAAACAACTACTAAACTGTCTTGAGTCCTTAAACAGATTACCAACACTAAACCGTAAACAAACAAACCCAGATTCATAATCACCATATGAAAATAAAATAATTAGACAAATCAAACGACTTAAAAATAACAAAGCTTCAGGTGAAGATGGCATCACTGCTAAACTTTTAAAATACGCTGGTTCAGGTACAGTCACGAAAATAGCAAAATTCTACAAGAAGTTTCGCGAACCGAACGGATTCCGGAAGATTGGAAAGATGCTCTAATCCATCCAGTACATAAGAACAGAGGGATATCTCTTCTGCTAATTTGTTACAAAATTCTATCTCAATGTCTACTAGACAGAGCATAGGGACAGTTAGAACCTAAAATTGGTAAATATCAAGCAGGTTTTCGACCGGGCAGATCTTGCTCGGAACAGATCCTGAATCTAAAGTTGATCCTAAGACATCAAAAACTATACAATAAAAATCTCGTCTGTACATTTGTGGATTTCAAAAAAGCGTATGATTCTATTGACCGCGAATCTTTATTCCAAATTTCGAGAGAATAAGGACTAGATCTGAAAACGCTGGCAATTATTAAAGCAGCACTAACTAACAAAGGATCAAAAGTTAAATTCATGGGTAACAAATCAGAGCCTTTCAAATTAAAACTGGAGTGAGACAAGGGGATGGATTCTCACCACTCTTATTTAACTGTGTTCTAGAAAAAGTTATATAGTAGTGGCGTTTAAAAAAATCGGCCCTGAATATCGATCAGCCCATTAAACTGGGGAGAACGAACATCAAAATAGATTATTTTAGCTCAACATATATTAGCTTAATTAACGACCAAAAACATATTGAAGTCCTAAAAGAAACAGCAGAAAAGGTAGAACTGCAAATTTCCTTTGAAAAGACGCTATACATGACCTGCAACAGACTAAGAACACCATTTCTAAAAACAAAATATGGTAACATCAGACGAGTCTCTCAATTTAAATATTTGGGTGAAATAATCTTGGAAAACGGGTTGGAAAAAGCGGCCAATAAGGGTAGATGTCAAAAAATAGAAACTGCATTGAGATTTACGCAAAATATTTACAATAAAATATGCATATCTAAAAACACAAAATTGAGACATTACAACACAGTTAGTAAACCAGAGTGTCTATATGGCGAAGAAACTCTCATTTTGAATAGAAAGAAAGACATGGAGGAGATTGAAAAGAAAGAAAGAAAAATCATAAGAAACGTCTTAGACCCCAAGCAAATAAATAGCATAACGTACCGACTTCGAGAAAATCAAGAATTCAAACAATATACAGAAATACATAGTGATATGAGAAAAAGAAGACTTAAGTTTTACGGACACATAAAATGGATGAATCGGAGTAGGTTAACTAGACAAAAAGTTGAATTTTATGAAAATAGGAGTAGAGCTAAAATAGAAACAATTAGATGGATTGCTGAAATCAGAAAATATTACGCAAAGTAAAATTCAGGATAGAGACTGTTTCAGAGACAAAGTTAACGTCTGGGAGGTTGGTCAGAGAGAAAACTGTAGGAAGACCGGAACAACTTGGTCTGACGAAAGGAAAAAAGCTCACAGTGAAAGGATGGAATTAATATGGGGGCAAAGGAAGGCTAACAACAACAAACGCTTCTAACTACTTCACGTGGTCCACCAGGGCCCATACGTGAATAATTATAATAATATATATAATATATATATATATATATATATATATATATATATATATATATATATATATATATATATATATATATATATATATATATATATATATATATATATATATATATATATATATATATATATATATATATATATATATATATATATATATATATATGTGTATATATATGTATATATATAAATGTGTGTGGGTGCGTATATACCCCGTTGGATCACGCAAAGCTTCGGACTAATTTTTGAGTGTTCTTTCTGATCTTCCACGCCCCTCTCATATTTTCTCCGTGGATTTTCTTTTTTTCCTCCATCTACGCTACGCTAAGTTCCACTTGTGTATCCTGCTTATGTATGTATTTCCGTCTTCAATCCCTGTTGAACCCAATTATGTCTTCGCCAGATCAGTTTTGATTTGTGTGATCCATGGTATTGTTAACTTGACCCCTTACATGTATGTAAGAATTCTGTTGGTAAGTTTTGTCGATGGGAGTCTACTGATATGTCCATAGAATTTCAGCCTTCATTTTCTTATATCTGCGGCAACGTTGAACTCTCTCTCTGTGGTCTTTCTGGAATCTCTGTATCTCAATCTGTATCCTTCCTCTGGTTTGATTACTGCGTTGTAGTGTCATATATATATATATATATATATATATATATATATATATATATATATATATATATATATATATATATATATATATATATGCAGATAATTTAGATAGATTTCGATGGCTTAAAATGTAAAACGGGAAGTGAAAGGCGATTAACTATACGCAACACGTAAGTATGGAAATTTGGAAAGGGTTTTATGACTGATCAAAAGCGAAGATTAGGCTATTAAGCCCAAAAGGTTTTATATTACCTTCGTATAATTTGCTGTGAATTATTTTAATAACGGTAAAATTTTTACGATTAGTTAGTTAAGAATTCAAAATTTTCGTATCTACTGAATGCGGAAGTTGTTAATTAATTTTATAACAGAATTCTACATAATTAAGGAAAACCTTTCACGTCGCATGAAATTATTGCTGTTAGTTTATTCCGTGGTTGTTGAAATTGTGAGGTTTTAGCGTCTTACGATAAATACTAAATTATGAAATATTAAATTAGTTTTCCAGTTTTCTATTTTTTTTTAAATTTTATATACATAATATTTTGGTGTCAATTTGATTATAAGAAACTGAAACTGTATTTATAGCTGCAAACATTTTTGGCAAATTAGGCATTTGTTTCTGATTCTGATTGCATTTGATATTTATCGCAGTCTTGTATATAGTTATAAAACTTGGACACAGGGGATGTATACTTTAAGGGATTTTGTATACAAATAAATTTCACAACTAATTTTTTGTTAAGTTTAAAATTAGTCGACATAAAATGGAATAAGATATGTATTTTTTTCTCTTGTATTTATACATTATATTGATTTATATAATTAAAAATATACTGTCACTGAAGCACATCAATTAATTTAAAGATTTGATTAAGAATTCGATTTGAAATATTATAAGACTTGAGAATTAACCTCAAAGAACGTGTAGAGAGGCTATGATTCCAACATGGAGGACAGATAATAATTTGCCTAAATGAAAAAGTTTGGCGATACCAAAATGTAAATATTATTGATCGAAAATTCATCTTAAAATTTGTATATGTTAATTCTAAGGCTATTTCTAAATATTTACTTATAATGAAGATGATAGAAGAAAAATAAAAATGACTGTTGACGAGTTATCCAAAAATTTAAATTGAACCGCTTGTTTGTTGGAAGATACTTACATATCAGTTAAAAAATAAAAGTTTTATATCGACTCATCGTAATTTGCGACGACAAATTGATGTAGTAGTTATAGCAGTAGACTCTAGTATAATAATGGTAGATTTGTTCATGAAATAGCAAATATATATTGGCTGTAAAAATATAAACAACTACACTTTATTAAAATACTGTGAGGTTTAGATTTAACTTTTTTGATGTGAAACTTTTTAACTAAACTAACGAGCAACGGATGCTTATTCAGGTCTTGTTTCAGACTTGGGCACAGTACAATACAACATTTTGCAAAATTTCAACAGGCTTATAGAAACAGTTTTTTGACAAGGGCCCAAGTTTTCAAGGGGTTTAAGGCATGTTCAGAAGGCTAAAACTCCATTGAAGATGAACCTAGCAGTGGAAGGAATCTAAAGTATTCTATCATCGTATGCCAGTCAAAATAATTGGGGAAATCCTAAATTTGATTCACACAATCATCATGTTTTGATCAATGAATTGGAGATGAAGAAAATTTGCATGAAAATGGTTCAGACAGACCTTTCACAGGATCAAAGAACAACAAGAAGGAAACATGTCTTGACTTTTTGGTACGAGTTGAAAATTAACTTGTTGGCGCACCATCCCTTGAAATATATGTTATTCATTTTCAGGACGCACTACAAAAATTCGGATCATAAAAATAATTGCTCCGGGCCACCAAGTGACTCAACCACTCAGGTCAAACCCCCACTGAAGACGCATTAGACGTTGGCCTCCCCTCCAAAAGGCAAGCCAACTATGTGGCTTGATCGAATGCTACACCTCCAGCCCATTACTTTATGCACTTCATTTTTCTTTCACTCTACATAATAGTCGTACCAGACTATTCATCATATTAAGCTTCCAATAAGCTAATTTCCAGCTTGGCACGGCCCAATGGACAAAAATGGCACGCCGATTTTCAATTGCAGTACGTGCAGTGACATCCCTGGCAGATCGAGGATAATTAACGACTTCATCTGCTTCCACAACAGTGTCGGCGGACTTGTATGTAACTATACTCACCAAATGAACTCTATGGTAAACGACACAGCACAATTCCACTGCAATGTCACACGAAATAATTTAATCAAAATGAAAATAAATCGAAATCTATGAAAATTTAATTTAACAATACAATGGGAAACATTGAAAATGCTAAGAAACAGCAGATTCTCCGACATGTTTAGTATTCGTGTGTTGCCGTTACGTTCAACCGAAGGCGCTCCCATTGCCGAAAATATATTTAGTATAGCGTGTGTTGCTTTAACGTCCAACAGATGGCGTCGTTTTTCAAAAAAGTATGTTTTTACTTGTCACAGGTAAACACCAGTAGCGACATCTATATAACATGTATATAAAACACGCGCTTATTCGAATGCAACGTTTCATAAAAATTTCAAAGCTAACGGTGAAAAACTTTCGGAGATTTAAGATTTTGAACAAACGAATATTTAGATTTTTATTTATATAAATTACTGATGTTCTGTTGTGATGATCTTGTTGAAATAGAGCTATTAGTTCAGTATTTGTAGTCAATTTTTTACCAAATATTTTTAAAAATCTAATGCCAAATAGACGTTTGAATAAAAATATTTGAACTAAAAATCCTCGTTGAAATTAAATAACACGATTTCTTTCAAAACTTAACATTAAAAGAAAATTCACTGGTCTGTTTACTATACTGATTTGTGGGAACTACGAGACGAAGAGGTTTGATGCTTTATTAATAAAATTCCTTTGCTGGTCCAGCCAACTCTCTTCATCCTCGTCAGAAAAATAGGTGTCAAATAAATTTATTTTCAGCTTGCTGTTAACATTCTGAAACTAGCTAAAAATTCTGAAACTAGCGTTCTGGACAGTAGTTATTAAAAATTGGAATATAATTTTAATTGTGAAACATTCCAATAGCTTTGATTGTGATGAACCTATATTTATACATTAAAGTGTTTAGAAATTATGCGGTAACATAATTCATCTATGTCAAGGAACCTTTCCCTTATTTTCGTTTACTGGCAAATTATTCCTTTGATACTCAATGAACCTTGTCGTTTTATTATGCGTTTACGGTGAAAAATTGCGACATCTAAGATTCCTTTATGTTTTATTTCCCACAATTTTTCCCGTAAAATCAATTCATACAATCATCTGCGCCCCTTGTCGGTTCATATTGCCAGAAGGAAAAGGAAAAAACCTCCGACGACGTGTCGTATTGTTTCCAGTTCCACAATCTCGGTGCGGAATAAAATTAAATTTACAAAGCGTGACTTTCGAAATATTGCCTTTTGAATGCCAGAAATTGATCTGAGCATATATATCTTAAATGCCTTTCGGAATAAATTGGCTTTTTGTTTGAAATTATTACTTTTAGATCCACAGGTTATTTAATATATTTTTCAAATTTTCAAATTGCAAGTATATATGCAGTGTGTCGTATTTAAGATGAAGCCTCCATATTTTCGCTATTTAAAGGAATACAGATTTGAATTTTTACACAGTAATGTAGATTGACGGGTCACATTTTTTAAATTATTAGAAAAAATTGTTCAGAATATTATTTTAACTCCACATACCAAGTTCCATGATAAAATTAGCATTTTTTATTTTTTCATTATTTTTTAATTTAAACATTAGTGTGGCATGGAAAGTAAAAACTTGACATATTGTCAATTTAATAGTTTTATGTATTGAAATATTTCAGTAAAATAAATAGTAGTTACAGAGGAATAATTATTTTATTCTTATAAGAAAACAATTTTTGGTAACTGATGAAATTTAGGAAAAAGAATACAATAATAATTGTTATAATATAAATAATTAACTATCAAATATGATCTCTCTTAACTAGTCGTCTGTCTATTCGAATATATTTTTCGATATTTCTACGATTCTGCTTAGCAACTCGTCTAAGTTCCGGGATGCTTTCTTGACAGCCTTGGCTCATTCTGGCACAAAGTTCATCTCGATTTCTGGACCATGTTTTTGACCGTTCTCCAAAAATAAAAATTGCGGGGAGTAATATCGGGAGACCACGGAGGTCACATTATGAAAGGACTGTTTTTTTTTTAATTTTTGGTTTAACCATTGACGAATAATCATTGAATTTTGGATGGATACACCGTCTAGCTGCAAATACATATCCTGTCGCACGTTGAGAGGAAAATTTTTATTGACCAGCATTCAAAGATTCATTAAAAAAAGGACCAATAATTCGATTTCTTAAAATCTCACACCAGACATTGACTTTCTAAGAATATTGGCCTTTACCATTTACCACACTTTACCCAGTATCCACAGATTTGAGACGATACAACCCAATTAGTGATGAACGTAGCTTTATTTCACTTCAAAATATGTTTGTTATTTAAAAAATTACCTTGGGTCAAATCTGTATTCCTTCATGTAGCAACAATATGGGGGTGTCTAATGCCAAGCATTTACCATTCAATTCCCTCCCAGGAGTATGTATGTATATGTATGAGCCATGTTAGCCATGATTTCTACGGCGGCGGTTTGACGACATGGTAGTTAGCGTCGTAGAGGGTTCAATTCCTGTACTTATTGTGGACTTTCTCAAAATATTATATCTCTAGGCGAGAGTGTAAAATCTGAAAAGGAATCATCCTTTAGTCACGTCAGTTTGAGTCTGGGTAAGGCCGAATGCCTTGTGAGAATTTTCTTACGTCCGGATTACCGTACTATGCTGGAGGACAAAAAATGCAATATATGGAAAAAATACAAGTATGTCAGTAGATTCAATTTGAAATTTTTGTGTACACCATATAACATATAAAAAAATAAAAATTCAACTTATATTTAATACAAAAAAAAATAATAATGAGTACCGCGTTTATTATACCACACTATAACTGTTGCTGAAAGATATTACGGATGACCTGCTTTCGACACAGATAGTTTCCCTTGTCAAATCCTCGTCTCTCAATTGTGTATATATATATATATATATATATATATATATATATATATATATATATATATATATATATATATATATATATATATATATATATCTGAAATTAAAACAAAAGAGTTTTTTTTACTGATTTTAATGTTGTTATAGATTAAACTTTTTAAAATATGCTGCCAGGCGAATATATTCTTGTGGTTCTGTTAAAAATTAGGTAATGTTACGAGTTGATGCACTTTGTCATTCCAGGCAAATATCCAAATTTGTAAAAGGACGAGCTATTGGTATGAAGTAAACAAGTTAAAGTTTGCAAAGCGAGACGCTTCTTCATTGCTCCTTCTATAGTTATAAGGACCTGGATAAAAATATTGACGATAAGAGTACAAGATTCAGAGAGTCGGAGAATGAAGATCAGATTGAACATGGGTACGAAGCTCTAGTAGACCTCATATCCCAGGGTGTGTGCCTTATTTTAGAGCTCGTGCTCTATAAAATCCACGTGAAGATATCTGGTAACTGCGTGATGCTTCTATCTCAACTACTGGCAGGACTCTTTCGATGATAATTGTTATTCGTCGTCGACTTGCGATGGGAATGCGTATGTATCATCCTTATGAGGTAATTTATCTTAAACCATACCAACAACACGCGTGGCTAGATAGATGCCCTAATAGAGTTGAATGGGACCTGGAAAAAATCTGTTTGCTTAAGTGATACGGGTAGATTTTGTTTAGTTGAGTATCACGAAAATAAAACGATTGGATGTTTTCGAGGTGTAAGAAGAAATTTTTCTTCTGCATTATAACAGCATACAATTGATGTATGTTGTTATAATGCAGGGTGTTATAATGCACACCATTGATGGTATGATTGACGAGGTCCAATTTATAAACAGGGTCAATTCTCAATATTTTGCTTCAAGTTAGATATATCAAAAAAAAGTTATTAGAAAAAGATGTTCAGAATATTATTTTAACCCTACCGAGTTTCATGACCGAATTCGCATTTTTTGTTTTTTTATTATTTTGGTCTATACACAAAATTATTACAAGTTTGAAAATTTGATAATTATTGTATCATGGAAAGTAATAATTTGACTCTACTGTTAAATGTTAATCAGATTAAATTTTAAGTTTATTGCGTTAAGTTCCAGTCAGTGATCACATAATTAAAATGCCGTTGACTTGAAACATTAGAGAAAAAATTGAAATAATCCGGTTGTTTGGTAATTTTGCTCGTAGTAACAAAGAAGTTGTTGCAGAGTTTAACATGAGCCATCCCCAACGTGCTCCCATTATTCATGGAAAAGCAGCCGTTGTAAATGTTATTTCAATGAAACTGGCAGTGTTATTAAAATCCACCAGAAAGGACAACCTCGTGGAATATACCCGCATACACAGGATAACAATATATTGGCGGCAAATTGGGCAAATCAAGATCATTCAAGATCTATCGTCTCAACTGAATATTAGCAAAAATAAAATCAGAAGATGTTTGCTCTCCCATCAAGAACAGGTAGACCCCATCCACAGTCAACAACCCATACTTTTCGCCGACTTACCGTCGGATGGCGTATATATGCAGTGTTAGAATTCTTTGGACCGCGTCTAATGAGACAACAGTGCTGAGTGTCATCCCCCACCACCAGAGAATTCTAAAACTGCATATATATATATATATATATATATATATATATATATATATATATATATATATATATATATATATATAGATAAAGATTTCTCTTTACCTTCAAAATATCCTTCAGTTTCGGCAATCACCTCTTTATTGGAGCGAAATTTCTTTCCAGAGACTGTTTGTTTGCGGTCTGAGGACAGGAAATATTCGCTGGGAGCCAGATCTGGAAAATACTGTAGATGAGGAAACAATTCGAAGTGTAATTCATTCAAGTTAGCCATCGTTGCTAACGATTTGTTACAAATCGTTAGCATTGTCTTGGTGAAGCAGGACTTTTTTTGTTCGTTTGGAACCTTTTTTGCGATCTCGTTCTTCAAACGTAACAATAATGGTATGTAATATTCTCTATTGGTGGTTTTATCTTTATCGAGATAATCGATGAATCTTAACCTTGGCTGGCGATGGTTGTGTTTTTGGTCGTTTTGAATGGCTTTCACAAGCTGTTGTCCACTCAGTTGACTGCCGATTTGACTCTGGAATATAGTGATGGATCCACATTTCATCCATTGTCACATAACGCATGAAAACAATATTTTTTTTCGCTTAAAAAGCTAAAAACATTGCTCAGAATCATAAATACATCACACGTTTTGGAACCAGGGCATCCCTAATCTCATCTTTCCGTAAGATAAGGATAGATTTTTGAGTTCCTGCCCTGCTATGAAGAGAAGACAAACAATCTCCAGCGCTGCCTGGCCTCTTAAGGTAACTACTTTGAAGGAGACAATGTAGAATTGTAATTTCAATTGACTATTTTTTATCAGTCTCATCACTTTATTTATTCGCCTTAATTATTAAATAATATTAAAACCATTTTAACGGTATACAGAATGTATACACACACGATGCAACGAACTAATGAAAACCACTTTCAAAATATATGTTAGAGCTTCGTTACTGTGTTTTTCATTTGTCATACAGTTTTTTTTATTCCTCGGGGTATCTAAACAAAAAGCCAAGAGACCAAAAAGACCTAATTGAGATCATATTTGTCGGTATCTGTTTTTTCCTAAAAAAAACTGAAAACCCATAAGTGTTCCTTATTCCCCGATCTTGTTAACACAAAATTAAACTCACGATTTACGGTAACGGTTTACCGCAATGTTGTGCAACGATATAATGAGACATTTTAAAATGAACAATTTGATATGTTTTCTTTATCTCCTTTAGATGATATGAAGTCAGCTCAGAAAACGTTTGCCTTTTTAGTATTATTCATAAATATAAGGGTTGCCTGGGAAGTTCGTAGGGGTTTGCCATTAGATACTATTTTAACGTTTGTAAACAAAAATATGTTGTTGTACACATTATGCTTTTTTATTTCAAAAAGGGTAAGAAGGCTGTCCAACCCAAAGACAAGACGATTTAGGGAGAGAGTTGTGTTAGGGAGACCATATATGGTGTAAAAATGGTTTCGTCACTTTAAGATTAGAGATTTTGACCTGGAAGACTGGCATTTCCAAACCAAACCCAAAACACCGACCCCTCTTGTTGACAATTAGCTCGCAATTGGATAATGCAAAACCACACGTTTCAGTCAAAATTCGAAAAAAAATGTTGAGCTTCAATTGGGACGTTTGTTCTATCCAATCTACTTACCGGACATCGCACCCTCTAACTACTATCTATTCCGTTTCATCCGAAATTGTTTAAATAGGAAATCTCTTAAAACGGAAGTGAAGTGAAAACAATTTCTTAACAATTTTTGGCTATAAAAATGCTCGTTTTTTGCAAATGGTATTATGGATCTAACACCACGTTGGCAAACGGTATAAATGAAAATGATGGTGGCTGTTAATTGACTAAGTAAATAAATACATAAACTATTTGCGTTCCTCTTTCTCTTAAAAAATCCCTACGAACTTTCCGGACAAGCCAATAACTACTATATTTACATAATAAGCTCGTCTGCATTTGAACATATTTTAGAGAGTAGATCTATAGTTTAACATACCTAAACTATAGACAATGATTATCGATACAACCCCTGATACCCTCTTAGGGCTATTTTCTAATAGTCTCCAGGTTTAACGTAAACTACATCCTGCCTTAACTAGCTTGTTTAGTAAAATAACAGATGGGTTATATCTTAATGAATATATCACTCTACCAGATAAACTTTGTAAGCTTTTTATTAGACATTGTTACAACATTTATAACGTAACAATATTTAAAAAAAGACTGACCATAAAATATATTTTTTACTAATCTAAAAAGTATTTCAATTAGTTTTTTCAGGCATTATTATAATCGCATGACATTTCTAGACAATGTCTGCTAAATTTGCCATTAAACTAAATGTAACCCACCTAATCGACGAGCATTGATTGATGGAATAGCTTTAACATCTTCGCGAAGTTCTTACAAATCAAGCTTTACATATAGACTCAAATGTAGCAGATCTCTGAACTTGGTCTTTCTTCAGGTATTGTTCTAACCATTTTTACAGTGCAGAAGTCGTGTAACAGCCTTATTTCTCTTTCTCTGAAAAGCAAACTACATGTTTCTAATCCAAAAGTGCCAAGATTGTATGCTCTACCAAAAATTCATAAACCAGGAAAATCAATGAGACCAATTGTATCAGCCATTTATTCTCCAACATACAACTTGGCAAAGTGGTTAACAAAGGAATTTTAAAATCTACCAAACCAACTACCTTCCTGTTCTGTGATAAACGCAACCAAATTCATAGAAAAAGTCAAAAATACATATCTACAGGAGGGTGAGGTTTTGGTTTCCTTTGACGTTTCATCGTTGTTTCCGAGTGTCCCGATTCCACATATCTTGAAATTCCTGAGGAGTTACTCGAGTTAAACGGTTTTAATAACTTTAAAGATTGTTTTTGAGTAAATCTCCTTAACAAGATTATATATGAAGCAAAATTGTTTTCAGCTTAATAACAGGTTTTATGAACAACAAGAAGAAACGGCAATGGACAATCATCTGTCACCGTTCTTAGCCAATTTATTTATTAGTAAATTTGAAACCGAAGCAAAAGATCAATCCAGGTACTTCCCGAAGGTATGGTTAAGATATGTGGATGACGTTTTTGCCATTTTCGATTCGAAAAATGAAAATGTAGATGATTTTATTAAGAACTTAAATAGTAAATCCCAAAATACAATATTCACGCATGAACTCGAAAACAACGATAGTTTACCATTTTTGAATGGTTTAGTCAGTAGAAACAATAAAAATAAGTTAGATTTTGATATTTTCAGAAAAAGCATCATCACTTCGAGATACATTCCTAACAATTCAAACCAGAGCTTCCAAAATAAGATGGCTAGTTTAAATTTTATGGTAAATAGATTAATTAATATTCCTTTAAATAAAGATAATTACAACAAAGAATTAAAATTAATTAGGGGGGTCTCTGAAGTGAATGGTTATAATAAGACATTGTAGATAAATTAATTAGAAAACCTAAATTCAGATAATTATTGAAAGAAACTTCGACTTTTCAAAAGGATCAGAACACAAAAAAATTCATGGTAATACCATTTGATACCCAATTAACAAGAGGGCTAGACAAAATTTAAAAAAAAAGTGGACATTAAGGTTGTGTACAAACCATATAATGAATTAAGAGAAGTTCGGGATAATCCAAAGGTTAAAGTAGAGCAACATGAAAAGTCGGGGATTTACGAAATTAGTTGTCAAGACTGTGATCGAAGGTATATTGGGCAAACAAAAAGATCCATATTGACAAGATATAAAGAACATATTGCCCACATTAGATATGGCAGCAATGAAAAATCTTGTGTTGGCCAACATGCAATCGAACACTACCACAGTATAGATATTAATAATTTAAGACTAATTAAAAGTTTTCAAAGCAAAGCATTCATATAAAAAAATGTAAGAAAATCACGAACTGAGATAAAGGACCTATCCCGTTCAGTTAACTTTTTCAATTATTAATGTAAGGCTTAGTAAACTTCACGGTTCATGATTTTTACACATTTCGTTAGGTAGGGTTTTTCATATAAATAGAACATAGTTTAGTTTTAGAATTAGATTAAATCGTCTCCTGATGATTCTAACGAGTAAACGAAACGTCGAGCAGTTCAAAAAAAGTATTTTGGTGTTTAGTGGTAAATATCTTCAAGTTGCAAAGGTTACAATAGAAGAATCAATTAGAAAAAGTATTAAATTACTGCAATTTAACATGAATTTAGGCGAAAATATTCTAATCCTCCGGGCCTTATAAAATAACAATTAATCGTTTATTCCAAGAATTTCAAGAATTCAGAATAGTTGAGGAAGATATTGTTATTCGGAACAGTTGGAAACCATTGCAAGTTTAAGAACAGTGAGCCTGCTGTAAAACGTCTACTCGACGACGTGGTGCAGAATTTGAGAATTTCTCCACACAGTTTACGCCGAATTTTGAGAAGTGACTTGCACATATTTGCCACATTATGCCTATAGACAATAAGAAGCGATTAGGATACTGTAATGCCATCATAAACAACTTCCATCAAATTGACATTTTTCATGCAAAATTGATTCTACAGCTCTTTTATTGGGATTTTTTAAGGAAAAGGCTTACAAAAATATGCCCCAAACCATAAAGCAACTCAATCGCAAGTTTCGTGCTGAAATCGTTGCATGAAAACCAGATATGTTGACAAAATTTATGGAAAATGTGTTAAAAAGGGCGCAAAATTGGCTGCTGCTAATAGCTCACATGTGATAGAGGTCATTTTCAAGAATTAATTAATACAAAACTTAAATATAATTTACATACAAAAATATAATTTACAACATATTATAGAAAAACTATTCGGTCTTGTTTTTTTTAAAGTTATAAATAATTAAAACGATGGCGTGATACTGGCCCCACCCATTATAACATTGCCAAATCAACCGTTTACCTATTTAAAAAAATACAATATCTTAACCCTAACATTAAAATGTATGGTTATTAAAAAAACTTTGCAGTCCATCCAAGGATGGAGGAAAAATTGTATGAATGGTTTGGTTCTCGTTACGTGTTTAGTGAACTCTTAAAATTAATGTAACATCTTTTAGCGAAATTGTGAAAGAAACAAAGGTATTTTCTTCAGGTGATTATGAACTAGTAGATCTTTTTCATCAAGACCTTCGTTCAATCATAAGGTCACTTAACTGTTAGATCAATATGTTATTGTCTATATTGTTCGAAATAGATGAACAAATCTATAATGCAGATGAAACTGGTCTGAAAAAGTTGAAAGCTTGAGGTTAATTTTTCTCGGTTCTTTAATAAGCTTATATTTCCAGTTGATTATAATTATTAAAAAATGCTTGGATGACTTCGCAATTTTTGAGAATTAGTTAAATATCTTTCAGGCTAGCAAAGTAGACAAAATGTCAAATATAATTTGTTTGTAAAAAAGTATAAAATAAAGAAGATAAAAAATACAAAAGAAATTATAAAATTAAAAAGATTTTGTATTTTTTTAGGTTAAAAAATTTTGAAATGAAAAAAGGATACCCCAAAAGGCTCTATTATTATTCCACAGAGCCATTAATCCCGAAACTCACGTAATCTATAAATACGGACAACTTACAACTACTACACCCCACACAAGTAAAACTAAATACTATAACTAAAATAAAATCTAACATAAAAAAATGTTAAAAAGTACCTAAGTAAAAGTTATCTTAACCCTTAGTGAAATATTTGGACATGCTTACTGAGGTGGAGTCTTAAGGACTCCAAAAAAAAAAACAACAATACAGCATAACAAATCGCAAATATAACAACTAAACGATCACTATTTATTTATTGTGATATAAGAGTCATGAATACATATAAAATATTTTAATCTTAAAACCAAAATTTAACAAAAACATAATTAAAATGAAAACGTTTTTTTCATACTAGAAAAAATAACCTAGAGAATATTTGCAGTTCGCCTTACTAGCATCAACAAAAATGAAACGTTTCAACCTTGAATAATCAATATACAAATATAATATTATTTTAGAACAAACGATGTACCCTTTCATTTTTAAATAAAAAAAAACGCTTGTTAAATTATTTACTTTTTTTCAGCATAAGATTTACATATTTTTTAAAACACTTTTAGTCATTACATGCATATTTGGTTTTTCTGTATAGTTTCGAGAGACAAAGGTAACAATACTCGAACAAATCAGGTTCTTCCTTTTGGTGTTCTCCCCCAATTTTCAATATAATTTTAGTTAGCATCCGTACCTCAACCGAAATTCTAGTGTTGTTAGCCCTCCGTTCCATATGTGGCTCTTCAAGCGATTTAGCCAAATTTTTCATAAATTTTGATCTTGATAACGGCTTATTTTTCCTGTCAGAATTATATAACACGTATGCCTTTGCTGTAGACATATCAAGTATTCTACAAAAAAAACAGTCATAGTCCATCTCCGCGTCCGACGACCACAACTGTACATTCACATATTTCGTTTAGGGGATCAGCTCCTCCTTTAGTATTGTTATAATACTCTACAATATCCGGCTTACCGAACATATCATTTGATTCTCGGTGGTGCATTGAAGAAACAAGCAGTACTGCTTTTTTTTTCGGTACATAGGAGAGCAATGTTATATATTTTTTTGATAATTGAAGACCATCGCCGTTTTTTCCAAAATAAATATATGCGTTGTATGCAATGGCAGTTCTTACATCCGTTAGCAACATTAATTTTATACCATATTTAATTTAGTTTTGGGGCATATACATTTTAAGGCTCCATCTGCCTCTGAATTCAACCAACATCTCGTCAACGTCAACGTCATTAGCTCCTAAAGAATACAACGATTGTGAGCTTTTAAAAATATTTTGAGTATGTCCGAAATTGCGGTTGCAGAATCTGTTTTCTTTCTTTTGTCACGGTCGTCTGGGTAATTAAATCTAAGATTTGCAATAATACACGCTCTATGTATCTGCCGGTTCCATCAGTTGCGAATAATAAATGGGCGTCTTCCTGATTAGATTTGAACACCGTACTGTAGATCAACAAACCATCACTCCAGTCAGACATCACTCGCATTTTGTGATTTCTTCACCTAACTAGTTCTTCTAACATTTGCTGATTCAATAGAGAGGAAAAAATTTCATCCGGAGTTGTAAAGTCACTAAGTCGAGCCTTTATACGTAAACCTGGCAACTTCAGTACTATATTATAATGCGAAGTTCTTACAAATTTGGATGGAGTTGCGTTAGTCCCTTTAAATCGGTCAGACCCATAAAAATATTTTTACCTGTTTCAATATCTGAACCTGAACCTGTTATCGACGAAAGATTCTTTGTTAACGGACAGTGAAATTTCAGATGTAGTGTCATGCTCACTTTCCACATAAATGTCCTCTCTGTGATTCGATACGTCGCTATCTTCTGCTTCATACCATTGAAAAACACGCTCCACAAAGTTTTTATCCAAATAATTTACTGACTGTTTTGATGATCCGGAGCGAGAACTCGTATTTTACAGGCACACTGCAAACAGTCGTAACATATTAAATGTCGCACTGTTACTAACGAGGAGTCTGGCAGACTTCTATATCAACACTATGTTATTTTACAATTGTGCTGAAACTCTACTCTTTCATTTACACCTACTTCTGACAACTGACTAACAAGTATTGAGCAGCTCCTAGCCACTCCACTCCCTGCCAAGCTCCTAGCACTAAAAGGCCAAGTAGGATCGTTAAATATTTAAAGGGCGGAGTTTGGGAGACTCTACCTCAGTGGTTAAGGGTTAAGTAAAAAATTCCATCGGAGCAGATACTATGGAAGAAAAAAGAAGAAGAAAAGCACATGTATTTTTTGTATGGAAAATATTGGTGATGTAATGCAAACAACGAACATTATTGTTTTCAAATAATCGCATGTTGTTTAAGAGGATTTTTTTATATTTTTTTTATTGCTTAGGAAGCATACAAACAAATATAAATGTTATACATTGTTTTATTACACCACATTATAACTGGCGAACAAATGTGACAAATGACATTACGTAGTCACGTGGATTACAGGATTAAAGGAAGGCTCTGTATAATGCCCCGATCCATCAACCTGCATAAAATGTATCAAATGATGATTAGATATCAGTGTTTGTATCAATTTAATTCTCCTGATTGAACAAAAAGATCGAAACATGATTTGAATCACGAAATATTTGTGTAGATCAATTTTATTATATTAAGTCAGTCAATTTTTCAAAAATGCACTATAGTGAACCTAGTATTAGCGTTAAACAGTCTTTAGGTTGACATAATACAAAAATATAGAAAAAAATATTTTACATGTCACTGAATATATTGATGCTCTTGATCTAGAAGATTTTACTCAGAATATTGAAGGAGAATCAAAATTGAAAAATAATAAAAAATAAGCTACAAATTCCTCAACATAATTGAATCGCAACGAGAGGCCTTTTGTGAATCAAATTCAACTTTTTTCGATCATTCTGATCGTGAACCGACGATCAGGATGCACAAGATCCCCAATTATGTTGACTTTTTTATCAGTTCTTTTATCAGTATCAGTTAAAAGCCTTTCGCTACGAGGTTCATTTTTGATTGAGTCTCGACTTCTGAGAATGTTTTAAACATTCTCAAAGCCCTTAACAAAACTCAGACTAGCAACCGGCACTGTTTCCATAGGCTTATTAAAGTTTTAGAAAAGTTTCCATCCCACTGTGCTCAGGTGTGAAACAAAACTTGATTACGCAGCACCTTTGCTCAAAATTTGTTGTCTTTCACACACACTATAAAAATCTGGTTCAGGAAAATAGTTGCTACAGGCCACCAAATGATTCTAGGGAGTTCAAACTCGTATTGAAGACGCATTATATGATGTCCTGCCTCCCCTACAAAGAGGAATATATAATTTATTTATTTACACAGCTCGTATATTAGATATTAATTTGACTAAAGTTGTTTAATCTTGGATTATTGCTTTAATAACGGATTTTTCAATAATGAGTTTCTTTGGCATCAAATGAAGTACGTATTTAATAGTTTAACATTCCAGAAATGTTTCAATATTTGGAAAATGTAATGGTTTTGTAGGAAAGACTGTCTAGTACAGAAAAAATGTACAAAGTAATTACTATGGAAATGACTGCTCTGCGAACATTATTTTTAACAGTAGCAAAAAAAATTGCTTTAATATGACGAGGAAATTTCATGTGAGAGTACCAACTTATTAGGAGTATTGTTTGATTTTTAGTCTACAAGAGTTTTTAATTCGTCTCTTTTAAAGCCAGATTTACAATCAGGTTATGTTGAAATATGATGAAGTGTTAGGTAGCAGAAGGCAAACATTTGAGTAATGCTATTTTGGCAACAATTCAATTCTCAAAATAAAAAAAATGTTTAAACTTAAAATAACTCTATATAATCTAACTATGTCAGAGAATTGGTTTTTTATTATCTTTTATGACCTTTGGCTTGTTTCTTTAATAGTCAATTCGTTGAATAATCGTTTTGTTATGTGTTTCCAATGCAGAAATTAGAAAAGTAAAATTTCATTTACGTCTTTTCTTCCATTTTCTACGTAAAATAAATTCACACAATCATATGTGCCGCTTCATATTGTTGAAAGGGAAAAAACCTGACGACGTGTTGTATTGTTTCCAATTCCGCACACTCTAGCTGGAATAAAATTAAATTTACAAAGCGTGACTGTCTGAATATGACTTTAAAAAGGCAACGAATTGATCTCCGTATACCATATAATGTCAAAAGCTGTCCTGAACAAATCCGAATTTTTCTTTGAGCTGTCTATTTTAGGTATGGCCGAGTGAAATAAGAATTTTTTCGTTTTTTGAATTAAACCTCACCAATCTATTATAAATTTTATTTTCAGCAAGTGTATGTATGCTTGAACGTAATATCTAAGACCTCGTTGCTCAACCTTTTTAGTGTCGCGATTCACTAAATCGCCAAAAAGTTAAGTAAAAAAACGTTGTCTCCCCCTCACTAGAATATGTTAATTTGACGTTTATCGAAGTTTTAAATCGGCCGGTTAACATGGCGACGATTCGTCTTTTTTTCAGTATCGTGATTTATGAAGAATCGTTTTTATTTTTAAATGGCTTATAAAATCCTACAAGCATGTCCACACGCTTACCTAATCGTGAAAAAAACGAATCATCTATTTGTCTTTGTATTAAATGACGAATCGTCAATGACGGATGTATGTGTGAATAGGCCATTATACATATACCGAAATACCGCACACAGCCACAAATACCAAACTATTAAGACCTGTATAACCACTTGTTCTTATAATACTTTAACCCGTTTAAACCTGCACCATACACTTGCCTGCACTTGTAAAATGACCCGACGCGTACCTCGCGCCACCCACCCACACATGGCAGACGGATCATTTGTCCCAAGCGCACTGGTAGGTGCGTACAAGCCATGCACTTTAGTAATATAAATAAAGGAACGAGACGAATAGTTTCATTGTTAATTATGCTTTTGCGAAAACAAGTACTGCGATTTCTTTTCCCACCCCGTGTTAAATACTACGACTTCTTCTTTCACTCAATATAAAATAAGTTGATAACAGTTTGGTAATAAAATATATTCCTAATATTGTATAAAGTGGCCAAATTTGTGACAAAACGAAAGACAGATGATTTACTTTCAAATGACACAATATCCATACGTATTAATGAAACGGCTAATGACTTTCACGATCAAATAGTTGGGTAGATTAAACTAAGTACATTTTGTTGCTATTCAGTTCGAAGAGTCAACAGACGTATCGATTTGGTGCAATTTTTGTTTTTTGTCCGATATCAATACGAGTGCTCAGTTAAAAAAAATATGCTATTTTGCAAATCAATCCCATGCAACTGGTGAATGATCCTTTAAAAATTTTATTGATGCAACACAAAATTATAACTTGGACTTTAATAGATGCATTGCGGTATATACTGATGGGGCGAAAAGCGGTAACGGGGAAGAACAGTGATGTAATAGTAAAATTAAAAGACATTATGCCACATATGGAACGGACGCACTGGTTTCTTCACAAAAATTCGCTTGCTATAAAAAAGATGCCAGATAATATACAAAATATATGAGAAGCCGTGAAAATGGTTAATTTTATTAAAATGCGACCATTGCAGACCAGATTGCTTTCCACATTATGTGAAGAAATGGTCCATTACGACACACTGCTTTTCCATACTGAAGTCAGGTGGTTGTCGCGAGGAAAAGTTCTAACGAGGCTTTTTGAATTGCAAGATGAATTGAAAATCGTTTTTACAAATAAAAATAGCTTATTTTCAAAGTTTTTACAAGATGGAGAAACTTTATTACTATTGGCTTACTTGAGTGATATATTTTCATATTTGAATGACTTGAATACGAGTTTACAAGGCCGTAACAAAAACATTTTACTAGTGACAAAGTTAATTCCATCATCAAGAAGCTTGGTATTTGGATTATACGCCTTGAAAAACGCAATTATGAATTGAATTCTTAAGTAAACTTATAGCAAGATTATAACTAAATAAAAAATTACAAATAAAAAAGCCGTGACAAAAAGGCGTAACAATAATGCCGATATCATAGATTAAAGGGCAAACCCAACATACTTCAATTTGTCTCAAACAACACAACACACCTTTCTTATAAATTTAACTAAACTTGTACCAAGAAGAGCCATTTTATTCAAAAGGTCAACACTATTAATGTGATAGTTACAAAGTTTAAATGAAAATGTTTGGGATGCCTATATCCTACGGCTCCACAGCCATGAAAATATAAACGCTATTGCAATAGAGACTGATCAACGCCTCCTATAAGAGAGATACTATCCTCCTACATCCAACTATACAACTCTGCAGCGAATGAAATAAAAACGCTGTTACAACAGAGACTGATCAACGCCCCGAACGGGATAGACACCATCCTCCTTGAGGGTCAGGTATTTTAAGAATCGCCTGTGCACATCCTTCAATCTTTTAATCTAACCGGTGTAAATAGTCGACCATACCGTAGACGCATACATGAGCTTAGACTTGACAAATGTGTCAAACAAAATCCTAAGACACTTTATATTATTAAAGTTTCTAGTGGATCTTAAAACAAATTCAAGAGCCCTCAGCATTCAATTCACAACCGGCTGAATGGCAGTTTTTTTCCATAAAGACACAAAGGTCCAACAACTCTGCAATCTTTCAGAATCGATCCATGGAAAATATAGTCAAAGTGGATTTCACTAATCTTAACGAAAAATGTAATGATTTTTACACTTGGTAATGTTTAAATGGAGACTGTTCGATAAGGACCCCATAAACAGCCGGTGAATACCCCTCTGTAAATCATGAGAATCATCAATGATTTGATCTCGCTGTATAATTTGAGATCACTAGTAAGGAGCAATACATTACATTTAAGGTTATTTCTAACATCATTTATATAAATGGTGAAAATTAAAGATGCAAGATTGCTACCCTGCGGAGCACCGAAGTGAGTATATTGAGCATTGAAGAATGATATTAAGCCATAGCTAAATCCGATACGTTCCATCTTGCCAAAATCAGTTCATTATCATCAGTCAAATGCCTTTAAAAAATTAGTGAATAATTCAGTGAAATATTATCAGGCTAATGGATACGGTGGTGTGGGTTGAACTACCATTTACAATGTGAGTTATGATGTTTTTAGTACTGTGAGTAATTCTGGGATGAACATACAAATTCACAAAGGGGTGGTGTAAAATCATTCAAGGACCTGTAATGTTGAGAGACAGCAAGAGTTGAGAGACCGCACGGATACTGCCATCTAGGTTAATTAATAGTTTCCTTTATACTGAAATTGAATTTTCCTTACTTATTGCTATTATTAAGAAGAAAGTTGCCTGTCTAAAATGAAACCTAAAGTTAAAAATGACATGTGGACTGCATTTGGCACAGTCTTTTGGATGAAAAGACTTTTCGCTTGATGACCACGTTTTATTAGAGCAGAACAAAGGCGCATTCGATAGGATACTTCTTAACCCACTAGAACCTACCGTCTAAATATTCGTACGCGTCTTCAAGTTAATATAATTAGATGTACGAATAAAAGATGGCGTTAGTATATATTGTTTCAGTTAAAATATTGATAACAAAGATATTTTCTTCATGCTGTCAAAAGCTGGTCGTGTTTTATTTGCAAACATGGAGTCCACGTTAGGTGAAAGTGAATTGAAGCAAAAAAAACCCTTTCACAATGAAACATGACGTAAGTTTTTATACCAATAGATAAATTAAATATTATTATTTTATTTAGCTTTATATTTAAATATATTGTATTGAACTTGATCAATGACATTTGAGAAGCAAAATATTTACATAATTTTAGAGTTATGTTTTATAGGGTAGCAAAGTCGATGGTACGAAAATTCATGTTAGGCTTCTATGAAAAGAATGTTATTTTTTATTATTTTTAAAAGACCTCTTGCAACATAAAAATTGTTTGCTTATTTGGAAGAATCTGATATCGAAGAGGAAGTCGCCGATACAGAATCTATCGATATCACCTTATTTTCACCTGAAAGAAAAGTTGAAGCTGAAAGTTTTATTTCCGAAAGCCAATAAAAAGCCAAAGAAGTTTTTTCAAAAAGCAAATTTAAATCAAAACATAAAATGCCAAAGATTGAGAAAAAAGTCTTTGGGAACCTATTCTATTTGAACTAGAGCAACAAGAGCATTTTGATTTAAAAAGTAAAAATATAGATGGGGACCGGCTGTGCATCATAGAGGAAATGGTGGAATTAGAAGCACATCCAATTGATTCTTTCAAGTTGTTTTGAGCCATTAGAATTTGTAGAGGAGATATGTAATGAGTCAATAAAATACTCGAATTATAAAGATGGAAATGAATCATATACGCTATAACCAGCAGATTTTTACCAGAAGTTTTTGGCCATCTTGCTTTTGTATGGATATATAAAACTGACAAATAGAAGAGTTCACTGGGAAAAATCATCATAATGCTGTTTCTAATGCCATATTTTGAGATAGAAATCCTACAGGTTTATATATATCTTCATTTCATATTATACTGCCTATACTTTTAACTCCAAAGCTGCGGGTTCTTATGTCAGAGAGAACCTAAAATTTTCCTGAAGAAGTGAGTTATGATCACCTGGATCATTGTCCGATAAAAAATCCTACTCAGCGACAATGTGCAAGATGTCATAAGTGAGTGACTTTTAAATGCAGCAAATGCAATGTTGGACTTCATATAGGTTGTTTTTAAGCTTATCAGGCATGCCAAAAGCTTATCATGCATTTTGGTTATAATTAGATTTCTATTACTGTTAAGATACTAAACAATGTATGTTCAATAAAAGTTCTATCAAAACTTATATAACTACTTATAAAACTATATTCACCCTACATAAATATTCTTCGTTGGAACAACTTTTTATAATATTTTGGTACGTTTTCTAACATTGCACATAACCAAAAATATTTTTCATAAAATATAAAGAGTGTCAAGTTCTGAGGGGTTAATAGTACCTACATTTTCAAGTTCCTTCGATATTTCTTAAAGCAGCAGAAAACAATACATATTCACCGTTATTTGTTAGAGATGAAGCTGCAGTTCAAATAGTGTGTGGTAAAAATGCACTATAACTAAAACGATTCTATCTGCAGGAAAGGTAATGGTTACAGTTTTCGGGGATTCTCGTGGTATGTTGCTCATAGAGTACCTGGCAAAAGGCAGGATTATCACAGTTGAGTATTAGTTTTCCCTAAAGAGGTAATTAAAGGATCCCATTCAAGCTAAACGTTTCATCCAATCTAGCGGAAAAAAACTGCTCTTTCACCACGATAGCGCACCTGCATGCACTCAAAAACTCCATGGCCTCGAAATGTTTCCGCATGTATCATATACGCCAAATTTGGCTCCCAGCGATTAATTTATCTTCCTGAATTTGATAAAATGGTTTGTTGTATTAAGATTTATTTCAAGTGAAGGGGTCTAAGTTGAGATAGCCGTTTATTTTGCAGAGATGGTCAAATCAGATTATATTGAAAGTAGTAAAAAGTTGGAACATCGTTAGTCTAAGTGAAGTTGAATTGCAAGGTGATTAAAAAAATCAAAAAGGTTTGTTTTGTTTTTTCTTTGTAAGGCTTGTTAACTCTTGTAGATGAACTCTAACTTAACATGTCATTTTAGACAGGCTTTCTTCTTAATAATAGCAATAAGTAGGGAAAATACAATTTTAGAATAAAGGAAACTATTAATAACCTAGATAGCAGTATCCGTGCGGTCTCTCAACTCTTGCTGTGTGTTTAATTTTTCAGTATCTTAAAAAGTTAACTGACTAATTAATTACAAATATTGAGGACCCCTCACAGAAAGCATCCGGCTTACGACAGTAATTAGAATGAATGAGGTGCGATTCGTTATTGGATTTTAAGATCTCGCCTATTGAACACAAACCGAATCACACCTCAAATAGCCACTTATCCAAGTACTCATTCTAATAAGTGACACATCTTGACTTTCAATAGTGTAAATAATATTGTATATAATATTATCCATTCATGTATATAATGTTAATATATATATATATATATATATATATATATATATATATATATATATATATATATATATATATATATATATACTAACATTATAAAAGTATTTTTGGTTATGTGCAATGTTAGAAAACTTACCAAAATAATATAAAAAGTTGTTCCAACGAAGAATATTTATGTAGGGTGAATATAGTTTTATAAGTAGTTATATAAGTTTTGATAGAACTTTTATTGAACATACATTGTTTAGTATCTTAACAGTAATAGAAATCTAATTATAACCAAAACATGATAAGCTTTTGGCATGCATGATAAGCTTAAAAACAACCGATATGAAGTCCAACATTGCATTTGCTGCATTTAAAAGTCACCCACTTATGACATCTTGCACATTGTCGCTGAGTGGGATTTTTATCGGCCAATGATCCAGGTGATCATACCTCACTTCTTCAGGAAAATTTTAGGTTCTCTCTGACATAAGAACCTGCAGCTTTGGAGTTAAAAGTATAGGCAGTATAATGTGCCTAATATAATCAATTTATTTTAAACAAGGTTCTTTATTTCGGAATAAAATCCACGAATTAACGATGGATACGTTTAGGTAGAAGCTAACTATGGGCAAATACCATTTTCGACTTCTTATATATATATTCTATGGCGACCATGCCATTGATAGAATCAATCGACCCATGCCGTGATTATATTCATGAACTAAGTAAGGTTGCAAAATTGTTGTTCTTTGTTTTCGTGTCTGGCTGTAACGCTTGCATGTTGTAATTTTGTTGACAAGTCCATCGATTCTGTTGGTAGCTAGTGTAACTTGACTATTGTCATACCAGCGAATCAATGTAACATTGGTGGTCTAGAAGGCCATATGTGGATTTTCGGGGCTCTTTTTTAAAATATTTTAAAGGGGCGTTTTCTATGCAATCAATTCGAATTGTTCCTGTAACTGTTATGTTAGCGGCTTTTAGTTCTTCAAGAAATGGTATAGAATTAGAATAGTTATCCAAAAATATTTCACTTCTCTCACGGACAAATTCTAATGCCAAGCTTCATTCAACATCATCCAAGGACCATATCTGACGAAATGGATCAGCATGTTGTTGAAATTTTGAGGACATGTGATTTATTATTGGCCTTATTATTTTTGCATTTATCCCCTGCATTTATCCCCCTACACTAAAATGAAGATATATATATATATATATATATATATATATATATATATATATATATATATATATATATATATATATATATATATCTATATATATATATATGTATATATTTATATATATATATATATATATATATATATATATATATATATATATATATATATATATATATATATATATATATATATATATATAAATTTGTAGGAATCTATCTCAAAACATGGCATTAGAAACAGCATTATGATGATTTTTCCCAGTGGACTCTTCTATTTGTCAGTTTTACATATCCATACAAAAGCTAGATGTCCAAAAACTTCTAATAAAAATCTGCTGGTTATAGTGTATATGATTCATTTCAATCTTTATAATTCGAGTATTTTATTGACTCATTACATATCTCCTCTACAAATTCTAATGGATCAAAACAACTTGAAAGAATCAATTGGATGTGCTTCTAATTCCACCATTTCGTCTATGATGCGCAGCCGGTCCCCATCTATATTTTTACTTTTTAAATCAAAATGCTCTTGTTGCTCTACTTCAAATAGAATAGGTTCCCAAAGACTTTTTTCTCAATCTTTGGCATTTTATGTTTTGATTTAAATTTGTTTTTTGAAAAAACTTCTTTGGCTTTTTATTGGCTTTCGGAAATAAAACTTTCAGCTTCAACTTTTCTTTCAGGTGAAAATAAGGTGATATCGATAGATTCTGTATCGGCGACTTCCTCTTCGATATCAGATTCTTCCAAATAAGCAAACAATTCTTTTGTTGCAAGAGGTCTCTTAAAAATAATAAAAAATAACTAAATTTAACTTAACCATGCAATTTTACGCAGTTTTAAAAAAAAATCAACTTCGAGAACAAACGAGCAACTAAACGCACGCCACTGAACCTTTGCAGCATACCAACTAATGAATCATACTTACAATTACAATACAAATGTTGAAGAAATTTAGTCGTATTTGCGCAATCTCAGTGCGTTTGAAATCTCATTAATTATTTGAAATAGCTAAAGTATGTTTTTTATTTCGTAGATTCCTTTATGGATAAATATATGGGGCGTTCCACGCCAAATCGAACGGTTTCAAACATTTTAATTTTTGATTTCCTCAATTTCTGGATATTTTTTTGTACCCTAAGAAAAGCCTTTTAGATCAATTTTCAAATGTCTTTGATAGACCGTTCAAAAGATCTCAATTTTAAAAAAAAATGCGCTTTTTTGATGTTTTGCCCATAACTTCTTGAAAAATGGATCAAGTTAGACTGTTTTTTTATTATTTTAAAAAATATTCAAATTGTTTTTACTATCGATTTTTGAGTTTGTAACTTGTTACCATACAGTTCTGTCCATTTCACAATATTTAAGCCTGATTTAATCTTGGGATATTAATAATTACTATTTTTTGTTTAATTCTTGAAAAGTTGAATTTTTTTTCTCTAGAAATCTTAATTAAAACCAATTTTGGTTGTTAAATATTGATTTTTAGTTATTTTGAATTGATTTTTAAACTTTTCCGTTAATAATATGTGTTTAAGGTAAACAATCAATCTTTTAATTTATTTAAATAAAATAATAATAAATATTTTTGTTTATTTGCGTGATCTTTTGAAAATTTGATATTCGAATGAGAATACTCTTCACTCTTTAACAAGTATGTTTCCATTACTAATTTGAATAATTAAGTGCAATTTTTGTACCCCCTTGATTGATTTAGCATTAGAGTATCGCAAATCTATTTTTTCGCTAGCATCCAAATAATATTGTTCGAGTAAAAATTTTACAGCAATATTTGGTAGATTATTCAGTTTGGATTCCCTTTCATATAATTCTTGAACTGTTGCTATTTGCTCATTGACTGGTCATTGAAAGCTTGCTTTCCCTGCATTTTTTTTACCGTTCCTGCAATGTCATCACATAGTCCATTGCCGTGGGCTATTGCAATCTAATGCCGTTAAGCATCAATCTTAATCTTTTTCGTGATAACATATGTTAACAAAGTTTTTAAACTGCTGCGGACTACCATCAGAAGAGTAAAATATTTTAGAAGCATTGGAAAACAATTCTTTTATGACATCGGTAATAGTTTTAAGACATACATGCACAGCGATTGCATCATGATCATTGCCGGCAGAAATAATGACTAAACTCCGATGAGTAAGTTCGCTGATCTACTTGCAATAAATTGGACTGGGAAGATCATTGCTTGATTATTATTACAATGAAATTCCGGAGCTGCGTTCTGAATTACAAATGCGTAGTTTTCAGCAAAGTCACAAATTGTTAAAAACTTATTCTCTTGTACTGATTATTTTGTAATATTTATAAAGCCAGATTGTTCTTTGGCAATGAAATCATGAGGCAAAAGGTTTGCAATATAATCAAAAAATGTGTCAACAAATTCTGATGAGCTTTTAATAAGTGTCGCAAGGCTATAACGAGGATTTCAAATCCAATATTTATATGTGATATCATGGACAGCATTTTCATCAAATAAGGCATCCAAAACTGGGTTCACATCTATCCAAATTGCGACAAAATAAAATTCCACGACTCTTGTAATTGTATAGAAGCTCGTCTTACACTCTTTTTTGAACGATCTTTGTCTAACTTTAATGGGTTACAACAAAGATCAAACCGATTGTGACATGCCATAATTAAATATTCATGAAAAAGCATTCAAATAAAAAGTATCCAACTGACTAGGTCAAAATTTCAATAATAAATAATGTAACAAAGGTTATAAACATGCCTAAGAATAAACAATTCCACTGTTGATGTACAAAATCGCCACAATGTGGGAAATTGGTTCTTTAACTTGTTCGGTTGTTTTAAAGTTAATAATGAAGGATTTTATGGTGGTATTATTTGTTTAATAAAAAAATATGTCTAACAACAAAAATTGGTTTTAATTATGATTTTAGACAAAAAATGTTTTCAAAAATGAAATCATAATAGTAATTATTAATATTCCATGATCAAACCAGGCTTAAAAATTGTTGAGTGGGCAGAAGCGTAGGGTAAAAAAAATTCAAAAAAATCAAGGTATACACAAAGTTTAAAAAAAATTATATAAAATTTCAAACTCATAAATCGAGTTTAAAAAAACTTTGAATAATTTATTTCTAAAAAGTATAGAGGAAAGCAAAAATCTATCTTGGTCCTTTTTTTAAGAAGTTATGGACAAAACACCAAAAAAGACCGATTTTTTTCAAAAATTGAGATTCTTGAACGGATTTTCCAAAAAATCTAAAAACTGACTTGAAAGGTTTTTTTTCATATGGTACAAAAGATATAAAAAAATTGAAGAAATTAAAATTTAAAATTTTTCAAACCGTCCGATTTGGCGTGGAACGCCCCATATATTAACAGCAAAATATATTTCGTAATATAATTTCAGAGATAAAGCAGGATATTATTTGTATTTTATTCCCTGAAATACTTTCTGTAAAATCAATTTGCATTGGGACACAGACATGTCTTTTGTCGTTCCGTATTGGTAAAAGGAGAACATGGAAAACCTCGGACAACCTGTCGTATAGTTTTCATTTCCACACACTCTGGTGGAATAAAATTAAATTTATAGAGGCCACCTTTCGAAATACGACCTTTTATAAGTAAAGAATTGATCTCTCAGTGTATCTAAAATGCCTTTCTTTATAAATCGGATTTTTCTTTTCCAATGATTTCATTTTTGCATTGAAACTATAAATAGTACAGATTTTGATTAAAAGGTCATAAATCTACCATTATTTGATGTGTGTATCCATAAAGTATAAAATGAAATAAGAAATTTAGCCATTATCAACCATTAATTTGTTTTTATTATTTAAAGATTGACCACTGAAATGAAAATTTCCAATTTAATAATATGTATTGTGGTGGATCAAACCTTGACGTGGTAAACGGGTTTGAGTAGGGTAATGAAGCTTTGAGCTATGCCATCTGGAGTCTATACTCCCTGGAGGGTCACCCCTGGCGGACAGGTTAAGGCAGAGGCCTCAGACTAACATGATCCAAAATCAGTCTACCTGCATTGGACCAACGTGGCAGATTACGGTCCTTACCCTCAACATGGTATTGCAATATGACAGTATAACCTCAAACACGACCTTTATAACTCGGAGGCCAAGGGGCAATTACCTGCCCCAAGGCAGAGGATGCTAAGAATCATCAGGTTATATCAGACTGCCCTTAAACTTGTGACATTGGTGCGTTTAATATACGGACTATGAAAACAGAGGCCCCATTGCAAGAACTGTTAGTCGAACTTGACAACATAGAGTGGGATATTTTTGGCCTCTGTGAAATACGCAGAAAGGGTGAAGAGTTAATTAAACTGGGATTAACTGGACACGTACTCTACACCCGAGGTACGGAGAACCTCGGGTACTGAGGACAATGTGGGGGAATTGGATTCCTTATCAATCGAAAGCTGAAGGACAGTGTAGTAAAATTTGAAAGTACATCTCACCGTCTAGCCCAATGCGCCATTTAACTTAATAAAAAGTTTAGGCTTCAAATCGCCCAAGCTTATGCACTAACTATAAGCTATAGGAATGAGGAAATTGAGGAATTTTATGACGATCTGGCCCAGCTTTTATACAATGAGAAATGTAGGTACAAAATCCTGATGGGTGATTTTAATGACAGAATTGGAACAACAAGAACTGGTGACAATGCAACTGATGACAGATTGGTTGATTTTGCTGAAGGACAAGAGCTTTAAATTATGAATTCGTTTTATAAGAGAAATATCAGCAGAAAATGGATATGGAAAAATCCATCTGGACTATAAACAGTGAAATTGATTACATCATGACCAACGATGAAAGAATATTTTGCAATTCTACTTTCCTTAACAATTTTAATGTTGGAAGTGACTACCGAATGGTACTAGCAAAAGTTAGGATCAACTATCGAAGAAAGCGCGAAAGAATGGTAAGGTCAAAGAAGGACAAAGTGGATTCTGGGAAATTGCTGGAGAGGAGCAGCGATTTTGAGATTGCTTTGTCGAACCGCTTTGCTATATTACAAAATCCAGAGCAAATGGAAATATCAGTTCAATATGAAGAAATCACCAACAATGTGCTTCAAACGGCTGCTTCAATAGCACCAGAAGAAAAATGTCCCAAACAGACAAAAATCTTCAGTGATACCATTGATTTAATGAAGAAGCGACGGACAATGAAAAATGCAGGGATTCAGTACACCATGCCACTATGCTTGGCTTTTATCGACTACGAAAAAGCATTTTACTCCATCTCAAAGCATGCCATAATGGATGAACTGCTTAGCCAGGGGCTAGACAAAGCATATGTAAACCTATTAGGATCGATATATGGTGGAGCTACAGCGCAATTCACCTTGATGATCTTGAAGTGGGAATTAATGTAGGACGAGGTGTACGGCAGGGTGACGCAATATCGCCTATTCTTTTTTCGGCCTGCCTTGAAGAAGTATTCCGTAAACTGGATTGGGAACTGGATGGAGTAAAGATCAACGGTACAACGGTTTGTACCGTAAAGATCAACGGTACAAACTTAAACCATCTTAGATTTGCAGGTGATATTGTTCTCCTTTCACAAAACGCAGAGGAGCTGCAAAATACGCATATATGTGCTGGAAAGAGCTGGCGAACTATTTGGCTTAAAAATAAACCTGAAAAGAGCCAGGTTATGTCCAATAAATTCACTGAAGACAGAAGAATTTCAGTTTTAGGAAGGGACTTAGAGATTGTGGACCACTTTATATATCTTGGGCAGAGGATTTCAATGGAGCTAGATACCACCCGGGAGGTGGGACGGCGTGTTAAATATGGCTGGCAGGCGTAGGGCATGTTTGACATTGTGTTTAAGAGCAGGCTTCCACTGTGCCTGAAAAGAAAAGTTTTCGATCAGTGCGTCCTACCGTTATGACATACGAAAGTGAAACCTGGACACTCACATCGCAATCAAGTCAAAAACTTTGGGTAGCGAATGGAATGGATTGGATAGCGAGGGGAATCGAAAGATGTATGCTTGGCATTACAAGATAGAAAGCCCTGCGCATGGATCAAGTAAAGTCTGTGACATCATTGGAAGAGTAAAGCAATTGCAATGGAGAATCATCAGCATCATCGACGCGTTTTAGATTTCTAGTTTCGTTTTTTTCGTTTCCGTTTCCACTTTGCAGCCGTTATCAAGAGAATCTAGTTGATTTACTTTGAGGCTTTTATTTGCCTACTACCCAGAGTCACATTAATAGGTAAGGTTGTGGGTGCCTGAGTGCTTAAAGAAGAGGGACGACGGTCTTAGAGTTTCAAATACCTAGAAATATCTAATTTCCAAATTGCCCATCCGAAACCCTTTCAATCAAACGTCCACCTCCCGTCTCACCCCCACCCTTCAACCAAGGGCTCCACCCACAACCTTACCTCTCGCGTTCTTCACTGGTGAACTTTCTTATTTTTTTAATATATATATATATATATATATATATATATATATATATATATATATATATATATATATATATATATATATATGAATGAATATTGAAAACTACAAGGTCCGAACAATCAGAGAAGCCTTTGAAATAGAAGAAAGGGGTGAGCTAAATATGCGAAACGCGCTCGCAACATTCCAAAAGTATGGAAATCCTTTCTGAAAAAAGAAGAAATGCGGCAACGTGGCGGCGAGGTAGACAAATCAATAAACGGACGCCCGACAGCGTTGCCGAGGGTTGCAATTATTCCCGAACTACCCCGATATAATCTGCGCAGTCGCCTGCCGGCGATAAAAGCGAGCACAATGATCCGTGCACCTCAGTTGGACTCTTCAGTTAAAGCGGACAACATTTGAAAATGCCATTTTTTTTTTAATGTGCACTACAAAACTATCACAAATATCACTAAAAAAATGGTGCCAAAACAATATGGTACGTAATACTTGCCCCACCCTTTACATTATTTTCCTAATTTAAATTAGGATTATACTGCGGACCACCCAATAACTGAATTACTACAGTAAAATATATTTACATGTTTGTTATTTTCAACAGTAAATGATTACTATATACCGGGTTTCTCACGGTAGACGTTCGTTAGAAGTTTTCGTGGTTAGAAAAAACTTACAATTATGGATTTTTGGACTTCGGTGTTATTTAAGCTCTTTCACTTTAAAATATTTTCAAGGTCATAGGACTTCCGGTTATCCCCAAAGTAGCCTATTAACTTACTGTAACAGTAACTTATTTAACTTAGTTAACTAACATTAACATATTTATTTTAAATGGAACAACCGGTACATTATTTCATTTATGGATTTCTGATTTAATTTTCATGATGAGTTTACTCAAACTACTAGGTTTCTCTATATCTATTTTGAACTGTTTCTTACATTTCTTGATTCTTTTGCAAATTTCGAAAGATGTAACTTTATTTTCACCATTGCCTCTTTTACCCATTTTCGAATGGTGTTAAGCACTTCTAGGGCAGACGGAAGCAAAATAATGATACTTTCGAAATCCACATTGACCATTAATTTATCGCATTCAAGCTCTCCAAAATTTGATGAACAATTACATTGTTTTCAAAGTTATTCTGCATCGATTCGCTATAACTACTCCTATACCTATTTCCAACGTTTTTGTTGTTAATCCATATTTTCGATTTTAATGTGATTTTTGGCAGAAACCTATACATCGCCATCGTTGGTTTTCCGAAACAAAATGAACATGACTGAAACGGCATAAATTCACTTTAATTAGAACATGAAAACAAAACAGGAACATAACCAAATTTAGAATGTAATAACAAATAAAAAATATAAAAAAATTGGAGAAGAGAAAAACGTCCCACGGAGCCACGGAATACGGTGCTTGAGCGATCATATTCGTCATATGTTTGACCAAAAACGCACTATGCGAGCCGTATGGCGCGTTTCATGTCCAGAATATCAACCAAAATGTGTTGAGACAATCCATAAGAGATGCCAAGATCTTCAGCTATCTCTGTAATCCCAACATGACGATTTTCAAGCACGATTTTAAAAATTTTCTCGATGTTATATTCGTTAACAGAGGTTGATTGCCGCTTGGCATGGGGTAAGATATCAACGATCTCACGGCCTTCACTAAATCGTCTATGCCACTCAAATACTCTGGCTCTTGAGACAGCAGAATCCGCATAGGCTAGCTGTAACATTTAAAAAGTTTAATGCTTAACAATTTTTATTAATCACGACACGGCACAGAATAACAAGAATGTGTCTAACAAATAAAACAAACAAATTAAAAATAACAATCAAAAGGAATGTGAATAACAAAATTCATTCAAATGCCAAATATATCAAAAGATTTCTATTAGCATTCCTTGACCGGAAAAATTGACCGGGACTGGTAAACAAAACACATTTGTTGCAATTTTAATAAAAATCTTTATTATTGCTTTATTATTTAAAATTCAAGCACGATTTTTTAAAATTTCTCGATATTATTTTCGTTTAAAGAGATTGATGATGGGCTGGCATGGGGTAAGTTTTCAACAACCTCACACCCTTTACTAAATGCTCTGTGCCACTCAAATACTCTGGCTTGTGAGACAGCAGAATCCCCAGAGGTTATCTGCAACATTTTGAACGCAAGTTCTATTGGAAACACACATTTTTTGATTAAGTTTTTTATCCATAGTAAAAATAACCATAGTAACTTTTCGTGACTCAAACAAATATTTGCCAAATACACACTAATTAAGATATCGCGCTCAAACTTCACATGCATGTCACATACGGTTGTGCCAACCTAAAAAAAAACTACTCTTAAACCGCGCACGGTTTAAATGATTTATCTCGGTCAGTTTTGATCACATAGTATATGTAAACAAATTAACTTTCTGAATATGTATTGAGAAAGATCTAATAAAGATTAAAGAGCTCTCATTTGGTGAAAACTTATTGTCCAATGTAAATGTCCACTATAGTAGCCATATTCGTGCAATGAAAAAAGTGTAACAAAAATAAACGTTACATTTGTATTTAAACTAATAATTCTAGAATACCTCAATTTCCTTCCTTCCGAAACAATCTAGTTCAATCAATTCTTCTATTGGAACCTTTTGTGTGAAACACTAAACTTGAAGAGATTTACTACTAAACACCAAAACACTTTTCTGAACTGCTCGACGCACGTTTCGCTAACCATGTTAGCATCATCGGGAGATGATTTAATTTAGATTAAACAGATAGAAACGTGCGTCGAGCAGTTCAGAAAAGTGTTTTGGAGTTTAGTGGTAAATCTCTTCAAGTTTAATCTAGTTCAAGTTCTTAAGTTCAAGTTTAAGACTTTAAGACTTTAAGAAAATCAATATAATACACTTCAATTTACTTATAGTTATTAGAGTTGTTGATGATTCGATTACATACACTAAAGTGTAATGTAAAGTACTTTCGTAAATTTACCCAACGATTCTACACTTCATTTTATAGAAAAAAATCCTTAAAGCAAGGGTCAAAAACCTAAAGTTTCCCGAGAAAGAATTGCAAATATGTTAAATCACCAATCGAAAAGCAAGTGTTAACATTTTAAGCAAATATGTGTAAAAGTACATTACTATATATATTATATTATATGTATAATATATTATAGTATTATTGTTAACTATTATTTAACGGATAAACTACAAATACACTAATGAACATTGTTGAAATAATTTTTATTAAGAATCATATCCCACGTCAGTCATCAACGATTTGTTAACGTCGCAGTATCGCCACGACGATGTTATTTTAAAATAGCCACAAAAAGTGTTTCAGTGTATATCAATGCATTTAAGTTCCATTTAAACTCAAAAATATATTCTGTATGCGAATATCACGATATGCTTCGAATTTATACAGAAGCTCTCTAAAATTTCCAAGCGGCTAGGTGTGTTTATGGGCAAGGATACACAGAAAGACCGCTTTCAGATTAGCAAACATTTGCCCAAGGTTCTCAAAGACTTTTAGACACGGCTGTAAAATTAAAAAAAAAATTGAAGAGGATTCTACCAGTAGTACTCGAATTGTTACGTGACAATAAGTTGGAGTTTTCCGTTAAATAGTACTTGGAATTTTAAAGGAACAATTATTCTGTCTTTATGATGTACAAAGAGTATTAGCACTCCTACCTGCCGATTTTTCACACAGGCAAAAATATTGTGAATGGTTTATTGATCAAACCAAAAAAAAAGTCTGTTCAATATTTTATCAATCGATGAAGCCCCTTTCGCCAGGAATACAATGGTGAATATAAACAATTAATTTAATAATACAATTAATCATGTGTTTTTTAATGTGACATGAATTATTTAAAACCTGTTATGGTGTGAAAAATTAGTGCAAATAATTACAACTTTGAAACAACAATAATGCGTAAGTTTTCGTCTTTTTTTGTAACATCCTAAACTAACTAAGTTTATGCTGAAGCCTAAGAAATAAATGACTATTAAAATATTATATTTCATTGACAAATAATTCCCTAAAAGCAAGCATACATCAAAAATCTTAATTCTGATGGATTGAAATGAACAAGACGATGAAACGTTGCCACTGTTAAGAAAATTAAAATTAATTGCTGACCTATTTTCCGCCGAAATGGTTGCATTATGGATATATATTTTAAGAAAACTTTTTGTTTAACAAAATTTAAACAAACGTTGGTTAAAAACGATATGGTACGTAAGTACAAAGGGGCTCAATCAATAAGATTAAAGGTCCAAGGACTACCGCCATAAAAACTCAATAATCCTGAGTATCCTCCTCTTTAGTATCTTAACACCAACAGAACAAGGGGGCGACGTTTCTAAAATAGTTGTATATAGTTATTACGCAAATAAACCAATAATGACTACATAAAGGAGAATCTCATTCTGGGATATTAACTATACGGTATGCCAACAAGAACAGATAGATATATTATATATATATATATATATATATATATATATATATATATATATATATATATATATATATATATATTCTACTTGCTGAGTCATATGGTTTTGGGAATTCAAACTGAACACACCTGATGGGGATTGGGGAGTCCAAAACTTCTAAAGTTTGACGGATTCGTTCTAGAAATCAGACGAGATATACTCGTATTACGAAGCCCTATTCACATACAATTGAGTATACCGTTGAAAAATTTTAAAGCATTTAAATGAAATAATATATGTTTTTTTATGAGTGACTGAAATTTTTTACAGAGCTATCAGTCTTTATAAATAAGTAGCTTTAAAGTATTTTTTTTTAAATCCGCTTAGAAACTTTTTATATAATATTAATTTAACATAAAGAATAAACGATGGGTGGTTAAAAGTCTTAAAACTTTTTCGTGATGACAACGAACGTCTAATGAGAATAATTTTAATTCTCCATGCTTTTCGCGATTAATTAAAGTTTGCTTTTTGAGAAAATCAGTGCAGCGAAATTTCGTAAGATCTATTGTTTGTGCTCAGCGTTCACTCACAAAATTTTATTACTTTATTCTTTCGAATTCCCTTTTCTTTGCCTTTACTTAATTAAAATTTCTACACGTAAATAAACCTAATTTGTTTCTGTCAGGTTTAACAAATTCAGTGAGGAAAATTGAAACGGCAGAAACTTATTCTTTTTAGTATGTTATTGAAGGGTGTTCGTTTAGAGTTTTTTTTTCTTATTATTTTGACTAAATTTTTTTTTGAAAATTAATTTTAGTACCCTGTTTTATAAAACTAAATTCAAGTCATTTTACTCTGTTCTACTATGTTTATAACAAAAACATGGAACAGCAAATAATACTTTTATAAATGTTACAATAGCTCTAATATACATATATCGAAGAATAAAAAAATCAACACAATGAAAAGAAAATATTGCACATAATACGGCAATTTTTGTATATACCATGAGGGTACTATGATATAGTGCATAAATCTAAAACTTTTATCTTTTAATTTAGTTTTTTAGTAAGAACAAATATACTATTAATATCATTAAAATATTTTTTTATGATTTATTTCGATATTATCTATTTTTATTTACCACATTTGCCTCATCAGTAACTAATACAATAGGATTGTATAACACACATTTATATGTCAAAGTATATCACAAATCATACTAAATGATTTTAAATTATCAGCATATAACAGATAAACCCAAGTTATTCCAAATTAGTTTTCTGTTGTAAAGCAGGTCTTTCGATGGTATATTTTTTAAAGGTCCGTTTTTTAGTAAGAAGAAAAATACTATAAATATAATTAAAATTTATTTTTTCCATATTCTACATACTGTTTCCTAGTTTTCTGCATTATTTCCATTTTTGTTCAAACATTTATCATACCGCTCAACAAGTTTTTGAATTATGACGTCAAAGAAATCTGCCACCTGTGAAGAAGCTCAATCCATGACTGCAGTTTTAATTTATTCATCGTCGTTGAGCCGCTGACCACCAAGGAACTCCTTTAAGTACCAAAACAAGTAAAAATCACTGAGTGCAAGGTTTGGATTGTAAGGTAGATGATCCAGTTCCAGTTCAAAAGACCTGATTAGACATTCTGTTTGTGCAGAAACCTGTTGCCTTGCATCGTCATGGAGCAACATCACACCGGAAGACAGTAGGCCACGCCGCTGTTTTGTATGACACGCCGGAGTTTTCTCAAGCTGACACAATACGCATCAGAATTGATTGTTGTGCCTATCGGCATAAAATCCACTAACAAAATCCCTTTTATTTCCCAAAAAACAGTTGCCATGATCTTTCGTGCTGTAATTAGAATATTTTTTCCCTATTCTACTTACTTTTGTCTACTTTTCTACATGATTTCCATTTTTGTTCAAACATTTTTCATACCGCTCAGTTCTGAATTCCGACGTCAAAGAAATCTACCGCCCGTAAAGGAGCTCAATCCATGACTGCAGTTTCAACTTCTTCGTCGCCGTTGAATCGTAGCGGAAGACAGAAGGCCATGCCGCTTGTTTTGTATGACATGCCGGAGTTTTCTCAAGGTGTCACAATACGTATCAAAATTGATTGTTGTGCCTTTCGGCATAAAATCTACTAACAATATCCCTTTCCTTTCTCAAAAGACAGTTTCCATGATCTTTCGTGCTGGAATTGTCTGTTTGGCTTTCACTTTGGTTGGCGACAATGTCTATCGTCATGCCATAGGCTGTTGTTTGGACTCAGGAGCCATGAGAGATACCCAAGTTTCATCTCCTGTAACAATGTGGTCTAACAACTCATCTCCTTCCTGATTGTATCGAATGAAAAGCGATAAAACACAGCCCAATCTCTTTATTTTGTGATGGTCAGAAAGTAGTCTTTGAATCCACCGAGAACAGAATTTTGTTGATATACAAAATTAGCCTTGAAATCTGTGGAAATTTACTTGATAACTTTGAAATCGTGAATCGTCGGTTCTCTCGGCAGAACCGACGATTCAGAACTTGAATAAAACACGCTGATACGCAAATCACGCAGGTTTGCGTTGATTTCAAAAAACTTTTTACTGATAACTGAAGCATAGTGTATAACATTTAAACAAGAACGACAATATCGGCCAAATGACCACCTCTTGCAGCTCCACAGTCGTCCACTCTTTTATCAAAATCTTGGATGATATTTTGACATAACCGTTGCCCAATGTAGGTGTTTCTTTGTTGATCGTGGTTGGCCCCAAATAAAATAGTCCAACGGTGGCAAATGATATGATCTTAATGGCTAATTAACATTACCGTTTCTTGCAATAACCCGTCCTGAAAATTTTTCTCTCAATAAATCAATTGTGTCATTAACAGAGTGAGGTGTAGCGCCATCCTGTTGGAACCATATATTCTCCAGGTCAATATGCAGTACACAAAAATCCAGTCATCATCTCACGATATCGAACACCATTCACTGTCACAGCTTCACCTGAAATCAATCTGAAATAAATACGTCCCTATTACATCTCCTGACCATAATGCACACCAAACAGAGACTCGTTGAGGATGTAAAAGTTTCTCATGAATCAATCGTGGATTTTCCTCGCTCTAAATGTTGTAATTTTGTTTATTAACATAGCCATCAATTTCAAAATATGCTTTATGATCCAGTAGTTTTCGTTCATGTGTTGTTTGAATCTTATATGCTTTCTAAGCTAAATCCTTTCGTAAAATACGCCATGTTAGGGATTCACTGAGTTCGAATTTTTGTGAACGTCGACCGATGGATATTTTCGGGTTTTCACCAACACTTTCAACTACAAAATCAATGCTCTTGTGAGCGACCACCACGACTATATATTGCTCTTCATATCTTCCACCCACCGAACCACTTTCTTGAAATTTTTGAACACTAGTGCTTTCAGATGAACGATTATGCGAAATGTAAATATCCCGTAATTTTCTAAAAACATAGCTTTTTTATTTTTATATAATAAAATGTTTATAAATTAATTCAACAATTTTAACCATTTTTTGTATTGTGTACGACTCCATTTTTATAAATGTCATACATTACACTTTTGAAATGAGACTAGACCTAGGCAAATTCTCAATGCCATTTATGTTTTATTCAAAAAATTGAAATAACCGCTCAATTTGAATGACCTATTATAACAAATATCGATATTAATCCTCTAAAGCCACATTTATAAATTATTCCTTCCTAATATAACTAATATAACTCATCCTGTTTAATATTATAAGTAGTAGTTAAGACGAAGTATTTTACAAAAAAAAGCACATGATCAAATGGTAGATAAATGTATTTCACAACTGGCAGAATAAACGGTCTTGTTTAAAAATTATTTGTAAATTCCGTATTTACAATGTCTAATTAAAAAAAAAAAGCAAAATTCTAGCTCTTATTGTCTTTAACGCGAAAATAATTCATGCTCTAATTAGGGATGCTTTTAAGATTATATATAATTGTATGTTTTCGCGTTAATAATTATGCGTTTTAATAGGAAGAACTTATATAAATTTCAATCAATTTTGATATATAAATCATTTTAAGCAGATGTTTTTAATAACATTTAAAAACTTGTCGAAAAACTAACAATTGTAATCTGAAATTTTAGCAAATTTTTGACATATTAATGGGCACTAGATGAATGCTTGCCTTTAAACATTTCTCCTTACCATACTATTAGTAAATATTTCTTTTTTCAACCATTACAGTAATGCCGTCTATTGTGCTTTAACTGTATGTAAACAATTGAGATAATATCGATTTTGTCAATTTCCTGAATACTCTTTCAGGCTAGAATGACGTAAACATTTCCGAAAAAGCCAAAAGCAACAATATTGGAAGTTCTATAATAAACTGACATTCAACTGCGAAAGTTAAAGCTTAAGAGTAATGAAGAGCAAAATTCCTTCAATATCAATATATTTCCCCGATTGCTTTTCCTAAGAAATAAAAATTTAAAATTCTCCTGGATGAAAATAATACTTAAGATAAATTTATATAAAAGATAGATAACAATCTGAATAATATATATATATATATATATATATATATATATATATATATATATATATATATATATATATATATATATATATATATATATATATATATATATATATATATATATATATATATATATATATATATATATATATATATATATATATATATATATATATATATATATATATATATATATATATATATATATATATATATATATATATATATATATATATGTATATATATATAAATTATTCAAATTTTTTATATTTTTATAGTAACTTCAAATACAATTAGTGTAATTTGTCATTTTGATATTTGAAAGACCAACTATGCTTGCTTGTGGCAAAACTGAATATAATAAATATCTTTTACGATCCAGTTTTAACAAGAAATAGACTTTCCCGGAATTTCATATCAAATATCAGAAGATAATATATGTTGTACATAATATTCTTGATATGTTAAAAAGTTAACCAGAAAAAAATTTTTGGTCAGCGTACGATGTTCTTAAGTTCTTGCTCTTTAATATGAATGCTTACAATAAAATATTTCTATAGTTTGTTATGCACAAAAGGAAAGTTCTTTTTATATTTTATCTTTTCTGAATTCTTTCCAGTAATATACATTTTTCTGTCATATGAAATATTTCACAAAGAAAAATATAAAAACGGATGAAACATCAAAGATGACTGCCACAAAGCTAACAGGGTCTTAAAGAATAAACAACTGTAAAAGGAGCCTATAGTAAAATAGCTTTAAATATATGCTTTTAATAGAGACATTCCGCTGATTTTGATGCAAAAAATGGAATATCCTTAATCCTAATTTTTTGCGTACCAAGTAGTATATATATATATATATATATATATATATATATATATATATATATATATATATATATATATATATATACCCCAGTTTCAGGTAGAACTAATTATTTTTATACGAAACGTTGAAATACGTCAACTTTTGCTTTAAGGGAGAAACATTTTAATTATATTTTTAGTTATACAGGGTGTCTCAGAAAAGCTGGACCTATGTTATCTTGCATTTTTTCAATGGAAACCAATGGAATAAATTACTTGTCACTGATACGTGAAGAGTCACTTCTATAAATAAATTTGACTGGTTCGTTTCTATGACGGTTTAGTCTTCATGGAAATGTAAAAATCTGTTACCTTTTTAAATAAAAAAACAAAAGATAAGTGAAACGATTCCTCGAGCACATTCTTGGCTGGATTTTACGGTGATTCTGTAAGCAAATTAACCGGCAGACTTTTGGAAATGTTCGCGAAGAGTTCGAAATTAGGCTCTATTATTGTCTAGCCCATAACAGAGCACATTTTAAAAATTAAAAAAAGAGGATTTTAAACATGAAGTCGTATTTTTTAATTTACCTACTAAAATGTTAAAATGTACCGATAATTTAGAAACCTCTAGATTTGGCCATAGGATATGTAAGAGAAAAAGTGCATATTATTTCAAGACAAATCCAAAAATATAAGTATATTAGGAGTTTCCATTGAAAAATTGTAACATACGTTCAGCTTTTCTAAGACACCCTGTAAAGTTGAAAATGTGCGGAGGAACGACTAAAGCCATGACCATATAAATCGGCCATGTAGCTGCAATTACAGGGATGGTGGCTGGATGTGTGATTGCAGCCACCGACATGGCCGATTTATATGGCCATGGCTTTAGCCGTTCCCTCATCCCCTCTCCAGGAGTTCAGCTTGAGTCCAGCTGATGACGGCTTAAGGCCAGAAACCGGTCTTAGGAGACACTTGCTGGCGCTTTGGATGGCGGATGAAGGAATGACAAAGCACCAACGTGGAACGCGGGTGAATTTTCTTTGTTCTTAATACCAACCTCCACGAGCTCACTTCACTAGTTATTGAACATACCTGGTACTTACCTGAGGTTAGACTATTCTACGAACGGTCTCGCACAGTTTTTCTGTTGCGGCCGTTTACCGCAGGATGGCAGAGCTGTATGTGATTGCAGACGCCATTCAATATGACCGATTTATATGGTCATGGCCTAAGTCGTTTCTTCATACACTCTCCAGGCGTTCAGCTTGAGCCCAGTTGATGACGGCTTAAGCCCAGAAACCGGTCTTGTGAGATACTTGCTGGCGTTTTGGATGGCGAATGAAGGACAAATCACCAATGTAGAGTGCTGGTGAATTTACTTTATGTTTAATATATATCTCGACGAGCCCACTTCACTATTTATATATATATATATATATATATATATATATATGTATATATATATATATATATATATATATATATATATATATATAATATTATATTTATAAATTAATTTGGTTTTAATGAAATGGGTATACTTGTTTATTAGCACAAAATATTTATTAAACCTCAAGCTATTGAGGAGTATGCTACTCGGAACTCTTTTTCTGCTACTAAAGGGGCTCGATATTTGGATTTCATTAAAACTAATGCAAAAAATTCCGTTTCGCATCAATATGATATTACGAATGGCAGCGGTACTGGCATTGCTTTGGGTTAAAAAATATTAAATTCTTCAATTTGATTCAAACAAAATTTAAATATGGTGTCGCTGTGGAATTTTTGATTGAATGATGTGATAATGGGATGTGATGCCATGATAATTCTCTCAATGTTTCTTTTTCAATAGTTGCCAATTCAAATTTTTCATGTTTTTCATCAAGAAATGAGTTGTATGTCCACGCGTACTTCGTAAAATCAGGATTTTGGCAAGATAACTAATTGTTTCTTTTTTAATTTTAAAAGTTCCGTTATTTTTACAACATACTGTGTACATTATTCTATGGTATAAAAATTGTATTTCTGTTAAATTTTTCGCCCGTTTTTTTGCAGTAATTCGTTCCTTCCAATTTAAAAATCGCTGTATTAAAATGTAACGAAATACAATTATGAATTGTGAAAATCCATAATATATTGACCATTCTTTTAGACAACCTTTGGCTATATTAATACTAACTTCTATACGCAACATTCATAGAATGAGTGAGACTACTCCAATGTATTCAAACGCCTTTTAATGCCCCACTCATCAATACAGTTTTTAGTTTTGGATTTTCTCAAAGTTGAGTACTGCTATAACTGAAATAAGTAATATCAGAGAGCATTGAGTAAAATATCTTAGCCAAAACTTAACAATCTTTTCCAGGTAGCTCAAACCAGGTACATCTAGGATGTGGTCTTTTTGTAACTTTATAACACCTTTGCAACATACCAATATACTAACGGGAACCCAACTGAAAATATAACATATATTGAGTACATAATCTGATTCACTTTTTTTATGTACCGTTTTTTTTATGTTTCTATATGCGATTGCTAATATTTTTGCTAAAAAATTATTTTTGACATCTTGTGAGGTATTGTTTCTAAACTAGACACGTTTCTTGCATCAAGTGCTGAAATGTCGTAAGTTCGTCCACAATATCGTGTCAAACAATTAATAAAATTTAAAAAAGATCGAGCTATTGGTACGAAAGAAGTAGGTTTAAGTTTGTAAAACAGCGAGACGATTGAGCATTGTAATGAAATTTTCTTACAATTCGTATTGTTCGAAGAAATCGGTATAAGTGGTTTATTTCAAGAAAACAATTTTCACATTTAATCACACTTTTTCAACGAGATGCAACATAAAAAATATTGTTTATTAAGCAGATATTTTTTGTACGGGTAAAGAAGCAAGCGAGCTGCTTGTGAAATTTCTACTTCCTAAATTTGTAATCTTTCAAAGTGGCACAAAAGGGATAGCTGGTTGGATAAATGTCGAGAAAATATAAGAGATTCGCCACAAGTTTGTTCGAGTCTATTTTGCCGTATGAAATATGTACAATTTATTTTGTTACACTAAACTTGCTTCTGAATAATTAGTTATTCTATTAAATAACCTATTAAATTTTTCAATAGGATATGAAAAAATTGCTATTTCAGCCTTTATTGCTTAATTATGACCTGCTTTGCCCAAGTTGTTTTTTAATCGTTCTCATCGGTTTTGCTAACAGTTTCTAATAATTTTGGTAGCTTATCAATTTAGTATAAGGTTCATATTTAGTCTACTATCTTTCAGATATAAAAAGTTTTTTCTCGTTTGCGGTAGAAGTATCATCATTATTGATAAGTACAGAGAAATCAATGTATTGATCCACATCCATTCTTTACCAGAATGAATTTGCATAATCGTTTGAATATACTTTTGTTTTAGAATATTTTGTTTTCTTTTGCGAGTACTATTGCTAAATACGATTTCGATTGACAAATTGCTTGATGCCTATTAAAATTTCACCTCTCATTTCTCCGTGATAATTGAAACAAAATTTTAAAGAAAACCTGGTGAGTTCAAGATATTTTCGGTTTTTTATGTCCATGTTTAGGATCTTCGATAGCTGATTTAAAATTATTTGTACTCCTATTGGTAAAATCAGAAATGAATTGTTCTTTCAATAAATCTGAATAATATTTATCTACTTTTTTCCTGAAATGAACTTTCATTAATAAAAAAGATCCCCTTTTTTGCAGAAGTTTAAACATTTGGAATAATTAATATTACTTCTATATCCCCGAAGTAATCTTGTCTATTTCTGATTCTGACCGTTCGACACTCAAATTTAAATCACATGGAAGTTTTGGTTTATGTAAATCACAAGATCTAATAAATGTTTATGAGAAGTACATCAAGAGGGACAAATGATTTAATTAGTCTTTTGTGATAAATATATTATTATCATTAATTATAATTATTATATTATTTGGTTAGTGAATTAAATAATAATCGTGGCTGAAAACCCACTTTAAGGTACAGGTCTAGTTGAGAAACAACCTGAGATAGTGAAGTGTGTCTAATCTGAAATCTTTCAGTTCTATAATATCCATTCGTAGCGTTCGATCTGGCAGCACTGTTGACTTCCCCTTTGGAGGGGATGACAGGAAATAACTGAGGCGTCTTCAGTATGAGTTTGAATTCAATAAAGTTGCTTAGTGGTCTGTGGCAATTTTTTTCCTGAACATGAATTTCCAGTGCGTTCTCAACAACAATTTTGATCAACGGTGCGTTATCAAGTATTGTTTCGATTTTTTTTTTTGGTCGACTATGGCTTTTTTCAGATCGTACCAGTAGTGACACGTTTGAAAAAATAAGGATTATTTTCAATCCGCCCCAAAAGTACCTAGTCAAAAATTCAAACTGCCTTTTGTTAATCATTTAATATTTTAAGTAGACAAAAAAGCTAATACAAAATCGCAATTCCTTGGGTACAAGGTGTACACAAATTTGTAATAAAATATAATGAGATATAAAGTAATTAGATTTTGCTTTGTAAAATGTCAGAAAAATGGAAAATAAGTTTTCTCAAGGGAAGCAAATATATATTCTTCTGATTGCCTGAAGTGATGTAAGACATTCAAGAAAATGTAAGCTTTATTGACGAAATATTTGTGTGATATAAAAATATATAATATATAAATATATTGTTTTTTTTAGTTGAAAATTCATTTATTTTTCGACGTTGTCTCATTTTACCTTAATACACATTACTCAACGATTTTCCATCTATACAACCAGTTCTCTATTTCGGCGACGATATCTTCATTTAAAGTGTATTTCTTTTCAACCATCTATTTCTTCATGTTCGGAAAGACAGAGAAGTCGGAGGGAGCCAAGTTCGGAGAGTAGGAAGGATACGGTATCAATTCGTTGTGCAAATTTACCAGTTTTACTATATTAACGACGGACAAATGGGCGGGTATATTGTCATGGTGAAAGATTACTTGTTTCGTCTAATGTGGGCGTTATTTTATCAACTCTTTATGAAATTTGTTCAATATCAAATAGTTCATGAAGAATTCCAGAAAACACTGACCGTGAATATCCAACCGATAGAAACACCTTCGCCTTCTTCGGGGCACAGTCGCCGGCTAAAACCTACTGTTTTGACTGTTCCTTCCCTTCTAGTGTATAGTGATGAATTCAAGTATCATCAATATATGCCTAAATATCTTTGTGACTGACTTCATTTTTTCCTCGTACATACGAAGTTTATTAAAATAGTAAATTTACATTTATTAATTTTAAAGCGTTGTCCAATAAGAGTATCAGAATTGTAAGATAAGGCATACTGATAAGTACAAGTGATAATATGGTAATTTTGTATTTTATCTTGAAGAACATACATACATACATACGTACATACATATATGTATATATATATATATATATATATATATATATATATATATATATATATATATATATATATATATGTATATATGTATGTATGTATATATATATATATATATATATATATATATATATATATATATATATATATATATATATATATATATATATATATATTCCAGATATATGTACTGTTGCCAGTTCTGGCAAAAATAAGAAAAAAATTGCATGTCACCATATTAAGCGATAACAGGCATATTTTTGAAAATCTTGAAATTTGACACCCTAGGCTATATCTTTAGGTACTATGATCACAAATTTTCCAATTTTTTGGTGTGAAATACAAATTAAACAATGAACGTTGTTAATTTAGTTAAAAAAAAAGTTTTATTGAGTCATGGGAACATTATGTCAACTATTGACACTATCTAGTAAAAAAAATGTATTTCACTACCCTGGGCAAGTTATTTCAAAAGATGGCCCATTTAGTCAATATTTCAAAATAATACAACAATTGGCACTTTTCATTCCACAAAAATATTCATAGCATAGATTTGATTTCTGCCAAAAATCACATTAAAATAGAAAATATGGATTAACAAGAAAACCATTCGAAATTAGTATAGGAAAAGTTATAGTGAATCGATGCAGAATCAAATTCTGCATCCGACCATCCAATAATATACAGAGTGTCGCAGTTGAAAGAACGAACTTTTTCAACTTTGAAAATAATGTTATTGGTCATCAAATTTTGGACACCCTGTATGCGGCAAATTAATTATCAATGTGAATTTCGAAAGTATCATTCTTGTGCTTCCGTCTCCCCAGAAGCGCTTAGCACCATTCGAAAATGGGTAAAAGGCGCAGTGTTGAAAATAAAGTTATATCTTTCAAAATTTACAAAATAATCAAGAAATTTAAGAAACTGTTCAAACTGGGTATAGGGAAACCTGATGGAACTCATCATGAAATTTTCTCAGAAATCCAAAAATAAAATAATATATCGGGTGTTCTATTTTAAATAATATATAAATAATGTTTTAAATAATGTTATGACCTTGAAAATATTTTAAAATTAATCTTAAATAACGCCAAAGTCCAATAATTCAGAATTCTTAGTTTTTTTCTAACCACGAAAAGTTCTAACGAATGCCTACCGTGAGAAACCCGATATATATATATATATATATATATATATATATATATATATATATATATATATATATATATATATGAGCATTCGGTAGTTGCTTGATAGGGAGGGAGTCCAACCCATCCCTTAGATTGGAGGGCACATATCCATGTCTGTTCGTGGTTAGCCTCATCAAGGTACCGACATAGAGACTCTCTCGCCAAGAATAGGGACTCACTATCTACAGTCAAACAACCCATATTTTCGCCGACTTGTCGAATGGCTTATTCATGTAGTTATGTGATTTCTTTAGACTGCGTCCAATGAGACAACAGTAGTCAGGAGTTATATACTCCCGAGGGTTTCGTTTCGGGCTTTTGGGTCCTATTACTCCTTCAGCCCACAACCGCGCCAAACAGTGACTTTTTGAGCATTCTGCAAATCCTGCCGTTATATTTATTAACAAACCTATTAAAGTATATGTTTAGTAAAAATTGTATATCATGGATAGTAATTTATAGAAATTTGATAATGGTACGTAAATCGCAAAGAATGTGAAAGCACGTTCTCTAAAATGAACCCCGAAAGTAACATCTTAACCAGAAGACATTTATATAATATAACATATACCAATATTACTAATTCGCTCTAATAATGTAGATTAAAGGTCATTTGATAGGTGAATTTTAGGGGGTGTATCGCAGAACAAAACTATTATTAACAATTACTATCAGAATTTTACCAATAAGAAAATTAATTTACTCCGATGGCATAGAATGATAAAATGGTTTCATTTTTTAATTTTGTTTTGTACATGTAGTATTTTAAAATCCGGCCTCCCATCTGTTAAACGAAAACCATCATTTTAATAGTGATTTTAAAATGCTACATGTACAAAACAAAAGCAAAAACTAACCATGAGGAGAGTTCAGAAACAAACTGTATCAAAGATGCGAAAACCCTTTTGAATGATCAAAGAGACCTAAACAAATCGCCTTTATTGCAGTTGTACCCACAAGAAATAGCATCTGTGTGGATTTTTTAAACAATATTTATTTTACTATAGAAACTTTTTGTATGTATACCCATTTTAACATCGAAAATAATCAGTGCTGAAGAAACTACAGTGTTAACGAAACTCGTCAAATATTAATAATAAAGTGTAACTAAATTACTTCTATCAGGGTTACAATATCACTTAAAAATTATTTATTGTTATATGACATTGGGAATACCTGTATCCTGTGTTATTGTGGCTGGGTCGACCTAAACTGTTTTAGTTTTCTTTTTCACAGTTGGAAATAGTTGTTGAATTACCAGTTTAACAAATGTGAATTGTTTGTCTATATTTGACCATTTAACATTATATTTAAGCTTTTAAATGTCTTAATTTTTCAAGATTAAAGTTAAAGTTTTTGGGGTTAGAGGCGCATCAGCAACTGAGAAGGCTATTTAGCGACTGGACCTACAGCTTAAAGTGGGTTCCGAACCACGGTCATCAGCTACCGAAAACCCCAGTCAGCACTCCCCTCGGGCTATCAACCCTTGGTTTTGTGCTTAACCGAAATTATCTCGAGAAGCCTACCGACTGGCGAGTAACCAGCGTAGAAAACCTCTCAGAAGGCATCCGGCCTTACCCAGCCTCGAACTGGCGTGACTGAGGGGTGATTCCTTGTCAGATTTTACACTATTACCTAGAAACATTCACAAGAATTTTAGAAAAACTTTTTTGCCTAGTACGGGATTCGAACCCGGTCCACATTAACTGCCGTAACGTAGGGCTGACGCCTTAGACACCACAGCTAACGTGGCTCCTTTTTTTTCAAGATTCCAACAATAAAAGTTTATAATTTTAGTTTTCTGATCATTGAACCTATGGTCATTGCTTAGCAGATGTTGCAGATATGTCGAATCAGTTCTTTAATGTACATAGGATTGTTTTAATCTGTTTAATGTTCTGATATTCATTTTTAGAACGTTGAAATTTTTAGACTCCTAAGAACATATAGACTCCTAAGTTATTTTCATTTAGTATTTTATCGTTGTTTTTCATGTACGAGGGTCGTTCAATAAGTCCTTAGAAAAAGATAGAAAAACATATTATTTTAAGAAATATTTTTATATTTTTCAAGTGTTTCTCCAGCTTTTTTAAGCCGTCTAAAAAGTAAAATTTTGGAAGGTCCTCAAAATAGGCATTTGTTTGGGCGATGACATCCTCACTCGATGTGGACCGTTGCCCATTGAGCCATTTTTTTAAGTTCGGAAATATAACGAATAAATATAAATCACCGGTACCACCGGTAAATACGGTGGATGTGGTAATAATTCGAACATTAATTCCATGATATTGGCTATTGAAACTATACAGGTGTGCACCCGGGCATTTTCTTGATGGAAAAAGATCTTTTTCTTTTTGAAATTAGGACGATTTTTGTTGAATTTTTCGCTCAACCGGTGCAATAACGACACATAATACTCTCCAGTTATTGTTCTTCGTTTTTCTAAGTAATCGGTGTAGATGATTCTACGTGTATCCTAAAAAAACTGTGGCCATAACCTTGCCGGCCGATTTCACCGTCTTCGCCTTCTACGCCTTCTTCCTGTTACTGCCTTCAAAAACCCACTGTTTTGATTGTTCCTTTGTCTCTGGAGTGTAATAGTCCATGTTTCGTCCACAGTTATGTATCGACGCAGAAACCCATCAGAATTGCGACGAAAAAGCGCCTAAACCTCCTCAGAGTCGACCACACGATTGCGTCTATTCGCATCTTTATACCGATCTTGCCAAAATAATTTTTGCACTCAAGTTTTCATGCAAAATTGAAAATACTGTACCTTGCGATAAGCCTATGACCTCAACTATTTTGCGCACTTTGATTCGTCGATCGCTTAAACCATTTCGTGCATTTTGTCAATCACTTCCACTGGACGTCCTGAACGATGTTCATCTTTTGTAAATGTACGGCCACGTTTAAACTCATTTACCTAATTATAAACAGATGCACACACAGGACCAGACGTGTCAAGAACTTCATCCAACTCAACTTTGACCTCTTTCGCTGTTAAGCCTTTTAAATATAAGTGTTTAATTACCACTCAAAACTCATTTTTTTTCCATTTTTCTAAACAAATAAAAGTGTCTTGCTTCAATCGACAATAAAAGTTAAACCATGTGATGAATATAAATTCGATCAATTGTCACCATGGCAGGGCCGGGTACACACGCATGTACCGGGTGCAATGACAATATTGTCGGGCGAGTAAAATTCGTAGCGTGGAAAGTGTGTGATAATAAATATCATTTACATTGTGTTAACATCAAAGAGCCAATATCTAAAGCCATAAATGACAGTAAAAATTTGTTTTGGGTATGTGATGGATGTCTGTCAGTATTTGAGGTGAATGTTACCTTAGTAATAGATTAAAAAGGTTGGAACAATATACTGAGGAGTGTAAGGTGAATACAGAGACATTTTTAAATAATTCGCAACATAATGACATCTCGCCTCCACAAGGAAAATCATGGACAGATATTGTAAAAAAAAAAAATCCTCCGTTAATAATTAGACCGAAAAATAAGCAACAAAATAGTACTACGACGAGGAATGCGATCACGGAAAAAATTAATCCGTCCAATTTATCGGTAGAAATAAACAAATTAAAATCGATAGGTCAGGGATCCGTTATGATTCAGTGTAAGGATGACGATTCTCTGAAGAAACTGCAAATAACAGCAATAGAAGAATTATCCGATAATTATGAGGTAGAAATACCTAAATATAATAACCCCAGAATAATTGTGGTTGGCGTTCAAGGTAAATATATTGCAACTAATGAAGACTTTTTAGAGCGCATAAAAAATCAGAGTTTTCTTAAAAATACAGATCTGAATATTGAAGTAGTTCGATATATTCCTAAAGGAAATAAACTGTGTAATATAATACTGGAGGTGTGGCAGAGATCTATAAGTGCATGTTGAGTAGTAAGAGAGTTTTCTTTGACTGGGACAGTTTTCCAGTCTATGAATATTTGGGAGTGCTGCGATGTTACAAGTGTTGGAGGTATGGACATAAAGCGGCAAAGTGCAGTCAACAAGATGTTTGTCCTTTATGTAACAAACATCATAAAACCTCAGAATGTAATTCAAATACAAAGGAGTGTACTAATTGTAAATTTGCACATGACGTCCTGAAGATACCACATATTAAATATGATCACACAGTGTTTGATAAAAATTGCGAATGTTATAAACGAGCTGTTGAAAGAATGAAGAACAGAACTAAGTATGCATAGCAACCACTTGATTGCTTCAGTGCGTCCACTAGCAATATAGATATATTGCATATTAATATACAGAGAATGACGACCCACATGTTGCAGCTGAGGCAGTTTGTAGAAGATAGAAACCCATGGATCTTGTGTACTGAAACTCATGTAACACGAGATGTAGAAGAGAACGAAATTAATATAACTGGATATACGGCTGTTGTCTGTTATTCGGATAGTCGTCATACGGGGGGTGCTATTATTTATATTAAATCTGGCTTGAAATATTGGGTGGTTTCTGTCGAGGCAGTTCTAACCAGTTACTGGGTCGTAACAGTTAAGATACAGATAAATAAGCTGTTTTTCTTGGTAGCGGCCTGCTATAGATCGCCTAGTGCCTCTGTAGGTGACTTTTTAAACTATTTGGAAGAGAATCTAAGTGACAATGAATTTCAAAGAAATAAAACCATTCTTCTGGGTGATATAAATATCGATTTATTGAAGAACAGCAGTGAGTCTAGAAGGTTGAAAGACATTATCAGTGGAGCAGGTTTCACACAGATTGTTACTAGGGAAACCCACAATAGTGGTATCTCACAAACACTGATTGATCACATAATTACCAATGATTTTCGAGCTGTGGAGCTTGGTAGAGATTTTCCGATGATAAGCTATCATGAGATTCTTGGTACCGAGTTTAAACTTCAGGGTATTGTATGTGAAATACCTCAACATATGTATGCTCGGAATCTGAATGAGCAAACAGTCTCGAGGCTGATTACTGAGTTAATGGGGAATGATTGGGATTACAATTCCATTGACGTTAGTAAATTATATGTTGATTTTATGCAAACTCTACATGATGCTATTGATATGGCTGCTCCCTTAAAATTAGTACAACCTAGAAAGTTCCCCTGGAAGAGCAAAGAGCTAAGAAATGCTCAAGTTGAGAGGGACAGAGCGTATAGAAAGCTTTCTTTCACAAAAAATGAACATGATTGGAGAATTTATAAGCAGAAAAGAAATATATGGCACTGTCCATGATGCGACTTGAGAGGAAAAAGTACCTTAATAATAATATCGATGCTTGTAGGGAGGACGGGAGGAAGATGTGGAGAATAATAAAGGATTTGCTGGGCAATGGTAAGGGGCGTGCCGATTTTTCGCCAATCGACATTGATACTCACTACGGACCTACGGAGGAGAACTTCCATAACTTTTACTTCGATAGTTTGAATGAAGTAGAACAGAGTATCGAAGAGCAGGACTGGAGCAGTGATGTCAAAGTATGTAAGACTCACGATTTTTCTGAGTTTAAATATGTTACTCTAAACAAATTAAAAAAAGTTGTGTTTAGTTTAAAAAGCCGAAGTACGAGTGACAATGAAATTACGATAAGGTTAATGGAAAAAAAAATTTGTGTCATCGGTTATCCTTTATTGTACTTAATTAATACAAGTTTTGAAACTAATACATTTCCTGAGGACTTAAAAACCAGCATTATTGTACCAATTCCAAAAATACCAAAGCCTAGTATACCAAGTGACTTTAGACCAATTAATTTATTACCTGTTGTTGATAAAATCATTGAGACTATAGTATGTACAGAGTTGAAAACTTATTTTGAAACCAATAAATTGTTATTTTCTGCTCAATCAGGGTTTAGGACAAAACATTCTTCTGAGACGGCTATTCAGTATGTCTGCGCAACATGGAGGAGCGATATGAAGGTGGGAAAAACTGTGCTTAGTGTATTTATAGATTTAAAGCGAGCATTCAAAACTATTGATCGGGATATACTGTGTAAAAAATTATTAAGTTATGGTGTAAGATCGAAAGCCTTAAAATGGATCAAGAGTTACTTAACAGACAGATATCATAGGACGAGGGTTGAGAGAAAAGTGTCGGCAAAGAGGGAAAGTGCGTGGGGAGTTTCTCAGGGTAGTGTTTTGGGCCCGTTGCTGTTTTTGATATATATCAACGATATTTCTACAATATTGGATAAATGTTTTATTAGTCTTTTTGCAGATGATACTCTCGTATCTGTGTCTGGGTATAATTTGCCTGAGATGGTTGAAACCATGAATAGTGAACTGGCAATACTATTTAGATGGCTATGCAAAAATAAACTTAAACTAAACGAACTGAAAACAAGGTGCATGGTGATAGGGTCTAAAGCAAACTGCAAAAGACTTAATGAGTTAGGGTTAAAAATAAATACAAATAATTGTGATATTGAAATTGTAAAGGAAATTAAATACTTAGGAGTACTGTTGGATCCTCAACATTTTGTAATCATGTCAGTTATCTATGTAGAAAGATTGGGAAAAAAATAGGGTTCTTTAGTCGTATATCGTCACATTTATCACCATGGTCCAAGAGGCTTGTATATAATACTATAGTTTTACCCCATTTTACCTATTGTATGTCTGTGCTGATATCATGTAATAAGGAGAGTATTGGTAGACTTCAAATACAGCAGAACAAGGCTATGCGTGTACTATTGAACTGTAATAGGTATACACCGATAGAGGTAATGTTGCGGTCATTGGATTGGTTTTCAGTTGCGCGGGCCATTGAAGGGGCTAACATTCGATTGATATATAAAATAAAACATACTTTGTTGCCCGATTATTTGAATACTTTTTTGATACAAAGAGTAAATATGCATTCTTACGATGTCCGTTCTAAGAACAATTATGATGTACCAATTATGAGAACTACTGCTCTCCAGAAGACATTGTTTTGGGAAGGTGTTTGTCTCTTCAATGCTTTGCCCGCCCACATAGGAAGCGCTCCTAATGTGTATGTATTTAATAGACTGTTAAATTATTATTTGAAGCAATAGAGTGTTTTCTCATTTGAACAATGTTGGCTATTGCCTTTTGATTGTATTTTCTTTTGTTAAGATTTTTAGAATTTTTCTTACTTTTAGTTTTTTTTGTATATTGATTTTGTTTTGTTACTATTAGCTGTATATGCTAAATAAAGTGTATATTTATTTATTTATTTATTTTATTTATATCTTGACAGCTATCTGGTGAATAATGATGGTTACTAAAAACAAACCATTTTCGATGCTATGAGCGCCATCTCTTGGATTTTCTAAGGACTTATTGAACGATCCTCGTAGTTTCTTAAATTATAATTTCATTTCAAAGATACTGTGTAATTATATCTATTGAGAAATTTTACTATTTCTTTAGAAGGTTTTCCTATATAGTTTAATAAAGTATAATATGAATACATAACACACTTTACTAAACATACTCCTAAGTAATTTAATTTATATTCAACATCGGAAGAAGCCACTGTATTGTCGATACATTTCAAACTAATATAAATCAGTGAAAATTAAATAAAACGGTAGTTTAAGGTTTTTTTTATTTTATAGTAATTTACAATAGATTTTCATCAAGTAAAAGTTGAAACCGTCAATTATTTGAAATATTCATACATTAGTGGAAGAAGGTTGCGTTTTAAAATTGAAACGTAAATGTTATAATTGACAAATAATGTTGTAATAAATTACATTTAATTTAAATTATTGTACGATGTTTATATGTTTGGGAATTACTTGTGTTTTCTTTAGTTAAACGTGTAAAATGGGATAAGGAATCATCCCTCATTCAATATTGTAATCAGGATAACATCAGATGTTTTCTAACATGGTTACCAGAAACTAAAGGTTAAGTGCACATCCAGTTTTGACACCAATTGTGGAAATTCTCCGATATTAATTAATAGCTAATGACCATAGTTTGAACCACACATTACGCTACAGGCCCTCTTGCTTAATAATCTCAGTTGCGTATCTAATATTAAAATTTTATCTCTTGATTTATTAAAAAACTATTGTATCAATTATGGAAACATTATTTCTTATTTCACATTATATTTACTATTTTACTCACACACATACACTCATATGCCTATTATTTACGTAGAAGCAGCAATCAGATTAGAATACAGAGAAAGAGAGATCAGATAAGATCAGATCAGAGATCAGATCAGATCAGATCAGATATCAGATTAGAAGAGATATATTAGATTTTTGAACGTGTTCGGAAAATATATTAAAACGGTGCAAGGCTATGCATAGACATGATGGACATTTGAACATTTAATTAAACAAAATAATTAATCATATGTTTTTTCAATCCTCGTGAATCGTTTAAAACGTATTATGGTGTAAAAATTAGTGCTAGTACAACTTTGGCATTAAAGGATATTACGATGTAAATTTTCCTTTTTTTTTGTAACACATCAAGCGAAATTTATGCAGAAACGTATGGAACAAAAGGCTACAAAAATAAGGTAAATAATCTTTAAGGGACAATGAAATAAATAACTGAATTTTCCTAACAATTGGCGACGTTTCCAAATGTTAGGAAAGTAAAATAATGGTTTCCACCAAAATGGTTCCATTTTAAATACATGAAAACTTTTTTTCAAAATAATGTAAAGAATTGTTGGTTAAATTTGCGAAAGATTGGTTAAATTTTCCTTAAGCCCCGTATACTATGGCTTTAAATTGATAACAAAATATAGAAGGATTGTTAAAGATTATATTTAATGATTCAACAGAACAGAAAACATACCTTATGGTAGTCGGAAGAAAATAAATGTAAAATTAAAAAGAAAAAATAACTTTGAAAGAAGTACCTTGCCAATAAAAGTATAAAAAATATATGAGCAATATAAAGGTCAAAGAATTGCTGTCAAGAAGAGTGTCGAAGAGGCCAATAGGAAAGAATGGGAAGATTTTAGAGTCAGAATGGAAACGGACTTTAAGAGTATTTTAAAAAGTGTGAGAAGAAAACAAAGAGTAAAGGTAACATATATCAGATATAAAGAAAGGCAGTTGGTATTTATGATAAGGTATTAGAGGGTGAGGACACCACAATAAATGATGAGAAAAGGCCAAGGGAAAACCAGCAGGAATTCAAAGGTAATGTTATCCAGTATAATGAAGTTAATAGTGCAATTCATACGTGTAAAAATGGGGGGGACAGACCTTCTGCTTGGAGTACTAAACGCTGCATGGAAGAACAAAGATATACCTAGGGACTTAGAAGTAGCAATCACTTTGCCAATTTTTAAAAAAGGAGACCGGTAAATGTGTCATATTTACAGAGGGATTTCCCTATTGAGTGCAATAAGTAAAATATATGAACGCATACTAGAATGAAGATTAAGAGAAGAGCTGAAAAATAAAATTGATGATATTCAGCATGTATTTACAGTAGACAGAAGCACACAAGATCTTATTTTTACGTTGCGATAACTTATGATAAAGACCTCCTAAAGAAAAGAAAAAATAAGTTACATTTGTGTTTTGTGGATCTTCATAAGGCATTCGACAGTGTTCCCAGGATATGAATATATACATTGGCCCTACGTAACAAAGGAGTGAATGCTGCTGATAGGAGTTGATAGAAACAATCCAATATCTTTACTCAAACTATAGAAATTATTAGCTCAAGCAAATTTGTAACAAATAAGGGCGTTAGGCAGGGTGGTATTTTGAGCCAGCTATTGTTTATGGTCCTTATCGATGAATTGGCCAAGGAAGTGGATGTAAATATTCGAGAAGCTAGAATAGGTGTGCATAAATTTGCAGCGGTTGAAATAAAGGAACTGATTTATGCAGATGATCTGTGTTTCTGGCGAAAATGCATGGAACAAGGCATAACTAAGAAATGGTCTAAGAATAAATGTGGACAAGACAGAGAGGATGGTGGTTTCAGAATGCTTGGAGAATCTTCATATAAGGCTGAACAACGTAAATGTGAAACAAGTTCATAAAATTAAATATCTAGGGGTCACTTTGGAGCAGAAGGGAAATGGAAAATGCGATCTAACAAACAGATTAGATAGTGCAACTAGAGCTTATTATGCAATGTACAAACCCTTTTTCTGTAGAAGGGAAATCACTTAGGAAACCAAAGTTTAAGTTTATACCTCGGTGATGGTGCCCATAGTGACTTATGGTAGTGAATCATGGGTGTTGCCTGTTGCTGTTTAAAGCAAAACTACAAATATTCGAGATGAGAGTGTTGCGAAGGATTGAAGGGGCGATACTGTGGGATAGACTAAGAAATATCGAGATACAGGAGAGATTGGGCGTTGGAGGGATATTGGAGGTTATTGAGAAAAACCAATTGCGATGGTTCGGGAATCTCGTGCGGATGCCGCTTATCTGGCATCCGCACGAGATGCAGAGAGTGTGGTGGTGCAGAGAGTGTGGGCCATGGGTGTGTCTGGAGGGAAGAAGAGAGGAAGACCGAAGAAAACTTAGAACAAGTTGATCGCTGAAAGCGTGGCGAAGCAATTGATTGGGAAGGAGCAATTATGATGGCCAGAGACAGACGGAAATGGAGAAAATTCCACCAAGATGGTTGATGGATAACCCAAACTTTTACAACCACTAGGGTAAAAGAGGTGAAGACTAAGTAAGTAAGAATGTTATGATTATCTGGGGAATTTAAACAGGTGAAATTTAAGGCCTCAGAGCCTCAAATCTACTCGTGACAGTGGCTGGTATTTTTCACTAGTTTAATTTTTTGAATCACTTTTACCTTTTTCGAATTAAGATTACCAACTCAACTTTCTCGTTGGCTATATATTTTCTGTTGCTATATAATTTCCATAAGCCACCAAAACACCCCCTTTCAATTACCTAACTAAATTTCTAAAGATCAGCCATATTGAATTTGACCTAATAAGAGAGTTTTTGAAACCTTACACAAAACTCGTATAACTAATGAAATAACGTTTCAAACTATCAGCTCACAAACTAGCTGCTCAGATCAACATTCCACAATTTATAGCAGTATTAGTGATACGTCATGGTATTACTGTTTTTGTTTCAATTGTAAAGATGTAATTTACTTTGAATTGATTTTCTAACGTCTGATGTTTCTTCTGTACGAGTTTGAACTCCTTAAAGTCATTTGGTGATTCGTAGCAATTTTCTTCGTAAATCGGATTTTTTAGTGGGTTAGGAAAATGAGTGATAATAATTTCGAGCAACGGTGCGCTATCAAGTTTTGTTTCAGACTTGAACACAGTGCGAAAAAAAAATTTGCAAAATTTCAACAAGCCTACGCCTAACAGTGTTTTATCAGCGGCGACTAACAGGGTTTTCAGATGACTTAAGGTATTCTGAGAAGGCCGACACTCAACTGAAAATGAACCACGCAGCGAAGGAACTTCAAATGCAACAGTGAATATTTTCACAGAATCCAGAATTTTGTGCGTTCTGATCATCAGTTGGCGGTCGAAATGATCGGGAAGAGTTGAATTTGACTCACACAAACGGTCACCAGATTTTTGATCAGTGAATTGGGGATGCAGAAAATCTGCAATGATGCAAAAAAACATGATTTCAAATAACTTTTCACAGAATTAGAAGGACAACAACATGTCTTGACTTCTTGGAACGAACTGAAATTGTTGTCACAAATGTTTTGATTGCTCTAGAAAAATGCGCTATGCCAGTTCAATCTCTAATCCTAGAGTTGCTAACTCTAGGCAGTTCAATCGAGTACTGAAGATGCAAACGATATTGACTCCTCTTCGTAGCGAAAGCCAATAGTGTTGCCAGATCGAACGCTATGTTACCAGTCTCATTACTTTAATTATCATCTCGCAATAGTACAATGGCGTATGCAAGAGTTATTTTCAATTTTTTAGATGAAAAAATGCGCAAAGACTTTGTTGTCTATTCAACTATGAAGTAAATATCTCATATATGATGGAAAATATAAGCAGATCCGTAAGTGGACAATCAGAATAAATGTTGCATTAACAATGCTGCCTTATTGATATGCTTATATTTGTTCTTATATTCAAAAAAGAACTATATAATAAATTAATTTTTCTAAAGTAAAGCTAATATAACTGAAATATTGTTAAATAGTATGCTAAAAGACACTAAATATTATATTGTATGGAGGGGCCTTTATCGAAATATAAAAGCGGAATTCAAGAGAGACAATACAAAAAGATAAAAGAGCCAAAAAATGTTAAACTAGTAAAATTATTGACGGTTTCAACTCTTACTTCATGAAAATACATTATAAATTACTTTAAAATAAAACTGTAGCCAAATTATTATAACACAACGATAGATAGACCCGTCAAATGATGATAAATAATCGAACAAAAAGTGAAAAGAAAAATAAATTACTAAAAAATTAAAAATTATTATTTAAATTCAATTAAATTTTAAAATTAAGTTTTTTAATTAAAATGTAATTATTCTAATTAAAAAATGTTCAATTCAATTAATATTTTCAAAAGGATCTTTGGGACCAATGCAATTCTGATTAGATAATAACCTCAAATGTTAAATAATTATTACAACGAGGAAATGTTATTTAAAGAGTTGTAGAAGCAAAGAAGTTTAGTTTATCTAATGTATTAAATATAAATAACATAACCACTTACGCTGAAGATTTTAATTTTACCAAACCCACATATGTTAGATGTTGCTCATAAACTGCTCATAAACTGGAGAGCAAGTATTCATGGGTCAGTTTATTGTTCATGTTTTAAAAATATTACACGTTTGTATATAACCTTTTTAGAAGTTAAGTAGTTGAACAGAGAGTAGGGTTTTAACCCTCTTATAAGAGTTATGGAAACAAAGTAAATAAATTATAAAATTTACCTTGAACTAACGGCAGTGATAGATAACAACATGGTTAACTATTATAAACATATATGCCTCGAAAAAATGCATTGTGTTGATATCTCCTACTAATATAACACAAGCGTAAAATTATTGCATTTATTATTTATAGTATGTATATGTAGTACTATTTTTCTAAAAACAAAAATATACTGCCCCCGTTCAAAAATTGTTTCCTTTTTTATTTCCAATAATTTATAGGTAATGTTTTCTGTTTATGATGATATCAGTAAATTTGAAAATATAATAATTGGTATCAAGTCGTTTCGAAAGAGATATTTTACATGAATATCTGTTAAATATTTAATAACCAAATTAGGAATTACTCTTAATATATTATATTGTGAAAAACACAACAGAAATTAAATAGTATGGAGCAGGTACAAATTCAAATAATTCCAAATCAAGACAAAAATTTCAATCTGAGGCCTGACTCAGCGACCCTCTGTTGATAGTACTGTTCAACGTGATACTGGAAATGATAATGAAAATTAGCAAAAGAAAAAGGGACAATACTATTTTCAGCAGTGATCACCAATATTTGGCAAACCTCAGATGGTTTAATACAATTGACTAAATAAAAAAAAAACACAAAAAATAGATGCAAAAACAAAAACTGCATGACAATGGAAAACACGCAAGAAAAAAAATAGAAAATCATATGTATTATTTAATTTACAAAACAAAGATAATAATTTGAGATAACAAATGTCCAATTCTTCTATTGGAAGCTTTGGTGTGAAACACTAAACTTGAAGAGATTTACCACTAAACACCAAAACATCTACAGATTAAATCATCTCCTGATGATGCTAACATGATTAGCGAAAAGTGCGTCGAGCAGTTCAAAAAAGCGTTTTGGTGTTTAGTGGTAAATCTCTTCAAGTTTATAACAAATGTTGTTAACCAAAGAGTTCAAGATGATTTGGAATTGAAGACTAGAATAGCAAAAGAAAACAATGCAAAAAACATGTACCCAGAAACACAAAGGTGATAACCTATAAGATGGTGATCACATCTTCAGTGACATCTGCCTGTAAAACCTAAGTATTAATGGAATGAGATCAAGAAATGGTGAAAAGGTAGGAAAGAAATATACTAAGATACATTTTTGGGGCTAAACTTCAAAAGCTTTATAAAGTACCAAATATTTGCAGCCACATTAAACCAGGCACAAAAAAATAAGATAGTTGGAACATATCAAGTGGCTTAGATGAGAGATGATGTCAAAACTAGCCCTCTATAAAAGTTCTATCAATACAAGAAGGAAGAGAAGACCGAGAATGGGATGGCATGGCATATAATGGAATATATAGTAGAATATAGGACCTGAAAAGAAAAAGTACTAAATAGCTAAGATATATAATAATTAACTGCATTTTAACATATAATTAGTACGACTAGACTAACTCATCAATTATGCTCGTATGTTTTTCTCTCGAAGTTCTCGAACTGGGCCTAGTTGTCTTTAATTCCGATAATCGGGTCTGGTTCCATTATTTTGAGAGAAAAACTTCCAAGCTTAACTGATTAGTTCTTAAAGAACGAACCCGGTCTTAAGGTGTAGTTGAATTTTTCCTCCTAGTAATCGAATGAGACATAGTTCGTCTAGTGGTACTAGCTGTATTTAAAAATACAACTAGTAATTATATATTGATAATTAGAATCATCAAGTCGACAGAACTCTGCTTCTCATTAATTTAAAGCTAGCACACAAGGGTAACCACCTGTGGCAAGTTAGAGGTCGGAATATGCTAGTAGCACTTCGACTACTTGGTAGCATTACCGTATAACGTTCACCTATATTATCCAATTTCCGGATTTAAAGGTGGGTCTTTAAAGAAAGAGACCCGTCTTAAGATGTGAATGATTTTTTCCTCCTAGGAATCGAACAAGATAGTTCGTCAGTACCTGTACTTAAAAATACAGTTACTTATTATATATTAATAACAATAAATCCTCATTTCGAGAAATTAAACTGGTATAAAAAATGTTTTTCAAAATGTTACTTGTTTTACAAGAGGTGTATCTTGCTGCAACCATATATTCCCATTAAGAAGACACCAAATGTCTTCAAATGAATTGATCATCTAATTAAGACACAATAAAGTTGTGAATCATGTGTCTATTGCATTCAACGTTGACTGTAATGGCATTTCCAATATTGTGTTCAACAAATATTGTTCAGAGATGTTTTGAGCATAACTGTCGCACTCTACTGGAATTTTAACTAGACATAATGACGTTTGATGAATGTGGCTGGATTTCCTCTTACCTAGAAATGACAGTTATCATTAGTTATCTATATTTAGCCACATAGATGAAAATGACCTTTAACGTTCAGTATAAATTTTGCATAAAAATTATCAATTTGATGGAGTTGGTTTATGATGGCATTATTATATTCTAATCGCTTATTATTATCTGTAGGCAACAGGACTTGCTCAAAGTGTAAGTTACTACTCAATCCACGTAATCTGCGTGGGGAAATTCCCAATTGTGGACCACTTCGTCGAATCACCACCTACGTTTCTGGAGACTCATCCATTGGTCCTTCCTTCCATGTTCCGAATTCTTGAAATGACTGGAATAAATGTTACATTGTCATCCTATGAGATCCATGATTAGGATATTTTCGCCTAAATTCACATTGTGTTGCAATAACTGAATAATTTTTTTAATGAAAATTACAATAATTTCACTGTATGTCTTTATCCATAATAAACCACAATCAAACTATTATAAACATCACGAAAAATAAATGGCGCCAAAACCAAATAGTAGCGTGAAAATAGTAGAAAATATTCCAGATTTAAAGTAAAATTGTAAATGAATAAAATAAGAACTGTTTGCTGCTAAAAAATGTCACAAGTGGGAAAGTAATAGCATTATTAATAGATTCGAGTTTTCTCATTACTCAAATCGTATTGATAATATCCTTATAGAAAGGGGATTTAAGATTAATTATAGGTTACTCATCTTTACATATTGTTTTGGTAATTATCCAATTATGTAAACGATGGAAAGGTTTACCGAACGTGGTAATTATAGATTGTACACAATGCAAACTAATAAACCATTGTTTACAAATTAAGAGTTAAATCATTTAAGGTCACGTTTCGATTTAGAAATAATTATTGTGTATACAAATTAATTAACGAACCTAATGATTTCTTGACTTTTGTGGCAAGTAAGTAATAGCAATACGATCTGGAAACAGTATATATTTTCCATAGCAGGTGATTTAATGCAATAAAACGCTAATGTAAAAGAAACTGCCGGAAATAGTATTTGAGACAACGCATTCTTTTAAAACACACTCAGTTCGAGCTGGAAAGAGAATCTGGGAAAATTAACCAGCGAAATATCGGAATAGAAATTTGGACTAGAAAGAAATTTTCATCAAATTAAGAGATTATTTCCGAACCTGAGGATCATTTGCTTTAAGACATTTGTATATCTATATATATATATATATATATATATATATATATATATATATATATATATATATATATATATATATCATCATCATCATCATCAGTCTGTATCGATCCACTGCAAGATGAAGGCCTCTTCAGCATGCTTCCAACTTTCACGGTCCTGAGTTTTCCTCTGCCACTCGGGTCCAATATACTTAACGATGCCATCAATCCATCGTGCTTTCGGTCTTCTTCGCGGACGTTTACGATCAAGCAGTATCCACTCCAAGATTGCCTTGGTCCATCTGTCGTCCCATCGCCTCGCTATATGGCCTGCCCATCTCCATTTCAATGGCTTTACTCTTCCAATGATGTCACAGACTTTTGTTTGTTCCCTGATCCATGCCCAGGTGTCTCGTCTTGTAATGCCAAGCATACATCTTTCCATTCCCCTCTGTGCCACCCGAAATTTTTGAATTCATTGCGATGTGAGTGTCTAGGTTTCACTTCCGTGTGTCATAACGGGTAGAACGCACTGATCGAAGAGTTTTCTTTTCAGGCAAAGTGGTAGTCTACTCTTAAACACTACGTTGAGCCTACCAAATGCCTGTCAGCCACATTTAACACGCCGTTCCACCTTCCGGGCGGTATTCCCCTCCATTGAAATTCTATGCCCAAGATATATAAAGCTGTCCACAATCTCCAAATCCCTTCCTAAAACTGAAATTCTTCTGCCCAGAGCGAAGTTATTGCACATAACCTGACTCTTTTTCAGGTTTATTTTCAAGCCAAATGATTCGCCAGCCCTTTGCAGTTCTTGTATGCGTCTTTGTAGCTCCTCTGGGTCTTGTGAAATGAGAATAATATCATCTGCAAATCTAAGATGGTTTAAGTTTGCACCATTGATCTTTACACCATCCTGCTCCCAATCCAGTTTACGGAATACTTCTTCAAGGCCAGCCGAGAAAAGAATAGGCAATATTGCGTCACCCTACCGTACACCTCGTTTTACATTAATTCCCAATTCAGGATCATCAAGGTGAATTGTGGCTGTAGCTCCATCATATATCGATTCTATATATATATATATATATATATATATATATATATATATATATATATATATATATATATATATATATATATATATCATATATATATATATATATATATATATATATATATATATATATATATATATATATATGTATGTATATATATATATATATATATATATATATATATATATATATATATATATATATATATATACATATACATATATACATATATGTAGGAATATAAATATAATAAGTACTCGCACCTATATATTCATACAAACCCTGCATAACTCGTAAAGTAATTGAGATCGAAAAACACCCAGACTCCAAATACATGGAAACCGCTTATTTCCAAATTACCCATCCGAAACCCTTCCAGTGAAACCTCCACCCCCACCTAAATTCAGCACACCACCCACAACCTTACCTATTAATACAGAGTCGCGCTGACCACTTTCTTTTCTAGTTGTGATCTCTGGGGAGTAGGCAGTCGGAGTATATCAACTAGATTCTCTTGATAACGGTTTTAAAGTGGAAGCTGAAATGTCGAGATTTTACAAATATAAAACGCGGTTCTACCCGAGAACCTAGTAATTCTAATTTCGTTTCACTGCAGGATGAAGGCCTCCCCAGCATATTTCCAACTCGCCCAGTCATTTTCTCTGTTATTCGGGTTGGTTATATATTTGATGATGTCATCGATCCATCGTATTTTAGGTCTTCTTCGTGAACGCTTATGACTAAACAGTATCCATCGCAAGATTGTTTTTGTCTATCTGTCGTCACATCGCCTCGCTATATGGCCTGCCCACTTCCATTTAAATTTTTTCACCTGTCCAATAATGTCCCATACTTTCGTCTCTTTTCTTATCCATGTGCAGGTCTTTCTGTCCCGCTTTGTAATGCCAAGTATACACCTTTCCATTCCCTTCTGTGCTACCCGAAGTCTTTGAATTGATTTTGATGTGAGTGTCCATGTTTTACTTGCATATGTCAGAACAGGCAGCACGCAGTGATCGAAAAGTTTTCTTTTCAGACAAAGTGGGAGTTTGTTCATAAACACTATGTTGAGCCTGCCAAATATCTGCCAGTCACACTTAACTCGCCATTCCACTACCCGCACGGTTTCACCTTCCCTTGAAATTTTTTGCCCAAGATATATGTGCGGGTCTACCACCTCTAAATCGCTTCCTAAAATAGATATCCTTCTGTTTTCAAATTTGTTGAACATAACCTGACTCTTTTTCAGGTTTATTTTCAAGCTAAATGGTTCTCCCTCCCTTTGCAGCTCTTGTAAGTATATTTGTCTTGTGATAGGAGAACGATATCATCTGCAAATTTAAGGCGGCTTTTCATTTATTTTTATTTCATTTTGTTCCCAATCCAAATTACGGAATACCTCTTTACGGCAGGCTGAAAAAAGAACATGCGATATTGATTCACCTTGACGTACACCTCGTTCTACATTGATTTTAGCTTCAAGATTATCCATGTGAACTGCCACTGTAGCTTCATCATACATGGATCTTAGTAGGTTTATATAGGCTCTGTCTATCCCTTGGTTAAGCAATGCATCCATTATGACTTACTTTGATATTTAGTCGAATACCTTTTCATAGTCAACAAAAGGGCCATGGCACGGTGTATTCTTTGTGCCTTTCTATGTCCTGTTGGACAACCTGAATATGACCCATTGTACTGAATCCACTTCTGACTCCTGCTTGCTCTTTTGGTTGTGCATTATTCAGTGTTCTTAATATTCTTTTAGATATTATCTTAGCGAACACTTTGTACAATACTGACAGGAGGCTTATTGGGCGGTAGTTTTTAAAATCTTCCTGTGTTCCTTTTTATGAAGAAGAATCATTTCAGCATTTTTCAATAGGTTGGGTATTTTTTTTCTTTGAGGCATATTGAGTACAATTTTACCAGTATTTTATGTAAAGTTCGACCGCCTGCTTTTGTCATCTCAACTATTAGAGTTCTTTCCTGGAGCCTATCCATTGCAAAAAATTGCAAAAATATCATTGTCAATTCTATAGCAGAAATTGCCTTTTTAACATAGTTTTATTTCATATTTAGATTTCCCTTCATTGAGTCACTTCTGGCCGTAACACCTCAATATGCGCCCGCAATATAGTGTTTCCACGAACGAAAAGTTGCCCCAACAGATGAAACAACTTGTCAATGAACCATTAAACAAGTGGCTTTTATTTTAAAAACTAATATTTTTAGAGCGTGGCATAATTTGAGTTTTGTCTTAAAAAATATAACAGGGGCGAGATTATATAGAGAAATATAAAAAAATATCCATTCAAATTGTTAAGGTAATTAACTCTGTAACAGAAATTAGCTTGTAACATTGTCCTATACGACACACATATTTCTCCATATTGGCACACTTTTGAACTATACGAAAATTCAATAAACTGAACTACACTAAATGTAGGGCTCCTAGTTTGTTTTCAAGAACTGAAAATTTTCTCCGTGCAAGACTGAACAACTTGCAGATAGACTACCAGACAGTAGGTGATTTTTGTAATGTGTTCATACTTAAATTCAAATAAAACAACAACCAAATTAGATGCATTGAAACTTTATTTTATATGAAATATCATTCAATGTCATTAATGTTTTAAAACATTTTCGGATAGTCCACCATGGCTATTTCTGACAATGCGCATTTTATTGATTGAATTTCCGACCACTTTTTTCAAGCAATTGACGTCTTATGTCTGCAATTAACCGAGTTATGTTAGCTTTCAAGTCGTCAACAATTGCTGGTTTACCAGCATAGAGCAAATATTTGACATAACCCCAAAGAAAATAATCTAAAGGCGTTCAATCACGTTATCTTGGTGGCCAATTAACAGGTCCATTCCTAGAAATAATTTTCTCCCCGAATTATTCCCTCAATAAATCGATTAATACGTTGGCTGTATGACATGTGGAGCCACCCTGTTGGAACTACATTTACTCCAGATCAATACTATTCAACTTAGAAATTAAATAATCCACGTAGTCGGATAAAAAAAGATTAAAAAATGCTAAATTTTCCTTATCAGAAGTTTGGACACAAAAAAATCACCCTTTATATGATCGGCTAATATTTATTTAGAAAATTCATATATTTTACACTCAGCGTCAAAATGTTAGACATTTAAAGAATTATGTTTTTAGACCTTTCTAAATAAACATATTAATATAAAAACTGCATAAAATTAATTTTTACTGATTTAAGCTGTTTTGAACATGTTTCTCGAAATATTTCTCAATAAAAATACTTAATATTATTAATTTCTTAATGGATGGACACACCTTCACTTTTATTGGAATGACGAAAGTAAACCAGAGGTATTTTCAAGTGATTTTTCAATGATATTCAAAGTCCAGTTTTGAAATATTATTTTGCTCGATCCAATACGTTACAATTTTTTCCGAATAAAGTTATCTTTTTTTTTGAAGCCAATACTCGCCCAAACTATGATACTTCTTCCTTCTATTTGCTATCTATACCTCAGGAAAGGAGAAAACATTTGATTTCTCCTTTCCTGAGGTCATGAAAATAAAATGAAAAGCAATCATGCCCATCCAGTGGTTTTTATCAAAAAAAAATGATTTCCTTTCACTGCTCAGTTCATGACATGACCATTTCAGAGAAAGCCAATAGGACCAATTTGTGGCGTGTATTAATTGCTAGTTTACTTTTCAACTTTTTTCTTACAATATTTTCAGACTTTTTAATAATCTTGGGCATTCCTAACTTTTGTTTGCGCTTTAGCGTGCAATCTTACAAGAATTCGATGCAATTCTCAGAATAAGTTCTTTTTCTCTTCTCTTCGAAATGAATCAACTTGGCAACCAATGAAAAAAAAAACATTTTCATCGGCGTTCTATGTCCCTACAACTCATCCTATCTACATGTAATTAAAAAATTAGTCGTTTTTCTTCTTCTGAAAATCAATCAGTTGTCCTATAATAAATCACATTTTTCTATTTTTTTAATATAAATCCACAATAAAACTGATGAATAACTAAACTGAATCGATGAATTGTGATAAAACTTCTAGCCGATTAAGAAATCTTAAATATAAACCAATGTGTCTAACATTTTGACACCTTATAAATAAATATTTGCTACACAGGTCAACAAATTTAAACTTTTTCGATGTAATATTGATGAAAATAGGTGTGTATGAAGTATTTTGTAGTCCTAAATACGAAAATGATAAGCTATTTAGTGGAACACGTACAGTTTTTTTGTTACGGGGTGAAAAACGGTGGGAAAAAGAAGGAAACGATACATTTTTACAATCAAATATGCATTTAAGGGGGGAGATACATATAAACGCGTAAATTTTACTTGCTTTTGATTAATTTTTTTTAAGGAATAACTCGTTCAATATTTTTGAAACTTGGTATATGGTTTATTTGTATTTCTAACTATTACAATTTTTTTTTTATTTCAAATGGCCGATTTATAGTCCAGTCTTCCGAGAAAGTCGCGGCTAGAGTTGTTGATTGGAGTGTAGCTTGTAGCTCCTCTTGTATTAGTCTGAAAAGAAAAAATAAACATTTTGAGTGTTTATTATTATCATATTTTGTAGATGAACTTGATAAAAATGAACAAAATTTCACGGGTTGAAATATTTCTTAAAAAAATTGAATTTTGAACCAATTTTTTGAGCGGCAATTTTTTTTATCAAATTTTTCAAAACAAATAGGTTCATATAGAAAGTAATATCATTGAAAAGATGTGTACAAAATTTCAGCACGATTGATAAAATACTTTTTGAGTTATCGGTCACGCCAATTTGAAAAACATAACTTTGAGAAAATGCATTTTTAAATTTAGGCGCATAAAAATTCAATAATTGCAGTAACTTACCGATTAGTCAGCAAATCCAGCGCAGGTAGAGCATAGTAGCCCAAGTTGCTACAGAGTAGTTTAGAACAGGTAGCCAAAGTCTACCCCTCTACACCCCCAACTACACTACACTACTACAACTACACCAACTACCCAACTACCCAACTACACCACTACACTGACAGCGCTTGGACGCTAAGTATAGGCTCTACACGTTTACACATAAAAAAGTTTTCACATAAGAAATACTTTGAAGTAAGTTTTAAAAATTTGGTGACATATTTTTAAGATGTTATACTAACATTTTATGAAAAAAAAAGACTTCTTTGAAAATGTTGTCTTCTGTAAAATCACCTCTTTTTAAAAAGCAGCAGTAGTCGTCCCACTTAGAAGGGTTCCAGCATCCCTGGTATCCTGCTTCCATCGTCCTGATATCGTGGTAAAAGCTCTCTCCATGTTCGTCGCTTACTGCACCCAAATTTTCCGGAAAAAATCCAAATAAGAGTGTAAAAAATACATTTTTAAGGACATAGAACATCCTAGTATTTCAAAGGCTTTCATGAGTTCATCTATGAGGTTTTTATAATTTTCATCTTTCTTGTTGCCTAGAAATCTTTTCACTATACTTACAAAATACGTCGAACTGCCAATACAATTTCATTCAATTTTTTTGAAAACGAAAATTACCTAAAAGCTTCCATATTTCTTTTAGTTTTGAATCACTTAATTAAGGAAATGTTTCTTTGAAATAGGTTCTCTTCACACTCTAGGAATAGCAAACGGCATAGAGTTTTTCTTGCGATGCATCCTCTGCACTAAATTTACATGACAGCATACACCGCAAATATGAGGAGCCCAATTTGCATCTTGATCTCGAATTTGGCACTTAAAATATAAAAGATAGGATTTTTTGACTTCCTCCGATATAGATCTAGTTGTGACTTTAAAATAAATCATGCGCATATATAAAAAAATATTTCCCTGGATTTTTTCTAAATCGGCAACTAGAACTTACCATTTTATATAAAATCGACTTAAATACATACTGTAAACGAGACAGAAACTAAACTAGAGAAAACAATAAAACTGCCCTTAAAGGTTCGTAGAATACTGCTTAAATACCCCCCCTATGGTCTTGTGGTAATTCCTACATTGTCCAGTCCAAAGTCAGGTACCATTAATTTCAATAATCTCATGATATAATGGAGAAGCAGCTACTTGAAAATGGGATGTGCTATTCCATTTCTACGAAAAGGTGTTTTAATAACTATTTGAATGAAACGCAAAAAAGCATTCTCATCTATGTTACAAAAATCATATTTTGATGAAGATCAATTAAACTTTTTTATTTTTTCAATATTTTAGCTTTTTTTCAAATCAATAAAAAATAAGAATTAAACTTAACTAACTGATAGATTTGTCCGTCCTTTTCTGATAGTTTTTAATTTTTTTAACTTATTTAAATTTTTAAATCGAATATAACTTTTTTTACTTTGTTTACTTTTATAATAAAAATAATAATCATACCCAATTAATAATAAAAATACCCACAATGCGTGATTTTTAATTTATTGCTACTTAAAATTCATTAAAAACCCTTGAGATTACCGTATAAAATATGTTATTAAAAACAATTTCAATGAATCAACCTAAATTGTACCACAATTTATAAATGATAGTAGAGGGTAAGTTTTTATCACACTAACTCATTTCATGTGAATCTTGTAATTCTTTGCAGACAATTTGTGATGTCTGGAACAGACAGTTTCATACAATTCAGTAATTTTCATAGGAATAGGGAAAAACTGCTGAATAACGCAAGACGGAAATATCCCAGCAAAACCCTGCTAAAGCCACATAAAATTAAGATTGTCGTACGAGATGGCTATAAGACACCGGAAGGCAATTGTTTTGCTTTTACTGTATATGACGTCAGAATATCTTGAATTGTCAAGGTGTTTTTTTTTTATTTCCTCTGGTTGTTAATTTTCATACATTATCGATTTTGTTTTCAACTTCTAATTATTTGAATAAGGCCCTTCTTGTACCATAACATAAGAAATTGAAAGATTATTTCTGCACACCTCAGAAGAACGATCACTTAGCACAACTTCCATATTTTTTATTTTTTCAATTCTTGGAATAATTTATTTGTAATATTTATTAAAAATATTATTTCATGATTTAATCATGAAATAATATTTTCGTTTCGTTTCGTTTAGGGACTAATACCGGGCGTCCCTATTTTATCTATTCATTGCAGTAAACTAAATAGCTTCAGTTTTTTGAAACAACAAATCAAAATCACAGGTTAATTCTTGTATTGGAACCTTCCATATGAAACACTAAACTCGATGACCTTTACTACTAAAGACCAAATCACTTTGTTTAACTTCTCAACGCGCGTTTCGCTAACCATGTTAGGATCATCAGGAGATTACGAAATCTAGATTAAAAATATATATTTTCATGGCCGTTTAATATTATTATTACTTTTTTATTTATTGGGACTTTCGGTCAGTTAATAAATTTTAATTTTTTTATTGTTTTGTTATTGTTTCGGTTAAATACGAACCATCCTCAGAACAACATGGAAGAAAACACAACCACTACCAACAAAAGAAATAATCAAAATGAAAATTTATTAATTAATATAAACGAATAAATCCAAAAATAGCAAGTGAAATTAATCAATTGTTCTGAGGATGGTTCGTTATTGAACCGAAACGTTGACAAAGTAACAAAAAAATTAAAATTTATTAACTGACCGAAAATCCCAATAAATAAAAAAAACAATAAAATATAAATATATATATATATATATATATATATATATATATATATATATATATATATATATATATATATATATATATATATATATATATATATATATATATATATATATAGGGTGTTTTCAAGGTTGAGTCATTTATTTTAATCGGTTGTAGAACTCGTAAAAATAAGTACTTTTACTAAAAATAATTTATCTAAAAGTTACAAAATATCAAAAACAAAAATGTTACACGTTACAAAAATTGTACAAAATTGTCACCATTTGCTCGGTTAGCACAAAATCTTGCTCGGCGTACCCATGCGTCACTACACGCTTCAAAAATAAAATCCCGGTATCCAGGAATAACATCCCAAGCGTTTTTGGTACGCTGTTGTACTTCTTCCACAGTATTTACTACTCTATAGTGATAAACTAACTTGTTTAAATAACCCACAGGAAAAAATCACTGGGCGTTAAATCTGGTGAGTATGCAAGCGAAGAAATGGGTCCATTGCGCCCTATCCATCTGTAAGGTATCATCTTATAAAACTATCCTTTTAAATAATGAAGTTTTGTTTAAATGTTCGTGAACTTCTCGTCTAAAATGTGGCGGAGCTGTTCCATCATGTAAAAACCCCATATTCTGTCTGGCATTTAAAGGAACATTTTATAGTAATTGTGGCAGATTGTTTTGAAGAAAGTCTAAATAATTTTTACCTGTTCCTTTCTTTTTCTACCTGTCAATAGACCTGAAAGAAAGAAAGCCCCAATAAGCATGGCATTTACTACGTCAGCCCAAACATTTATTGAAAATCTGTTCTGAAAATGAGTTTTTTTACAGCATGCGGATTTTCTACTGTCCAAACATGGGAAATTATTTACTCCATTTCTTGTAAATGTTATTTAATCGGTAGCGAAAATAAATTAAATTTGGTAAAATTTTAATTTCTGTTGAACTGATCTAAAAACCACTGACGAAATTCAACTCTTCTAGGAAAATTTTCGGGTTACAACGCTTGTACCCGTTGATAATGAGAGGGATAAAAGTGTTATTGTCGTATACTCTTCCACGCTTTAGTGTGACCAACTTCATCTTGACCTGCTTTAGACCTAGTGCTCGTTGTTGACTTGTTTTCCATAATTTCTAAAATTTCTTCCTCAATTGCTAGCATTTCACTTGACGGAGGTCTTCCAGCATCATCTCCTCACAGTACCCTGTGACGCGAAGTCTTGTACAAACATTCATGGAGCCGGATGATTTCTTAAACGAAACCTTTTCCCGTACAAATGGCATGTTGCGGCTTCATTTTGTTGGCCCTCCCATTAAGTTATAATTATATCCACTAGTTCATTGGTTTCATAAAAGTGTAGTATTTTAACCGCATAAAGTATCCAAAACTTAAACACCCACTATTAAGGAATTATTATCACTGGTCAAATCGAACATCAAATCGAACGAACGCACTCTCTAGATATATATATATATATATATATATATATATATATATATATATATATATATATATATATATATATATTTATATATATATATATATATATATATATATATATATATATATATATATATATATATATATATATATATATATATTTATATATATATATATATATATATATATATATATATATATATATATATATATATATATATATATATATATATATATATATATATATTTATATATATAAGAGAAAAAGATGCTCTAATCCATCCACTACAAAAGAAAGAGGGATATTTCTTCTCCCAGTTTGTTACAAGATTCTATCTCAATGTCTACTAGACAGAGCACAGGGACAGTTTGAACCTAAAATTGGTGAATATCAAGCAGGTTTTCGACCAGGCAGATCCTGCCCTGAACAGATACTGAATCTAAAGTTGATCCTAAAATATTAAAAACTGTACAATAAAAATATTGTCTGTACATTTGTGGATTTCAAAAAAGCATATGATTCTATTGACCGCGAATCTTTATTCCGAATCTTGAAAGAACAAGGAGTAGATCTGAAAACCGTGGAAATTATTAAAGCAACATTAACTAACACAAGGTCAAAAGTTAAATTCATGGGTGACATCTCAGAGCCCTTTGAAATTAAAACTGGAGTGAAACAAGGGGATGGACACTCGCCATTCTTATTTAACAGTGTTCTAGAAAAAGTAATACAGGATTGGCGTGAAAAAAAGTCGGCCCTGAATATTGACCAGCCCATTAAATTGGGGAGAACCAACATCAAAATTGATTGTCTGGCGTTTACTGACGATCTAACAATTTTGGCTCGAGATGTATTAACGGCATAGAGACAGATTGAAATCCTAAAACAAACAGCAGAAAAGGTAGGACTCCAAATCTCCTTTGAATAGACACAATACATAACCTGCAACAGACTAAGAACACCATTTCTAAAAACAAAATATGGTAACATCAGACGAGTCTCTCAATTCAAATATTTGGGCGAAATAATCATGGAAAATGGGTCGGAAAAAGCGGCCAATAAGGGTCAATGGAAACGACATTGAGACTTACACAAAATATTTACAACAAAAAATGCCTATCTAAAACTGAGACATTACAACACAGTTATTAAGCGAGAATGTGTACATAGGGCAGAAACGCTCATTTTGAATAGAAAGAGAGACATCGAGGACATTGAAAAGAAGGAAAGAAAAATTATAAGAAAAATACTAGGCCCCAAACAAATAAATAGCACAACATACCGACTTCCAGAAAAGCAAGAAATCAAACAATACACAGATATACATAGCGATATGAGAAAAAGAAGACTTAAATTTTACGGACACAAAAAACGGATGAATCCGAGTAGGCTAAGTAGACAATTAGTCGAATTTTATGAAAATAAGAGTAGAGCTAAAGTAGAAATAATTAAATAGATTGTTGCAATTAAAGAGGACCTAAGAATAGCAACTATTACACAAAGTGAAATTCAGGATAGAGGCTGTTTCAGACACAAGGTTGACGTTTGGAAGGTTGGCCAGATAGAAAAATGTAGGAAGACTGGAATAACTTGGTCTGGCGAAAGGAAAAAAACTCATAGCGAAAGAATGAAATTAGTATGGGCGCAAAGGAAGGCTAACAACAACGAACGCCTCTAATTGTACTTCGCGTGGTCCACCAGGGTCCATACGTGATTAATAATTAATATATATATATATATATATATATATATATATATATATATATATATATATATATATATATATATATATATAATATAAGTAATGTAATGTATATATAACTGTAAAGTTTCTAGAGAAATATTATCTTTGTAAGATTATACAAACTACAGCTAATATATTCCATAGTTTTTAACAAAACACGACATTACTACTACAATCAAAAAATAAGGTGACTTAAAATAGAACACAAAATATTTATTTATTTATCCGAATTTATTTTATCTTTTTCAAAGTAATCCCCTCTAACTTCAAAACACTCTAACAGAAAACAACCCAGATTTTTCTTATCCCTGCGTTTGTCCGTCAGTCACGAAGGTAACCAGTCTGGGTAACGCCGGATCCCCTCTGAAATGATTTCGACATCACTATGCTTCAAGAAAATAACAGCAAGCATATGTTTGTATGTGAAATATAATAAGCAGTAATATTACCTATTGAAATATTCCACAGTCTTTTTAAATCTAGCAAACAAATATCAATTAAATATACTGATAATTATAACACTATTTGCGAAAATAAAATACCGTTGATACATTCCAGTTTAAAAAAAACGTAATTGTAAAATATTCGAAACTTGGCAATTGTGGATCTCCTAGGAGTGATTACAGTGCGGTGAATATATTCTGTGCAAAAGTTATTTTGGGCTCTAGACCTTTGACTGCCCACGTTCATATGTACACACTTGGGAGCAGTATTCCCAATTTTCTAATAATTGAATCTATTATACCTTATATAACCCGGTTTCATTTTCAATATATGCCTAAATGCTATAATTACTAGAATCAATTTCATTAGGAAATATGGGGTAGATTGAAAAATCTCTAGAGCTCATTCATTATATTGGGTTGTCCAGAAAGTTCATAAGGATTGTCCATTACTTGTTCTTTTAACGCTTATAAACAAAAATCTGTATTGTATTAATAATGTTTATTTACATATAATTAATTTCTGCGGTATTTATAATATTTATGTTTAAATTCGCTTTAGTTGGTCAGTTGGTCAAGTTGATTCAAACTGAAAATGTCAGTCGATAATTTGCTTTTACGCCACATTATAATTTTTATTTCAAAAAAGCCATAAGTGCTGTCCAAACAAAAACAAGATTTGTGCCTTTTAAGAAGAGGATTGTGTTTGGGAGTCCATGGTGCAAATCGACCGTTTTTGAACATATAAAAAAAAATGGATGCGACTGCCAATTCGATGCATGGGTCCCTCACGAACTTAGTGAGCGAAATTTGCTGGACCGAATTTCTTCGTGCGGTCTAATATTGAAAAAAATGTTGACGCTCCATTTCTGAAGTGAAGTAACTGATGATGAGAAGTGAATTGTGTACAAGATCAGCAAAAAAATTATGGGGGTTGCCTGGGTCAGCGGTTTTAAGTCCGATGAAAGACAGCCTTCATCCGAATGAAATTATGCTTTGCATTTGGTGGGATTGGAAGACACTCATACATTTTGAGCTTTTTCCACGCAGCCTAACCATCAAGAGCAACCTCAACTGTTCACAACTACATCGGCTGAAGGCAGCATTTAAAGAAAAACGGCCACCATAAAAAGACATTCATCATGACAATGCACAGCCACACGTATCAATCAAGACCTGGCAAAAATGATTAAACTTTATTTGGGATGCTTTGCCTCATCAATTTTACTCATCGGCTATCGCACTGTCGGACTACCTTCTATTTCGCTCCATCTGAAATTATTTAAATTGGAAATATTTTAAAACGGAAGAAGAGGTGAAAACAACCTGTTAACATTTTTAGCAATAAAGATATAAATTTTTGATAAGAAGGCACTACGTTGGCAAAAGGTTGTAAGTAATTGTAGTTATTCTATAATAAACTAAATAAATATTTTCATGAACAATTTGCATTTCTCTTTCTTTTAAAAAGCAATCTCTCAAAACGGTGTCAACGAAGTGGTTTCTTCAATCGAAGGAACAGTAAAAAATCATGCGGTGTCATATTTGGTGAATATGGTGACTGTAAAATAGTATTTGTATGATTAGCATGTGTATTTAATATATGATTATGATTTTTTGATTTAGTGGAAAATTGACGAGTAATTATTGAGGTGGAGAAACCATCAATGGTTTTGCCACAAATCTGAATATTTTTTTCGGATGGACTATGACACTTAATCGGGGTTACTCAGTACAAGATCCTTGGCTTTGGTAATTTTTTCTTCATTGGTTGACGTGTAAGGGCTTTCTGAAGGAGATTCATATATAAATGTTTCTCTCTCATTAGCAAAGCCCCTCTAGTATTCTTGTGTTTTCATTTTTCACATAGATTCGTTGCCATCACATTATCTTAACATTTTCAATGCATCAGAAGCAATTTAAAAATCGAATCGTTGTGTCGATACGCAAAGCGTAACTTTTGTGAAAAGAACAAAAAGGAAAGGAAAGGATTTACGGTTAGAGGCACATCAGCATCTAAGGTTATTTAGCGACTGGACCTACAGCTTAACGTGGGTTCCGAACCACGGTCATCAGCTTCCGACAAACCCAGGCCAGCACCCCCCTCAGACTATCAACCCTTGGTTATGTGCCTACCCATAAGTCTATCAGGAAGCCTACCGACTGACGAGTGATCAACGTAGAACACTTCTCGGAAGGCATCCGGCATTAGCCTGCCTTTAACTGGCCTGACTGAGGGGTAAATTCGTTGACGGATTTTATACTCTTGCCTAGAAATAATTACAGACATTTAGGTGTGGATATGTGTGGACGTCTGTATGTTTATGTTAGTATATATAAAAGTGTGTGTAGGGTAGGAAGTAAGCCCATCCGAGCGTCATCATTCATCTATATATTCCAGTATAGATGAACTAATTTGTTTTTATTATCAAATTCCTGATCATAATTTGTGTAATAAATCTATATAAGAATGAATATCTATACAAAAAAATCTGATTTAAAAGTGCAACAGACAATAAGATTGAGTAAAAATTATCATCTCGTACTATTACTACATACATAGTATTTACTTTGATTAATATTATAGGCAAGTACATTACGTTGCTACTAATAAAGCAACTCCTAAAAGAAAATAAAATTTAACGCAGCTTTTAATGTAAAAAATCTTTAATAAATGCCGGGTCTATGTAATTTCTCGTGCAAGTAGATAATAATAACAAAATATAAGTGAGTCAATGTCTGCTAGAACTTAGTATACAAGTCAATACGTTAAATATTCGTTTACTGAATGTACGCTTCACGTTTTCCTGACGTCACGTCATACCATAACTATTTGTTTTAAATCTAAAACAGGCGACAGTAGTGACACCGGCCACAAACATGTCTACATTCAGTTTCCTATTATTTTTGGCAATATTCAGCATGGATAATATTTGTCTCCTGGCGCAGGATTCTGAAGATATCGGCCTTCAACAACGGTTAATTCCTTACGTTTATGTACCGGTACTGTACGAGAAGAACCCACCAAACGAACCAACGGAAACTCGTATTGCTATTGATGTACCACCAAAAGGATGTCCTAACGAAGGTCAAGTGAGAGATCCTAGCGGTCGTTGTGTATCTAAATTTAAATAAAACTTTACAAATTTTAGAAATAAAGTATATTTTCTAACTGATAGAATTTTATTTGTCCACTAATGATGCTATTGAAACATTCCAGAAATGAGTTAACTGGCACTTTAAGTAATTCGCACAGATTAATATATATATATATATATATATATATATATATATATATATATATATATATATATATATATATATATATATATATATTTTATTAAGATAATAATTATTATATCAATTTTATCAAGTTTTAAGTATCTATAATAGAAAATTTTCTGAATTTATTATTAAAAATAGTATCGATATACCGGTATATAGTACCTATATACTGTAATGTTCTTCAAGGCTATTATTTAAACATTAACTAATTTATTAATATCAAACAAAACATTAACGCAGATAATGTGAGTTAAGACAAATTGCTTGTGTTTATCTACACGGCGCTATTTTTCACCTTAAAAATATCAGGGTGAATTAAATCAAAATAATGTTATCTTGTTTACTTTGAAAAGAACAATGTCCACATACATTATGTGAAAAATTACGCCTAACGTATATTACTTGTTGAAATGCCACGTTCAGAAAAGCACTTAGTTCCCGCTAACGAGAGTCTATTAAAACCTGTGAAAATAAATAACTATAACAACTTTCTAGCGAAGCTTAGTTAATGAGGCAAAGATAAGATTTGTTGTCATTTTCAAAAAAAAATAAATTCTACAACCAAAAAGTAAAAAAAAAAGGTGATTTATGCAAAACGGAACACAAGATGTTATTTGTTAATAGTTTAGCTAATTTTTATTCAAAATGGAAGAAATCATACATTTTTTAGCATATCCTTAATACTCATTTTTGGATATCCCATCCACAGCCTCAGCTGGCTTCTATTGAATAGTTATATGAATAATCGTGTTGAAAGGCAAACATCAGCTTCCGTCGCCCCCTTTAGTTCAAAATAGTTAAAAATGACATCAAGACAAATCAGGCGAATATGAAGGATGACCGACACATAATGTCGCTATTCTGGGTATCGTTGATAGTAAATACCCCTAGCTTCTTGGAAATTTTGATGAGCTTCCTCGTAAATTAGAAGCATATCATGATATTCGTTTACAGAATATATTAGTGGTTTTAATTGGATGGTAAAAATATGCACCCACACAGTGAAATTATTCTAGTCGCAATGTTGATATAAAATTATTTGCCGTTGGTTGATGGTATATCGATATTGCGTTATCCTGAATTAAAAAAAAAAATTAACTCTGTCCATTAGTTCATTTGTAGTTTATTCTTAGTAAGTAAAGCTAAGTAAGAAATAACGTTTCAATATATACCAAATATATTTTGGTAAAAACGTAACATTTGTTTAAAACGTTAGTTCTTTATTAGTTAAAATGTTAGTTAAATGCTAGTGATTTAATAATTTTCCATTTTAGTATAAGGGAACCCTTAGGTTTTTGACCATTATGGTAGGAATTTTTTAATGATGTGATCATGTTGGTAAAATTTACGAAAGTACTTTCTATATATATATATATATATATATATATATATATATATATATATATATATATATATATATATATATAATCTATAACATTTATTTGGAAGTTAGAAAAGAAACATAGAAATTAATTGGATAAACTAAAAGAAAATATGAAAACAATCAACTTAACGAAATGAAAAAATAATTTTCAAAAAAATAACGAAATAACCGAAATTTTTTCAAAACATTTGAAACTAAATTAACAGGATCCAAACTAAAGCAACTCCAAAGCCTTTGCTTGAAAACGGACTTTTAGCTCTAAATAACCGAGACAATTGCAAAGAACTTGCAAAATATTTTGAAGAACTACTAAACTGTCCTGAGATCTTACACATATTACCAACACTAAGCCCTAAATAAACATACCCAGATTCATTGCCACCGAATGAAGATGAAATAATTAGGCAAATCAAACGACTTAAAAATAACAAAGCTTCTAGCGAAGATGGAATCACTGCTGAACTAAAATCCGCTGGTCCAGGTACAATCAAAGAATTAACCAAAATTCTACAAGAAGTTTAGCGAATCGAATGGATTCCAGAAGATTGGAAAGATGCTCTAATCCATCCACTACATAAAAAAGGATAACAACAGAACGGATGTAAACAACTACAAGTATTGGTGAATTACAAACAGGTTTTCGACCGGGCAGATCCTGCCGGAACTTATACTGAATCTAAGGTAGATCCTAAGACATCAAAAATTATGCAATAAAAATCTCGTCTGTACATTTGTGAATTTCAAAAAAAGCATATGATTCTACTGACCGCGAATCTTTATTCCAAATCTTGAAAGAACAAGGACTAGATCTGAAAACGCTGGCAATTATTAAAGCAACACTAACACAAGGTCAAAAGTTAAATTCATGGGTGACATCTCAAAACCTTTTGAAATTAAAACTGGAGTGGGATAAGGGGATGGACTCTCGCCACTCGTATTTAATTGTATTCTAGAAAAAGTAATACAGGAGTGGCGTGTACAAAAACTGGCTCTGAATATTGACTAGTCCATTAAACTGTGGAGAACCAACATCAAAATAGATTGTCTGGTATTTGCTTATGATCTAGCAATTTTAGCCCAAGATATATTAACGGCACAAAAATAGATTAAAATGCTAATAGAAACAGCAGAAAAGGTAGGACATTTTTTTTTTTGAAAAGACACAATACATGACCTGCAACAAACTAAGAAGGCCACTTCTAAAAACAAAATATGGTAGCATCAGACGAGTCTCTCACTTTAAATATTTGGGTGAACTAATCAAGAAAAACGGGCTGGAAAAAGCGGGCAATAACGGTAGATGTCAAAAAATGGAAACTCCATTGAGACTTACACAAAATATTTACAACAAAAAATGCATATCTAAAAATACAAAACTAAGATATTACAACACAGTTATTAAGCCAGAATGTCTATATGGCGCAGAAGCGTTCATTTTGAATAGAAAGAAAGACACCGCGGAGATTGAAAAGAAGGAAAGAAAAATCATAAGAAAAATTTAGGCGTCAAACAAATAAATAACAACATACCGACTTCCAGAAAACCAAGAAATTAAACAATATTTAGATATACACAGCAATATGAGAAAAAGAAAACTTAAGTTTTATGGACACATAAAACAGAAAATAGTTGAATTTTATGCAAATAAGAGTAGAGCTAAAATAGAAACAATTAAATGGATTGTTGCAATTAAAGAGGACCTATGGTCAATAAATATTACACAAAGTGAAATTCAGGATAGAAACTATTTCAGACACAAGGTTAACGTTGGGGAGGTTTGGCCAGAGAGAAAAATATAGGAAGATCGGAACAAATTGGTTTGACGAAAGGAAAAAAGCTCCCATGGTCCACCACCACCACATCCGGTGGTCCACCAGCTCCTATACGTAAATAATAATAATAATAATAATGATATATATATATATATATATATATATATATATATATATATATATATATATATATATATATATATATATATATATATATATATATATATATATATATATATATATATATATACTTGAAGTGATAAAAGTGAAGTGATACTAAACTTGAAGAGATTTAGCACTAAACACCAAACCAGTTTTTTTAACTTCTCGATGTACCCTTAGCTAACCATGTTACCAATATCAGGAGACGATTCAATATAGACTAAATTGAGTAAAACAAATCATTTAGTGGTAAATCTCTTTCAGGTATTTCAAACCAAGAATTCCTATGTCTTAGAGTGTAGTATGAATATTCTTCTTGAAGAAGCAATTTCAAGAAGAGGTATAATTAAGACACAAAACGTGTCAATATCGTGCGATTTAATATCACTGCACTTCCTTTCAGATTGCATTAAATAGAATGTTTATGCCAGTAAAGCAGTGATAATTCACATAAGTTTAAACTTAACATCTAAGCTATTATAGCCCAAATAGGAGTACAATACTCTGAAATCGAAAATTTTGAGATGGGTTGTGATCTGTAATTTTTATTTTATGTCCAAGAACCAATAATGTCATTGTGCAGAGCAAATTTTCGAATAACACACATTTTACATATATAGCCTGGTATATTTTCAATGGTGGCCTGAATGTTTCGTTTAAGGCCAAGAATTGTTCGGGGAACCCCAATCATAAAATAATTCAAAGGCGTGAGATCACATTATCTTGGTGGTCTGCTGACTTTACTATTTGGCGAAATAACGCGTTCTACAAAATTTTTCTTGTAATAAATCGATTGTCTTTCGATATGTGCCACGATTCTCACAGTCTAATTGAAAGGAAACATTCTTTATATTCATATTTAGCAGTTCAGGACAAAGCTATTATGTTAAAGCATATTCCTATAGTGTTCACTATTGACACGAATTGAACACGATTTCCATGCTCGTCTTTAAAAAAATAAGATCCCATCACTCCCTCAGTCCGAAAACCGCACTAACTAGTGACTTTCTGAGGATAAAAAGGTAATTTCTAAAGCACTGGAGGATTTTCATTTTCCCAAATCCTGCAGTTATGTTTGTTTCGCAAATCCATTAACCTAGAAATGCGCTTCGTCAGAACAGATTTTTTTCCCCCAAAGTGAAGGTCGCCCTCTATCTTCTAATTCCTACGGGCTGTTGAATCGTGTCTCTCTCCATGATGAATTGACAGAGTGTGCTGAAAACAACAGTTTATGAATAACATTTATATTTCAAAATTCTAACACTCTTATTGGAAAACTCTTAATATTCAATTTGATGGTTGTTGACTAAAATCATCAAAACTATTAAAAAAATTAATGTCAAGGGCGTCGATTCAATGAAGTGATAATTTACATTACATTATTAAACGACTAAAATTACTTTAATTAAAGTAACAGAAAGAAGATTATAAATTGCTGTTTATACTTGCATAATTTGGCGACATCCGCTTGGATTACTTCTCTTACTACTTTCAATACACAAATGTAGCAATAATGAGAAAATAATATATAAATAATAATAAAGAATAGTATAATAATAAAATAATGAATAATAATAAAATAAAAATAAAATAATGAATAATAATAAAATAATAATAAAATAATGAGACTAAACGATTTGCTCTACATGAACGACCTAAAATTATTTGTCTCATGGAACATGTACGAATGCAATTTGGACTGGAGAAGTGCGCCTATTTAACATCAATAGAGGGAAACTGCTGAACAATGCTTTTGAGATACAGAATAGAGTATATAGATATATACAACTATCTGGATATGAAGCAAGTACGCCAAATTGATCACGGATTAATGAAATAAGAGCTTACCTGTCAATTCATCAAAAGGGTGAGGCAACTTTTAAGAACAAACTTAAATAGCAGAAACATGTCTAAGGCTATCAACACATATGGAAGTTTGGTGCTAAACTATGCGTTCGGGATAGTTAACTGGAATGGAACCGACGTAGAAGATTTGCAACGGAAGATCAGGACACTCCTCACACAGTCGCAGAAAAACCACCCTAGAAATGCTGTGGAACGCCCAACTTTTCCGCGACAGCAAGGCGGTAGAGGATTAGCCGATATCTGTAAGCAACTGTACCAACATATAAGAAATCTGCGGACACATTTCTTGAAGCAGGCGGAAACGTCTATGCTACATAAAGCTGTATACCAAGCTGATCCATCGTCACCATTACGACTAAATGAAAATCAAGTTCAAGTGTACGCAAAAAATCTACTTTAGAAATTACAAACATAGAGAGAAAAGCCCCTGCTTGGGAATTATTTGAATGAGGTCACCCAGGAACAAGTCTACATATTAGCGTCGAACTATTGGCTGACTGATGGGGATGACAGATGTTTCCGAAGACAGAAGGTTTTCTACTGGCAATACAAGACCAAGTTATACCTACCAGAAATTACCTTAAGTATATTGTTCGGAGGGACAGTTTGATGGATGATCGATGTAGATATGTAGATATGTAGATATGGGTCCCGGGCCTCCGAGACAATCCAACATATAACAGGCAGTTGTGAAGCATTTGCAGCAACGGAATATAAAGAAAGGCACGATGCAGTGGCGAAAATCCTTCATCGAGAATTAGCAATTAGACTATAGGTAAAAGAGCCGGAAAAAATCCCATATTACAATTATAACCAGCAACCAGTTTTGGAAAACAATTGTTACATAATGTATTGGGACCGAACAGTTCTTACTGAGCAGAAATGAAATAAATAGAGACCTCATATTGTTGTTATTAATAAAACCAAAAAAACAACGTCGATAGATATAGCTATCCCAAACAACACTAATTTAGCTCCAGACATACAGAAAACATTTTGAAGTATATAGAACTTCAAGAAGAGGTGAAAAAACAATGCGATATGAAGACCAAATTATGAGTCAAAACAATACCAATCCTATTGCCATTAACTAGAACTATTCCAAAGAGTCTGAAAAAGATTATTAAAACATTGTGCCTCAACGATCACCTTTCAAAGCTATGCAGAAAGCTAAATCGCTTAGAACAGCTCAAACTGTTCGAAAGTTTTTGGACAACAATTGGAAATCAAAGACATTCACCGTTACCACTACAATGATTTGGTCCGAAAATATGGAAAGGGCCCCGACAGAACTTAATTCTTTTGATATCTAAGATATCTGGGATAAGTAATGTTCCTCTTAGAGGCAGTGCGAATACGTTTAGGCTAAATGAATAATAGGAAATAATAGAATAAAATAGTTGAATGAAAATTTAACATGATCTGCTAGTTTGGACGCTTTCAAACAAATATATGAAGTAAAATTATTCAATTCATTTGGCTAGTATATAACCTATTTGTGAGAAATGTAACTACTGTATTTATGATTACAAAAAAATAGAACATTTTTGACATTCCAATGCTTTTGTGCTATTACTGGAAGCAACAGTGTGAAACAATGGAAGTAGTGACGAAAATATGTAATGTGGAAAATATGTTATGAAAGGGCAATCTCAATTTCTTCAGTGCAAAAGAACTTGAAAATATTCAATGAAAGATAAACCAATCTTGGAGATCAGCCACATTCGGGTTGACTCGTTATGGGTAATTTTAAAGCACAAGCAGTACTTATAGATTATTTGCTGAGCTTAATGTAACAAAATCAATAGAAGCGCATTATTTCCATACCTTTGACAAGAGTAATAGATCCATTAGAAAAATGCCACACAATTTAATGAAAATTCAAGTTTAGAATGTTTTGCTTTAATAATCCCGACAATCAATATTAATGAATAGACCCTACATTGGCGGAAGCCATGGGTAAAGGGAAAATATTTTCCGGGGAGGATTATTGTGCTTTTGGAAGAATGTTGAGGACGTGGTCTACTTTAAACACTGTTGTGCGTAATTGGACCGAAAATATGCGGAGTTAAACTGCTAATTTTTTGCTATAAACTTGGAGTTAAACTACTAATTTGGACATTAGAGTCGGTGTTAATGATTTAGTTGCGTGGGAGAAACTCGAAGTGTATGATGAAGCCCGTCTTTCACTGTACTTTAGAGCGTTGGCCCTACCAACCGTCATGTTTTCTCTTATTGCCGGTTGTTGTACATAATTTACTTTTCAGCACCAGTTACCAGACGTGTCAGAAATTCAGTCCCAGACTGTTTTGCAACAAAAGATCGCACAAAGAAATTCGGTGCAGCAGATTTTACTGAATATGTTCTTGAGGGACATACACATTGTATAGGCAGATGTACCTATTTTCTTTTTCAGGTAGTCAAAAGCGAGCCGGAGCCAGAGCGATCTTCCAGGTTAAAATCTCCACCCTTAAACCGACCAAGCCAATTCTGTACCGTGGTCTTCTCAACAGAACCTTCTCCATAAATGGCATATATCTTGTTTTGGTTTGGACAGTGGCCTTACCCTTTTTGAAATATAAAAGTATAATGTGGCGTAAATGCAAGTTATCGACCAACGTTATCAAATTGAATCATCTTGGCTAATTGAAGGTAAATCAAAGCTAATCTGAACATAAACATTGCAAATATCTCAGCAATTAATAATATACAAATAATTATTATTAATCCTACACAAAATTTTGTTTACAAGTATTAAAAGAGCAACTATCGAAAAATCCTTACGAATTTCTGGATCGGTATTTATAGGCATCTTTGATGCCGTAAAAGTTGTTAAATATAACTTATTTAACGCAAAATCCGCCGAATAAGGCGGATGGTCTAACACTGGGATACTGTAATTGGGTAGAAACCTCTAGACAAACTATGCGGACTGAGCCGTCGCATTGTATTGGTGGAGAAACTATGAGTTGTTCTTCCACAATTCGGGTGATTTTTTCCTTATTCTGTCACGGAGTTTAGCAAGAACATCAAGGTAATAATGTTGATTAATAGTTTGACCTTCAGGAACCCAGTAAAAGTTCACAATCCCATGAATATCGAAATAACAATCATCATTACTTTTAATTTTGGTTCTCGGTGAATTTGGGCTCTTCCAGTGCATGGATTAGCGCTTCATTTCAGGATCATAAGTAAAAAAACCACAATTCGTCACATGTTATTACCCTTTGCAATAAGTTTGAGTCATTTGCAGTGGCATTCAAAGTGTCAGTAGAAACATTTTTGCGAGTTTCTTGTTGTTCAAACGTGAGAATTTTAGGTATCATTTTGGCACATACTTTTTGCATGTTAAAATTGTTATATAAAATTTGCCGTACGCATTATTTGATAATTCCTACAATTTCGGCAATCACACGAATACTTAATCAATGATCAGATCGAAACAGATTACCAATTTTTTCGATATTGTCATCCGTTCTTGATGTAGAAGGGCGACCCGGGAGTGGATCATATTCGACGTGCTCTCGGCCATCTTTAAAATGCTTAAACCACTCAAAAACACGTGTACGTTGCCATACACTTCTTTCAATAAATTATAAGTTTCAGTAGCGGTTTTTCCAAGTTTCAAGTGAAATCACAACAATTCGTTGTCGGGTTGTTACACTAAACATTTTTCCGGCGAAACAAAAATACAACTCTAATGCGAACGAAGGCTAAGATTATATGGATTTGCTTACAGAAGCAAGAGGTACTGCATTCGAAAGAAAAAGCTTTACGCTAAACAGCTTTTGGTCGCTGTCGTTTGGCGCATGCATACTTTTTCTGTAGCAGCGTCAATCTCGCTATTTAATAGCTACATCTCGTAAACGACTATTGGGCGTATGGAAATCTGCAACAGTAAATCATGTTTTTTATATATATATTATTTTAATGCTTCATTGCCAACAATACAACGCAAGTTTAGCTGTGTCGGAGTGTGCACTACTATGGAGTTCGCACTGCTCAGATATTTGGATTATGGTGAACTTAATAGCACTTTTTGGCACATTTACTTTTACCACTAGAATGAAAATATCTTGTCATCTATGATGACAAGATATTTATTGTTGTATTAATAAGTAATAATGAATTAATAAATAATGCTTTGATATTTAATAATTTGATGAAATTAATAAATTATCTCCTGATAATGCTAACATGGCTAGTGAAACGCGCGTTGAGAAGCTTAAACAAATTATTTGCTGTATAGTGGTAAAAAATGTTTCACACCAAAGGTTCTAAGAGCAGAATTGATTACCTTGTTAGTTCGGTGGAATAGTGTTTGCGAACGGAATTAAATTTTTAGCTGACTAATCCATGACCAAATATCAGTTTGGAAATGACAGAAAATAATTGAATCTTTTTTAAAAAGCCAGTTTGTAATTTAATTTTTGATTAATCAGCTGAAACTGAGTAATTGCGTTTAAAAATATTGTTAAACCTGCACGATCGACAGATGCAATTTTATCAAACGTAGTTTTAAACATTTCATTAAATTTGCACATCGGTATTCAACATACAATTTTAAATTTAATTTTGAAGAAAACAAAATATTTATTTCCATTGCCATTGCCATTTATGGTGTGAAAATAACATCACCCAAATGTACACGTCTATCCTCTTTACAAATGGCCACCAATTTGTTAACGTTTTCAAATACTATGGTTCGATTTCACTACTAACATGTTCTGGGAATATTTTTGTAAACCTGTTCTTTAACATAATCTCAATGAGAGTGGTCGCAATATCTAGGTAGTCAATATGCATCACCATTTACGGACAAAACATGTTCAGAAACTTTGGTGTACAACAAAAAAAAGTTTGAGTATGTGTGTGTGGTCTAAAGCCGTCTTGTTAAACTCACATACTATTCCATATAAGTCCATAAGCTCTATTTACGGAGGCAAAAAAATTGTCCTGTTTATTATTCCGCGATATTGTAGCCCTTTGACGGGAACCGCATTGATAACCTTATCTAATAAGAGAAATAATATGAACATTGGTTGAACTCCTCCAGACCATAAACCATACCAAACACTAATTTTGTGAGGATGTAACATGATACTTGTAATTTTATTATTGTTAAATATTTGATTTAATTATTATAAAAATCTATAGAGCACTAAATTGTTTAAAACCAATATTTAAGGCCCTGTTGTTGTATGTCGTTCAATACTTCTTCATTGACACGTGAGTGAGTCTTAGGAAGCTCAGATTTTATAACGGGTTTTTATAATTTAAATTTAATATTTCGAGGAATTGAGAGAAAAAAAATAAAAAAAGGAAATTTATTTGAAATCTTAAAGTTCTGAGAGGAGAAATTGTAAATGTATTAGAAGATAATGCTCTTTCTTATGTAACAGTAAGAAATTCACTTGCTAATTTTTAAAATAATTTTATAATCGTTAAAGGTGAAGAACGCCATAGACCTCCAAAAAATGTTACAATAATCAAAATTGAGTAATTGTGTAAATAGAGTTTTGTGTGTGGTTTTACAGAATAAAATTTTGTATCATTTATCTTAATGCAACACTATACCACTGAATTGAAACTGTCAATATAATAGAAGCTGATGAAAATTTACCTTAAAAGGCCGAAAAAGATTTTTTGTCAAAAAATGGTCGTAGCATCAGTTTTTGATGTTTCATTTGCTGGAAAAAGTCAAAACGATGAGCAGAGTAACTTTGTGGATAAAATGGATAAAAAATTTGAGCAAAACAAATCAACTTTGACAAGAAAAATATCATTATTCATAAGGAAAATGCTCCCTCTCGCGTTTTGGCAAACACCAAAAGGTTGAAAAAGTCATAAGAGACGCAGTGGGACATTTTGCCGAGTTTCTGGATATCTAGTTCATAGTAGTGATGGAAATATTTGAGAAGCTTAGGACAAGGTCTGTTATGGTTATTAATATTGGAAAATAAAAGCAGCTTTAAAAAAGGAATTTATGAAACTTTTTTTCTAGTCCTCATATTCATAATACTAACATTTACTTGATTAACAATTTAATTAACAGATTTTCGCTTGATTTACGTAAATCGTCTTGACATTATGAAACAATGCATGCCAGTCTGTGTCAATTACATTATCAGTGTACTGCATAACTGCAGAAATAAAGGCGTCCCATTACACAAAATAATGGTGATAATGAAGGCTGCGATGTAAATTCGATGTGAGCATAATCTCTAAATACAATATGTTCTCTTATGTAGAATAATACTTGATTTATTCAGGCCAAATAACGTCTAATGTATGGAGTTGTTTACTTGGTAAAAAGTTCACTCTACATTGCTTCACATTACTACATTGCTCCTTTAGGATGACTAGTAATGTATTCGAATTTTGGTTTTAAGAATTTGATATGCTCATTTATAATATTTGTTTCGATGGTAAGCTAGTCTGGAAACTATTTTCTTGCACTTAAAATAACATAATTTAATTATATCTAAGAGAAATTTACTTTGTATCATAGTAAAATATCTGATATAAAATGTGTTTCACTTTGATGCGAACAAATTCAAAATACAATTACAAGATGCGCAAGCCCGGCAAAATTATCAGGATTTAATATTTTGCTTTCATGAATTATTCCTATTATTTTTTAATTTAATGATCGCATGAAGGTTTATTTTACGCTGAATATTAGGGTAGTATATTTTGCGTTAACATGTTTATATTGCATTCGTTGTTTATATTGCAGTACTGTCCCGATGGTTCTTAAGTTATTTAGCAACATGTTCAAAACATTGCTGTTAGGTCAATTCAGTGTGTTATATTGTGTATTTGTGTTATCAGTCATTTGTGTTATATTGTGTATTTTCTGGACAATGTAGAAACGTATAATGAGTCACAGGTCATATACACTGACCTTTCCAGATCCTCTGCTGGTATCGGATGCGCGTTCGTGCATGCAAACGCACACTTTAGCTTTAAACTACACCCTTGTTGTTCCGTATTATCTTTAGAGCTACTGGCCATTAGAGAGGCATTGAAACACATCTCATCATTCTCCTTGTCAAGATGACTGATATGTTCTGATTCTTTGAACGCGCTCAGATGCCTGGAAAATTATCTTCACAATCTCCCACTGGTTACTCACCTTGATGCGAGAAATGTTGTCGCGTTCTGTCATTATAAACTTTTTGTGAGTTCCATGTGGGTATCCGTGGAAATGAACACCCCCTATGTGTGATCTATGCAGTGCTCCTCTTACGGTGCGTCATGTCCTAGTGGAGTGTGGCGAACTGGATCGCCCCAGGATCTCCTGCGGTTTGGAAAGCGATCTAGCTCAGGTATTAACAGAAGCAAATATCGAAACTGTTTTAAATTTCCTCAGATTAGCAAACCTGTATCATAGAATCTAGTCAAATTCTAGTTAGTTCTTTCTAGTCTAATTGTCAGTCATATTTACTTGTTATACGTCTTGAAATCTGTCTCATAAAGTCAATCTTTATTCGTTGATTCTGCTACCCAATTTCATATCTATTCACGTACTTCATGTTTATATTTATACATCATTTTCAATATACCAATGTGTACGTTTCAATAATCCGCCCAATAATCCTCTCATTTATCTTTTCTTATGTATGTAGTTCTTTACCTATACGTGTGTGTATGTTTGAATATGCATGTATGTATGTACGAGCACGTATATGTCAGTAGTGCAGGCTTTTAAAATGTATTTTGATTTATGCCGCGAAATGACTTCAGTAGTCTGTGCGGCTTTCCTCCAAATTCTCTCTCTCTATTTGTGTTATATATTTTTTAAAGAACCAAAGCAAAACTTGACATAAAATTAAACTTATTACTATTAATTACTACTTAACTATATATATATATATATATGTACATATATATATATATATATATATATATATATATATATATATATATATATATATATATATATATATATATATATATGGACGCCGACATATGCTCTCTCGTTAAGAATAGGGAGACCCCACCCACAATCAAACAACCTATACTTTCACCACGAGTCGGATGGCTTATACATGCTTCGAGTCGGATGGCTTTTGATTTCTTAGGACTGTCCAACTTTCTCGTCGGATGGGTTGTTTGACGATATATATATATATATATATATATATATATATATATATATATATATATATATATATATATATATATATATATATATATATTGTTCCAGTCTTCCTACATTTTTCACTCTGGCCAACCTTCCACACATTAACCTTGTGTCTGAAACAGCCTCTATCCTGAATTTCACTTTGTGTAATATTTGCTGATCTTAGGTCCTCTTTAATTGCAGCAATCCATTTAATTATTTCTACTTTAGCTCTACTCCTGTTTTCATAAAATTCGACTATTTGTCTAGTTAACCTACTCGGATTCATCCGTTTTATGTATCCGTAAAACTTAAGTCTTCTTTTTCTCATATCGCTATGTATATCTGTGTATTGTTTGATTTCTTTGTTTTCTCGAAGTCGGTATGTTGTGCTATTTATTTGTTTGGGGCCTAGGATTTTTCTTACGATTTTTCTTTCCTTCTTTTCAATATCCTCGATGTCCTTCTTTCTATCCAAAATGAGCGTTTCTGCAGCATATAGACATTCTGGCTTAATAACTGTGTTGTAATGTCTCAGTTTTGTGTTTTTAGATAGGCATTTTTTGTTGTAAATATTTTGTGTAAGTCTCAATGCCATTTCCATTTTTTGACATCTACCCTTATTGGCCGCTTTTTCTAACCCATTTTCCATGATTATTTCACCCAAATATTTGAATTGAGAGACTCGTCTGATGTTACCATATTTTGTTTTTAGAAATGGCGTTCTTAGCCTGTATATATATATATATATATATATATATATATATATATATATATATATATATATATATATATATATTTATATTATAGAAGAATGTACATAAAATTGATTCATTTTTGTTTTAAATTACAGCAGATATTTTTCTCGATTACTAAAATATACGTTTCTTAATTAATTTATCTTCTAAATTTTGATTAAAACCATTCCCTTCGCCTACATTTTCAACTAATTTTATTACCTAATTTTATTTCCTTTGAGAGAAAATTTAACCAAATTTGCTACCATATGAGTCAAAAAAAAAAGGAAACTATGATTTGAACTTATCAAAACTGAACAACTTGTCGGCTGAAGGCTTCGAACAATAAAAACAATCAATAAAAATCAAGCCTTTTAATCAGACAATTGATCATTTTTAGTTATAAAATTTACATTAAGATGTTGTGGATCATAAAAATGCCATTATAACATTAATTCAAATGAAATAATGTAGGAACCATACCAAAACACAAGTTTTCAATTAACTAGATAAATTTATGATTATTATGTAAATATTATATTATATATTTGGTTTTTGAATGCTAACTGTCGTATTGAAGCATTGTGTCTCATCCTTGCTAGAGCTCTCTCTCTCTCTTTTCGATTGCACTTATCAATTGTTATAATAATATCTGTAATTATTCATGTGCTAAAGAATATATTATATTGACAAGTTTAATAGAAAGTTTTTTTATGACTTTCAAATATTATCTTCTTTGAGTTAACAATTATTATAAAATATTTATTAATAACGTTAATTGCAAGAACGGAAAGATAAAAATGGCTTTTCACCTAGCAAACATAGATTTCTTGGAATGGTGTTCTTTATTTTTTTTTTAATACTTACACAGTGAACTTTAACACGTATACAGGATTAATTCATATGTATCTGAGTAACAATTCCATAAATTCCATTTGTTGAATGATCTATTTTGGCTCTAAAGTTAAGGCGAATGAAAAAAATAAATGCAAAACAGTATCCCTTATTCGAAATTGACTCTGAGCCACATTTTTTTTAACATTACTGGTACAGTAGGACCTCGGTATTTACGATTTCACTTAACTGAGGTTCTGTGCAGACGTGCGAAACTGTCGGGCACCGATTGGAACATGTACATACGAGATGTGTAAATAAACTAATGAGACTACTGGCAAAGAGTTCGTTATGGCAAGATAGCTGGTTTTCTCGTTGGAAGGAAAGCAGGCCAACATCTGGTTCGTCTTACAGTCAGTACAAGTTTGAACTCGTTTGAACTCGTTTTGGCAGGTAAAAATATCTCTGCGGCTCTGCAGCCCGTTTATTCGCCAGACTTGAAACAATCCAATGTACCCAAGAAAATAATTGAAAGTAATTTATAAATATTTTGCTGATAGTTACAGTATACCTCGCCTAAAGTACTGGACGGGTCACGGGTGGTGAATAGTGAAAGTTCCATTAGATATTAATGGACAGCTGCGAATATCCCAAAATAAGCAGCCCCGAACCAAGGCAAAAAAAAAACTAAATCCACTTAGCGTCTGACTTGTATTAAGCGGCTGAGTGGTCAGCGTCTGTTCACCAGTGATGCGGCTGATATTTAAATTCTGGAACTAACCTCTCCAGTCTTAACCTCTGAACCGTCATGGTTCAAACCTTTAATTCAAAGTACAAGATGAAGCGTTCTAGTAATTACAAAATTACCCCAGGAGGTAGACAATCCTCTGCCAGCTTTGCTGGTACAATCGGACTTTCGGATTCTGGGGCGTCCGGGCTTAAACGCAAAATCTTTCAGAGGGAGTCGGAGACCTCTGGCCAACGTCTGAAACCGAAAATAAAAACTTTCTTTGGAACGGTAAATATCAATTCTCTCCTGCGTCCAGGAAAACTACACGAATTGGGGCGAACATTAAATCAGCAAAAAATCCAAATTTTAGCTTTGCAAGAAACTACATTGATAGATGATAACACCTTGGAATTCGGCAACTACAGACTTTTTAAAAGAAAAACGGACAAAAGAATACTCAAAAATACACCACATCTCGGTGTTGCTTTCGCTGTCTTAAGAAACATTCTTGGTTCTATAACAAATGTCCAGCCAGTAAATAATCGACTTATGACACTATCCCTCAAGTGTGCTAACAAAAACTATACATTAATCAATGCACACCTCCCAGTTAACGAAGAAAATAAATCTAATCCTGAAAAAGTAAATAAGTCCTGGAAAATTCTGGAAAAGACTATCTCTAAAATTCCCTCTAACCATGTAAAAATCCTATTGGGTGATTTCAACGCCCAACTAGGAAAAGAAAAAAAGTGCAGGAAAACGGTCGGCAGTTTTCCCGCTCATAAATGGACTAATCATAATGGTAGAAGATTGGTTGAACTATGTTCGCAGTTTAATCTAAAAATAATGTCAACCCATTTTAAGAAGAAAATAGCAAAACAAAAGACCTGGAGGTGCCCAAACACGTACATGGGTGAATTTCAAATTGACCATGTTGCCTTGAACTGGGGAGAACCAACATCAAACTTGATTGTCTGGCATTTGCTGATGATCTAGCAATTTTAGCTCAAGATGTATTAACGGCAAAGGAAAAAATTGAAATCCTAAAAGAAACAGCAGAAAAGGTAGGACTCCAAATTTCCTTTGAAAAGACACAATACATGAACTGTAACAGACTAAGAATACCATTTCTAAAAACAAAATATGGTAACATCAGACGAGTCTCTTAATTCAAATATTTGGGTGAAATAATCATGGAAAATGGGTTGGTAAAAGCGGCCAATAAGGGTAGATGTCAAAAAATGGAAACGGACTTAAATTGAGACTTACACAAAACATTTACTAGTCGAATTTTATGAAAATAGGAGTAGAGCTAAAGTAGAAATAATTAAATGGATTGCGGCAATTAAAGAGGACCTAAGATAAAGCAAATATAACACAAAGTGAAATTCAGGATAGAAGCTGTTTCAGACACAAGGTTAACGTTTGGAAGGTTGGCCAGAGAGAAAAATGGAGGAAGACTGGAACAACTTGGTCTGACGAAAGGAAAAAAGCTCATAGCGAAAGAATGAAATTAGTATGGGCGCAAAGGAAGGTTAACAACAACAAACGCCTCTAATTGTACTTCGCGTGGTCCAACAGGGCCCATACGTGAATAATAATAAATAATATTTTGCTGAAGTGATGGCGTACGCCATTGCTTGAAATGATTTGGTCACCCTTTTTTAACAAGTTTGGCCTCTAGCCATTACATTTAAAAATTTCGGTAATATATAAACAAATGAAAACTAAAAACCTCCAACGAAAAAAACAACGGATTGAAACTTGGATTAATTCAAGTTACGGGGGAATTTGTGTCGGCTGATAATACCGCTGCCGTCTCGTTTCCAAGAGAATTTGCACAAATTATTGTTGAAAAAGATTACCATCCTAAACAGGTTTTTAATTATGAATGAAATCGGCCTTATTTGTATATTCAGCTGTTTATATCCACAAGCCCAGTTTTTTGTCTGTCCGTTTTTTGGCAGTCAATTGGAAAGGCATGGGTCACGACCGTATTTATGGAACAGTCTGAATGATGTTTTATTCTGGAAGAGAAAATATATTGGAAAAGGAACGATAACTTTTCAAATTTTTATTGATTAATAACAGTGCACCTAAGTTATTAATAATAAATGAAGAAAACGTCCAATTGGATTTCTTATCGCGTAATATGACTTGATTGCTTCAGCCAATTGAAACGAGGTGGCATTAAATGCATTAAAGCCATATATGTTTGGCACGTTTTCGAAATAATTCGCAGAGTGGTTGATCCGATATTGAGATTATGGAATGGAATTATGGAAGTTATTAATGACGACAAATGCAGTTGCTATATCGAAGAGATTTAGCACTACACACCAAATCACTTTCTTAAACTTCTCGACGCGCGTTTCGCTATATTAAGTAAAATAAGATTAAATCATCTCCTGATGATGCTAACATGGTTAACAAACCACACATTGAGAATATTAAAAAGTGATTTGGTGTTTAGTGATAAATCTCTTCGAGTTTAGTGTTTCACACCGAAGGCTTCAATAGAAAAATTGATATGCAATTATATTTATCAAGGAAGCAATAGACGTATTTAAACCAGAAATTAAAAAAAAAAAAACAGTATGCTGGAAGGATTTATAAATTAATACTGTTCGTAGTTCTGATGACGCCTCTGTTAATACAACTCACTATCGCAAATTCATGAAGAACAATTTTTAACGTTTTGACAGAAAATGAACACAATGAGGAATTGGAGAATATTGTCAAAGCTTCTTCCAAAAGGAGTGGCATTAAAAATGAAAGTGAACAAGGTCAGCAAGGATATTTGAAGAATAATCTGTTGTATTTGGAATGGTCCATACAGTATAGGAATACATAATAGAATATATTTAGCAGTGGTATCCCATACATGGTGAAAATTCATTTTAAATTAACAAAGTAAGATTTATATCTAAATTTCTACCAGTGGCGGCTCGTGAGGGACGGCGTTGGGGTGCCGCCCCTCTAGCATTTATCACAGTAAACAATTTTTCAAATCAAAATTGCAATAACACGAAAAGTAAAAAGGAGGAAAGGGAAAGTCAGAAATCTTCAGCAGCACTATTTTCTTCTACGCCCTCCCACTTTAAAAACCCACGAGCGGCCACTGATTTCCACTATATTTAAAACTTGTATGAATAAAAAATGTTTCGACACACAGTGCCTTTTTCAAATACGAACTATTTTAAACTACAGAAAACTGAAATTTAGATATAAAGCGTATCTCTTCTTCTTCGTATTCTTCTTTAAAGAAGACTCGTGACCTATTTTAATACTGGTACCTGGGCCCATCACCTAAAATGAAACACATCTTTCTACGTTCACTGACGATTGACTACTATATTATTCGATTCGATTGAATACTATATTACAATTTTGTAAAGCAGAATACATTTAATAGACGTTGCACAGTTTTAACACTAGATGGTAGCATTTACACCAAAGTTGATATTTCTAATCACAACAATTCTGACAACCAACCGACTGCAGAACACAAGATCTCAGATTTTGTGGACATCTTTATCACTTTTTGCAGTTAAAGGCCTTCCGCTGCGATGTTCATCTTCAATCGAATGTCGGCTTTCTGAGAATGCCTTAAAGCGGCTCAAAACATGGACACTTGAAAAAAACTGTTGACATAGGCCGGTTCTGTTGACTTAAGTTTCTGTTCCACTGTACGCAAGTATGAAATAAAACTTGATAACGCGTCGTTGCTCGAAATTAATGTCACTCATTTTCAGAATGCACTAGCAAAATCCTTCCTTCTATTAGAACCTTTGGTGTGAAACACTAAACTTGAAGAGATTTACCACTAAATACCAAATCACTTTTTTTGAACTGCTCGACGCACGTTTCGCTAACCATGTTCGCATCATCAGGAGATTATTTAATCATCAGATTAAAAGTGATTTGGTTTTTAGTGGTAAATCTCTTCAAGTTTAGCAAAATCCTGTTCACGAAAAGAATTGCCTTGGACTATCTTGGAATACTTATAGACTCTACGATAGACTCTACGGAGATCCAACTTAATCATAAGTCTATCGAGACGCCTACCGACTGGTGAGTGACCAACATCAAACACCTCTCAGCATCCGGCCCTACTCACCGGCGTGACTGAGGGGCAATTCCTTGTCAGATTTTACACTCTTACCTAGAAATATTTACAAACATTTAAACAAAATCAAAAACATACATGCCGAGTATGGGAATCGAACCCGCTACTGCTCCAACTACAGTACCGACATAGTGACAGGCCACCGCCTTAGATACCACGGCCAACACGACCGGCCACTCAAAAGGTACATGCACCGTAAAGCTTCTGGTGAATATATTTAAAACTAACACTGCAGACAATGACAAGATTACCAGTTACCTTTTTTACTGGACAGACTGTGCAGTTTACACTTTCTAATCTATATTTTTTGTTGTTCTACATCATCGAATCTTAACAACTGTCGACTTAAAAACGCACGCCCGAAGGTTGATGTAAGTATATTGCGAAATTCGTTAAATACCTTAAAAATGCAATGTTTATAACATGTGCAAATTGATAATACGGCTTCATAATTACAAATATTTGATCGAAAATTAGTAGGAAATGAAAGTAGTGATCATATCGCAAAATATTCAGTTTATTATAACTAATCGATATTTGGGGTAAATGCAAGCCATTTAAAATATCTCATGCGCAATGATCCCACTCTAGTCTCTCTGAAGGAGAACGTTAAACTTATCGGCATGCATATATCAGTTTGAACTGACAGTTTCAACAGGTTATCAGACGCATTTAAAACACTTACATACATCCATTAATTAAAGTACTTCGAAAATACAAAGGAAAATTCCATAGTTTATTTTGTATCAGTTTTGACATATGTAAATTTCAGTTATTATTCTTTAAGTGGCTTTATTAGTTTTAAATATAAGATTTCTGGGAAATAATTAATTTTAAAATTTATATTTTATGTTATTTAAATATCTAAATAATCGTTCTTTTACTATACATAAGAATGCGTATTTTTAAATAAACATAATATGTAGATTTCTCATACACAAGGTCGCTAACAGTATTTAGATTTTTTTTCAGGCATCTTAGAAATGCAAACTTTTATCAAATAATATTATACAACAAGCACATACACTAAATTACTAATGCTAATATATTTCAGCATTCCATTTTACTTGATAGCGATAGGGGAAATGTAAAACCTTAGTATGATAACGGAGTGAATCAGATGAGTTTATCCGTATAACAACATAAACTCCCTAATTTTTATTCTATGGAAATAAGAAATATTCCCCCATTATAAAAGAAATCATTTCAAAAGTTTGAAAAAATTTTAGTGTCGAGAGTAATCTTATAAAATATTATAAAGGGTTGTTCAATAAGAGTGTCATAACTTTAAAATGAGATACATTGAAAACTACAAGTGATAATCCGGTAACTTTTATTTTATCTCGAAGAACAACTTATGGCATTATATATTAAAATAACATCGTTCAAATATCCTTCTCGGCTTCGTCTGGTGGAAGGCATTCTGCGGACACAACTTTCGCTATTCTTTCACACTTATCGCGTTGTATATTTTCAGTAGTGAACCGAAAATTTTGTTTTGTTTTGTCAAAATTGATCAGGGCTTATTTCTGTGAACAAGAGTTTAATATAATCCCACAAAAAATAATCCAAGGGCGTGAGAGGCGCATAATCTTGGTGGTCGGTTGACGTTACCATTTCGCGATATAATGCGTCCTGGAAATTTTTCTTAAAAGAAATAAATCGATTATCAGGTGAGATGTGTGATTAGTCACACTATTTCGTGCAAAGAAAACATTGTTTATATCCACATTTTTTATCAGTTAACGCCAACTTCATTCTTCACCATATCATTAACACTAACACGATTTTCATCATCGTTTTCAAATAAATAATGTCCACTTATTTTTCACTTAATTCAAAATTAAGTTTAAAAATTTTATTTTCAAGGTAAGTATATTTATAGTTATTTTATTATTATTACAGACTTAATTATGTAAGAAATATTTTTGTTTAGTATATATTTTTCAGACATCGGTTTCATCTCAAATAAAATGATAGGTCTATCATTTGTTTAGAAGGTCTTTTAGCATACAAATATAAGAAATATGTTTGTTTAATTTACATCTTCCAGTCTCTTCTTCATTCTCAGGCAAAACGATAGTTTTATCACTTTTTTGGTAAATATAGGTTTTATTGCATTTGACAAGATGCCGACTATATTCCATTTTTCCGGATAGGGACACTGGGTTGTGTTATAGTGTTTACATTCAATACCTTCGCTTGTCCTATCTAAAAGCTTCGACAACATTTAAGGGTAACAACATGTAAGCGCCCCATGTACTATAATGATGGGGTATCTTTAGAAATGGCTTCATTTCAATATTTGAAACCAACATTTTCATTTATAGTGTGTTTTAACAAGTGTCGTGTCATGTGGTACCCGAATAATCCCAAGGGTGAGTGTATCACTGAACACTTTGTTATCTATTAACTTTTATTGGTTGTGAGTTTGTTACTGAACACTTTGGTTTCTATCGATTTATATTAGTTTTAAAATGTATATAAAGCTCTATTATCTTTAATATTTCTATTTAATGTTTTCATTGATATTCAATGATTACTATGTAAGTGACTTTTTCACTGAACACTTGTCTTCTAGTATTTTAATAATTTCGATAAGTATTTAAAGAGTATTTCTATTTCTTTTTCTAATAGAATACTGTTCTGATCACTGTCAAATATTCAAGTACAATTGAGTTAAATCTGTTACTGTTCAATTTAAATAATATATAAAACAGTGTTTCTTGATTAATATTTTGATTAATATTAAATGATTTCTATTTAAGTGAATATCCAAACAATGTTTGAGTAGTGGCATCAGCATATTGATATGACTTATAATTTAATTAAAAGAGAGATCCATGATATTGTCGCGCGGGTTTCCCTTCAATACTATGAAGTGAGTAAATGCTGTTTTGCTTTTCTAGTATCTGGAGTGGGCACATTGCGTGTTTGCCCTTTGTACCTATTGCACAACTCAGTACTAGAGGTTACACCGTAGGGTATGGTTGGATATCCATTATGTTTTGTTTAGCTCTTTTGGTGGGTATCTCGTGCGGTTTTCCCTTGATAGCCCGTTCATTCCCGAAGCTGGCACTGCTGCGTGTTTGCCCCTCAGTGTCAGGAACAGTACCCAGAATGATAATTTTATTAGTAATTGATAAAATCATCATTGTTGAAAATGTATGATCTGTAATTTAATAAATATTGAGAGATCTCCATGGTATTGTCGCGCGGTTTTCTCTTCAATACTATGAAGTGGGTAAATGCTGTTTTGCTTCTCTAGTATCTGGAGCAGGTACATCGCGAGTTTGCTCTTTATACCCATTGCACAACTCAGTACTAGATGTTACACCGTAGGGTGTGGTTGGATATCCATTATGTTTTGTTTAGCTCTTTGGGTGGGTATCTTGTGCGGTTTTTCTTTGATATCCCGTTCATACCCGAAGCTGGAACTGTTTCTTGTTTGCCCCTCAGTGTCAGGAACAGTACCCAGTCATATATTGTATTTTGATAGTATTTTGATAGTATTTTGATATTTGATTATTGGCCGAGTATAATGATATTTGATTATTGGCCGATAATAATATTATGGTTTGAGTTATGTAGAGAGTCTCTATTTGAATTTATGTTGATTGCTATCATGGCTAATATAACTGATATGCTAACGAGTATATCTCCTTGAATATGTGAATAGCTTCTTGGTTAAATATGATTTGTATCGATCTGATAAATCTAAAGTAACAGATAATAGTTTGATAGATTTGCAGTGTTCAGAGTTACTTATATTTTCAGGTAGAAAAAGCTGCAATGCTTGGAAGCCACCACCATGCTCGTCAAACTCATATACCCAACTAGCCGCCCAGTTAGAGCAATTCTAGTTAAACCATCCCAGTTAATATTAGGGAGATATGTATATCTATTATATATTATATATATGTTTATTCAAAAGACATAATCCCTTCATTTTTTTTTGTGGTATCGTCAATTTCCGTATCTACAATGAATTATAGGTCAAGAAATGTCTTAAAAATGATCTCAATGTTCTTTTTTCGATAGCTAACTTTTTGTACAGGTTCCAGTAAGTCAATTTCAAGGAAAATTATGATGTATATATCCTCGACATATTTTTGAGACTTAGATTATTAAAAAAAAATTCTATTTAGTTATATTTGATTAAAGAATTTTTTTGTCAATACATCCTTAATAATCCAAGTGAAAAGTGTTCAATGTTCAAATATATATATATATATATATATATATATATATATATATATATATATATATATATATATATATATATATACGTACGTAATGATGGTTTCTCGGGTATCCCGTGGTAGCTGAATGTCCATTGATTGCATCAAAAATCTATGCATTTTATCGGGCTAAAGTGAAAATATAATTCAAGGTCAATTAAAAGTCAAGGAAAATCTGAAACGAATATCGAAAAGGAATATTGTTCACAAAAATCCCTCGGCTATATTTAATATAGTTAAAAGGTACAATAAACTCTTCATGTTACGAGTAGACCGCGTTTTAGACCGTCATCAGTACTGAACAATGATCATATACGCAAAATACTGAATATTTCGCTCGGATTACTCGTAAAAAGCTCTTTATGAGCCAAGTCGTACGAACTTTGCTAAATAATTTATTTTCTACAGTCGTTCTGGGAAAGATTTATTTTGTTAGATCAGTTAATTTTAATGTTCACGGGTCAGGTGGGAGGCAAACAGTTTGGCGGAAAAAATGAGGCTTTCAAATAAAAAAAATTACGAGTTACGAAAAAGCACACCGGGGGTGGAATCGTTGTTTTGAGCTGCATGAGTGCCGCGGGAGTGTGCAGGTTAGAAATTATCAATGGCATAATGGAAAAATTCATGTACATTGATATTTTAAAAAGAAGTTGATAAAATTGGGGCTAGAAAGCATTTTCCTATACCAACAGGATAACCCCAAGCATACGTCACTGAAATTACAAGAATGATTGTAACTAGTGGAGACAAGTGCCTATGCGTCTATTAGAAATAGTTAGAAATTAAGGAGGTCTTACAAGTAAAGTAAATTTTTAGGGTTAGATGCGCATCAGAAACTAAGAAGGCTATTTACCTACATCTATACCTACATTATATATTATATAAATATATATATATATATATATATATATATATATATATATATATATATATATATATATATATATATATATATATATATATATCTATATATATGTATATATTATATATATTATATATATTATATATATTATATATATTATATATATTATATATATTATATATATTATATATATTATATATATTATATATATTATATATATTATATATATTATATATATTATAAAACAAAGAAAATATACCCTCGCTCGACGTTCCCCCATCCGCCATCCAAAGCGTCAGCAAGCGTCTCCCAGGACCGGCTTTTGTTCTTAAGCCGTCATCAGCTGGGCTCAAGCTGAAACGCCTAGAGAGCGGATGAAGGAGGGAACGACTAAAGCCATGACCATATAAATCGACCATGTCGAATGGTGGCTGCAATCACATGTAGCACTGCCATCCCGTGGTAAACGGCCGTGACAGATAAACTGTGCCAGAGCGTTAGTGGCCCGTCTAACCTCTGATAAGTAAAGGTTAGTTCAAAGGTTAGAACCAAAATGTTCAAAAAATAATTGAGTGGGATCGTAGAGAGGAATATTAAAAACAAATAATGTAAAAATATGTATATGTAAAAATATGTATATGTATATATATATATACATATATATATATATATATATATATATATATATATATATATATATATATATATATATATAATGTATGTATGTGAAAGCTGCGTTGCCAGCAACTAAAATAGACTTTTGCTTGGTAATATTTAGGGTTTTTTACTGCTGTGATTTTAGCACAGAGTTATAGAAAGTCTAGTTTTAAAACATTTTAAGACCATTGAAACTAAAAAGTCAGTAAAATAAAGACTTTTTAAACCATTGTCAACAGCGCTGAGGCCTAAGCAAAAAAATATTTGATCTAAAACTACTCTATTTTAATGCTTTAGTGAATTTAATCGTGGTCGTCGTTTGCTCACGGATGAAATAACAGGTCGTCCAAAATCGGTTGCTGTGCTAGACAACATCGTTACTCTGAGCGAACTGAAATAGAGAATCTGTGAAATAGATTTGTGCGAATTCCGCATAATTTGACAATCGCTAAAAAAAGATTCGTGTCGATTGGTGCAAAAAAGTGCTTTAAAAATACAAACGCGTTGCGGCAAAAGTCGTGTATAACATCTACACAAGTGACGGATATTGGATTTATGCGTATAAGCCCGAAAGTAAATCGCAGTCGACTCTATCGGTATTGCAAAATGAGCCAAACCCAACAAAAGTTATTCAAGCAAGCAGCACTTCGAAGCAAATGGTCGCCTTTTTTTGGGATAAAGGGGCATGTGGCTGCAGTGCCACTACAGAATCATAGAACGGCTAATTCTGAATGGTACACAGCCATTTGTTTGCCAGAAGTATTTGAACAAACAAGAAAAAATAGCCATCGGCGCAGGATGATTCGTCATTATGACTACGTGAGCTCTCATACATCGGATCGAATAACTCTATATTTCACCGGTCCAAACATCGAATTGATGGATCACCCGCCGTACAGTCCTGATATGCCACCCAATAATTTGTTTTTGTTCCCGGCCGTGAATAATAAACTATGTGGTCAACGATTTTCGAAGCGAGAAGAAGCGGTTGATGCGTACAAAATGCATGTTTTGGAAATACCTCAAACGGAATGGAAAAAGTGCTAAGAAAATTGGTTGAAAAGTGTAGCGATCATCCCGGAAAATATTTTGAAATTCAATAAAACCATTTCCAAGGATAAATATTTGTTTTTATTTATTATTCCTGATACAAAAATAGCAACCCTCATATTATTAGAAATTTGTTTTTTTTTTGTAAACTACTTTTAGAGAGACATTGTAGGATAACTTTTATTTCAATTTAATCCATTTTTGAATGAATAGAAACATCATTCCAGATTAAAATTAAGACAATAATGATAATAAATAGCAACCCCATTGGTTCCTTTTGGCATTCATTTTTTTTTAATAAAGGTATCAGAAATTTGAAACGTAATAACGGCAAAACTGTTTAAAATGTCTTTGACACCCATCGATTGCTATGTTCGGTACATTGTGTGAATTCACCATGGAAAGGTACACGATTCAACACCGCATAGATATTGGAAGTAGGAAGGTAGCTCCCACTTTGGGGAAAATAATCATTTCCGACAGAGCGCGCCCGCTGGCTTAGTAGATTTGTGAATAAACATAACTGCAGCAGGATTTTGGGACAGTAAAAATAATCAACTAAAGTTGCCCTTTAATCTTCAGAAAGTTTATGCTTTGTGCTGGTTTTGGGCTAAGTAAATGATAAGATCTTATTTCTTAAAACGATAATGAAAACCATGTTACTGCTAATGATGAAAAATATTTTTCGACTGAACTGATAAATGTGAATATAAACATGTTGTCCTGAATTTTACTCGTTATTTCCGTAAATGAATCATGCCCTTATAGTATTTTTTATGGTGTTATGTTAGATTTTGGATTTACAGAAATAAACCCATAACAATTCTTGATTTTAAACGAAATCTTGGGGCTACCATTGAAAATACAATACGCAATATGTGCGAAAGTGTAATAGAAAATTGGGTCTCCAGAATGCATTTCACCTGACGAAGCCCAGGGGGACATTTGAACGATATTATTTGTAAAGTATACTGCAGTTATTTGTTCTTCAAGATATATTAAAATTTATCTTACTACCAGTTGTAGTTAAAGCTCTGACACACTTGTTAGTTAACCCTTTACTATGTTAAGGATAGACGTTTTTCAAACCAACTTCGTAAATAAAGAAATTTATATCATTTGAATACTGCTGTCTATTCCATAAATATTATGTATGTAATATAAAATGTCCTAATAAAACTTTACTACTTAAAAGCAAATTTTCCATTAAAAAGTAATTCTTACAGTTTATTTAAAACGCATGCATTTTCTCGGATGCTTTTACATGCTACCGCTTAGTGATGTCATGTTTTTCAAAACAAATTAACAATCAATTTAGTAGTTCCTAATAGAGTAATTTACTTATAAGCTCTCCCGGAGCTATTATTAGTACGCTTTATCGTGCTTAAGACATGCCAGCGAAATCTTGTTATAACTTCGGGAATAAGCCTCGCAGCACATTGAAATCTTAACTAGTACCATCGGATAATTGCCTGCACTTTGTCTTATCAATACAGTGCAAATACCGATATATTCCGCTGTATGGTGAGAACCAAAGCGTATTTAGTAGCCATTCAACATGATAGCATTAATTAAAGTGAAAGGAAATTATTATTACTATTACTAATATGTCGGCATGATAACTAAATTTGTAATAATCATTTATGTAAAGGGTAAGTTATTAATTCAATTTTTTTTGTATTAGTAAACTACATAATATACCCTGGGAGACAAAATAACTGACAAATGTTTTCTTGAATTCATTTTGTAACTTTTGTGTACCCCATGATAGAATTTTGTAAAGTTTAATTATTAAAAAATCAGAATATTTCATTTATATTTAAAGCAAAAAGAAAACAATGAGTAGGTCCACTTAAAATTGTTATAAAATTAAAAATTTCAATATAAATAAAATAAATTTACTTATTTAATTTTAATTTTAAAGAATCTATTTGTAATTCTAGAAAAACAATAAAATAAAACCTTGTCAAAATGCGTAGACTTACCCCAACATAGGGAAAAGTGTACGCAGTAGTCCGAGTAAGTGTACGCAGTTGTAATTACTCAAACTTTAGTTTCTTTAAATATAATATAGTTTATATTTAATATACTATAACTATATTTAATTAGTTAAATATTAGTATAGAGACCATATATATATATATATATATATATATATATATATATATATATATATATATATATATATATATATATATATATATATATATATATATATATATATATATATATATATATATATATATATATATATATATATATATATATATATATATATATATATATATATATATATATATATATATATATATATATGTATATATATTAAAAAGCTAAGGCAGTTCACCCGTGCTCCACGTCGTGCTATACCATTCCTTCACCCCCATCCAAAGCGCCAGCAAGCGTCTCCTAAGACCGGTTTCTGGCTTTAAACCGTCATCAGTTGGGCTCAAGGTGAATACCTGAAAAGCGGATGAAGGAATGACTAAAGCCATGACCATTTAAATTAGCCATGTCAAATGGAGGCTGCAATCACATGCAGCCATGCCATCCTGCGGTAAATGGTCACAGCAGTTAGACTGCGAAACCGTTCGTGACCCGTCTAACCTCGGGTAAGTACCAGGTATACATGGCCGTTTTAAATGGTGATGGCTTTAGTCGTTTCTTCATTCGCTTTTCAGGTATCCAGCTTGAGTCCAATTGATAACGGCTTAAGGCCAGAAATTGGGAGACGCTTCCTGGCGCTTTGGATGGCGGATGAAGGAATGGCAAAGCATAACGTAGAGCACCGGTAAACTTCCTTAGCTTTTTAATACTTTTCTCCACGGGCCTAGTTCACAATTTTTCGATCATGAAAATGATTCAAAGCAAGGCAAAAATGATTCCTAGCAACTTCGTACTATACGCACACATGCACTAAAACCACACGAAAGCTCTCGCGGAAGCGCAGAGCCCCTTGTGCAGGCATATTGTCAGTAGCGAATGAATCATCGCTAAGAGGAATGCGGCAGCGTGAATTTATAATTTCCGCCGACACAAAATAATAAGTTTAGTTGTAAAATTACCGTTTTCATATAGAGTAACTTGTTTGGTTTAAACTTTAGGTAATGTAGTTGATCATTTCGGTGTTTATCTTCATCCAGAATTATGTTCATTTTGATGAATGAATATTTTAAAAGATTGCGTCATAAAGCTTATAAGGCCCACTAGAGCAGACCATGGGCCATATTACTCCCCTTAACCAATAACAACACAAATTATTCTAGTATGTTTAAACCTTTTCTATTTTAATCGCAGGTTCAATTAAAATGCCTTTGTAGCATGCTAGATGATCAGAAGAAAGCTTTAATGCAGCTATGGTAGTAGTAGGACGTGGATAGTTGTCACAAAGTGTTGCAGCAGATTATTATAATATTCCAAAAATCGAAAATGCTGATGATGGCAAAATCATAAAGAAGTTAGACTGTGGTTCAACAATTAATCACGAACAGGAAAATGATCTTGTCAGCAAGATAATAAGATTTGCAAATATTCGGAAGTCTCACACCTAAAATGATTTGTAGACAAGCATTTATTTTTTGCGAAATATTCAACATTAAACACACTTTCAATAAAGATGTTGAATTTCAATAAAGATATTGCAAGTAAAAACTTGCATGGCCAACCTGAATTATTTCTGGCTAAAGATGTTCTCAAAGCTTATCCCAAAATTTTAAAGAGAAAAACACAATTTATGATTCTGGCATCCTTAAACAACACTTTGACGAAATTGTAAAAATTGTAAGAATTTAATATTGTAAACCATTTGGAACGTCTTTATAATATGGACGAAAATGGATGCCACTTAACTGTACGTAATCAGCAAACTATCTTAAAAATTAAAAAGATTTGCGACGTGTTCATTTAATTTCCCCAGAACACGTGGAAAACGTGACAATAGCTATGTGAGTGAATGCCGTCGGAACAGCTATCCCGCCAATGATAATATTTAAAGGGCAAAGGCAGAAGGAGTTTAGTGACAACTTGACTTCTGGAAGTGTAGTGAAAATGGCTTTGAATGGTAGTGTGATGACAGATTTATTGATACAATTTATCAAGCATATGGCAAAAGTTAAGCCTGAAGACAAAAGCCTTGACGAAAATTAGTTTTAATGCAATCTTCACCAAAATTTGGTCAAAATGTTTAACTCATGAAAACATAGTCCACGGATTTAGCCTAAAGGCTTACTTATATTTATTAAATCCAGTTATTTTACCAGATGAGGGATTTGCGCCTTCTAATTAATAGATACGCCGCCCCGCAGCTACTAGACTAATTAACCAATAGGATTACAATTCTATAATAACGGTGATTCGCCATCAGTTTCGGATAATGAACCTGATTCTGCGTTTGTAAGAAATGGCGATGATTTTGTAGATACTGCTAGTCCACACTGCCATATTAACACTCCTCAAAAACAGTCGCAAATTCTGAAAACTTTGAAAACTAATGACAGTCACAACTTTTGAAAAGTTTGCAGAATGTAGACTGCGCGAGCAATAAACGCTATGAAACACCACCAAGGGAGTTACAAGTAGTACCTAGAAATTACATCCATCCAAAACCGTCCACTCACCATCACACACACAACCAGTTGGCAGTCCATGTCCAATAATGTCCAATAATGTATAGCTCAAATAACTCAACTAGTGTTGAGAAGATCTTATACCCAAAGGATTATATATTCTTCTGAAGAGAAAAAATATGTTGTGTCTAACCCAGCTAATAACATGCCGCTAAGGAATATAAGTCCTGTTCAACAGCTTTTATCGACACCTAACTATGCTGTAATAAAGAATAAACCAAGAAGAAAGACATTTAATTACAAAGGCCAGATAATTACTAAGGACATATTGCTAAGAAAAACGCAAAAGAAAATTATAAATCCAAGATAATAGGAGAAACTGATCACAAAGAAGCAAACAACGGTGTTAAAAATTTAAATAAAATGCAGGGGTCTTATACAGGTAAAGGAAAAGAGAAGAGGGCTAAAATCTTGGAAGAAGCTGCTTGAGATGCAAGCATGTCATGCATGCAGGAATAACGTTTTTCAGACATACTACAGTGTGGCAAATGTCGTAAATGGTACCCCAGGAGTGTATGGAACTAGCTAAAGAAAAAAAAACTTTTTTACCCTCATTGTGATTAGATTACTTAGACTTAGTCATTAGAGTACAAATGATTTCGACAAAACTAATGCTCCTAGATAGAATTACGGTTGTTATTTTATTTTTGTTACGCAGAATGAAGACTGTTTTACTATACTCTATTTTAATTAAGAAATTTATAACTGTAGTTGTTGAATGGTCTTATCCCCGGATGATAAAAAAGGGCCAGTATAGTTTTTATAATTTGGTTGATTTTCTTAATTTAACCAAGCCTATAGGGAAATATTCTCATGATGAATTTTTTACAAAGTGTATTTTTGTTTTAGGGCCTTAATACAATACCATAGTTTAATAAGACCTACAGAAACGGTTTAAAAAATTAAAGTGTTTTTTTAAATACTCGATTTGCTGATACTTTTTCTATTTGTTTAGATGTCGAAATGAACAAAATTTACTGAAAACTTATCTTTATAGTTCGATATCACGAGATACTCCCTCCATTTATTACGTTTTTAAATTAAGTGGGCCTTATATGCCATAGATACCTATTATATATATATATATATATATATATATATATATATATATATATATATATATATATATATATATATATATATATATAGCTGGTGGCACGAAGAATGCACTAGCTATGAAAATATATATATATATATATATATATATATATATATATATATATATATATATATATATATATATATATATATATATATAGCTGGTGGCACGAAGAATGCACTAGCTATGAAAAGGAAATTTTTATATGTGATATATGTGATTAATGTGATATATGTTTTATTGCACAGACCAAGTCACTTTTTTGCCGATTTTTTCCTCTATTTGACTTTTTTCAACTCCAATTTAAGAGGTCTATTAGTAGGAATTATGGATTTCTTATCTTTTCTTCATCTATTTTGCATTGTTGCGTTTACATATGGTTGTATAGATGACAACGACATGCCTTTGTTAGAAGGAAATTTTGTTAGAAATTAAATCTACAGCTACTGGAGAAGCTGATGTTGTAGCGACTGCGACCAAAGTCAGGTCTGTTACAGTGCTCGTGTATGTCGGATCTGACAGTGTAGATGATCTTGAATGAATTTCAGTAGATAACTCTGATGCATGGATTTCAGATAATGCAGCATAAGAAGTACTCGGTATAGATTTTGATGCTGATAAAGCATAAGAAGTACTTGGTAAAGGCTCTGGTACTGAATGTGGAGCTGATCCGGAAGCTGCAACTGCAAAGTTCTGTGAAAGATCTGGTGCTGGTACAGATGACGTAGAGCCAAGATTAATATCAGTAATGGAAGCTGAGCAAAATCTTCTTCTGAAAAAATATTTCTATATATAGACCATATTCCGGAAGTATTAAAACCTGCAGCAGCATTATTAACTGTCGCAACCTTCTGAAAAGACTCATTAACTAGATGGGCCACTTCTGTTTGTCAAATGATACGTCTTGGGTTATGACTTAGTTATTTGACACAGTCGTAAGAAAATTTCATTTTCAATGGACCAAAGAATCCGCGGTCCAAAGGTTGCATTTTGTGGCTACTGTGTGGTGGAAGGGTAAGCAAATGAATGCCATTATCACGACAATAATGTAGAGCAGCCAAAGAAAGATGACTGCTGCGGTTGTTTAATATTAACAGCACTGGATTATCTTTAGTGGGCTGTACGTCGTTTTTTTTGAAATGACGAAGATATTCCTTAAAGAGGTCTGTATATATAAAATCAGAATCAAAAACCACTCCAATACTTCCTACAGGTGAATTATTTAGTAGATGATCCTTTTTTTACGAGAAAATATAAAAACCAGTAAAACGTAACTTCCAGTGGCGCTCATAGCGCAAACTGGAGTAATAGTTTCACCTTTTTCAGCTGAAACTATTTCACCCACCAGCTTGTTAGCTTTCATTGAAAGGACCTTATGAATATTTTTTGGCGCAGTATTAAAGCCAGTTTCATTCATGTTAAAGATTCGGCTAGGCAGAAATCTATATTTGTCAAAGAAGCTCTATAAATTGTCATAGAATATGTTAACTTAGGCTTAATTGAATCCCATTGCACTAGCTATGCTAGTTTGCGTTGGTTGTCGTAACTTTTATTCAGGGTGTCTTTTCAAGAAACCATATACCCAATCGAGTCTGGCCATCTTTGAATTTTTATTGAAACCGTGATCAACAGTATTTACTTCAGCGTAAATCAGTGTCCTGAGAGTAGTCATATTAAGGCCATAATAAAGATTGTCACATCTTTTTAGATAATTAAATATCTCTTGATCATTAGTAAATATTGCAGAAAATATTCTAAATTTTGTTGCAGTTGAACCAAATTTTAATCGTTTTCTAAGAATACGTTCTTCCATTCCTACTTGTACTGCTGCTTTTCTTTTACTTATACCTTGAGAGATTAATAATTTAGCAGCATCGAATTGCTTATTTGTAACAACGCATCTATCTGGAGCCTTCCACTTGTAAGTTCGAGGCATTTTATCATTATATGAATGTATTTTTTTAAATCTGAAACAAAATATTCCAATATTTATACAGAACTGTCTCAATAAGGGTAAAAGTACGCATGCGATTATGCGTACTCTTACCTGGTAATCTTATGCGCACACTTAGTGTCTGAACGGAATTGACTTAAAATTATTTATTATTGTGTCATTCCATAAAACATTGTTAATTTTTGTAATGTTACATAATGTTACAAACTAGATAAAACAATATGCACAATCGTATATAATAAATAATAAATACTGTAGTATTGCTGTGCTGGGGCACAAATACAAAAGTTTGTATGTATGCTGTGCTATATAAAATTAAATTGAAAATGAAAAAATAAAAAAATATTCCAAAATTTTTGACAAATTTTTACAAATGTCACTTACTAATATTGGCCAAACTACGCAAATACGTCAGACAAGATTCGAGTCTATTGTCCAACGTCGAAGTAAGTACTAGAGAGAGTTGGTTCCCCGTCTGTAATTTTAACGTTTTCTGATATAATGAGTATGTGCATACTTACCCGCGGCTCACACTTACCCCACATGACTCTAACTGTGCGAGGTATGGATGGAATTAGATGATCCATGTCTTGTTCTCCCCACCCAGAGAGATATAGCCTACTACATAACCTCCGAGGAATTCTAGTTAGAGAAAATGTAAATCCTCTATTTTGTTTTATGAAAGACAAAATTTAAGCCTAGCAAGAAATATCACTGGAGTTCCCTGCTCTGTTCACTAATATACCTGTCTTGTTTATTTAAGCCATGTTCTTGGTTTATTCACTTTTTAATCTGTAAATATAATCAATTTTTGATGTACAACAGCTATTTTGAAGTCATCCTAAAGTGCGCATATCGTGCCAAATCTAACACGAATATTTAATGGGCACTGCATTATATCTATAAAAAAGAAAATATAACTCTGAATAGCCCACTGCACTTAGAATTTGTTTATTTGATCCTGATTAATCGACAAAAATTTTTGAATGTAAAAATTTAATGGACACTGCATTACATCTAAACGCAAGCAAGTATAATTCTAAATAACGCTATGTACTTAGAGTTTGTTAATTTTGTAATTAGTCATTAGTCAGATTACTGCAGTTTTATTCAATAGGAGTTTTTAATAGTGAAAACAGATATTTTGAGAAAATCCTAAAGTGCACACGTCGTGTAAAATCTAACATGGAAGTTTAATGGACATTTCACTATGTCTACAAGTATATTTTATTGTGATTAACTCTCGGTACTTATAATTTGTTTGTTTTGGTCCTGATTAGCCAGCATGTACTTTTGGATGTGAAAACAACTATTTCAAAATCAACCTAAAGCTGGCTGGTCGTGCTCAATCCAACATGGAAGTTTAATGGACACATCGCTATAACTAAAAGGAAGTAAATTGTATTCTAAATAACGCCTTATACTTGGAATTTGTTTATTTGGTCTTGATTACTCAATAGGAATTTTTGAAAGTGGAAACAGCTATTTTGAGACAATCTTAAAGTCTTACGTCATGCCAAATCTTGGCTTTGAAGAATTTGTTCATTTGGTCCAGATTAGTGAATATGAATTTTTGACGGTGAATAAATATATATCCCAAATAATCCCGTATATCCCAAAGAAAGCAAATTTAATTCTGAATAACGCTTTGTACTTAGAATATGTTTATTGGACTTGATTAGTTGTAGACAGTAGGAATTTTTGAATATAAAAACAACTATTTTAAAGGCACTCTAAAATGTCCATGTCGCATCAAATCTAACCTAAAAATTTAATGAATTATATTATATATTATGTTATATGGACATTATGTCTAAAAGGAAGCAAATATAATTCTGAATAACGCTTTGTACTTAGAATTTGTTCATTTAGTCCTTAATAGTCAACAAGAAGTTTTATGTTTGCATTGATGTTATGCGTGTCTTGTAATATCCGTTCCGTTAATTATAATCGTATCGAACTTAAATGTGGAAAATATACTCTTCCTTATTCAGTCTACTGATAAAAATAAATAAGGGGTAATAAATACTGATAAAAATAAATAAATAAATCTAGGGATTTCGTATCCCAATCAAATGTCGCAGTATCTTTTAAAAACTCTACTGTTTGGTGGCCGACCTTCCAAACTAAAATATATGACTGACTATTGTAATTGTAAAAATATAATCAATTAAAATTGTTATCTCGTTAAATTTTTCATGCCTATAACACCACATGTGACAGCAGCTGTTACATGATTTTTTTTTCAGTTAAAAACAAAATCGTGTTTGCTCTGAATCCCAATCATTTAAAATATCCCAAAAGTACACAAACGTTTTAAAAAGCTTTCCAATTGATTTTCAAACAGATCTACCTTTGCCATTCTAACTTTTTTCCATTTTATCCTTGAATAAATACATTCGTGTTTTTTGCACATTTATGAAAGGAATATGTGTAAGTAAGATATTCTTTTTCTTGAGAAGAATACTGAATGCTTACTATACTGGATGTTTTTTTTATATTAAATCAGTGAAATAGTACAGAAAGGAAAACATGGATTTGATTAAGAATTCAGAAGGGTGTTTATGAAAAATGAATTAATGTGCCAAAATCACATACCTTGAAATATATTCCTGCAGGCGTTCCTGGAAGTTCTCCATCACTCTCTATCACAGACAGAATGGTGATGATTTCCTAAGTGATTCTTTCCTTCAAATGCCCAGAAAATCGAGGATGATGTTTGAATACCTTTTCCTTTATATTTTCGTATCTGAAGAAGGCACTTTATGCTGAAGCAATTGTCATGTCTTTGACGTTTACAGAAGTGAAATTAACCGTTTATGTTTATGTTATGTGTCAAGTTTTCGTTAGATAACCGTTTATGTGTCAGGTTCCAAGAAATAAGTGACGTAGCTGAACGACATGGCGTATATGTCGTATAAGAAACACTAATCAGTTCCGTTCAGTTTTTAACATTGTCTTTACGAGGCAGCAATATTATAGCACCGCAGTTTGCAAATTGACTTCATACCACACATCAAGCGGTAGTTAGTAACCAAATCATTAGGTATAGACTTCATGAGGTCAGACTTTAACAAGAAGATCTGTTAGAGTGTCATTTTTATTCAGTGATAATTGTGTCAATAGACTTCAGAGGGCTGAAGAACACGAAAATTGACGTATGCACGACTGTACCCCTGCTTCTGTTCGCTGATAAGTCTCGATTTAGATTGTCTCCATGAATATGGAGACATAGAACATGAATATGGAGGAAACTGGAAACCCAGAAGGCTTGATAACAGTTCAGGAAGTTCACAGACTGCATTCTGGATGTGTAATGCTTTGGGTTAGAATTTCCACTGATGAAGGACTAATGTATGATCTCTTCGTAAGGATGTTAGATATTATTCTAAAAAATACCAGTTATTGAATAATACTGAGAAATAACCAAAAAACATTAATATAATTGTTAGACTTGTCAGACTAAAAAGTGCCTGTTTCTTGCATTTCTTTTGTTTTCGGTATTTCTAACGAGCAAATGATTAAATTATTCCATAAGCAACTGCCAAGTGGCCACAGAAATACACCCAAATAAATTATTAATATATTTTGCTAACATTATTTTAAAGATCTTTATATAGTTTTGCATTATATTGCAATTTTTTTTTTGCCTAAAATTATCGTCTTATATATTTTTATTATTCAAACGACACAATTATTTTCCATTATTTTGTATTACTCTTAATGAAACATTTTGCATGGATTTATAAAAATCATTTCTAACATTGTATTTTTTTGTTTCAGGTATGGTTCTGTATGATCCCGGTCTTTAAGAAATATCACCATAGCTCTTGAGATCTCAAAAACCCTTGGTCATCAAATGGTTGTGAGTTATCGCTTGGCCATTGTAAGATGTAAAATTTTGTTCAAAATGAGTCAGAATGTCAAAATGAGACACAATAATTACAAATGATAATAATCCGGTAATTTTTATTTTATCTCAAGAACAAATAGTGGCATTATATTTTGAAACTAATATAGCTCAAATGTTCCTTTCAGCTTCGTCAGGCGGAATGCATTCTGTAAACCTAATTTTCGATTGATTCACTCTGACACACCCTTTCACACATATCGTGGCTTAAATGTTTCCTTTAAGGTCAATAAATGTTCAGCATTTATTTCTGTAAACCAGAGATTTAGCATAATCCCACAATAAATTATCCAGGGGCGTGAGATAACATGATCTTGGTAGCTAGTTGATATTACTATTTCGCGAAATAACACGCCCAGAAAACATTTATTGCAATAAATGGATTATCTGGTGAGATGTGTGACAAGTAGCAATGCCTTGTTGAAAGACAACATTTTTTATATCAACATTTATTATTTCAGGACAATGGATTTCCATAATCGTTTACAAAAAATAAGGTCTTCACATAAAAAATCCTGCAGTGATGTTTGTTCACAAACCTATTAAGCCAGAAATGCCCTTCTTCGGAACAGATTAATTTTTTCTCTTCCAACTGTTATAGAGCCCAATTCACGAATGTGTATCATTTCATGGTAAATTGATACAGTGTACTGAACAAAGCAGGCTATGAATGATATTGACATTTCAAACAGTTGTTACCTAGACTGGGCCAAAACAATCGATTATTTTTTTTTGAAAGAGATACCGAAAATATGATTTGTAATGACAAGCAAAATTATTGTAAAAGTTAGAGCCCTTAATACTTATATTAAGAAGTGTATCATCGCGACTTTCGGTTTTTTAATAGCAATCGCATCTTTCCTCCGAAACTCCTAAGCCATCAATTTGAAAAATTTAATCAATACATGTTCTTAAAGAGAATTGAATTAATACAAAAAAAGGTATCATTATAAATTTACGTCAAACAAGCCATGTAATCGTGTTTTGAACATTCATCTGTTTTTACAATTTTACTTTTCAAATTTGAAGTTTTGTACCTAATGAACGAATCAATATTTGCAATACATACTTTTGCAAAAATGCAATGCATATTCTTAAAGTAAATTGAATGCGCTACAAAAAAGGTATTTTAACATTTTTCGATAAATTCACTCTTCCCAAAGTTATTCAAGGTTAAAGTTGAATTTAAAAGTAATTTATCGCTTTTTTGCGTTAGACCTCATTCTTTTACTTGATTAAAAAAATTAAGGCTTAATATTGTAAATATCTTTTTTTTAGTACAATCACTAAATGTTTTGAAAATTTATAATTTATTTAAATTTGATTTTACTTAAAGAGTTGTTTATCAACCAAAATTCATTTTACTGTATTTTACTAACTCTAAGAGTAAAAAATATGCGGCTTTTTATTTATAAAGCTTTTATCTTTGATATTATATACTTTTATGTGTATATAAAAATTGAATTATAAATTAGAAATCAATAGTATTAATGGAGTAGACAGAAAAGTCATTGCGTGTTTATTTATAATCCATATTTTACAAAATAAAATATCATAAATCTCTAATTATTAACAAATAATAGCGAATTGCCAATTTCAAAAAACACTACAATAAGGGAATTTTTTCGATATTCACTAGGGACTAATAATAAGTCTTGTAGTTGTTCTTCGTGAGACACTTATTGCAATCTTCAATCAATGCTACACCACGTTCCGCTATATCATTGACGACAGCCAATTTTTTGAAAAATTGCTTACATTCTTGAAAACTGTCAATGTTGGATCAATTGTGTATATCTTCATCGATAAATAACTTTAACCTTGAATAATTTTGGGAGGAGTGAATTTAACGAAAAATGTTAAGACACCTTTTGTTGTAGCGCATTAAATTTCCTTTAAGAATATGTATTGTATTTTTTCAAATATGGATTCGTTCATTAGTTACAAAATTTCAAATTTGAAAAGTCAAATTGTAAAAACAGATCAATATTCAAGGCACGATTACATGGAAATGGCTTGTTTGACGTAAATTTATAATGAGACTTTTTTGTAGAAAATTAACTTCAAGAATAAGAAATGCTCAAATTTTCAAATTGATTGTTTAGGAGTTTTGGACGAAAGATGCGATTGATACTAAAAACCGAAAGTCGCGATGATACACTTGTTAATATAAGTATTAAGAGCTCTAACTTTTGCAATCATTTTTTTTTTTGTCATCACAAATAATATTTTCGGTATCCCTTTCAAGAAAAAAATAGTCGCTTTTTTCGCCCAGTTTAGTGTTTCCGCTATTACGTTTCAAAATCCTGACAAAATCCTCACTGGAAAACTGTTAATAATGTTTAAAATATGTGGTATAAAAACAAACTACAACCAACTTTTACAAGCAAGTTTATAGGAAATAATGATATTAATTAAAGTTCGAAGTTCAAATGTCATAACCAACACTATATTTTTCTGCAACACACCCCTAAGCAACCCAAAACTTTAAATTAGCGCTATTCGAGAGCTTATCCAAAAACAGTCATTTATTGTTATAATTGAGACAAAATTAAACCACCAGAACTACTTCAAAACTTGGAATTATACGAAATTAAACCATGTTTTACTATTGGTCCTGGACAAAATTTAAATATAAATTTGATAGAAATTAATTTAAGCTAGACTACAGCTCAGTTTTGTCTTTGTGTAAATACAGAACGGTGGTCAGCCGCAATTTGCCTTCTAGTCATTCGAATGGGCATCGTTGACGCAAATAACAACGTAATTACCATTATGAATATCCTCGTTTTCAAGAAGTTTACACAGCAAACCTAAAATAATACTAGACCGACGATATCAATTAGCGACCGCTTTGTGAACTCTAGGTGACAGCTTAATTATTTGGTGTGATCTGTAACAGATTATTCTATACCTGCCAATGATAGGTTAGAATTGATAATAAGAATTAATTACAAATACAAAAAAAAGGAAATTGTATGTTAATTTTTAAAATTTATTTCATATCAAATTCTTAGAGTCTTCAGGGACAGAACCCAACAATGCTGCCAAATTTAATTTAATATAATTTTCTAGACACGTTCACTTTCTTGCCTTAGTGCCCTATTTCTTGAATAGGTTCGGTAACAAAGTTATTCATTCTTTAAATTATATACATTTAGGGTTATTGTAAAACTATATATTAAAAAATTAGAAATATATTGTAAGATATTTATTTCACACACACACACACACACACACACACACACACACACACACACACACACACACACACACACACACACACACACACATATATATATATATATATATATATATATATATATATATATATATATATATATATATAATATATATATATATATATATATATATATATATATATATATATATATATATATATATATATATATATATATCTATACATTATGAAGCTTCTTACTACTGAAATAATCAGGATAATTTATCCTCCAGTACCGGCCAAAAAATTGTCTTCCAATACCGGACACTGTTTAAATTAATTTTTAACTGGTTTATTTTGCTTATAGGGGCACAAAAATGGTAGACGTTAAAAATAATGTCGAGACAAAGAAAAAGGGAACCTGGGATCCTGCCAATATGCATAAAGCCGTGGAAAGAGTTTGAGTAATGAAATGAATGCGCGTCAAGCCGCAAGTCGTTACTAGGTACCAAGAACTACATTAAATGACAGAATTAGTGCAATTAAAAATTACAAAGAGGTGTCCGTTAAGCCAGCAATGGGTCGTTTATACGAAATTTTCTTGCCTGAACCTGAAGAACTATTGGAAGAACATATTAATGACTTAGCAAATAGGCTAATACCTTTAAACAGGCAAGAATTTCTTCATCTCGCTTTCTAACCTGCCGAAAAATTAAAGTTATCTCACCAATTTAATAAAGAGGAGATGTCTGCGGGGAAGAACTACGATTATTCTTTTATAAAAAGACATAGTGACTTATTGCGAACTGTGAAATCAACGAGTTTAATTAGAGCTATAGGTTTTAATAAACCTCGGATAGAGCGGTTCTTCGAAAGTCTCGAGAGCTTGAAACAACGGTTTAAATTCAGTCCCTCTAAAATATGGAATTGCGATGAGACAAGCGTCAACATTTTTTGGAAACATGCTAAAGTTTTAGCTACTAAAAACCAAAAAAACAAGTTGGAAAACTTACACCTGCAGAGCAGTTACATGTAATGAATATCCAGAAAAATTACATGTAATGCATATCCACATATACAATGAATATGTGGTGTTCTATTCAGATGATTTTTGAAGTCTTTCAAAGAAATAAAGTTTTTACCATCTAAGCTGTTTTAAAGCTATCTAAATAAATGGAAGTCGCAGAGCGTAAGATCGGGAGCTTACGGTGGATGGACCAACACATCCCAGTCAAATTGTAAAAAATTGTGTCGGGTGGTCAAAGATACGTGGGGTCCATCACAGTCTCAATTGGACACAATTATTGCCAACCAAATCAATTTTTCATCACCCATAAAAATCCACTTTAAAAATAGATCGACTTCGTTGCTCTTCAGTAGAAAATCGCAGGCAGAAATTTGGTTTAATAAAAATTTTGTTCCGTTAACTAATGCGACAGTAATACATTGGCCTTGCTAAATAGTACAAGTTGACGCAATCGCCTTCATGTTATTGACACGTTGATTCCAAGAATTTCTTCGATCTCTCGAGTTTTTCTAAGCAATCACTTTCAATTAGCGTCGATATTTCGTTGCAATCAGTCTCGGCCGGTCGTCCCGAACGTGGTGCATCGCTCAGATTTAAATTGTTTTCACGAAACTTTGTAAACCTTGTAAACATTGTAAATTCTTGTCTTTTCAGAACTAAATAATTATATCTCGAAAATGCTCTTTATATTTTCCCATTTTTGATGCTTAACAAAGTTAAAAAAAAAAACAACCAAATAACATAATTTTTTTCCCAAATACTCGCTGAACATAAAAACAACATAAAAACTTTACCCGAATTTTATCTGAAATAGCTGTTCGACTTTGTGATCCAACCAAAAACTAGACGAAGTTTTGCATCAACCCAATAAACAGATGCATTTCGAATGAAATTTGTAAGGTCTTACCTTAATCTTGTAAGGCACTTACAAGATCAAGCTTGTGCAAGAACTCAAGCCGCAAGATCATTGTTTGCGTCCTACTTTCGATGAATGGACTCAAAATCAGTAGCAATTTGCCCCAGAATTTATTAGTAAAATTTTGTTTAGAGACGCAGCTTATTTTTAGCTAAATGGTTATGTCAGTAAACAAAATTGCCGCATTTGAAGTGCAAATAATTCGCAAATGATACAACAATTACCCTTGTACATTTGTATCCAAATCGACTTATTTCGGGAATAATTCGGTGAGAAAATTACTTCGAGGAACGGGCCTGTAAATTGGCTACCAAGGTAATGTGATTTAACTCCTTTAAAAAATTTTTTGGGGTTAGGTTAAATGTTTGGTCTATGCCGATAACCCAACAACTATTGACGCTTTATCATTGAATGTCATGTCATTGAATGTTATTTTACTTAAATAGTTTCAAGGCATCTAATTTGGTTGTCATTTTATTTGAATTTAAAGTTCAGACACGCTGAAAAAAATCACCCTACATGTGAATGGGGTGAAAAAAAAGTTGAATTTGTTTGGAATCAGTATATCAATAGTATCCACGATAACTTTTTATTAATCTGGTTTTTATTAATTTGTTCGATTTCAAAAGGTGGATGTTTGTCACTTTGGTAAAAGGAATTCAAGCTCCAGAGGTAATTTAGTAATGTCTGTCGTCGGTAACTTACGTGTAGTTGAGCTATATAAAATTATTTATTGCAATGCGATAAAATTTTAGGTTATGGATATACAGATAAGTTAATAGATATACCTATTCATTCTGTATCTTTATTTTATAAAATTGACACTATAAAAAAATAAGTAGTTTTCAAAATTATTTTTATTATTTTAAATTTATAATTTTTATTTAAAAGATGGAAAAAGACGTGTACGCAATATTTAATGGAAAACTTAACAAAACGTAACGTTATGAATACTGTCTCTTACTTTATTAATTATATAATTTTTGATGATGATGCTACGTAATGATAAAAAAATCAAGAAATTCCCTTTGTTTTTAATATAAAATAATTAACAAAGAATCGGCATACCATAGTTATTATAACATTCCATAATTCTAGGACACATAAACCGAATTAGATGATATATGCTTTCTTATGGCAAAGTATCCTATGTATCAGATAAATCAAGTTTATTTAAAGTTGCTGGCAGCCAGGTCAACCTCTCGAGATTTCGACCAATGCCATCCCATATACGTTCCATCAGCGATAAATTTAAGTATTTCGTCGGTCACTCAAGTGTCGCTGGCACGCTCATCTTAGAACTACACTGTTTGAGGCGCTGTGTTCTCGTGCTGAAAGATTCAGGTTGAGATGTTTGATAAGCTTGTAGATATACAAGGCGCGTGTCAAAAAAAACAGGACTTTTTAAAAATAGCTATTTCTAGTGCCGCCATCTTTTGACGGGGATAAACGTTGGAAAGGTGCATCCTTCACTGACGCATGTTCAAAATTTTATGATATTTAGATCATTAGATGCCAAGTTATCACGCTTAAAGTGTCAGTGTGTTTTTCGGTCCATCGGTCGAAAAATGAACACCGAACAATGAGCTAATATTAAATTTTCTTTTAAAGTTGATAAAACACTCACCGAAACGTTTCAACGTTGAAACAAGTGTATGGTGCAATGCATTTCAATGCATTGCAATTCAATGCATGCATCATTTGCAATGCATTCAATGCAATGCATCATTTGCAATTCAATGCATTTTGGGACTTTGAGAGGTTTGTGCAGGCATTGTTATACACAAAGTGACTGCTGACCAAAAATTGCTCCGAATTCAGCATTGCAATGACTTGATTAAAGAGTCGAAAAAGGGCGAAAACTTTAAGTACAGCATTGTTACTAGCGAAAAGACGTGGTGTTTTCAACATTATCCACGAACCAAGCATTAAAGTGCCGAATGGAAGCACCCGAGCGAACTAAATCCGAAGAAAATCCATCTCCATAAATCAAAAACCAAAACAATGTTAATTTTTTACTACGATTCGGAGGGAATTGTGCACAAGTAGTTCGTTCCACCTGATCAAACGATCAATACTGTATTTTATTTTGACGTTATGAAGCATCTCTTATCGCGTATTCGTCAACAAGGAAGTTGGCCCTTGTTGCACGATAATATACCGTCTCATCGCTCGACGTTCGTCATTGATTTTTTGGCCAAAAATGCCGTTATAATTATCAATTATTGACCATAGTCGTCCGATTTGGCTCCCTGTGACTTCTACCTCTTCAAAAACATATATTGGGTGGAGCTCAAAATTTCATTCGTCAACCTAATTAACCATGCAAAACGTATTGACGCGCAAAGAGACTATTTGAAATAAAAATAATGATTTTTACCGAAAAAATAAATATTTGTGTTCTTGTGAAGTCCTGTTTTCCTTGAGGCGCAACTTTTATAACAGACTGCATTTAAAGTTACTCTAATGCAGCCATACTCAAAGTGTGCTTCGCGGAGCCCTAAGGCTCTGCAAAGCCTCTCTGGAGGCTCCGCAAAAATACTAAAAATATAATAAATAATAAAAAAATACTAAAGGGGTACTATAAGGTTGCAGAGGAAAATAAAATCTTTCTAAATGTTCCATCATAAAGTTTAAAAACTAAGTAAAAGAATAACAGTGGAATGCGTAATATAAGAGAGACTTCTGGAGTTGGAGCGGTCGCACCACTCGCGCCGCGCTGCAACTGACCCAACGGAGCACGAGCCGTGGCGTAAATAGCTGAACGGTGTCAGTCGCCAGCGTTCATGTCGTGCGTGTCGGCGCGCACACTACGATCGTGTTTGTTGTTATTAGTAATTTTGCTCTTCGTCATATTGGCTTAAAGCCCTTAAAGGTGTTGTAACAAAATCTTCTACCGAAAGTTCAAAAGTGGTACGCCCGGAGGATGCGGCAATTCCCGATCAAGTGTGTAGCGACGAGATCTGGAGTGTGTAGCAACTATGTCAAGCTCTACGATTTCAAATAGTAAAATATGTAACAACACATTAAAGGCGAAAAAAAGGAAATATGATGAATCATTCATAAATCTCAGATTTCTTGATTTTAACGGCTCACCTCTCTGTATGTTACGTAATCAACTATTTTCTAATAGTTCTATGGTACCTGCCAAGATGCCCCGACATTTAGAAATTGTACACCCCGAGTTTAAAGACAAGAATGAAGAATTTTTTGTGCGTAAAAAAGAACAATTATTGAAAAGCCAATAACCTATGATGCATACGACCCAAACTGTAAATGAAAATTCTACGGAGGCATAGTATTTAGTTAGCTATCGCATTGTACAAGCGCGTAAAACGCACACTATCGCTGAAAATTTGATAAAAAGGTATGTGTTTTAGACAACACAATGTATGCTCGACGAAAAATCTGCAAAGCATCTTTCTACAGTGCCGCTTTCAAACGACACTATTTTGCGCCAAATTTATGATCTGGAAAGCTACGTCAAACAAAAATTCGTTGCATGTCTACAAAAAACCAATTCGTCTTGCAAATGGATGAGTCGACTAATGTTGCTGGCCTGGCCATCTCATCGCTGCCCATTAACACTACCGAAGAAGAAATTTTTAACAAAATAAATATATTTTTTGAAGAAAACCATCTCAATTGATATGATTGCATTGATATTTGTAAGAGGGAATCGTATTAGAGAAATAAAAAAAAATAATTTCTTAGTGAGTTCGTTAGCGACTCAGAAATGTTTCAAGATGATATGTTTGAAGAATTGGTCCAATATCTCAATGCTGTGCCGGCATCTTTGAGATCTAAATTTATTGATTTAAAATCCTTTTGTATCCAACTTGCAAAAGCCCGAAAGTATGTCAAACGAGATTTATGAATCATTTTTAGATCATCATCAGACACCAGTATGGAGTCAAAACAATGCCGTTGTTCAAAACAATGCATCTGAAGGATTTTTGATGTAGGATCCGTAATGAATATCCACTTCTTGTCACAAAGGCCGTGATTGTTCTTCTCCAGTTCCCAATAACTTACTTGTGCAAAACAGGATTCTCAACCTATACAGCTACAAAAAAAAAAATACCGTAACAGACTGGATGCCAAACATGATATGAGACTTCAACTCTCTTCTATCAAACCCGATATCACACAATTAATAAAAAATAAAAAACAGTTTCGTACTTTCCATTAGATATTTGATTATTATGTAACATGGTTATTATTATATATAAAGAATACACATAAACCAGTTTTCTATTAATTTAGGGCTCCGTCAAATATTTCGCTTTCCAAAAGGGTTCCGTCGCCAAAAAAGTTTGAGAACCGCTGCTCTAATGGTTAGTTGGGAGACTTACTTTTCAAGCATACAAGCCGCTATATCATAATTCTTGAAGCGGCAGCTGTATTCAGGTCGTTCAAATGCGAAATGAAATTTTATGTTTCACTCGAAAAACGTCTGACCCTTCTACATCTATCATGATTACCTAAGCAAATGGAGTTTCCAATTAATGTAAATAGAGTTCCATTTATGTTCTATTCTAGTCCCAGTCTGTCCCGTCATATGTAAATATGTCAATTTGCAGTCATCCTGGAAAATGTTTTGCCTGTAGCCGAAAGGCATCATGTACATGTCGAATATTGCAAGTTTGTGCAGCAACAGGTCTAAGATGTCACTCGTCACGTCCTTGAATACTTCTAGGGCCATCAAAACTTCATGTTCTTGCATAAATCTGATCTTCAACCTATTTTATGCATGTCCACCTAATGGTAGAAGTAGGAATATCCAACCGGCTCGTTGTTTCATGAAAATTTAAACTTGCCTCTTTCATGTCGATTTATTTTACAATTTGTTAACAAATCGATCACAAGAATACAGCTTAGCTTAGTAACATACGAAAAATACCTCACAATACGATAAACACATTTTTTACATCGTTTACCATATTAAAAATTATCAAAATATAGTTTTTAGGTAACAATCTTATTTTTGACTTAAAACAGTACTATATTAAATTATAAATGTTTACAGTGGTATATATTAATGATACACGTGAAAAATACTTTTAGTTGACACATTTGAAGTTCATTCGGCATCCAAGTTTTACGATACTGCCATAAGACTTCGTTCATTTAACATTTGAATTTATTCGTATTACTGAAACCAGACGCAAAATTCTGTTTTATTATCGGAAGCCATTAAAGTTGCTTATCAGCTTAAGTATTATTGCAGTTTTACTAGCTCTTGTTTAATGAAAGTGACGGTAGATGATATATTTCGGTTTATAATACTAAAATGTTCTAAGGTAACGTTGGAACAATGACTTTTGTATAGCAATATTGTATTTATTTGAGATAAATAAGATGTAGAAAGATGACTAAGAGATATATTTAATTTATATTAAGAGAATGAGGTTAACCATTAAAGGTTCTAGAAAAGAAAAAGTTGTACTAAGTTAATTGTTACATTACAAGAGCCCATCCGAAAAACCTATTCGCATGTGAAGCATCGCCAATGCGGGAAAGATAAGAGAACCAGTTTTATGCATCAGAAATTAAATTTTTCAGAGAAATAGCAAAACAAAAGGCAATTAAAACAGAGATGCAAAACAGATAGCTAGATTAATATAACCACTTAGTCGATCCATACACTAGCCAAAAAAAATCTGGATATGGAGAGAAGGGGGAAAGGGAAAGAGGTAGACCTAGAGAAACATACAGGGCACGATGTAGTGAATAGAAAGAAGGGGAGAAAAGATGAATATGTTGTCCAAGATCGAAAAGGAAATGAAATAACTACAAGGGCGACATTAAGTAATTTTAGAGAAAAAGAAGAGGAAGAAGACGAGATTAATAAAACTCTTATAACCATGATCTTTAGATAAAGGTGTCAAAATGTATCTTAACAATTAAAATAACCTGCACATTACTAAAACTCATTAAACAAACCGGGTTTTGAAACAAAAAAAAATTACATAAAATTTTGGTTAATATTATTCTTCTTCTTAATTATGATATATTTAAATACTTACTTCAAGTAGAATGCAAAAGTAATATTATAATTATTTCTGAATTGTGATGATTTCTAAGTTACAAAATGCAGATGAAAGATAAGATAATCCGTTTTATTGTAACGTAAATTCTTCAAGCATAAACATTACTATAATTGTAAGAAGTTCTTGAAGTTTATTTTTCATTTATAATGAATTACGTTTATATGACGTGTTTAAATAGCAGGTTTTTCACTTACTTAGTTTGACATATCCCAACAATTTTATATCATAATCCACTTGGTCAATTTTAAATACGAATATCAACCAATACGTGCTTTACTTTAAGCTTGATTCAACTTATTTTTTTTTAAAGCATTATAAAATGGACGCTGGATATGAATTAAAAGAATAATCAAAGCTGAAGCGTCCCATATAATTATTATACACAAAACATTATTCGATTTTAAACATCTGAAAACAAAAGAGTTTCATAAAAAGAAAAAAAATTGGTTTTTAGGTGAAACGTAAACCGCCTTTCCTATCGAAAAAAACAAAAGGATATTTCTTTTGATAACTTTTTTTCCTAAAAAGTAAAGCTAATTTATTAAAAAAGTTGAAGATACAAGAGTATATGTTACATTATATGTAACATAAAATTATTTTAGAGCGGTATAAATTACAAGGTGTGTAAATAAAGTAATGACGCTGATTTTTTATAATTTTTTGATTCAATTAAAATTACAATTGTACATTGCTGCATTCACAGTAATGTAGTTGTATTGGCAAGCTACACAGTGCTGGAGACGGTTTGTCCACTCTTCATAGCAGTAAAACTCAGATACTGCAATAACCTTCAGCTAGTCGGTTAAAATTTTGTTAATTGGAAAAAGTCGTGGATGCTGCACACCCAGTTATTCTTGATGTTCGGTCTCACACGAATGAGCCTTTTCTTTCAAGTCTTTCAAGAACCTCTCGGTAAAAATGTGGATCTACCGATTGATCCCTTGGCCATCAAAAAAGAAAATCAGCAAAATCTAATCGAAATTTAATTTGCTCATTCTGGCTTTTTTTGGTCGTGGCGTGATTGGAGTGTACCGTTCCTTACCCTAGCGTTTCGCATTGTAATATAAAATCCAAGCCACGTCACGTTCCAGAAAATGAGGGTCATTTTCAATCCGCCTCAAAAAGTCAAAACATGTTTCCCTCCTCTTGTTCTTTTCATTTCTTCCATCATTCTGATAGTCAACCGAAGATCAGAATACACAATATCCCAGATTTTGTGGATATTTTCATTACTTGAAGGTCTTCCGCTTCGCCTTGAATCGAGTCTCGCTCTTAGTTGTTACTCATTATTAGAATGCACTAGAAAAATCCGGTTCACAAAAATAATTGATACGGACCACCAAGTAACTCTAACGAGTTCATACTCGTACTAAAGACGCATTTGCTCTTGGCCTGCCACTCCTCCAGGGGGGAAACCAATAATAATGCCAGATTGAATACTACGGCACCAGGCCTATCAATTTATTTACATAACTCGTATAATTATAAGTATATTTATATGTATTTCTTAATAACTATTTTCATTTTAGTTAACAATTGCCAAAAACAAAAACCACTTGATGCAAAACAAAACCTATTTGGGTACCAATGACTGGTGTGAGTATTATGACTCTAGAAAGCTAGAATTAGATAAGAATTGAAATAGTCAAATTGAAAATGAAACTGTGAAAGTGTTTTATCAGAACATTTCAAGTCTATCAAAGGAGAAAGCTGCCTTAATATCCACTAGAACTGATACCCTTCAGTTCTATGAATAGTTCTAGTTTTTTTTTCTTTCTAGAAAAAATAAGTAGAGCTATTCTATACTAGATAGTATCTAAAATAGATTGAATTTATAAAAGCACATCTTAGTAAGGTACCTTTGATACTTAAAAATTAACATCATATTTGTTGAATGACTGTTAAGTTATAATATATACAATTACCAGATTGACACTGTATCTGAGACTAATTCAATTTATACCTACATCAAACAGATATGTTATATATAAAGTTCCTTTCATTCAGAAGCCACCGAGAAAATGTCAACTAGCAGAGTAAAAAAAAGAAATTCCAAATATGTGTAGAAGTTTTAAATATTGATTCGAGTATTAAAAATAGTTTCGTGTTAAAAAAAAATGAGTTAGTCGTAAGAACCGAGTAGGAGTGTTTAAGTTTAAATTACTTGTTAGAAAATAAAATTAACTGAAAATCAAATATTTATCTTTTTCCATGTTGTGCAATTATAAGTGTTAAATAAATTTTAATCCGACGAGATCGCAAGGAAATTATATAACAGCTAACTCTATTTTTGAAAAACAGTTATAAAATGTAATTGAAATCTGTAAAATAGGATGTATTTTGCTAAAGAAAAAACTGCAATAAATACAAAATATGTTTTAGCATATATTTAATCATCAGATTTTTTAAAGAGATCTCTTAACAATTAATTTAAAGGGCCATCTAAAGAGAAAAATAATTTATATATTATAAGCTAAATACAATAGTTTAATTTAGTTTTTCAAATGGGTTCAATAAATAATCATGAAATTGGGAAATAAGTTGAAGATGCGCAACGCTTGCGCAAATTTGAATTTGAATACTGATAACTCTACTATTTTTGCGACAAACAGTTTAAAACCATTTAACAATTTAAAAAACATTTTAAAACTACCAAAACCAATCCAACATCAACATCGGACCATCGGAAAAAAATTTAAATAGTCCTCAAATATTAGGTTAAAACCCAAATGTTATATGTAATATGTTATCAGAGGAGTTTCTATCGTTAAAAATTTGAACAAACAAATCAGAAAAGTATTTTCCATTTTACTCCCCATTCATACATCACCTTACATTGGCATGCTTTCATCACACATGAAATTGTGTAAAAACAGAAAAACAAAACAAAAAAGAAATATATTTTATGTGGGTAAAGTATTACCAAAGAATATTATTTTTTGTATAATCAGACCTTATTTTCAAAATGTAAAGTGGACTTATTTTCAAAATATAAAATAACCCATTTTAAAATACGGAATAAAAACAATTTTGAAATTGGAACATTTTTTTTCATGATCATCATCTTCTTTAGATAGATGAATTATTTCTAGGTTGCGTGTTACTTTGTGAAACCACAGACAGTTGAGAGAAAATTTGCACATTAAGTGGTTTCAACATACATTCGAGGTTCTAACGACAGTTTATTTTGAAAACATTGAATCATTAATTCCAAGAACGCGTTTGAGATATTTAAAAGATGATTGATTAAATGACATTTTTCGAGTTTGTGGGTTTATGTATACAGATAAATAGAAGGCCTAGTCTGAGGTAAAACTATACTCCTTGCTGATAAAAAAATTGTGATCCCAAGTGACAACATACCTTTTAGTTAGGTATAGGTTATTACAAACATCATTTTATTGAATTTAATCCACTCTGAGTTTACCGTATATTTTAATTATACCTTTTAAAAGAAACAACACATAATTTTTTTTTAATATGTTTATTTCGTCCCTAAATTTTTGTCTTAATTAATTTTTGAAAACTACGTTAAAATGAAATATGAACCATTAACTGTAAAGCAACTTTGTGCTCTTTTAACATAACATTTGTTAACCTATCTGGTGTTAATGCAGCGATTTCTGCACAAATGGTGTTCTTGAGTTAATGTATGGTTTGGGGCTCACTTATGTAAACCTTTTCCTTGAGAAATTCTAATAAATAATAATCTGGAGCCGTTAAATCAGGCGATTTGATGATATTACGATATTCTAATCGCTTCTTATGTTATGTTGCCTGTAGGCAACAGGTCTACATTCCTTTACCTGTATTTATGAATAATAAAACTTGCACGTCTGCACTACACATCAACCAAACCCAAAGTGTTACAAATATAACAAAGAAATGGCGCCAAAATAAAATGCTAGCGTGACTCTTGCCCCATCAATTGCCAATTATCAATTAACAATAGTCATTTTAAATGCGGTCATATATGTCATACGGATTGACATTTTCGTCATCCAAATTTTCAATTTTTTTCTCATGTGATTCCGTTAAACCGATTTTGAAATGCCTTGTATTTGATTTAGATCTTTAGTGAAGCATTCCCCTAATCATCATAATGAGACAACTAATAAAAAGAGCTTATTTCAGAATGTTGACATAAGTCTTTTTTCTTTGTTAAAATGCTACATATGTGTACAGAAGGATTTCCTATTTTATAGGCCCAATTATATCGACTTAACACACATCTTTCCAAATAAACGTATCATTCTATTCGATCTCCTTAACAATGAAAAAACGTTTAATAAATTAAACAAAGAAACAAGCTTGAAAAAAGTCCCTTTTAATGACACTGAATTGTCAGAGTTTAGAAAATAGAAGGGCTTCTGAAAGAAATAAGACGCGGTCGATTTTGCTCGAAACATATACTTCTTTTACCCTTGACAAGGCAAAATATATTTACAAATTTTCTTTTGATAGATTTTTTCTTGTAGAGTAAACATTATATATTAAATGGAAAAAAGGAAAACTGAGATAGGACGCAACAATGGCGCAACAGTTTGAATAACGCGACAGAGAAGAAAAATAGTATTTCTCAGTAAAGATTTCAAATGGTTTAAAATTATATTTTTTGTTCGCAACAAAGTTTTTTGTAAAGGCAAGTGTCGAATAAAAGATTGGCCAAAAAGAGTACACAGTCCAGCAATTATGATAAGCAAGTGATACAAGTCTGCAAATATTTTTAAATATAGCTCTTTTAATTTCATATATACATGTATGTGAATGGTCGTGTATTTTTTCGATATACTTGTAAAAGCTGTTTTCAAAATATGATATAATATACCAGGACATAACATAAATACTTTCTATATTTAATGTTTATATACATTCTGTCAAAAATTACCGGGAATTAATCAAACAGATTGTCAAAATTATTTTTATCGCTAAGTTGGCACAACTGTCCTCTATACTTACGCGAAGTTTGAACGTCATCTGTCATTTAGTTTCCTTACAGTGCTCGATTTTGTCAGTTTATCTCAAGTGTGTTTTGCGATTTTTACAATGGATAAAAATTGTATGACTAATGCCGAAAGACCTGAATTTTCTTCAGAAACTCAATCGCGTAAAGATCGTTCAAGACAAGCTAGAACGAGTCAATTCCGACGCCATATTCATAAAACGCATTGTAGCTGGTGATGAGACATGAGTATATGACTTTGACATGCAAACCAGTCAACAAGCTTTGGAATGGCGCCTTCTAACTGCGCCGAAACCGAACAAACCTCGTCAAAGTCGATCAAAAGTTAAGGTGATGTTAACTGTTTTTTTTTTATTCTCGCGGTGTTGTGCACTCGGAATTCTTGCCAGAAGGTCAGATGGTAAATAAAGAATATTATCTGAGCAGTCTGCGGCGTTTGAGAGAGAACATTCGTCGAAAAAGGCCAGATTTGTGGAAAGAAAAATATTGGATTTTGCATCAGACAACGCACTATCTCACAAGGTTATCATTGTGGACGAATTTCTGCCCAAAAACCCGTTTTCAGTCGATAGAAGACATAAAAGAGAATTCGCGGCGAGAACTGGAGTCGATTCCAGAAAATGCGTTTAAAAAATTTTTTGACGATAGTTGTTTGATATCATGAGGAGCATGAGGATTATCAATCAACTGACAAAAAATAAATATTGTGGGTATTGTGAATTCCATATTGGGTAAATAAAGCTTCGTCCATAAGCAAAATGTTTCTGGTAAAGTTTTGATTCGTCTTATGTTGGTGTAAGAGCCACCCGCAGAACTGAACTCGAAGGCTTGAACTTATTACACATGAAATGGGTATAACTGATTTCTCCGCAATGCTGGCAATTATTTTTTGGGTCAGTTCAACTTGTGGTGCTATTTCTCGAGTAATTGTTGTTGAATCTTTCTCGGCAAGTTTCAAAATATGTATAATCATCATATCATCATCATCATCTGCCCGTGTCGATCCACTACAGGATGAAGGTCTCTTTAGCATGCTTCCAACTTTCATGGTCCAGGGCTTTCTTCTGCCACTTGGGTCCAATATACTTAACGATGTCATCAGTTCATCGTGCTTTCAGTCTTCTTCGCGGACGTTTGTGATCAAGCGGTATTCACTCTAGGATTGCCTTGGTTCATCGGTCGTCCCATCGCTTCGCTACATGACATGCCCAACTCCATTTCCATTGTTTTACTCTTCCAATGATGTCACACACGTTCGTTTGTTTCCTGATCCATGTGCAGAGATTTCTGTCTTATCTTGTAATCCCAAGCATGCATCTTTCCATTACCCTCTGTGCTACCCGTTTTAGAATTGATTATCTTATGAGTGACCAGGTTTAAATTCCGTTTATCATAACGTTCATATTGGACTGATAATTCCATCTCCTCTAGGTCTTGTAACACAGCAAAGAGGTTGGACAAAACAATCTGAAAACTCCAACAATTAGCCAGAATTCACTTTGCCCTTCTTTGAACTTACCATTTTTCACGCTCTTTTCGACAGTTAAACCTAATTTTTGCTCTTTCCATTCAGTGGTCACTTCCAACATTAAAATTGTTAATGGCAATACAATTGCAAAATATTGTTTTATCGTAATCGGTATGATGTAATGAATTCCACTTATGAGTACAGATAGACATTTCCAAGTCCATTTTCTGCAGATATTTTTCTTATAGACCGAATTCATAATATAAATTTTTTGTCCTTCAGCAAAATCAACCAATCTGTCACCTCTATTGCCTCCCTCGCTAGTTCCATATGGACCAGTTTTTTCACCAGGTCTTGCTGTTCCAATTCTGGCACTCAAATCACCCTTCAAGATATTGGACCTACATTTCTCCTTGTATAAAAGCTGGACCACATCATCATAAAATTCCTCAATTTCCTCATTCCTATAGCTTATAGTTGGTCCATAAGCTTGGACGATTTGAAGCTAAAACTATTTATTCAGGAATGAGCATTGGGCTAGCCGGTCAGATATGCTTTCGAATTTGACTACACTGTATTTCAGCTTTCGATTGTTAAGGAATCCAATTCCACCATATCGTTCATTCTCCCTGTCCCGAGTGTAGAGTACGTGACCAATTGAATCCAGTTGGATTAGCTCTTCGGCCTTTCTTCGTGTTTCACATAGACCAATAATATCGCAATGTATGTTATCAAGTTCGGTCAACAGTTTTTGCAGTCGGGCATCCGTTTTCATTGTCCATATATTAATTAAGCGTAGCAATGTCAAAAGTCCAACGGCAGCCTTATTTAACCCGGAAATGTTTATCACCCTCTGCCTTGGGGCAGGTCTTCTCGCTGCCGTAGGTAGTTGCTCCTTGGCCTCCGGTGAATGATGGCCGTGTTTGAGTTTGTTCCGTCATATTGAAATACCATGTTGAAGGAATGGACCCTAATGTGACATGCTGGTCCAGTTGACAGATTTTAGATCATGTTAGTTCTGAGTCCTTTTACCAAAACACATAAAAAGGAAAATTAATTCAACTTTCTCTTTATGATTAAATAACTGATTACACAATAATGATGGCTCCTTTCAAACAACACAATTGTTGTTTAATTTCCAAAGCCAACTATTGCTCTGTTAGCTTCTTTTAGTTCCTATCAACTGCAGATTAATTTAGTTGTTTTGCTAATTGTACTAAAATGGCTACTCCAATAAAGAAATGTGATATAACGTTCTTTATTTCGAATTTTAAGATTTGTCATATTATGTTAAACAAATACAGTGTTGCCATTTTTTTTTTAATATTATTTTAGTAGCTATTCAAGAAATCTGGCAATCACCATTCAGGCATTTTCCATCCACTGCATACTGAAAGGACCTTCAGCATATTTGCAAATCTCGGACTTGAGCTTTTCTCTGCCATACGGGTCCAATATACTTCTTGATAATGCCATGTGAGTAAGCAATATCCAATCCAGGATTGAATTAGTTCACTTGTCAATTCCTTTATTCTTTCTGTGATTTTACATACGTTCGTTTGTTCTCCGATCCTGGTGCAATACGTGCATTCACTGTCAATACATTGATCATATGCTCTAACATAATTCTAACTTCAGCGTCAGAACTTTTAGAAAATAAATTGTAATAAAGTTTGAAAAATTGAAAATAAAAGCAAACTAGGCAAGATTAGCACATTACATTCGCGACACGTAAATTTAAATTGTCCATCTTTAATTTTCAACAATAAACAAACTCCCAAACAGAAAAAAGAAAGTATATTGGAATCGATAGAAGAATGCTATAGAAAAAAAAATTCTCAAGAAAAAACAATTACATTAAAAACAAGATAAAAAATGTCTATTGTTTTTAGATATTGGGTCTCAATTAACAACCCAAACGAAATTAATGGTATATAATATGGAAATACGAAATTGAATTATAGGAAACACCCATTCCAGAATTGATATTAATCAAAGATATTAATCAAAGGCGTTCAGGTTGATACTCAACGTACCCTGATACAGTATAATGTCAAATATCAAGACCAAATATCGAGACTCCAAGCTGCACGACATTTTAATCCTAAAACAACTTCAAATTTAACAACCACCTGTCATCAAATATATATATATATATATATATATATATATATATATATATATATATATATATATATATATATATATATATATATATATATATATATATATATAAGAAAGATTATTATTTATAACGTTATATAAATTTTTTATGTTTGAGTATTTATTACCTGCTGAAACTACACAATCGCGACTTTGAATATCTTGAACTTCCCTTAGTTATTCATTAATAATTAAGGTAACTGTATAAGCTTTACTTAAAATTTTATGTTCTGGACATGCATATCCTTTCATCGTGCAAATACAATTTATGCGGTTAAATTGAACATGACCTATAGCCTTGTCATCGTAACTTTCGCGTGACACCGTACAAATAATTTAATTATATTTAATACAAATATTTTGTTTCTTATTTACATTTGCCTTATGATTTTTTAATATTTTTTTTTTGTTAATAAATAAATTTTTTATTTTTTTGCATTAAACTTCCAGCCAATTGTGGCGCCTTCGTAGTCACGTGATTTTATTTTAAATTTTATAAATTTTAATTCATTTATAATTAATTGCAAACAATTTTTAAAAAGTTTTTCGCATCGATTATTAATATTATTTATGATAAAGTTTTAAAATAATGTAAAAAAATCGATTATTATTTTTTATTCGAAAACCCAATGGGGAAGGAATTTCTTCACGTAGTTTACACCCAATCTTGAGAAATTACTTTCACATATTTCCATATTTGATTTACATGGTTCAAAACCTGTTGCATATAGACAATAATAAGCGATTGTAATACTGTAATGCCAGAAGATCTTGGCACTGGATGGATTGATTAGACGGCTTCGGATTATTTTATTGGGGGATTTTTGAAGGAAATGGTTTACATAAATAAGCCCTAAACATATAACAAATCTGTTGACAAAAGTTCCGAAAAATGATGTAAAAAGAACACCAAGTTGCATTCCTGCTAAATGTTAATATTTGTTTCAAAAATTTTCAAAAATGAATTGTCACAAACTTTAAAGACGAAAAAACATATTATGTGTTTTTTATATTATATAATTACAGCATTTTCCTTATCCTTTATAATAACTTATAATTTTATATATCACTAGTATGTTTTATAGATATTAAAAAAAAATTACATTGCAAGCATATTATTATTTCATCATATATTTTTAAAAATCTCATGATAGATGATGATACCTTGCAAAAAAACACACAGCTGGTTTCGATTCCATCCCCAATCTTGATTTAATATGCAACAGCTGTTCTCCCTTTTGAGGGACTAAATGTGCTTTATTTTTGATTTACTACCAATATTGCTTTAATTTAATCTTTAGATAAAATAAATCCTTTTTGATACCGATTCATTTTGGCATGAAAAATGAGGCATATTTGAAAGTCTGATTGCTGACCGAGAAACTAATTTCATAGATAGTGTCTCACTTCATGCTGGAAATTTTACATTTTTTATTGCGTCTTATAAAAATAAATTAAACTAATAACTTAAAACAGTTAACTTAATTTAGTGAAAAACAAAATATTGGTTACTAATTTAATTCAGTAATGCATGACAAGGGATTTATAAAAACCAATTCTGATAATATACCTGGTGTGGATATTCTTTTGGTCACACATTTTCTCAAAAATGACATTCCGTTCAAGTTAGCTGAAGTTGAGTTCAGCCACTACAATTATTCTTAAAAATAATGATTTTATTTATTTAAAGAAATAATATTATTAAAAAATAATACACAAAATATTTATAACAAAAAATGCTTATCTAAAAACACAAAACTGAGACATTATAACACAGTTATTAAGCCAGAATGTCTATATGGGGCAGAAACGCTCATTTTGAATAGAAAGAGAGACATCGAGGACATTGAAAAGAAGGAAAGAAAAATCATAAGAAAAATCCTAGGCCCCAAACAAATAAATACAACAACATACCGACTTCGAGAAAACCAAGAAATCAAACAATACACAGATATACATAGCGATATGAGAAAAAGAATACTTAAGTTTTACGGACACATAAAACGGATGAATCCAAATAGGCTAACTAGACAAATAGTCAAATTTTATGAAAATAGGAGTAGAGCTAAAGTAGAAATAATTAAATGGATTTCTGCAAATAAAGAGGACCTAAGATCAGCAAATATTACACAAAGTGAAGTTCAGGATAGAGGCTATTTCAGACACAAGGTTGACGTTTGGAAGGTTGGCCAGAGAGAAAAATGTAGGAAGACTGGAACAACTTGGTCTGACGAAAGAAAAAAAGCTCTTAGCGAAAGAATGAAATTAGTATGGGCGCAAAGGAAGGCTAACAACAAACGCCTCTAATTGTACTTCGCGTGGCCCACCCGGGCCCATACGTGAATAATAATAATAATAATAAAAAATAATAAGGTAAATGTAAATAAGAAACAAAATATTTCTATTAAATATAATTAAATTATTTGTAGTTTTTGTCACGCGAAAGTTACAATTGACAAGGCTATAGGTCATGTTCAATTTAACCGCATAAATTGTATTTGTACGATGAAAGGATGTGTATGTCCAGAACATAACGTTTTAAGTAAAACTTATACAGTTACCTTAATTATTAATGAAAAACTACGGGAAGTTCAAGATACTCAGTCACGATTGTGTAGTTTCAGCAGGTAATAAATATTCAAACATAAAAAATTGATATAACGTTATAAATAATAATCTTTGTATACGTATACTTTGTATAATAATAATATATATACGATGATTAACGATTATATGATTTCGATGATTAACGTCTTGAGGTAAATTTAAAAACATTTTTTCGGAATTTATTTTTGTAATATTCGTACAAAATAGTACGAAATAGGCACAATAACTAATCAGATTTGACATTTTCAATAAATTTATCAATACACTGATGGTAATAACAACAATAAGTTGATTAAAAACTAAAATACTCGTATCAGCTGTTTGTAATGTTGAGGGGAAATAAACATTGTGACGTCAAATGTGATCGGTTTTTTTGGGAACTGTTGGCGTGTCATCGGTATTAGGTTTAAAAATTTATTTTCAATTTGATATAATTTTAATTATAAGGAAAAAAATTAAAATAAAAATTGCTTTTTATAAACTTATATATAATCTTTCCAATTATGACAAAATATTTTTTTCTCAAAACCCCAATTGTGCACTACTTCGTGAATCGACTTTTCTGGAGACTCCTTCGAATTTTGCTCTGCATGTGCATGTTTTCAACGCTTTACACTGTTCATGCAGTTCTAATATAGGACATATCCCTAACTGTTGCGAATTCTTGAAATAACTTGAATTACGATAAATTGTGGTTTTATGAGGCGCCAGACGATTAGGATATATTTCTAAATACAAAACTGTAGAATGATATTTTATTATTGAAACTTTTTAATAATATCAGCATCATAATGTCAATGTCGTCCCATATTAATCACATCAATAGAATTTTGCTGAAGTTAATTGAATCGTTCCCTAAGCTCAAGCAGATTTACTACTAAACTCTAAATATCCTGTTTATAATTTCTCAATGCGCGTTCGGCCAGTCTTGCTAACATCATCAGAAGATGATGTAAATCAGAAGATGATGAAATTTATCTAGTTGAATCATAGAGTTTTTTGTACTATACAAAGTTTTGTTTCTTCTGTAATTGTTTATCCGGGCCATGTATTTCCTATTGCCATTCACATTTTAATGGTCTGGAACAACAGTTCAGATCAAGTAAAGCAATTAAAGACTAAAGTCGCGGAACAGTTGCAATTGTTTAGAGCAAAAGTGACCATTTTGCTATTTAGCTAAAAATAGATAATCTTCGCAAATGAGCTATTTGGATTGTTCTGCTGTAGTAAATTCTAAAGCCCCACGTGATGCCGTTGAAACTAATCCACTAACCAACACTCATAGGTTATCTGTCGAATTCAGGCTTCTGAGAACTCGAAAACTGTGAACTGTTTGAACTGTTTTTGACTGACTGAGACATAATGATCTCAGCAGTCTATAACGGTCTGATCAGGCGTTAAAAATCATGGCTCTGGGACATCAATGATGTTTTGACATATTGATTATATAAGATTCATGACCTATTGATATTTTTGCCAATACATCGATGGTTGAAACGGTTGCGTGAGATGATCGCTTGCCGTGTATCTTGAAGTGGCAATATTTCTTGCAATAAAAGGTATCAATGAACGTTATAAATAGGACAAATAATGATTTTTAATAATTTTTATTGTATGATATTCATCAATAAAAAAAATGTTGCTCACTGCGAATCAAAAAAGAATCGCGTGACCACTTCACAGCGGTGTTTAACCTGTATAATTGTAATCTGAAACAGTTTCTGATTAAGTCGTGATTCTTGATTAAATTTACACTCATTATTACACACCAGAAAGGCAGAAACAATATTATAATACAACCCAAAAATATTAGGTTTTTTAAAAGTCCTATTTTACCACGACAATGCAACCATCTTTTCGACTGCTTTTTCAATGTTCGCCGATTGTCGGAATAATGTAAAGAGTGTTCCCCTATTCCCCAGACCCTATTCCCCACCCTATTCCCCAGACTTAGCCCTCTGCGATGATTTTCTCCATAAAATTTGGCTGCTTTTCAGACACGCATTGAGAATGCCAAGAGTGACCTTCCGAATAAACGGAACACAGGGCAGTCGGCTTGTCCGAAGGCTGTTGGCTTGTTAGCAGGTCGTACTCGTAAACCCACGTCTCGTCAATGCATACATTGTAAAACTTAATATAGGTTTTATAATCTGTTTTTGTCGCATTTCGAAAATATGTAATGATGGTTATGATGAAGTAATTGGAGACTTTATTGACTGATTTTTAAACGTTCACGCTTTTTATTTCTTTATTCGATGTAGACTATAATAAAAGCAATTTTGATATTTTTTAGCCCTTCTAGAAGATTTTGTGTGTTTTTGTGAATTGAATATTAAATAAAAATATTGATAAAATCATTTAATGTATGCACTAATTAGAATATTTTAAAATTAGAATAATACTTCTATTGAAACCTTCGGTGTAAAATACTAAAGTTGAAGAGATTTACAACAATACAACTCATATGATTTGACTCCTCGATGTGCGTTTCGCTAACCATGTCAGCATCATCAGGAGCTGATTCAATCTAATTTTAAAACTCAACGCTGTTTTATTTTTATGATAACTGTACCTAATGAACATTCCATGAATGGAATAGGTCCTTTTTCCCGGTTCATGTATTTCTCACATTTCGCTAATTGAATGCTTTCATATACATCCTCTATTATTATTTACATTTTTAACACATCTTTACTACTACTTTATTAAGTTACTAATATTTATATTATGATCATGTGCTGCTCGAGTGCATATTTGGCCACACATAACTTCTCATTTCGCCCATCTTTAAGGTGTTTTTTATATATAGTTAATAGGAATCTTTTGATTTGTCCAATATATCTTTGATCACAATCTTGACAACTAATTTCGTAAATCTCCGATTTTTCATATAAGTCTACTTTATCGTTTGGATTACCCAGGACTCATCTTCACATATTATATGACTTGTAGACTACTTTAATGTAATTTTTTTTTCAAATCTTATCTAACCCTCGTGTTAATTGGGCATCAAATTTATTTGATTTTATTTTTGTATTAGTATTTGTTATTGCGTTTTTCTTTTTGAAAAGTCGAGGATACAGAAGTTAAATACAATGGTTTGGTGTTTAGTGATAAATATCTTCGAGTTTATTTTATAACGTAGGTTGACATGATTTTTGTAAAATTGATGAAAATGCTCTTCTTGCGTTTCATTTAGGTAGTTATTAAAACACTGTTTCACAGAAATGGCCTTGCACGTCCCATTTTCAAGTACCTACTTCTCCTTTATATCATGGGCTCATTGAAATTTTTTCTACCTTACTTTGGAGTGGACAATGTAGGAATTACCACAAGACACATAGAGGGGGTATTTTCACAGTATTCTACGAACCTTTAAAGATATTTATATTTTTTTTAGTTTAGTTTGTTTCTGTTACATTTACAGTACAGTCAAATGTTTAAGTTGATTTTATATAAAATGCCAAGTTCTGGTCGTTGATTTTGCAAAAATCTAGCAGATAAGTTTTGTTACATATGCGGACGATTTATTTTAGTCGCAAACTAGATCTATAAAATCCTATGTTTTATATTTTAAGTCCCAAATTGGAGATCAAGATAAAAGATGGGCTCATCATGTTTGCTGTGTGAGCCACGTAAATTTAATGCAATGGATATATGCAAGAAAAAATCTACGCCATTTGCTTTTCGTCTGATGTGGAGAGAACTTACTGACCATGTAAGTGATTGCCTCTTTTGTATCTCTAAAAGAAGGGATTTCAAAAAAGCAGAGGGAAAAAATTCGGTGTCCAAATTTGCCTTCTGCATTTAAGCCGGTTTTAATCTTGGACAACATGTTTCCCGGTGACCCGGTTTCCCGGTGATTTTATCTACAACTTCCTGAGAACACTAGTTGTGACCCAACTACCAGTGAATCTCACTTAGTAACTCAGAATGAAATAAATTATTTGGTGCGTGACCTGAGACTGTCAAAACAAAAATCGGATTTTTTAATTCCAGACTTCAACAGTGGAATAAGATAAAAATGCAAGTGTTCTACTTTACCGAAAATAGAATTTTCGGAAAATGGAACATTTTCATGTTTCTATAAAATGTAAAGATCGCTGTCTGTTATGATATTGATGATTCAATGAATGAGCTCAACAGTGGAATAAGATAAAAATGCAAGTGTTCTACTTTACCGAAAATAGAATTTTCGGAAAATGGAACATTTTCATGTTTCTATAAAATGTAAAGATCGCTGTCTGTTATGATATTGATAATTCAATGAATGAGCTCAATATGGAATATGTACCTTCCGTATTTTCGTACTGTCAATGCGTATTTTTAAAGTTCGTCAAGATGCTTTTCATGAAGGTGGGATTCCTAGAAGCTCGGAAAATCGTGCCTTTAGCGACCTACTTTTTATCATCTGTTTGGACAAAATTGAGCTCTTTCGCTACTATCGTTCAGCGATGCGTTTCATACCTAAAATATCAGTCATAATACTATGAACGGATATAAAAGATATATTCACCTATGGAGCCAACTGTATAAGGCTCATACAATGATTTTTGATCACTAGTTCCTTGATTTTGTCCATGATTTCGTCATTTGTAGATGTTGAAAGTCGGCCAGAACGAGGCAAATCAAACTACCACATGTCGACCTTTGAATGCTTTCATAAAGGCATTCACAGAGCCTGTAGTTTTGATATTCGGCACACGACATTTTGTTTGACAAATAAAATTTAAGGCAAACTCTTTACACAATTTTTTAGTTAAATTCCAACACACACTTGACGTCAACTAACAAAACTAGTTGACCTATCGCGCTTAAATTGAATATCGTAGCTAGGCACAGTGCTACCATCTTAAAGCAGAAACGAAAATTAAACGATATGCGGGCTTTTCAAATGAGAAATTCCGGGTACTTTTTAAACATATATATATATATATATATATATATATATATATATATATATATATATATATATATATATATATATATATATATATATATATATATATATATATATGTTACATCTAATATTTTCACGGATGGTAGATAATGTTTCTAAATCATTCCGGGTGTCAATCCGTTGATACTGTGAAGAGTCACGACGTTTCGCCAAAATCGAATTTGGCGTTTCCAAGTGTTGTCCGCTTCGTCTGAAGAGTCCAACTCGAAGCGGACTCGAAGGATCGAAGCGGATCAACGGATCGACACCCGGAATATATATATATATATATATATATATATATATATATATATATATATATATATATATATATATATATATATATATATATATATATATATATTTGGAAGTAAAAGTGTAGCATGATTAAACAAATAGGAAGTTCTTTATTACGTCATTTTGAAGATTATACAGCTACATTTCTGTTTGCATAACCCTTATATATTGAATAAGTGCATCTACTTATATTCTTATTATTTTGCTAAATATATTTTAGGGCATTTCAAAATTCTATTTCATTTAACGAATTTTATCAAAAGAAATAAAATACCTTTTCCCATTTCAATAGACAACAAGTGAATAGAACATTTCCGTACCCCACCGTAATATCGGTCCCAAAGCAATGTTTTAACATTCCATTTCACATTCGACTTTAAGGTCACGGCGCTGCGAAGATCTTCAAAGGGAGGCAGGCTAATTTAGGCAATCGCTTTGACCGACGTATAGAGTAAAAAGCTCCAGCGATAACTCTCCCAAGGAGAATTTCCTCTTAGGGAAAGATATTTACCGGATTATTATCGGAGAACTTTATGAACTTTGACCTTCACCAGAAGATTGCTTTAAAAAAAAATGAATTGATTGATTTTGCTCTGATCCTTCAAATATAAATAATGATAAATGTAAATACACCGGAGAACAAATAAAATGCAACACTGAAAAAGACACCATATTGAGCTAATTTTGTAATTTTTGTGAACACAAAGATTTTATTATACCAGGTGTCCAAAAATGTCGCTCATATTTAATTACTTGTTTGCCACTAGGCGGCGCGCTGTTGGTGTTAACTTTACAACGAAGCTTGATACAGAAAAAAATAGTTGCCATGGAGCGTTTCATTGAACTGCAACATGCTTTCTGTGTTCGCACCAAACAAAACAACAATTGGCTTAATACAGCTCTTCGTCTTATAGGGCCGAGTATAGTTTACACGATATTAACGAGGCACGTAGTGTTAGTTTAATAAAGAAATGGTTAAAAAACTTTGAGACTATAGGATTAACTTGACATTTATCATCTACGGATAGTCCAAGGTCAAGCAGTAAAGCAAACAACATTGAATGTGTGCTTGAGTCGGTTAGAGAAAATCCATCCCAATCCATACGGAGGCGAAGTAGCCACATTAAGAAATCTTCACTGCATGTCATTTAAAATAAAAATCTGCCTAAAGCTTAATTCAGCTAGGTATTGTGAGATAATACGAAGTTTTTTCCACCCATCACTGCAAGAATTTGAAGGATATAACGAGGAGAATTGGTTTCAGAAATACGGCGCTACGTGTCATACCTCACGTGATTCTTTGGAGGCTGTACAGGAATTATTCCCAGGAAAAGTGATACCCCGTAGAAGTGACGCCCCCAAGAAGTCCAAATATTACTTCACTTATTTTTTTCTTGTATGTCAAGAGTAAAGTTTATGAAAATAAACCATGTACCATATTGCAACTAAAGGAGAATATTCTTCATGAGATCCACACGATATCTAGATATATATGGGGCAGGGTGATAACACATTTTTGATCATGCCCTCAAGAATGCCAGCGCTGTGAAGGCCGCCATCTCGACAGTATTATATCTGCTAAATGAATTTCTAATACAACGGTGAATACATTCAAGAAACTCCAGTTACATTTGTTACAAAAATAGTAATGATGAGTCGATCCATCACAATTGTTTTAATAGTCTGTGTTTCTGGGACTGAATTGGGTGCTCTATGTCATCTTGTGGCAAGGTATTCCAGGCGCCTTCTACAGGTGCTACAAATGCAGTTTGTACAATACTATCCCATAAATGTTCTATCGGCAATATATCTAGGAAATTTGATGGCTAGGCGATTATTTCTATCGCAGACCCTTTTTATAACTTCACTATTTGACGTCAACTTCACTATTTGACGAACTGGATGGGATCAGGCATTATCTTACTGAAATATGAAATTTAGACGATCTTATAGATACAGACCCTCGACCGACATCTGACTCCACTGTGTGTGTCACCTAAACAAATTCTAGACTCATCACTAAAACAATGGGTTCTAGGTTCAATTTAATTTTGCTCATCACCAGTCTAAGCAATTTGTGGTACGCTGTAAGAGGAAGTAAATATCGCTTAACCAGTCCTTACTGACTTCAATAAGTCTTCAAATTACCCTTCTATATAGACACAACATACACTAGTTTAATTTTTTTTTTAATTGCCTAAAACGACATGAAACAACATAAATTAATATTAATCTTTGTTAAACCGTTTATTTAGCGACATTTTTGGTAAACGCATACAGAAACATAAAGTTAAATAAGTAAATGTGAATTAGTTTTTGAGTTCCAAATATGCTAAAAGCTATCTCTACATTCACGCCGACAGTTCCGAAAGAGGTCAAGAACGAGAGTGTGGATTCGTTCCACCGATATTACGGCATTCTCGCTCAGTTCTCCAACCGATGCATAGTGTCCGAGGCAAATGGACCTTGGCCGAGAACAACATTCTACATTCACGGTATCTCTGTATTTTACATAAGGCCATGCTTAGGGTATAAGCGTAATGAGAATGGATACACTGTGGAATAACTCCGACTTTAAAACGAGTATAGTAAGGGGAGTCTAAATTATGCGATGCTAAGCATCTCCTACATAAAAATATAAATGAAGAATTTTGTGATTCTGCCTTATTTAGCAAATAATATTAAAAAAAGAGATACATTGTCATATTTCGATGAATTATCAGCATCCACCATATTAGCTTTCTTCATCTTCTTACTTTCTTTTGGGTGCTAAGTTTAAACAAAGTTATAATAATGTAAGGCCATGTGTAGTATATAAGCGTAATGAAAATGGGCGGTCTGTGGAGTAACTTCGACTTTTAAACGAATATAGTAAGGGGAGCCTATACTATACAAAGCTAAGCATATCCTATTTAAAATTATAAATGAAGGATTTTGTGATTCTGCATCATTTAGTAAAGAACATTAAAAAAAAGACGTATCTTGACATATTTTGATGAATTATCAGCATCCACCATATTCGCTTTCTTTATCCCTTTACTTCTTTAGTGTGTTTAGTTTTAACAAGTTAGAGTTTAAACAAAGTTATAATAATTTAAGGTACAAAGATTTTACTAATGCGCCAAGAAAATGTATGCCGTCAGTATTGTGAAGCTTTCAATTCTGGGAATTTATTTTCAATTCAATTTAAATATGAGTGCTGAATAAAGACAACAAAAATTATTCAAATTTGAATGCTTTATTCTCCGACGTATATTTCTTAGTATATGTATTCGCCTTCAATTCTTTGCTTCACAATACTGTATGATGAGTTAAAAAATAACTCAACTTAGCACGATTTCGATAGGCCGAATTAGGCTCAATATCAGTATATGTGATAAGTTAAGTGTTTTGATTTTTTATTGTTGCGATTCAATTTCGTGTAAACTCGCACAGTTGTCCACACACGACTATATATATTGTGATGACTGCAACATCTAATAAGATTTAACTAATAAGCAAAGTGAATAGAAGATATAAGGGAAGAAAAAAGTAACTTTCAGGTTTATGTAGAGAGGCACACACATTATACAAGGAATCCCCTTTACTATTCATTTGAGATTCAAGGGTTGCTAGTTATGTATCCGGAATTAGTAACAACGGTATTGCTAGGCGCCATCTGATATATACATCGTAAAGTTTGACATTCTTAAGTGTATACGTACTCAGAACGTTTTGTCATACAGACGCTATTTATATTTAATTAACAGAGCATTGAGTGCAATGATTTACTACGTGACTTTGACTTTCGACGTGAATATTTCTACAACAATGTATGGATCAACTCACTTCGACTTTTGGCGATGAAGCATTATCTAAAACCACTGTATATCACTGGTTTAGTAAATTCAATCGTGGCCGTCGTTCGCTCCCGGACGAATTTAAAGAAGGTCATCCAAAATCGATTGTTGCATCAGAAAACATCTCACAAAGCAAGATCATTATGTGATATACCGTAATATTGAGGCATTCCTGGGCATTAGTGTGACAAGCATACGCAAGATGAGCATTAGGCGTGAAAAAGATTTATGCGCGTTGGATTCCGGATAATTTGACAATCGCTCAAAAAAAGGCTCGTATCGATTGGTGCAAAGAAATGCTAAAAAAATACAATCGTGCGTCAAAAGCCATGTATAACATATACACAATCTTGGTGAACAATCTTGGATTTATGCGTATGAACCCGAAAGTAAACAGCAGTCTTTCAAAATGAGCCAAACCCAACAGAAAGAGTTCACGCAAGAAATATTGTCGCCTGTATTTTTGGGGTAAATGACAACGCGAGCTCTCACATATAGGACCGAACAACTCAATATTTGACTCGTCAAAACATCGAATTGATGGGTCATCCAAAGTACAGTCTTGACTTGACACCCTATGATTTTTTTTTGTTCCCGTCTGTGAAGAATAAACTACGTGGTCAACGATTTTTGACGTCAGAAGGAGCGGTTGGTTGATGCGTTCAGAATGCTTGTTTTGGAGATACCTCATTCGGTATGGAAAAAGTGCTACGAAAATTGATTCAAACGCAAAAGTATATCGATCATCACGGAGAATATTTTGAAAAACAATTCAACCATTTTTAATGATTTTTAATGATAAATATTGGTTTTTATTTATTATTCCGGATACATAAATAGCAACCTTCGTAACCGGACTGCCGAGCATTATAGACATATTGTTTGTTAGAGTTCAAGATCTGTTACCAATCGGACACGTGTGGGAGCACGTAACTTTTAAACTTTTTCTGAAAATTGAAATTGTGAAAAAACAGTGAGGTGTAAGAAACCTGGCATTAAATGACTCAAGCGCAAATCGACTAGCTTGTTCGTTCTATGCCTAGACGAACTAATCGATGTGTAGTTAATCGAGATAGTCCAACCAATTATTAATTATATCAAGTATAAGATAAGGTATCGCAAATTATTCGACATCAAAACTTCAACTCAAGCTCGGTGTGGATATTTGTAATTTGTTTACATAATTGTATCGCATTTGTTCGGCAGCGAAAAGTATAGAATCCGACAAGGCACCGTTCTTCAGATGCGGGGAGAGGCTTTTCAAGAGAATAATGATTAATCAGTGACCAAGCAGTGCACATCAAGATTAATCTATAGATCCAGTTTCTAAATCACCTTAGTGGTACCTATAATACAAAACATATCAATTATATTTTTAATATCGAAAATACTAGATAAATATCTACTTCCCGAAAAGCCATTTAACATTAAAAACATTATGTTGTTTTCTTTAATATATCACTGAAAAATATCTCCCATTCAAAGGGTACGTGACTATAAATAAAACATCGAAGTAAAAATAAAAGCGCTTTTGCCATTTTACTGCTTATTTAATAGTCCTTATCTCCAGAAAGGTCATAGCAATTTAATGCATCAATAAAACCTCGAAGTTCTTAGGACCCACTAAAAGGATAAGCATGCGATTGAAGATATAGCGTTTATCTAATGACTGACGTATAGTGTTAAACAGCTTGAGATGTTTTCAAGCTGGCTTTTTTATAGTACCTACAAGATGTCCCAAGATATATGTACTTATACTACCTTATAAATGGCTATTAAATCAACATCGAGTAAAATGTATTGTAATAGACCCATGTTTTTAAATTTAATTAATCGGTTTGTTTTAAATGAAAAAAGGAAATTTCTGTTCAACATGCCTACCTCTGTTTTACTTTCTTTTTATTTCTTCCATTATGCAAATTGAAAATTCAACAATAATTATTAAATCTATTTTTTCTGTTTTAGCAAGCACAAAGTGATTTAAAGAATTTAATTCCGGAGAAATATGTTGTCAGAAATTGAATTCAGAAGCAATGGAATTGAATTTAGAAGACAATTTTTTTACAATATTCTTCATGCACAAGGGTCTTGCAAAAAGTTCTCGTCCTGAGACATGTTTGACCCAACTATAAAAAAATGATTATTATTTCTGTCAAGTTGATTAGTCAGATGGTGTGATGCGAATCATGTTGTTGCTCGTTTGTATCGATCGAGTAAAATAAGCAATGTTTGACACTTTCTGATAAGTGAATATGAAGTGCGAGCAGTTATAAACTATTTTGTTTTCATGGGTTTAAATGCAGTATCGACTTACTAACTATCAACTAGAATTGACAATTACGAGGCATATTTTTTAAATAAGGTCCGTTTTTAGTAAGACGAAAAATACTATAAATATAATTAAAACATTTTTTCCATATTCTACACGCTTTTATCTATTTTTCTAGATAATTTCCATTTTTGATCAAACATTTATCATACCGCTCAACAAGTTTCTGAATTCCGATGTCAAATAAATCTGCCACATGTGAAGGAGCTCAATTCATGACTAGAGTTTTAACTTATTCGTAGTCTTTGAACCTTTGACGACCAAGGAACTCGTTTAAGTACCAAAACAAATGAAAATCACAGTTCATGATTATGATGATTTGAATGATCATCCAGAAGACCTGGTTAGACCTTGTGTTTGTGCAGAAACATGTGGCCTTGCATTATCATGGAACAATATCACACGTACGTATCAAAATTGATTGTTGGGCCTTTCGGTATTAAATCCACTAACAAAATCCCTTTCCTATCCGAAAAAACAGTTTCCATGATCTTTCGTGCTGGAATTGTCTGTTCGGCTTTCACTGTGGTTGGCGACTATATGTGTCGCTATTCCAGTAACTATTTCTTGGACTCAGGAGTCATGTGAGGCACCCAAGTCTCATCTCCTGTAACAATGTGGTCTAACAATGCATCTTCTTCCTGATTGTATCGAATCTAAAACACAATTTTCGGTAATTCAATTTCACGAAATAATGGTGTACAAAACTAACATTGAAACCTGTTGAACTTGACTTTAATAACTTTGAAATCGTGAATCGTCGGTTCTCTCGAATATTGTTAACCACATCATGAACCAACTCTTCAAAAATCAGGGAAGGTCGGCCAAGGCGTAGCTCATCATACACATTAACCCGCCCGTTCTTGAACATTCGCACCTACTTTCGAACTTTACGGTCACTCATAGCATTATCACCGTAAACCTTACAAATCTGATGGTGAATTTTCGCTACTGCCAAGTTTCTTGCACTCAAAAATCAAATTTCAGATCGTGTCTCACAGTCGGCGAGCGATTCAATTTTCTTAAACTTCTACAACTCAGCACACAAACCGACGATATGGCTGCAAATGACGCCTAAATGCGCGCAAATCATGCTGGCGACAGAAGCGCAAGCGCACTGCGGCGATAGAACGTCATTTTTCACTCTCACTTGCGGACTTTGTTTAAAAAATACCCCTCGTAGTTAGATTTGACTGTTTCTTCTTTTTCATTTTTGACGAAAAAAAAACGATTATGTTTTGAATGATTTAAATCGGATATATATATATATATATATATATATATATATATATATATATATATATATATATATATATATATATATATATATATATATATAGAAAGAGTTTGATTGCACGAACAATTCGAAACGTGGATCGTTAAATTTAAACATAGTCGTACATCCACCAAAGCTCGAGACAAAATCGTCACAAAAATTCACAATATCTTATTAAATAATCACCATCGGAAGGTATGCAAGGCTCGCTCATATCATAAACATCTCTATAGATTCTGCCAACTATATTTTAAGTGATGTTTTGAGTATGAAAGAGATACTGGCTTCTCCATTCAATAGATGCAGCGTTTTTTAACAGTCAACCAAAGATAAATTTGAAAGAGCAGTTCTGAAAAGTATTTAGACTTATTTAAGGCCAATTATTCTGATATTCTCTGGCGTTTTATTATAGAACATAAAACATACATTCACCATTATGCATCCGAAAGGAAGGAATACTCCAACCAGAAGGCAGGAGCAGATGTGCCAAGATTGCCAACAGTCTCATATTGCACTACAAAGCATTAATACTTTAAGTATAATGAATACTTGTAATTTAGTTTATTAAAAATTTAGTTTCGAAATTGTCGGCCATCTCTCATATTTGGAGTATGTGACCTGTTTGCGGTACACACTCATAGAACTAATACTCAACTACCCCATCCTAGACACATCTAGGCAACAGGCGTTTAAACAGAATATAGTAATGTGCAGTTTGCTAAAATGTACTAAACGGTTACCCATCAACGTTGATTAGGAAACTTATCTATTATGAGTACCACAGGGAAGGGGAGTTCCACCAGAGATTGGTCGTTATTTAACAATGTGATATTTTATAACTGTTATTTCATATGAACGTTTAACAACTGTTATCGATGGAAGAAATAACCGGTTTACTGTTAGTATTATATGGAGTTTAGTAGTCGCTCCTAAACGAAATAACATAGAGCAGGTAGAAAGACAAATAACAGGTAGCGCAACCTGTAGAAAATAACAGTCATAGTCGTAGTCTTGTCGTTGTTCCCTGTTGCCGCGTTTAGCAATCTTAGAAAATAACAGAAGTGTAATTAATAAAAATGTGTTAAGAAAACTTTTGGGCATTTACATATATTCTTTATACATCATATCTAAGTTTGGTTTGGTAATGGTAAAACCAATTATTATAATATTTCGACTCTGCCTACAGAGTAATAAGAGGAACCACCGGATAGTCAATTGCCAACCTTTAAACTACAAAATAACTAGACAACATTAGATACGAGTAACTACGCAAAATGTCTGCACATTTCACATATTTATAGTAATGACTAGTACTATTTGTACTAGTACAACCTTCAAAATGTATATTATTATAATACCTGCAAGTTACTCTTAGTAATATGCACTAGATTATTTAGATTTATTCATAGTAAGTCAAACTATAAGTAAATATAAGGAAATAGGAATATTAAAAAATCACAATAACATTTCATTTTTGTAGTATGTGTTCACTGTCCAAATTATCAGAATGCTTGCTTGCTTGCTTGCTTGCTTGCTTGCTTTTAAAATACAATTTTTACTAAAATCAAATGGTTATATATATATATATATATATATATATATATATATATATATATATATATATATATATATATATATATATATCTAACGATTTCTGTATTGTGGCTTTATACCTACACTTTTTCATATAATAAATCTACTCTGTACGAATATTGTACGATTGTATTTTTAATAATGCATTTGTTTTAACAATTTATAAGAACGACCTAAAGCTGTTATTTTAGTAAGCATTATTATATTGTATATAGCGCGTAAATATAGTTGTAGAATGTCTGTTACAAAAGCAAATATAAGCGAAATGTGACAATATTCTAAAAATAACAATAACCTGATATTTTTAACAGCTATTTTAAATAACAATAGCAGTTCCAACTGTTACTTAAAAATAACAGTTTTGTTGTTTCTAGTTCCACTAGCTTTACTAGAACCGTTTCTTTGGCGTAGGCCTCGTGGGAGCCATTTGCAGTGGCTTCATTACGAGTTAGATATTCGGTATGAAGGTCACAGCTGAAGTTGAAAGACAAATGGGTAAGCCTGGCCAAATGCGTTCTTCGTATTTTCCTAATTTAGTTCCATGTATTTACTACAGATTTCCAAGACTTTAAAAGCAACAATATAAAGGTTGTTCCAATAGGTACTTTGAGATTTAAATTAAGTGCTGTTTTTTAACTACTTGATCTGGAAATGTTATATCTTCCATGTGCGAGATCCGGCAATTTAATTATGGATCATTTTACGATAGAAGAACGTGTTAGAATAGAATGATAAAATGTAAGAAATAAATAATTCAGAATGTTGCAATAAAATTATATTTTCTGATAAAGCTCATTTTCTCCTCACAGATTATGCGAACAAGCCAAGTTGTAGGATTTGGGAAAGTAAAAATCCTCTGTTGATTACAGAAAAATGTTCACATCCTCTTCGATACTTTGACATTCTCCTTATAAGAGTGTTGTAAGCATTGTGGGCTGAAGGGGTTATAGGGCCATTTTTTTAAGAAAATGACGATGATATTAACGAAAGGGTAAATGTTAATGCGCCAGCATAACATGTTAAGAAATGTTCCATGGTCCCAATTGGATAATATACACCTTAATAGTATGTTCTTTCAATAACATGGCGCCACATGTTATACGGCGAGGAAAACTTTTGTCTAAAGCAAAACATTCGTCAAGTTATTAGTGAAATTGAAGCGCAATTGTGCCAAATTTTATTCACAATTTTATGTAGAGAGAAGAATGGCCAGCTGTAGAAACAGCCGAGGGGGTACTTGGAGAATAGTAATTTTAAATCATAACTACCACGTTTCTACTTTTTGATAAAATAAACAACCACGTTATTTTTCTAAAATTGTTAGTTTTATTTAAAAAGGAAATCCCGAAGTACCTATTCGATTCGATTCTACCAAAGTGAATCTAACTGCTTTAATGGTTTACTGTTGTACACAACAAATGCTACAGTACTTATCTACGTAAGCTCCTAAATATTTAGAGTGTTAAACTTCTTTTTTACAACGTCGTCATTCATCAGTAATTGAAACGTTGAATAAGTGTTGGCTTCCAAATAGTTTATGCCCTTTAAGCTGACTTGAAGATCCCATTTCTCGTAGTGTGTTTTGATCATAAATTCTTAATAAAAAGAGTCCTAAGCTATTACAATTGGTCATCCGCAAACTTAAATGCATATATTGCATCTTCTTAAATAAGTATTCCTATATCTCGAATATATTCGCTCCATTTTCTTAGAACTGTTTGGACATAAAAATTATAAAAAAATACTACATCTCTGTCATTATGACCTAAGGACGTATTATAACCTATTATGACCATTATGACCCTATGGCCTAATCCAAAAGGATTTTTGGTATGACAAACAACAGTTAGGATCTATTTTAAGTGCATATAAGTATATACACACAGGTACAAATGATTGGAATATTTACAAACAGGATATCTACGCCTATGATACTCTAAAAATTGTGATGCATATTTATTTTAAATGAAAATCACAAAAACATTGTTTTGCTGATAACACAGGTTTTTCGATTTTTGCCCATTCCGTTGGTATTGGTATTGATAGTTCTTTTTCAATTTTCTATCGATCCGTTTAAAAATTACTAGAAACGTGATATCTCATTCTTATAAATCATGAGTAATTCCTTTGTTTCAACAAGTCTTTAATCAAAGTGATATCGTGAAAATTGAAGATGTTTCCCAAAGTGCTGTATCGAAAATTCATCAAACATTTCAACAGACAAATGACGTAAAGAATAGCTCTAGAAGTGGTAGAAAACGATACACAATAGCTGCACAAGACAGGCAGATGTTAATGAAAGCTCAAATAAATCCTCTGGAATCTACAAGTGGTATATCAAGCGAGCTTCTTAGGCTTGAAGGGATAAATGTTTCACGGCAACAAACACGCAGACTGAAAGCTGTAAATTTACATTGCGGAAGACCTTTACCTGTACCCAAACTAACCCTTTAACAAAAAAAATGTAAGATTGCAATGAGCTCGAGAAATGGTGGATTATACTACTAACTGGGATAGCGTGATGTTCTCTGATGAGACGAGAAATGGTTTGGTTTCTGTTTTACGAAGAACATTAGTTTGGAAAGCTCTAGGTTGACAAGCCCGACTAGAAACAGCTCAACCACGTATCCCATTTGAAAGGGAGAGCGTGATGTTTTGGGGTGGTATTATGAGGGAAAGACGGACACTTCTACCGGTCTTGGAGAAAATAGTCACTGATGCTTTGTACACTGAGGAAGTTTTATATACTGATGTGCGTCAATTTGGGGTCGTGGAATTCTCTCCCATTCTTCACGAGCAGCATCTTTTAGTTCTCGTAGGGTAAGAGAAAGATTGTTTCGTTTCTTGATGAGTGTTTTCAGAATATCCCAATCATGTTCATGCATCAGGTATGCATACCCATGAAGAAACTACTGCGTATTTATTTTATTGAAAGTTGTTCTTTTTATTTTTAAGCTACTTTTGAAGGCAATTGGTACATTGTAATTTTTTGACTCCAAAATAATAAATTAATTTTACATACATTGGTCATTTGGTGTCGAGTTTCATTTGGTACCAGTAAGAGTTGTAATAAACTGATGATTACGTAAACGAGTAAAAAAAAACTTAGAGAAATAATCATATATATAATACTACTACATTGCTAGCAAGTCCTGGAGATCGGTGAAATCATTACGGTGCAGACATATATGCGTCTGTTTCTCTCACTACTACTTTGAGTCTTATGCGCATGTCCGAGAATTAAGTATGCTTGTGGATGTAGGTCAGTTTGCATATTTTTATCTTTTTGAGTCACGTTTATTTACCGCGACATTTGCGCACAACGGGTCAAGTAGTAGAAAAAGACATAGAAGCAGACGTTTGCTGTCTCACTTACTCCGTGACACCTCCACTTACAAATATTAGCAATATAGTAGTATTATATATATGGAACTAATATCAATAAAAAATTGAAATGTTCGAATATTCCAAACTTTTGGATATACGTGTATTTCCTGCTACAGTTTTAGTCAACTAAACTTATATTTGCCAAAACTGAAATATATAATAAATTGTATTTCATTACATATTTCATTATTATTTTTAGAGCTATAAAAATGTAATTACATTACAAGACCACCTAAACTCATTTTTCTAATAGGGGTATCTTTTCGATAATTAATAAATATTGGAAGCTTCAAATAACATTCCATTCTTATTAATATTATTATTTAAAGCTAATTTCACTTATTTTACAAATACGATATTTTAAATTATATAAAAAATAATAAAACTATAATTAAAAAATAAATATATAAATCAATATATGGGCTTAATCTATTCAACCCAAAGGGTGTACATGATTGATATTCTTAACATAACAAAAAACACTTGCGTAATTTTGAAATAATGATATTTATTAACATAACACGTGGGGCTATTCTAAAGATAAAAAAAAGTAAATATTTTAAAGAGATGGCGCTGGAAATAAGGAGAAGTTCACAGTCTAATCTCTTATGTAATTTTGTTACTACGATAGTACCTTTCAAAACGCCATTGATGTTTAAACCACTTCGAGTTAGCTTTACGTATTTTCGGGTGGTAAACATGTCGGGTTTCGAGCCAAATAAAGAGCATTTGCTTTTCTTGTTCAATCAAAAGGAAAACGCAGGTGAAAGCCGTCGTATACTTGTGCAAATTTACAATGACAATGTTCCCTCGCAAAATAACGTGTGAGCGTTGGTTTACAATATTCAAAAGTGCTGATTTTTAACTTACAACACAAATAACGCTTATGTCAACCGAAAAAAAATGAAGATGCTGAACTGAAAGCATTGTTGGACGAAGACAATATGCAAACTCAACAACAAATGCCAGAGAGGTTAAATGTTGGAATAATCCAGAAGGCAGGAAAATTGTTACCACATCAGCTGAACGACAAACAGATTAAAAAAAGAAAAGCGATGTGTGAAGTTTTGCTTTCTCGGTATGAAAGAAATACTTTTATGCATTGAATTTTGATGGATACAAAAAATGGATATATTTCGAGAACCCAAAACGCAGATAATCATGGATTTACCCAGGACATCCATTAACATGCACCGTAAGAATAAATCGCCTTGGAAGGAAGACAATACTGTGCTTTTGGTGGGATTAGAAGGGTGTCATGTACTAGGAGTTTCTGAAAGCAGCTAAAAAAGTTAATATTATACGCTACCGTCAACAAATTATCAATTTGAACCAAGCATTGATCGAAATATGCCACCAGAATGGGCTACAAGACGCGGAAAACTGATTTTGCAGCACGACATCGTCTCATCACTCACAAAGGAAGCGACCAGAGACACAATCTCTACAGTTGGCTGGGAACTCTTGCCCCACCTGCCGGCCTCACCATACTTGGCCCCTTACGACTACCACTTGTTTTTATCGGGGTCTCACGTACTTTCCATGAAACACTCCAACAATTATGAAGATGCCGAAAAATGGCATGATGACTGGACCACCTCAAAAGATGTATGGTTTTTCTGTGAGAGCATTCACAAATTATCAGAGAAATGGTAAAAATGTGCACCTAGCAATGGCGCATACCTTGAATAAACCATTTTTTACCTTTCTCCCTAATTAAACGTGTTTTTTCTTTGACAAAAAAATAAGAATTGTCAACCGCCACACCTGGTAATTTCATAAAAGGTTAATACATTTAGTGTATCAATGTCGAAAGTATTCGATATCTTGGGTAAAATTGTTCTTTTCGTTCACTGCAGTCAGTATATCGTTCTCGTAAAAATGAGTTCTCTATAAATATCCTTTCAGCTTAAGATATATAAAATCATGATTGTTTCTTATATCTGGAAAATAAACAGTCTATTTAAAATTATTCAAACTAGCCTTGGAGATGGTTGAGGTGTCTCTTTAAGTATTATCTTGATGAATTAAAATTTTCTCTGATATTTTATTTAATTAATTTACAAACCTTCCGAAAAAAAATCCTTTGAAGTTCCATTTGCCTCCAATTTGCCCCGATTTTTGTTTGGTTGCTTTGTTAGATCTTTAAAAACATTGTATTACTAAATTAATGAAAGTACTCCCTTCAAGGTGTCAAGAAACTATCATCATGATGCAAAAACTAACTTGAAATTTTTGAAGAAGATTTTCAGCAACCATTAACATTCCAGCCACTTAACGAGCTATCCTGTTCTCACATTCAGTTTAAAGCGGGCATATTTTCACCACTACCCTCTGAGAAGCTACATGTTTCTGCTACATATTTTACTAGAATTTTTTTATAGTTGAAAACTATATCCTGAACAATACATAATTTTTTTTGATCACGACTGTTCGTGTGTTCGATTCTTTTACCTTGTATTACCTATACATAACACAAATTCGCTGGTTTATGCGGTGTTTTAAGAGGGTATTGATTGCATTAGTTCCATCAATTGCATCAGGACTTTTGTTTGACATGAAACCATCTATCATCAATCGAATGGATGTCTTATCTACCATATAGTCTATCTAAACTTTGTATCTTATCAGCTGTTTAAAGCCAGATCAGAGCCTCAGAGCATATGAGATTTCTGAGATCCCCACTTCTGGATATCATAAATTATTCAACAATTGTCAAGTTAAATGCAACAATGTAAATAAAAAAAAATATTTTGGAAAACAATATATTTATACAGATGATTTATATTTTGATTTATATTTGTTCTTATTGTTTGCTTGAGGTAACTTTTGCAGTAACCTGCGAAATATATTCATTTTTCTCCTACGGGAAAATACTCTTTTTTGGACAAATATTAAAAATAGCCATCTTCCAACACCGTAAAAATATCCGGACTTTTTCAGGATTTCCATGTCGCTAAGATCCCTGTTTAAGCTAAAGTATAAATCAGGGCCCCTTTGGGCATCATCACCAGATATGGAGGGCTTTTTGCCATTTTTCAATATAGCTATAAAAAATGAGAGTTTTTTGAATAATATTAGAATCTTTTCTTAAATTCAGTTAAAGTTTACGTACATCTTTTAGGTGTATAAGACATTATGCACAGTAGGGGTTATTTGATTTATTTATATACTGTTTTGGGAATATTCTAGACTAAAATATATGAAATTTGAATAATGAATGTACTGAAAAAATAATTCTACTTTAAAATAAAAGAAAGATTTAAAAGCATCACGATTATGTTTCTGAAATTATAGCACTATCAGACTAATCGAATCAAAGTCAAGTTATAAATCTAATCAGATTTATTTTTGTCTTTTTAACTGGTAAGCATATACGAGATGAGCAAATAAAGTAACGAGACTGGTGGCGTAGCGTGCGATGTGGGTTTACAACATCTGACGCGTCTTCACTACAAGAACGTTTTTAAACACATTTCCTTGGTGGTGTGTAACAATTATTTTCGTCAAATACATTTTTCTAGTGCGTTCTGAAAATGAGTGACAATTTCGAGCAACGGTGCGGAATCAACTCGTTACCAGTAATGACGCGTTCCAAAATAATGAAAGCCATTTTCAATTGTCCTAAAAAGCCAAGACATATATACCTGTTGTTGTCTTGTTGATCTTGCGAAAGATTTATGATGCGGTTGAATGAGAAAAATTAAATACTCAAAAAAAATAAATGCGATTCTATGAGTAGAAATCAAATCTTTCTGGATTTATTTGCCCGCCAACTGATCATCAGACTATAAAATATCCTTCCAGCAGTTAAAGTTCTAGCCCTGCAAGGTTTATTTCTAATCGAGTGGCAGCTTTCTGAGAATGCTTCAAACTATCTAAAAACATGACATGTTAAAGTTATGCAAACTTTCTCGAGTCCAAATCTGAAACAAAACTTAATAGCGCAGTGTTGTTTGAAACGGTTATCGCTCATTTTCAGAAAGAACTAGAAAAATATGGTACCAAAAAATAACTGCAACGCCTCAACAAGTGACTCTAGAAAGTTCAAGCTCGTATAAAAGATGCACCAGGTGTAGGCCCGCCTATCCTCTAAAGGGAAAGTCAACAGTGCTATCAGATGGAATGATATGCTACTAGTTTCATGACTTTATTAACACAATTCGTGTACCAGAATATTTCAATTCCTCTAAATAATAAATAGAATTGTTTAAAAATGGTTTTTGACGTGGTTTTTAATATCACTCAGTGTGAATATATAATGGTATCTATTACAGCACACAGCAGTGATGAATTGCAGTATGAATGATACTAGGCAAAATAAGTTATATGATTGAATGCTTATTGAAAAACCAGGCCAATCCAAGTTAGAAGAGAGTTTTCTTCTTCTTCTTCTTTTTTGTCGATCCCATATGCCATATAGGCGTCGATTATTCGTAGATTTTTTTCATTTCCTCCACTCACATCCGGCCTTTCATCTTCTTGGAACTTTCCTCTCCTTTCTCATAATTCACTTCTCTTTATCCCATTTTTAATCTCCTTTTCTTAGTCTCACATGTCCGTTATCTTTCTGGTTAGTCCTTTTTGGTACATCATTATAATATGACATACAAAGCAATTCAGCTGTCCATTTTAAAATTTGTCCATAATTCTCTGTTTGTTTCAGCGTTTCTGTGTCTTCGTTTTTGATCTTGTCGTGTTTAGTATTATTAGTAGTTATTTAGTAGTATTTAGTAGATTTAGTAGTTATTTAGTATTAGTCGCTTGGTATTATTCTCACATATCTTATTTATGTCGCATGTATCGATGCTTTGTATTTATATTAGATGACCCGGGATTCACATCAATATGGTATTGTTTGAACTATTGTATTGTATTGTGTTTAAACTTTTGTTCGGCAATCTATCTCTTTCCTTATGTGAATAGTCTTATTCAATGCATTATATATATTTTTGTTTCTCTTATTTTATTGCTTATATCTGTATTCACACTAGCGATAATGGGTGACACAATATCGGATGACCTGTCCTAATTTACCATGTTATTTTTAATCTTTATATTAAGCTTTTAATGTTAATGTAATTAGGGGATCTGAGTTACAAATATGTTTACATTTAAAACAACTGACGAGACGCTTTGCGTAATTAAAATAAATGGTCTTTATAAATTTATTCATTCTAAGATCAGAGAGCTATTTTGAATACTTCTATTTTATGCTAATTTTGTTGCAAATAAAAAATATAAAGTACATATGATGGATTACATTATGTTCTGAACATGACATCATTTAAATCAGCACCTCGGCCCCATACACAATCTGATAAATCAGGCCTATATTCATGAATGCAATGTTCGATGTTTAGTTTCAATGAATCAAGTGTTTGTAGCTTATTTACAGTGACCAGTAATTTCAAATGACCCTACCAGAAGTAATCCAGAAACGTTATAACTTTAGTCAGTCATAACTTTACAGATACTAAAAGAGATTGCAACAATTTTTGAGAGAATGAATCGATAGTGATTTTATCTATATCGCACTGTCTTGATAATTTTGAATACATTCTAATCCTGATACAAATTTAATTTTCTTTCTGCTATGCGGATGGTTTCTTCGACGGCTTTTATTAGGTGAATGTATATAATAACAACGTATAAGACCATTCTCATGTTGGGTGCTGAAATGTCAATGATAACAATTTTAGAGTATTCTTTCAATATGTGTTTGTGCCGTTTTCTTTCCAAATATAAAATAACACAACAAAATCGTCATAGTTTGATATTTTCTATATTTGTTTGAATAGTATAAAGCAACATTGAAAATAAATTGAAACCAAATTGTTTGTATATTGCAAACGACAAACGCAATTAACTGACATTTCCAATGTCAAATTATTGAGAAATGAGTTTCAATTCACTTCTAACTGATTATTTACATATACCGGGTTGTCCAAAAAGTTCGCAGCGATTTTCTATTAGTTGCTCTTTTAACACTTTAACATAATATATGTGTTATCTTCGTTTCTATCTTCGTTTTGGACCTCTATAATTTCGGTTCTGTTTTTTTAATTTGCTATAGAGGATCTACTTCGGCATTCTAGTATCCTGCACTCTTTGGCAATGACTAAACCATCTCAGCTGAGTAGTTTTATATTAATAGGTAGACCAAATACAGTAGAGTTCCGGTCCCAGTCAACTTCATTGCGGACTCAGTTTTTGTCAAATTTTGTCAGTAGGAATGTTTGTTTGTTCTTCTTAAACTCTTACTTGGAAATGTCTATTTTGCTATTATGATTTACTCAAATTATAATTAGTATAAACTTTGTATAAATTATCAGGAAATTTGATTTTTAATTTATTCAGTCATGCATATGCCAAACTTCATCGAGGGCCTACCCAATACCAAAAACTGCTGCTAAGAAGTAACTTTTGTCTTTAAGCGCTTGTCTAATTTTAGATGTAATTCTATAGGCCTGCTCGATAGTGGAATGATCTTGCCAGAACACAAACTGATAATCAGGTAAAATGTTTTTTAAGGTAAGGTAAGATAAGATAAGATAATTTTTCTACCAAAAGCTTTTCATACAGCTTTGGCATTATTGGAAGTAGGTTAATAGGTCTATATGATTTCGCGTCTTCTTTCGACTTTCCTGGTTTTGCCAAATAATAGCACCCAATATTTTTGATTCGAATACATTGACATATACTGATAAATACACAATTAAATCAGTACTCAGCCAATATATATTTTTTATGGAATATAGTCGCCATTGTTATAAAATATTTAATTATATGCATTGTTCAATACAAACTATTAGCTTAAACCCAATAGCAATCGATTTGTGTTTACAGTATTTCCGTTGTGATTAAATTAACACCAAAAATCAATAACAAATCAACATGATCTATGTAACTGAACTTGATCCATTTTCGATTATTGGCTCTCGCTTGTAAATAATGCTTCTTATATTTGAGTTTATAGGTTCTTCATTTTTGGATACAGAAAATTAAAGATAGTCACACTTAATTCTTTGTCAAATGCCGGTTACATTTACTTCTCATATAATATTCATTTAAAAAGTCTGAAAAAGGATGATGTTTGTATGTAATTATCATGAAGTGGTTTGGGATCATCTATTCATCGATTTACTTGACTCAAATTTTAATTTGCCAACGAAATTTTGTATACTAAATTGTTGGAAATACTGAAGGCCTGCTGGCTTTACCGAAAATAAGAGCTTTCGAGTGAAATAAATCATGTAAGGAATGCCGGGAAGTGGTTGCATACTCTCTCCGTTCCGGTCGACCTTTAACATAACAATTGCACTTCGATAATGCGCAGTCACACACACATCGATATTTGAACGCAAAATTGTGACCGAATATTCAATTGATAGCATGAATCAAGCATCGTATTCGGCAGATATGACCCTGAGTGACTTTTTGGCTTTTCCAATCTCAAATTACCACTTAGTGGAAGATATTTTGTATCAGTTGAAACCAGGAAACACAAAGACGTATTCCAGCGACTGTTCCAGTATCCTCTAATATATGATGGATGTTCTGAGGACGACACTTTACTTCCTGACATTTTAATGGTATCTCAGATAACAGCAGCAAATTCTCATCAACTAAATATTTCAAGGATGCCCAATATAAATATTATAAGTAAGAAACTCCGTTACATATCGTAAAAATATTTACTTAACATCAAAATTACCACTAAACGCACTTCGGTGCGCGTTTCCCTGACCATGATAGCATCATCAAGAAATGATTCAATCGGCTCTTCCTGTTCATAGTTTGAATCACCTTCTGATAATGCTATCATGGTCAGGAAAAAGCGCGTCGAGAAGTTAAAAAAAGTGATTTGGTACTGGTGTGGTACATCTCTTCGAGTTTAGGGTTTCACACCGGAGGTTCCAATAGAAGAGTTGATTTTCAGGGCGGTTTAATAGCAAAACGAAAGCACCATCCTATATAGGTTCACAATACACTAATGTAAGACAGTATTTAAACATAAGTAAACTGTTTAATCATATGTCTGAAAGTGCGCATCTAACTGTAAATACTTTGCATTTCATTTCAATAATTTCAAAACAATTCAGTTTTCTAAAATGCGCTTGTGTTATAATAATCAGTGTTGTATGCATATTAATTTATTTTTGTTATACATGCTTTTGCTGACAGTAAAAAAGTATTATATAAAAGATTTAGAATTAAGTTGCTCATTATTTTAGTTACTAAATGAATTCAATATACAAAAACTATGTCAACGTTCCATTATTTCTAATTTATTCAATTTTCCCGACGCTGCATGTAATGAAGAGATTTTATGTATGCGAAAATATCTAGATATCCACTATATGCAATTCTGAATTAGATGCGCTTACGAACATAAATTTTATGCAAGGATTAGAATTAATTAAATCTATTTTAACCATGGTATGTTACACTTGTGATTACAATATATTTTATTAATATTAATACTTTAAAATTTAAAATAATGTTAATTTTATTTTACTAATTAGGATTAAAAAAAAACCTACCTTTAATATTGGATGTTCTGTTATCGGCTTTATGAATGTTATCGGGTAGATGGCATTGCATCGCAAAACCGTATCATTATCTACTTCATGCCTGTAAAGATTTGATGTTGTTTGAGAGAAGGAATTTTAGTACCTACTTGAAAAAAAATTATGTTATTTGGTGGCTTTTAACATTTAGGTGACCATTAAAAATGATAAAACTATGGAGCATTTTGAACATATGCTTTTTTATTTCCAAAAATACTAGAATGCGGGGTACCTTTGATGATTCTATGTGCCATAAGCGGTTCCAAAATTTCGTGAAAACAATTTTAATCTGAGAGATGCACTACGTTCTAGAAGACTGAACGAGGCTGATGACAACGAAATATTGGCACTAATTGGAAGTGATCAATTGGATGATGTCAAGGCGATTACGTTAACTTGAAATGGTTAGCAAGAGTGAGTTAATTGAGCAAGATTTTCTATCGATGTGCAATGAAATCGATCCATTTTTAAAGCGAGTGGTTACAGGTGATGAAAAGTCAGATTACATACGATGAAGGTTATGTTACACATTTGGTGAGACTGGAAGGGAATTGTTTATAATGCTCTGTTACCGGAATACCGTACCATTAATTCATAGAAATACTATTCACAACTAACTCAATTAAACTGAGGATGGTTGCGGCATTATCTTGATGAAAATTTATACTAAATTGTACAAATAAAATAAAGTTGTTTAATTTCCACATCTATTTTTCTCTCAAAACATAACGCGTTTCGCTACACTGTAGCTTTTTAGGATGATTGACAAAGAATGAAATTGTATTGTGACAAATAGTAGGCACTAAGTATTTAAGTAATTTTACATGTTTTTTTTTCTGGGAATTCCCAGAACCCTTATTCAAACTTTTTTAACATATTTAATAGCGGAGAATGGTTGAACTCTATTTGACCCTTAAGAAGAACATCTGTGTATTTGTGACGGTTCTTTTTCTTTTGAACTTTTCTTTGAATTTGGACATTCTAGTAAATTCAGTTTGATTTTACTGATCATTATTAAATGTATGTTTTTCTTTTAATTATTTAGATAGCTGCGCTTGTGTCCTGCGATTCTCAGTTTAAATGATCTACCTGTGTGTCCTATATAAAATTTATTGCAAGAGCCACAATTCATTTGGTGGACGCCTGATTTATTGTGTTTCCCCATTTTGTGTTTATAGTTTTTCTTTTTAATTTTTTCAAAGAATTGTTGGTTTTAAAGGCTACATTAATATTAATGCTGTTAAGATATTATAAATCCATTTCGGCTGTAAATATCATATTTATATAGATAAAAATATCTTAACAACATTAATATAAATGTAGCCTTTAAAACCAACAATTTTTTGGAAGAATTTTAAAAAACTATAAATATAAAACGGGGAAAGTCAATAAATCATGCGTCAACAAAATGAATTGTGGCTCGCGCAATAAATTTTATATAGGACAGGTAGTTTATATAGGTAGAACAGGTAGAACATTTAAACTGAGAATCGCAAAACACAAGCACAGCTCTCTAAATAATAAAATGGACTCAACAAATGTTGAACATCTTATTAAAGAAAAACATACATTTAATAATGATTTTAAAATCGTACATATAGAAAATAAGGGTACCGAACTGAATTTACTACAATGTTTGAAAATAAACCGTCACAAATACACAGATGTCCTTAACGACCAAATAGATTTTAACCATTCTCCGCTATTAAATATGTAAAAAAAAGTCTGAGTAAGGGTTCTGGAAAATCCCAGAAAACACATGTAAAATTACTTAATTACTTAGTACCTTCTATTTCCCACAATACAATTTCATTCTTTGTCAATCATCCGAAAAAGCTAGAGTGTAGCGAAACGCGTTAGGTTTTAGAGAAAAATATAAGTGGAAATTAGACAACTTTGTTATATTTATACAATTAAGTCAATTAAAGTGGGCAAACGACCGGAAGTAACATGAATTAGCCAACAAAAATGCATTGCGTTTCATCGAAAAAATACTATACCACAAAACGTAAACTTTTACAACTCGATTGGGATGTCAAGATCGCTTCTAAAAAGTTTAATTTTTAGAGAAAGGAACGGCACATACTGTTTTCATTAAAAGTAATTTTTAGAAAATAAAATTTATCCTTAATTTAAAAAAAATGGGACGAACTTTTGCAGCAATCCAATATTATAGATAACGTCTCTAAAATGTTAAAAATAGTATGAAAAGAGTTTACTTATTATTGTGTCTAATATAAAAGAACAATTTAGAATGTTTTACACGACGTTCTCCATATAATCTTTCAACAGGGTGATTCATTTGAATTGCTGATGATGAAAAGTATCAAAGCGCTAAAAATATCCTTTTATTTTTCTACTAGCCATTCAATCAGCTAATTAAATTGCGGTTAAATCTTCCTCATCATAAAAATGTGATGGTGTGCCCACAAAGAAAATAATCAACGAAAAGTGTCATAAAATGGCCAACAAGTTCTTGCCAACGGAAAAAGTAACCCGAAATTTTCATGGAGATGGTGATTTCTTATGGCGCTTTTCCATAATGTTGGTATAACTTTGATTTAAAGGCATGAACTAAATTTTTCCTATCGTCACAAATGTTAAAAAAATATTCGGATCTGTATTAGTTCTTGCCAGACCTCTTCTCGTCGATAATAATGTTTTCTTCAACGTTTAAAACACAAACTTGTATCACTGACTGGGAAGGGTAATGGTTATATGGTAAAAACAGACATACAATTCAAACTCTTTGTTAATAAATGCTAGTCTGTCTTTTTCATTTCTGTTAAGGGCAATATTTCACGAATCATTTAGGAATTTGACAGGAACTTAATAATTTAGAATATTTATATTTGATATAATTTGTAGTTTTAAGTATATAACAGTGTAATTTCGAACTTCTTTAAAGGTGCGGAAAGCAATACGTTTACCTTAAAATGACAATGATATCGGAAAATCATTATCAACTCTTGTAAACCCTTAGCGTCACGCAGAGGTTGTGGACCATTGCTTAATTAGCGATAGCATTGACTATTGAGGACAGTCAGCTTGTTATTACTAGATTAATTTCGCTGGGATTATACATTTTGATGTCATAATCAAAATTTTTGGAACGCAAATGCCTTAACTTTTATTGTAACTTTAACATTTATTTGTAACTATAAAGATTCATCTTGTAACAATCAGAATGAGATATAGGCTAAGCGGGTTCAATTCTTGTACTGGAACCTTGGGTGTAAAATTCTAAACTTAATAAGATTAATCACGGAACGCCAAATCACCAAGTGTAACATGGTCAGCGAAACGCCCGTCGAGAAATCATAGATCAAGTGATTTGGTCTTTTATGGTAGATCTCTTTCAGTTTAGTAAAAAGTGTCTTAATAAATTACAATTAAAACATTTTTGATTTGTCACTTTAAGACTAGAGATAATAATTTGTGAATCGCCCTCATATCAAACTTTAATAAAACAATAATTAATGAAATAAAATCAACCAAATTAAAGATATTTTTTAACAAAAAAAATACATCTTATAACAATCCGAATGAGATATATACTAGGAGTGTTCAATTCTTGTACTGAAACCTTGGGCGTGAAACACTAAACTTAAAAGGATTAACCATGAAACACCAAATCACCAAGTGTAATATTACAGAAATTATAAACAAGTGATTTGGCGTTTTGGAGTAGATATCTTTGAGTTTAGTAAAAAGTGTGTTAATAAATGACAATTGAACGGTGTTTCATTTGTCAGTGCAAGCTTGAAGACAACAATTTTTGAATCCCCTTCATATCAAACTTTAATAAAATAATAATAATTTAAATAAAATTAATTAAATTTAAGATATATTTATAACTAAAAAGATCCATCTTCTTACAATACGAATGGAATATATGCTAAACGTATTCAATTCTTATAATAGAACCTTGGGTATGAATCATTAAACTTAAATTAATTAACCACAAAACTCCAAATCACCAAATGTAACATGGTTAGCGAAACCTGCGTCGAGAATTTAACAAGTGATTTGGTGTTTTGTGACAGATATCTATGAGTTTGGCATAAAGTGTTATAATGAGTTTGGCATAATTAATTTAAAAAATTAATCAAATTTTAGATATATTTATAACTAAATAAATCTATCTTAATACCAATCTGAATATGATATATGATAAGCGTGTTCAATTCTCATACCGAAACCTTGGGTGTGAAATATTAAACTTAAAAGGATTAACTACGAAACACCAAATCACAAAGTATAACATGGTTAGTGAAATTCCCGTAGAGAATTTAAAAAGTGATTTGGTGTTTTATGGTAGATCTCTGAGTTTACTAAAAAATGTGTAAATAAATGACAATTATAGGATTTTTTATTTTATCAGTTTAAGTCTGGAGACAACAATTTGTGGACCACCCTCATTATCAAACTTTAATAAGATATTAATTAATTAAATATAATATATATATATATATATATATATATATATATATATATATATATATATATATATATATATATATATATATATATATAAATATATTTTTACAAATTATTTTAATATAACATATATTTTCGTGACCGATTATATTATTATTATTTTTTTATTGTTTTGTTTACATTTCAGTTTAATAATAAACCATCTTCGGAACAATTCAATAGCATATTCAATATATATATATATATATATATATATATATATATATATATATATATATATATATATATATATATATATATATATATATAGTGACCATTAGTCCGGGAGTACATCAGATAGTTTGTGTCCCGTTTGTTGGGAACGTGCAGTCGTTTCGTCAAGGTCACATTTGACATTCTCATTGCATGTTGGAAGACTGTGGAAACCGTCTCGTAATATTTATATTCTTCTGGGTCGCAGATTGTAGAGGTGCGTACTTCTTTTTGGTTCTGGTACGCAGATTATTGGTATGGTTATTGGTTAGGGAAACTGTTGTCGAGAATTTAACAACAAGTAATTTGGTGTTTTGTGGCAGATCTCTTGGAGTTTAGTATAAAATATCTTAATAAATGACAATTAAAGGATTTTTCATTTGTTAGTTTAGGTCTAAAGACAACAATTTGTGAATCGCCCTTATTTCAAACATTAATAAAGTAATAATTAATTAAATAAAATTATTAATTTTAAAATTTATTTGTAAATAAAAAGATCAATCCTACAACAATGCGAATGAGATATATACCACAAATTGTGAATCATCCTCATATCAAACTAACATAAAATAATACTTATTGACTTTTAAGATTTATTTGTAACTAAAAAGATTCATCTTATAACAATCCGAATGAGATATATGCTAAACGTATTCAATTCTTATACTGGAAACTTGGCTGTGAAACACTAAACTTACAAGGATGAACCCCGAAACACTAAATCACCAAGTGTAATATGGTTATCGAAGCTCGCGCGAAGAATTTAACAAGTGTTTTAGTGGTTTGTGGTAGATCTCTTTGAGTTTAGCATAAACTGTGTTAATAAATGACAGTTAAAGGATTTTTCATTTGTTAGTTTAAGTCTGGAGATAATAATTTGTTAATCACCCTCATATCACACTATTATAAAGTAATAATTAATTAAATAATTATTGTTTTATTAAAATTATTATTTTATTAAAGCAGAATTAACTAAATTTAAGATATATTTATAACTAAAAAAATTCCATTTTATAACAATCCGAATAATATATAATCTAAGCGTGTTCAATTCTTATACCGGAACCTTCGGTTTGAAATATTAAATTTAAAAAGATTAACCACGAAACATTAAATCACCAAGTTTATCATGATTAGCGAAAAGCGCATCAACAATTTAGCAAGTGATTTGATGTTTTGGAGTGGATTTGTTGTAGTTTATTAAAAAGTGTGTTAATAAATGACAACTAAAGTATTTCCATTTGTCAGTTTAAGGCTGGAGACAATAATTTGTGAATCGCCATCATATCAAAATGTAATAAAATAATAATTAATTAAACTAATAATAAATTAATTGGTAAAAAAAAATACCGCAGAAGGAATAAAATTCTGTAAATAGAGGATGTCTTTGAATCTACAAAAAGAAGTTTCCCTCGTCGTGTTGCCATAATTTAGGTTGCAACTTTAGTTAATTGAGATGGACGGTTTTTTTTGCATACCTCTAGACGTCTGCTCGCCCGTAATAGGTTTTCTTAAGCCGCGTCTTCACCTGAGCACGAACGCGAATGAGGCAAGCCAAGCCCGTACCCAATGCCTCGGATCGGGAAAAATATCTGCAACGATACAATTTTTGATTTTTTCGCAGAGAAAATGTCGAATAAACAATTATCAGTGGTTTGCGTCAATTTTATATACATTTATAACTTATTAAAAAATAAAAAACGTAAAAAACATGAACGCGAACGAACGCGCATGAGGCAAGCTGGTGCTGCACGAGGTGCGCCAAACACACTTAAACTAATCGCTGCATAGCCTCGCTCGCGATCCAAAACAGTTAATTATTTAATAAATTATAAATGTATATAAAATTGACACAAGCCATTGATAATTGTTCATTCGACATTTTCTCCGCGAGAAAATCAAAAATTGTATCGTTGCAGATATTTTTCCCGATCCGAGGCATTCGGTGCGGGCTGGGTTTGCCTCATTCGCATTCATGCTTAAGTGAGGACGCGGCTTTAGACGTTTAAAATCAATAACCCAATTTTTGTCGCTGACTAGAATGGAAAATGGCCTGTTTATATTATTAATATATACTGACATTTATTAAATGGACAATCTTTTATTGCATTCCAATTCACCAGCTCTGGTTTACTTTTGTATTTATAATAAAGGACATGCCATTTTAGGCTACAACTTAACATATTGTATATACGTGTCAAAGCTTTTCGTTGGTTCAATATTAACGCGAACACCTATTTGTCGATACACCTACATATTCTCAAAAATCACAATATATTAAGAAAAATGCCAATACGTACTATATGCAGATATTTTTGAAGATAATAGTGTTTGTAGCTCTAGTGCAATAACAATTTAAAGAAAGTTGCCATCGAGGATAATTATTTGCAGATATCTAAAAAAATTATTCTCGTTCCGAATGAGCAAAACATGAATAAAACCAGCTACTACAAATAATACGTGCTTGCTGAATCATAATTGGCAAATTGTAAAAATGGCACAAAATGTTCTCATACAATTGCAGTACATACATTACGTATCTATAAACTAATCTGATACCCAAATAGAAGAAGTTATCTGGCCCCCACTAACCTGTAATGCTTTAACTCCAAAACTAATTTATATCTGGTCATCATTAGAAGAAGAGTATATTATAGAAAAAGGAAAGTATCAAGTTCTTCCTTAAGTGGAATTTTCGTTCATTTTTTCGTGTACAAATAACGAAAACCTGTTAATGCTGAACAAATTATTGAGTACATGTTTTTAAAATACAGAGGGAGTGCAAAAGTAGATATACAGTTATAAGAGACCTTTATTGTATGCTATACTATATTATACATAAGAGCAAGATGGAACTTCTCTCCACTACGCTGTAATATTGCATGAGTTTCTTGACAAAAATTTACCAATATATCTGTGAATAGATCGACGAGGGCTAGTTGTATGGTCACCGCGATTACCAGACCTCACCCCTATCGATTTTTTCTTTTGGGGTGTTATCAGAGATCAAGTATTTTCAAGAAAACCATGCGCTTTTAATGACATGAGTCAATTCATAGGAGAAACATGCCAGGAAATTGATAACAATAACAACCTCTATACCAAAGTGTGCTTGAATATAAAATCTAGACTATAGGAATATGTAAATGCTGAAGGCTATCAATTGAGCACTTAAGATATTGTATTTAATTGCAATTTGTATGTCATCCTTATTGTGACTTCATAAAGCTATTGTTTATCCATGATAAAAACAGTTAATCTACTTTTGCACCCCTCTGTATATATATATATATATATATATATATATATATATATATATATATATATATATATATATATATATATATATATATATATATAGACACAATTGTTAACTCTTAATTTAATCTTTCAACATACTGTGTAATAGTTCTGTTCATAGACGGTAAATGACAACTTCGATAAGCAATTTCCAACCTGGTGCGCTCGTCAAAGTAAATGGTCGTCCATTATTATGATTTATGAGCAAAATTTTACACCTGGAAATAGTACATTCGCTTTGGCTAATTCTGATTTATGACCGAATGTCGAACTTGGAGATTTTTCAGTCGAAAAAGCCCTCGAAAATCACTTCTTTGACACTGCTCATATTGTCGTACTATTGGGTACATAATTTTCGAAAAAGTCGCTTCTATATTTAGTTGCATATTTGCTTTAAGTTTTTTTCCAACAGTCTAAATAATTAATAGATTATAAGAATATTAGAATATAAGTGTTTAGTAAAGAATAGTCACGGAATCTACTTATAATGGGTTGAATTCAGTCTAACAATTATTTTGTGATATTCAGAAAAACACGCAAATTCTTTAACCAAATATTTGGAACACTAAAATACGCACAAACAGAAGATGAGTGAGTTTAATCGATTTAAGAATAACCAAGGATTAATTCCAAACAATCAGAAAATCTACTTTTATCAGGAAACTTTTGTATTTGGCTATGATCGACATTATACAGGGTGTTCTGAATTGTATGGACCAAACTTTATCAGCGTGTTCTACAGCTAAAAATATTAGTACTTTGTCATATAAATCTTAGTCGAATAATACATCCTAAAGGAGAAAGAGAAAAAGGAAGTCGAATAAAGCTCCACCCCCCCCCCCCCCCTGTTGGGGCATTTTGGTTTTTCCCAAATATTTTCGATACCGTTTACAACAAAATTAAGAAATTTGGTAAACTTGGGCGCCGGAACGAACTGTGTATTTTAAATTATAAAAAAACAATCAGAGGTGTAACATTATCCATGGTCAAAAGTATCCAATTTTTTCGTATGCAGTTTTCTCTTCTCAAAATCCTTTCTTTATCCTTCGCCTCAATAAGATGCGCCGTTTTTGAGTAAATCGTTTTAAAAACTTTTCGTGAGCAACACTATAATGCGCATCTATATAAAAAAAGACAATTTAAGAAAATGTTATAACTTAAAGTCTAATTAATTTTAATTAGACAAGTTTTTTAATTAAGATCAATTACAAATTACAAGTATTGTTCAAACTGCATTCCTTCAACTTCCAACTTCAACACATTTGTAATACCTCCGCATAACAGATAATGTGGTATTGAAAATAAAATTGGGATTAGCCGCAAATCTTTACATGCGTTTTAAATTTTTTGAATCAACTTCAAATATCCCCATATGAAAAAATGATGATCGTTAGAGAAAGCGATTATTTAGCCACATGATTACATAGCCCATTATACGATAAGATTTTCAACAGTATAATGTGCTGGAACACCATTTTCTTATAACTTCTTTTTTTTATTTGGATACATTTTATAGTGTTCAAGAAAAGTTTAAAAGAGATTTATTAGAAATTTTTATAAGAAAACGGTGCATCTTATTGAGACAAACCAAGAGTATCCCTTTTACGTAAAAATATCAGGTATTTCATAATCTCGAATGAAAATAAAATAAAATGTCCAAAAAAATGGGGCAATTATTACCATAGATCTTCATTATGTTACGCCCCTGATTGATTTTTTTTAATTTAAAATACACAGTTGGTTTCGGCGACCAAAGTATACAACACTCGGAAATTTCATAATTTTATTGCAGACAGTTTCGGAAATATTTGTAAAAAACCGTCTTCAGGATACCCCCTATAGGGGGGCGTAGATCCGTTAGGATGCATTATTCGTCAAATATTTATATGAAAAATACCATTATTTTTAATTATAGAACATGCTGGTTAAGTTTGGTCCAGATAATTCTTGACACCCTGTATAATAATGGCGGGATATTATTACTGAAGACGATATGCAAACAAAAAAAGAGTCGTAATATGGAGTGGAAAAAATTCAAAAGAAATTATAAAATTATAATAACTAATGTATTGCTTGGTGTAGTATATAGTTCGGAGAACATATGCATAAATATATATTTTTTCAAAAATGGGGTGGGAAACATCGATTTAGCTTAACGATTTTAGCAAATGGTCATATTAAAAGCACGAACAGGCGGACATTTGAGGTATATATACATACTATTTAAAACGTGTAATGCAACTACCGAGTTGATGAATTAAACACTTTGTTTAATAATTCAAAATTAAAAAAAAAACTCCTTTTTGACAAACTCTTAGAAACTGGTCATATATTTGTTTTCGTATTTTAGTAGTATACTGCAAAATGTTCAATAAACATATCTAAAAAGTCAGTTTTTAGTTAGAAAATATAACAAAACGAATAATTTTATGCCTGACAAATATCAAAAATTTTTATAATTATACAAGATGTTCCATAAGAAAGTTTCTATTTCATTGGCTTACTACGCAAACCCAACCTTGAGGGTCGCGGGCGCACGTTGATCAATAGCCCCGCGTTTAAGAATATAGGCAGTATGGAGCGTTTCTCAGGAGCAGACCGTGCGTTGTGTATGCGAGAATTTTACAAAAATAATGATTTGAGGCCTATTTTCATTTCAACGATCATGTAAATAACCAGATCTTATTACTGGAGTACAGCGAATCCGAAACACAAGCTTCAAAAACCCCCTTAATTCGTAATGTCAGCTCGATGAATAATCGGCCGGCACTTTTTTTGAAGGTGGCAGGGGACACGCAGTTAGCGTCAATTCGGAGAATCATGTGGAAATGTTGGAAATGTTGTATTAGAAGTATACATTGTAGATTTATCACTGCTCACTGCAGCTGCACTGTTGCGTTGATGAAAATATTGCACATAAATGCATATAAATTTGTATGTTACAGGAAATCTATGGCTGAGAGAAAAATTGTGTTCGCAGATTTTTCATTGTATCAGATTAGACTATAACCTGTAAAAAATACTGTCACAAACACTGTGTTTCTCTGTGCTATCCATAAATATAAAAGTAGTTATTACCAAGCCGCTTCGCTGGACATAAATTAAACTAAGAAAAAACTATTTTTTTATGATTAAAATTACTTTTAGAATTCCATATCTTTTACTGACTATTTGACAATTTTTTAGTAGGACTTAAGGACTGTAGGACCTAAAGTTCAAAAAAAGTCGTATATGTATATCCTGATCCTGAATCGAAAACAAATAAAACAACTGGAGATATTTCGTCCGATCAATTTGGAGGTACTTGAAAGAGCTAACAGTTTCAGCATAGAATTCCAGACCATAAAAGTTCAGCTGAGATGTTTAGGTCGTTGGCAAAGGGTGTAAGACACTAGGATGATAAAGTAGATCCTTTATAGCGGATTAATAAACAAGAAACGAAATCTGTGAGGTCCAAAAAGAAGATATAAAGACGTAATAAAATCGTCTTAATTGAACTCCATGTCAAGCGCTACCGAATCAAAAAAGATGACAAACGCCACATCCAAATGGTGTGAAGAAACATACACAGCTGCCCAGCTCCACGAGTAATATAATCGCCAAAAAAGCCCTAAAAGAAAATAGGCTGGACGGCGTGCAGATCTAAGGTGGGTTATTTGAGTCATTATAAAACCCATAATTATTCAACAATCTGGAAAGACAATCCTTAGAAAATTTATGTTTAATGGATAAATGATTCAATGAAGGATTTAAAGAGCAAACATCTTCAGCAAACAATTTGTCAGGAGACAACATATCTTAATACTAGTATAAATGCGAAAACAGAGTTTAGGTGTCCCATTAAGGATGGATCGCGGCCGTATCTTGAAAACTACTTATCCCACAGCTTTGGGAAAAAAAATTGTACTAAAAATGATCATGAGAAATTCACCAAAAATATTTTAAGCTTCTAAAACGACCGCAAGAGGGCGTGGCGAGCTAAACATTTTTAAAAATCATTTTTTGTGTGTATTTTCAAGTGTTAACCGAGTAAGAAAAATTCTCAGTTATAATTAGCAAACTGTCTCCTACAACTTTGTTTTATGACATTTTGTCGTAACTTCGCGAATAAAGAAGTGGGGGGGGAGTTTTACCTATTTAGATAAAAAGTCGTCTAATGTCCGTTAGCCTAAACCGATTTTCCTCAATTTGGATTCATTTAAAAGGCAATTGCTGGGACAATCAGATAATCCGGGAGATAAATTATTTAGTTTATAAATGAAACCGCGAGGTGGCGTTACATTCAACAATAGTTTTTTTGAAGTTTTGTTCAGTTTTTTCAAATAGTATGGTACAGCTTTAATTACATGGCTAGAAAGGCAATATAAAGAGGAATCATCCAGTGAAAACCCGAAATCAATATATCTGACATGTCAAGAGATATTTCGATTTTTCTGAAAAAATCAGTTATTATTTCCCTACTACCTGCATTAAGTTAAAAAAATATTAACCTAATGTTTGCCTTCTTTCACACTTTACCCAGGCTTAGGACTGGTCCAAATTCTTCGTGCCATATTAATTTGGAGCGTGTTTAAAGGCCAACGGGCCAACAATGAAGATAATGATAATAACAACAGTCAAATAAAATTAACAGCACAACAGTCTAATAATTAACAGAATCTGAACTTTAACGCCTTTCTAAATGTTCAAAATGCCAACCATCCTTAGAAATGCAAAGATTTATTTTTCGACGAGTACTAAAAACGGCAGCTTCAATTTCCGCTCTTGAAATGCTGGTTATTGAACTTTGAGTTCTTTCAATCATGTTTTCTCGTGTGGTAAGACGAGTTTGAAAAACAAGGTCTTTTAGTCTTCCCCACGAGTAAAAATCGAGGACTGTCAAATCCGGTAAGCGCGCCGGCCACGATAATAAACTACCCCGTCCTATCCAACGATTTGGATACGAAGCATCCAAGAAGTTTCGAACCACCTGCGAGAAGTGGGCAGGGCATCCGTCATGCTGGTACCACATTTGTCTTCTTGTTTCCAACGAAACATCTTCCATTAGTTCTGGCAGTCCATTTTGTAAAAAATTTAAATATGTTTCACTATTCAAATGTCCATTAAAAATAAAGGGACCAATAATTTTGTCTCCCAAAACACCACACTATACGTTCACACTCCATCTATTTTGGTGGTTGATTTCTAACATCCAGTGTAGATTAGCAACTGCCCAGTAGTGCATATTATGTAAGTTAACGCATCCATCACTGCTAAAAGTAGCTTTATTAGTCCATAGTATGCGTTTTAAGAATTGTTTATTTCCACTACACATATTTTTTAACCAGTGACAATAGTCTAACCGTCTGTCGAAATCGTTATCCAAAATCGTTATCCGACTTGGTGTAAGACAACATGATAGGGGTGCAGCTTTTTTAACTCAACATTACCAATTTTTAACATAATATTATGGTAAAAATTAAAACTAACTGATTTTTTTCAGAAAAATCGAAATATCTCTTGACATGTCAGAGATATCGATTTCGGGTTTTCACTGGACGATTCCTCTTTAAATTACCTTTCTTGCCATGTAGTAAAAGCTGTACCATTCCATTTGAAAAAACTGAACAAAACCTCAAAACAACTATTGTTGAATGTAACGCCACCTCGCGGTTTCATTTATAAACTAAATAATTTATCTCCCAGATTATCTGATTGTCCCAGCAATTGCCTTTTAAATGAATCCAAATTGAGGAAAATCGGTTAAGGCAAACGGACATTAAACCACTTTTTATCTCAATAGGTAAAACTCCCCCCCACCCCTCTATTCGTGAAATTACGACAAAATGTCATAAAACAAAGTTGTAGGAGACTAATTATAACTGAGTTTGCTAATTATAACTGAGAATTTTTCTTACTCGGTTAACCCTTGAAAATACACAAAAGAAATGATTTTTAAAAATGTTTAGCTCGTCACACCCTCTTGCGGTCGTTTTAGAAGCTTAAAAATATTTTTGGTGAATTTCTCATGGTCATTTTTAGTACAATTTTTTTTTCCCCAAAGCTGTGGGATAAATAGTTTTCAAGATACGGCCGCGATCCATCCTTAATGGGACACCTGGTATATATATATATATATATATATATATATATATATATATATATATATATATATATATATATATATATATATATATATATATATATATATATATATATATATATATATATATATATATATATACGTTTTACCTTTACTTCCATATATAATAATTGTAGAATACTTCAATCCGCTTTGCGTACAACAAACCATTCTACTTCAAATTCAACATATCCTGTTTAGAAAATCAATATTCACTACACTGCAATTCATTATAATTATTATAGTTATAGGCAATTCAATACCACAGCTACCCTGTTATAGGAAGTTGTACCCATTTGGAAGCATAATAATGTTTTAGCTTTTCTCGGTAATTGATGAATTCTCAATGGACGGCAGTTTATTTAGAATATACATCCAATTTCATATATTAGTAGATTTATAGTACTACTAAACTATTTTATAAACTTTGAGTAATAGTTTAAAGCAATTTCGAATATTCACTTTGTGTGGTGCTCCAAATAATCGCGATTTTAAAGCGTTTGGTGTTATTATTATAGTGTTAATTTTGAACGTTATATTATTATTAAAAAGTTGATTATTCGCATGTCTGCCTTGCATAGTTTGCAAGGAAACAAAATGAAGAAAATTAATATAAAAATTGTGTATTAACATTAATATAAAAATTATCGTTACTAAAATTGGGCAGCTAATTGAGAAACTAATGAAACAACTTGAAAAATTTATCATTTTGTAAGCCTCTATTCCAACAATTTCCATTCAAGGTCCTGAATATTATGTGAATTTGAACACCAGTGAATTTGAATTCAACATCTCTATACATGCATATAGTAACCTGATCTAGAGGTGTGTAAATAATGCAACGAGACTGGTAATACTGTTGGATTCCTCATTAAGAGGAGACAGATCAACATCTAATGCATCTTCAGTGCGAACTTGAACTTTCCAGAGGCACTTGATGGTCCGTAGCAACAATTCTCTGTCACAATTTCGATCAATAGTGCGTTATCAAGTTATATTTTAGATTTTAAAAAACAATGCGACAGGAACGTTTGCAAAACTTCACGCCACCAGTCGCTTTACTTTGTTTACAAGCCTTGTATATTGCTTCAAGAAAATGAGGCAATCTATAATATAAATCAAGATACAATAAATAGTTTAAAAGATGTGGCCAGGATAACCAATGTCTTGTTTTGGTAACATTATCTGGCATCCAATATTACTCCGAGAGACAGTAACTTCTTTCTGACAAGTTTGCTTAAAGATAAAGTGTGTAGTAAAAAAACATTACTAGAGCGACTAAATACTAACAATCCAACAATACAACACAAAAACAACAAAAAAATATGTTAAAAAAAATGTTATGAAAAGTGGCATGGTAGGCTCGTGGACTCTATTAAAAATATTCCAAAAACAAGGGACGTTTTTTCCCGTGCGCAACGTAAAATTTGCTCATCAAATGTCATCAGTCGCCATCAAACGTACAAGCGCCTCCCGAGATCGGTTTCTGGCCTTAAGCAGTCATTAGTGGGGCTCGAGTTGAACGTTCGAAAACAACTGAGGGATTGACCATATACATCGTCCAAGTCGGATATAAAGCAGCATTTAAATGCAGCTCATGCCATTCTGCTGTTTGCAAGAATACTACTGTGAATTACAAAGATATTACATTATTTTATTTCATAATAAAAATTCTCACAGTGCGAAAAAAATGAAATGAATCACTTATATACTCCCAATCATGTAGAATCTAGTTTTATAGGATATCTTCATCAAATAGTGCAAACATGACAATTTTAAACTGTTATGTCAATTATGCAGTAACTACCTAGACCTCAACTCTTATAAAGTGGCGACATAAAATTATATAATGATTGCATAATTGCTATTATTAGTTTATACTGCATTCGCAATACCAATAAAACTAATAATTTTATTAATATTTGTATACTAAACCCTTGTTTACGCTTTTCTCAACCCCATTTTTTTTCCCGATCTTCCAAGCAAAGCAATTTATTAAGAATTTAAATTTAATTCTGACCTAATCTTAGTCCTTTTCCCATTATGTTGGTGAAGAGTAGATGCTGTAATCAAAATACCTATATTTATGTAAATTTTAAATTATATAGGCTAAATATTATTTACTACAAGAATAAAGGCAAGTAGAGTATAAAATAAGAAATATAATGTAATTTCTTGTTTTTTTTATTCTTTCGAATTGAAGTGCTTTTTCTTAATAAAAATCTCACATCTTAAAAAAATGATAATTTCTGACGAACATAAAAAACAAGACATAACCTATAGTTGCATAAAAAACTGAAAGATATATTGAGGCTAAACAGAAACATTAAAGATGTACACACGCACACACACACACACACACAAATGGGTGTGTGTGTATCTCCTGCATTCAGCTAGAGCCTTACTAATAAGCGCTTATGGTTTGTGGCCTGATAAGAGCTTAAGACCAGAAACCGGTCTCGGGAGTTACTTGCTGACATTGTGATGGCGGCTGAAGAAATGGGCAGGGCACCTACGTGTAGTATGGATACAAATTGTCTGCCACTAATATTTCTCTCCAAAAGCCTACTATGCAACTTTTTAATATATATAGTATAGAGAACAGAAAATTCACGAAGTGTTCTACAAATTTAGCGGACAGAACACTGATTTTTATAATAAAGTTCGGCAATTTGCAAGCTCTGATATTCGGAAATAATCATACGGAGATAAATCAGGCGAATACGGAGGATGTTGAAGCTCGCAGACTTGTTTTTTTTGCCAAAAATGTACGAACAGCGACGGTCATGTGAGATAGTGCATTATCATGCAACGAAAACCAACCTTCTGGCGCTCGATATTCATTTCACACGTTCACCAGTGACATTTTGGCGCCGTGGACTTTTTCCATCAACTCCTTCTGTCCTGGCTTTAGATCGTCTTACAAAGCATCACGACCATTCTAGAATCGTTTGTATCACTCGAATATACGTGTGCGAGATAAGTAACCATCACCATAAACTTTTTTTATCAATTCGAATGTTTCTGTAAAAGTTTTATCGAGCTTAAAACAAAATTTAATATTGGCTTTTTATTACATTGTGTTTTTGTAACGAGGTGACAAAAGGTACTGGCATTTTAAGCGGTATAACTTGACAGTCCGTTGATCGATTTTACTAATGGCAATTAACATTTAATGTGTTTTTTAAAATGAATCCAAAATTGTTTGGCCTTTCGAGGTGGATCCAACAATGTAGATATTGCCAATCAATCAGATAAGCCTAATAATAGCATTCGGTTATTAAATGCCGTTTGAGATTCGACCTGAGGTCAGCTGGTAAGTAAAAATGGTACATTTTTCTTTTCTGGGGTATAATGCTAGGAACTAAATTTTCTCCTATTAGTAGTGTAACAACAGTAATTTCTTTAACAAACATCTAGCTAAAAAAAATTGAAACCATTTTCTCACGGATCAGTATTTATGTCAAATCTTAATAAACAATCTAAAACATTAATTCAAACTTATCTTGAACTAATTTGATAGAATCCTATCTGACGAAACTAGAAACAAATTTGGCGCAATTAATGGAACTTCAACTGGAAATTCCATTTTCACAAGAATAATCGTATAAGTAATATATAGCGTTTGATGGCATTTGGTGTGCAATATTTTCGTGTTTCAGCTTTTCCCGACTCACTGGTTTTGATTAATGCTCCAAGAAAAGCTATTTATTCAAAACTTTAATAAATTCCAGTTTAACCTTAGTTACAGTTCCGACTTGCCGTAGATTTCTGGTATTACAAGTGGTAAAATATTGGAAAAGTTTAAGCGTTCGTTTCTCGATCTTCAATTTACATTGGCAATGAAAAGTATTCTGTTATCAGTAGACATTTTCTGAGGTTTGTATCTTAATGAAACACAATCGTAATAATCTATAAACGATCTGGCTCTAAATAATGAAATGGAGGAAATATTTAAGATTATATTACTGGCTATTAGTTTTGATTATTTATCCATTCACATGATTAATGTTCTAAACTGTTTAAGATGTCCAGATCAGATATATATCACATGATCTATATAACATAATATATATCATGAATATATATCATATCATGATATAAAGAATGATTTTTTAGTGGATAGGGGCAGCTATCAAACGAACTCTGTTTTTGCGGGCAAGCCTGTAAATCTGTGTCTCAATAGTCTGGCAAATTATAATGGAACGTTTGACATCGGAGCAACGCTTACAAATCGTGTAACTTTATTCTCACAATCACTGTTCTGTGCACCAAATTTATAGAGCAGTTCCTGAATTTAAACTTCGTGATTTATTCGCCGAGTTATCGACAAATTCTTAACGCATTTCACGTAGCTCTAAATTAAAACAAAAACATGATAAAAACGGTGCATTCCGAAGAAAATATCGTCGCTAATGATAGCAGTGTTGATGAAGATCCAATTTTATCGCCATTCACAGGAAGTTGGGTTATTACTACTACGTGGATTAAATTACGAATTTGAATGCAATTAATCTGGAGGAGATGCGGTTCCAACAAGCTGGCTCCACATGTCATACAGTCAACGCAGCAACCGATTTATTAAGGGAACAATTCTTTAAGAATTATTTCGAAGAACGGACATGATAATTGGCTACCAAGGTCATGTTATTTAATGCTTTTAGATTATTTTGTCTGGGGTTATATTAAATTTTGGTATATGCACGATATAAATAGACCAGCCCGCATAACTTGGACAATTGCGGACATATTACTTGAAAAAGTTGTCGAAAATTGTATTGACAGAATGGACTTTGTCAGAAGGAGCCTCGGAGGGCATTTATCCGAAATGGTTTTGGTTGTTGTTTTAAATTTAAAGTTTGGACGCACGAACAAAATCACCCTATATATCATAATGATATATATTATGTTGTTTGAAATTTTAAATGTTTATTTTCTCTTGTTTTTTAAGATTTGATTGGGAAAAACAGTTTTTCTGAAAATAAAAGGTTCTGGGTAAGTAATAAAATTGTATTCTTATCAAATCAAGCAAATCGCCTTGGCAATTAAATTGCATCTGAAAAAGTTTGCTGTAACCCACGACAATTCATAAGTCATAAGAATTCTTAGAGTTGGAAGCAATCAGATCTAGATATTAATACATATATGCAAGGATTAATGATAAGTTTTTTCCAGAACCTTTAAATCGCTTTTGATGGAAAGACATTTTTTTGTAAAACAACAGCTCGCAGTTAACTAATAATTTTTATATTCTTAATCTATTTTACATTTGACCATATGCCAGTTTTAGGGTTACTTTTAGATAAGAATAACAGAAAATAATTCCAAGGTCGAAAGACTTGTATAAAAACTTATTTTTCTCTTTTTTTCTCAAAATGCGAACATAATTTTTGACAGCCTATAATCAGTTTGACATGCATGGAACTTTGGAAACTTATAAATATATATATATATATATATATATATATATATATATATATATATATATATATATATATATATATATATATATATTTATATATATATATATATATATATATATATATATATATATATATATATATATATATATGTAAATCTACTAGGATCGATATGTGATGAAGCTACAGCGACAGTCCCCCTTGACGATCTTGAGGTTGGAATAAATGTAGAGCGGGGCGTACGGCAGGGTGACGCAGTATAGCCTCTTCTTTTCTCAGTTTGCCTGGAAGAAGTGTTCCGTAATCTGGATTGGGAACAGGATAGAATTCGCAGCGATATCGAAGATTCGCAGATGATATCGTTCTTCTTTCACAAGACCCAGAGGAGCTGCAAAGACACGTACAAGAGCTGCAAAGGGCTGGGGAACCATTTGGCTTGAAAATAAACCAGAAGAAGAGTCAGGTCATGTTCAATAAATTTGCTGAGGACAAAAGAATTTCTTATTTTAGGAACGGATTTGGAAGTTGTGGATCACTATATATATATATATATATATATATCTAGGGTTTCAATGGAGGGAGATACCGTCCGGGAGGTGGAACGGCGCGTATTTGGCAGGCTCAACATAGTGTTTAAGAGCAAACTGATACTTTACCTGAAAAGAAAAGTCTTTGATCAGTGTGTCCTGCCCATTGTAACATACGGAAGTGAGACCTGGACACTCACATCAGAGTCAGTTGAAAAACTTACACAAAACATTACTAGACGGGATAGAAAAACCTACACATGGATCAGAGAACAAACGAAAGTGAGTGACATCATTGGAAGAATAAAGCAATCGAAATGGAAATGGGCAGGCCATGTAGCAAGGCGGTGGGACGAAAGATGGACCAGGGCGGTCCTGGACTGGATACCGATTGATCGCAAACGTCCACGGAGAAGACCGAAAACACGATGGACTGATGACATTAAGTATATTGTACCCGAATGGCAGAGGAGAGCTCAGGACCGCGAGAGTTGGAAGCATGCTGAAGAGGCCTTCATCTTGAAGTGGATTGATATGGGTTGATGATATATATATATATATATATATATATATATATATATATATATATATATATATATATATATATATATATATATATATATATATCGATTACCTGTAGGTAAAATAGTCGCTAGAAGTTTGTGTCAAAGTGAACGTTAGCAATCGTACTAAATAAATAACTCAAAATACGTTGGCTTAAAGGCGACCTATAAACCCTATGAGAGGTAAGACCTCTTCCTCACTGCCTACAACAAATGGTGGCCGTTGCTATAACAAAAAAAGACAATATATCTTATTTCATCAATATTTTTTATTTCAGTCATCTCCTCTATACATCCTAGTATTCGTTAGCTTTTATTCCACCTGATATACGTGATTTCTTGTAAAATTTTTCCAACTCCTTATTATTTCTGCTGATCCATACTTCATTATCCTCCTATTTTTCTAAGTACTTTGCCTTTCCATACTTCAAAGCACATATAACTACCGATCTTATAAGTCTTATATAATGTGCTCTTGTCTCTTGTTTATTTTCTTGTTTTTGCTTTTCTGGAAATATTATTATTGGTCAATGGTCCGTTAGGTACTCTACTAAGTAGTATGACGTTTACGTGAACCTATAGCGGGAACGAGACGAACTTGACAACAGACAATTGGTTCAATAGTGTCGTATTAGCCGATGTATTTAGAATCAACTATAAATTAAGCCTATTAGGCACTCTTCGTAAAAACAAAACTCAAGTACCTCCATTACTGATTCAAGGAAAAATTCGGCCAGATAAATCAAGCATTTTTACTTTTTGAGAAAATTCCACCTTAGTTTTCTATGTACCTAAACCAGGAAGATTTGTTCTTTTGTTATCTACAATGCACTTCGATCATTCGTTAGATAAAGAAACCGGAAAACCCGAGATTATTATACACTACAACAAAACAAAAGGTTGTGTGGATACGGTTGATAAGAAATATATGATTATGATATTGATATATTGATATATTGATACATTGATATGTTCTATGTATAATTGTCCAAGAACTTCAAGAGGATAACCAATGGTGATTTTTTACAGTTCGATAAATATTGCTGGTATCAACGCCTTTATAATTCATACCGCAAATAATAGGGAGAAAAATGTCACTTGCAAAAGTCACTTTCTTCAGCAGCTAGGAAATAGTTTACTATCTGAACTACTTAGGATTTAAGCAACATCAGAAAGATTCCAAGGGTCTTGAGAAATCGAATATCAGAGGTATGTGGTTGGGATCAAGCCCGCGAAGATGATCCAAGGGTAGCAGTTACAGGACATTGTGCTATATGTGACTCAAAAGAAAAATAGGAAAACACGATTTAGTTGTAGAATGTGTAAAACGTTTTTATGTCTAGGGCATATTGAAGTAATATGTGTATGTTGTTTTAGAAACTTCTATATTTAATTTAGCAATAGGATTTAAAATTCTTATAGTTTTATGTGTTTTTAAAATGGCTTTCATATATTGGTGTTTTATTTATTTTTTTGTTTTGAGCTTTTATGCCTCTAATAATATTATTTCCCTCTGAAATAAAGCATCTAAAATAAATTTGAGTTTGTTAATTAATTAATAAAATGCATCCTTATAAGTTCTAAAAAATAATTTCTGGTCAGTCAGTGGTATGCCACTAATATACTAGAAATTAGACATGACACCCAAGGAAGGTTAAAAGAACGAAGACAATTTTTTTCTATAATATATTTATTTCATCTTTAAATTGTTTAATTTTTGAACATTATGTCAGTCAAATGTGAGTTATTAGCAGCAATGCAACTTTGTGGCCTTTTTAATTCATTTTTCATAACTGTTGTCAAGATATTAATGCAGCGATTTTAGCCCAGATATTCTTAAGTTACAGTATGGCTTAAGTCTAATTTATGTTAACCTTTTCTTTCAAAAATACCCATAAAATTTAATTCGAAGCCGTTATATAAGATGATTTAATGGCATTACAGTACTAATCGATTATTACAATCTGCAGGCAACAGATCTTGATGAATTTAAATCTTATAGGGAAATAAATGCAAATCACTTCTCAAAAAGGCGTAATAGCGTGAAAAAATCTCAATTGTGCCTCATGTTGTCGATTGTACTTTTCTGTAGACACTCCGCAATATTGCACGTGTGGAGACTCCCCACAGGTATAATATTTTCAGTGCTTATCACTCTTCTTAGGGCTGTAATGCGGAGCGTGTCTCCAACCGCCACCAATGTTTGAAATTGCTTGAGCATGTCCTTTTATGAGGCGCCGAACAATTAGGACAGTTTCGCCTAAATTCACGTTAAGTTGCCATAATTGAACTTTCATTGAATATAACTTATAACAATTTTACTGCGTTCTTAAGAGTGAATTTGTCCATAATAAAACTTGCACGTCTACAATACACAAGACCCAACTGGACAAAACTTCAGAAAAAAATGACGCTAAAATAAAATGAAAGCATCAGACTGCCTCATCCTTTATATTTAATTTTAAAAGAGAAATACGTTACCTTATTCGGATTATCATAATAGGAAATCAAATTGAATTTCAAGTCTTCTGTCTTCAAGTATTAGAAATAGTAAACCGAACGCAGTTTCATATTAAACTATTAGGTAGGTTTAGATTAGCTTAAAATAATTCATACGAAAACAGTTAATCAGTAGTTGTTTATGTCATGTTTTCGTTCCATAAATTGCCTGTAAATATTAGACAAATTAATTACATCATTCAAATGCTAAACAAGCTGTTAACAATATTTAATTTTAGTTGCATAATTGTACAACATACATGTAAAGAGATACCTCTCTAAGTTTTATATTTTTTACTATTTAAATCGATTTCCAATAACAGAATTTTGCCGCAAAATCAACTCCTAATTAAGTAATTAAAATAATCTGTATATGTATATATGATTACAATACATAGAATAATTAAAATACTAATACTGAAACTTGCAAGTAAAGTTAAGTTAAGGGTAGCAAAAATATTTTGAAATTAAAGGACCAAAGAAAAGTTGGGGCGAAGATTAAACTAGGAGCTGAAACCAGATGTATTATAACTTGTACAAGCTCAAAGATTGAGATTGCAAGCCATTAATTTCCAAACAGAATATATTGAAGTTATATAAGTGGTAAAATAAGACATGAAGTGGGAAGAGATTTACAGAGTATAAAAATTAGTGACCAAAAAAGGAAAGACTAGGAAAGAATGGTCATTACTAGAGTAATTATATACAGTGCGTTCTGTGTCGCTATGCTAAAATTTTGGAAGTATCAATTAGTCTTAATTTAAAGTCTGAAAAGATAAAAAAGTGGTAGATTGATATTATATTTCTTATATCCGAAATTACTGGTCTATGTAATTATAAAGAGTAAATAATCAAATTTAATCTCATAAGACAAATAAAAACATATCTTATTTCAGGAAGGCATATTTTGAGTATCTAGATAGCTAGGCTACGTTAAGTTCACCAGAAAATAACACTACGCGTAGACTTAATATGTAATTGTCCGTATTAAATCTCATAGAAAGCAGGTAAGGACCAAGTAACAAATCATCGTTAAATTTAGTCCAAACGTTCTCGGAAAATGCACGCTGAAAGTTAGGCGTACATATCGCTTTGGAATTTTCTAGTTGCCACCTATACAGGTTTTGCCAGAGTTATGATACTAGGTCTTGAAAATTAAACTTCATCTGTGCATAGAACTGTTCTGTAGAAGTGCAAATTTAGCCGGAATGCCGTAGGAACCAGGTATGAAGCAAATCATTCACCTTTCGATAATTATACGAATGTAGGCTTCACGTTTTAAAATTCGTCCACTCGTAGTGGCATTTCTAATAACAGCTTATAGAACTTGTTTATCTAAATCTGCTGCAAATTCACTCCTCTATGGCCAAGACAATCACATAATCCGCAATCCGCTTGCTGAAAATTATCTGTGAACGTCTGGAAATGCTCTGTTATGGCTATTGGTTATTATATATATATATATATATATATATATATATATATATATATATATATATATATATATATATATATATATATCTTCAATACACGAATTGGGGCGAACATTAAGTCAGCAAAAAATCCAAATTTTAGCTTTGCAAGAAACTAGATTGACAGATAATAACACCTTGGAATTCGGAAACTATAGACTTTTTAAAAGTAAAACGGACAAAAAAATACTCAAAAATACACCACATCTCGGTGTTGCTTTCGCTGACTCAAGAAACATCATTGGTTCTATAATAAATGTCCAGCCAGTAAATAATCGACTTATGACACTATCCCTTAAGTGTGCTAACAAAAACTATACATTAATCAATGCACACCTCCCAGTTAACGAAGAAAATAAATCTAATCCTGAAAAAGTAAACAAGTCCTGGGAAATTCTAGAAAAGACTATCTCTAAAATTCCCTCTAACCATGTAAAAATCCTATTGGGTGATTTCAACGCCCAGCTAGGGAAAGAAAAAAGTACAGGAAAACAGTCGGCAGTTTTCCCGCTCATAAATGGACTAACCATAATGGTAGAAGATTGGTTGAACTATGTTCGCAGTTTAATCTAAAAATAATGTCAACCCATTTTAAGAAGAAAATATCAAAACAAAAGACCTGGAGGTGCCCAAACACGTAGATGGGTGAATTTCAAATTGACCATGTTGCCATTTCGTACCCCAATCATAAAGAGATTTTGAATGTTCAAGTCAGGACAGGAGCACTACTTGACTAGAATCAAACTTAGCTCAAAACGTCGAAAACTTATTCAAAAGCGGCTGCTAATACCAAAGTTTGACCCAACGAAAATAAAACCAGCCCTAACAGAACAACTTGATAAACAACCAGCACAGAACTGGCAAGAAGTGAAACAAAAAATTATTAAAACAGCCTTAAAGTTGGTCCTTTTAAAAAAACGTAGAAAACATCCGTGGTGGGATGAAGTTTGCGAGCAAGCAGTATTAAGCCGAAGTAAAGCATTCAAAGATTGGAACAGCAAAAAACAGCAATAAATTATAACATATTTTTGGAAGTAAGAAAAGAAACATCGAAGCTAATTAGACAAACTAAAAGAAAATATGAAAACAATCAACTTAATGAAATAGAAAAAGATTTCCAAAAAAATAACACTCGAAACTTTTACAAAACATTTCAAACTAAATTAACAGGCTATCAACCGCAAAGTCTTTGCTTCCAAAAGGAAAACGGACAATTAGCTCTAAATAACCAAGAACTTGCGAAATATTTTAAAACTGAATAATTTTAAAACTGGAGTGAGACAAGGGGATGGACTCTCACCACTTTTATTTAACTGTGTTCTAGAAAAAGTAATACAGGAGTGGCGTGAAAAAAAGTCGGCCCTGAATATTGACCAGCCCATTAAACTGGGGAGAACCAACATCAAAATTGATTGTCTGGCATTTGCTGATGATCTAGCAATTTTAGCTCAAGATGTATTATAGCACAGAAACAGATTGAAATCCTAAAAGAAACAGCAGAAAATGTAGGACTCCAAATTTCCTTTAAAAAGACACAATACATGACCTGCAACAGACTAAGAACGCCATTTCTAAAAACAAAATATGGTAACATCAGACGAGTCTCTCAATTCAAATATTTGGGTGAAATAATAATGGAAAATGGGTTGGAAAAAGCGGTCAATAAGAGTAGATGTCAAAAAATGGAAACGGCATTGTGACTTACACAAAATATTTACAACAAAAAATGCCTATCTAAAAACACAAAATTGAGACATTACAACACAGTTATTAAGCCAGAATGTCTATATGCTGCGGAAACGCTCATTTTGAATAGAAAGAGGGACATCGAGGACATTAAAAAGAAGGAAAGAAAAATCATAAGAAAAATCCTAGGGCCCAAGCAAATAAATAGCACAACATACCGACTTCGAGAAAACCAAGAAATCAAATAATACACAGATATACATAGCGATATGAGAAAAAGAAGACTTAAGTTTTACGGATACATAAAACGAGTAGGTTAAGTAGAGTAGGTTAAGTAGACAAATAGTCGAATTTTATGAAAATAGGAGTAAAGCTAAAGTAGAAATAATTAAATGGATTGCTGCAATTAAAGAGGACCTAAGATCAGTAAATATTACACAGGGTGAAATTCAGGATAGAGGCTGTTTCAGACACAAGGTTAACGTTTGGAAAGTTGGCCAGGGAGAAAAATGTAGAAAGACTGGAACAACTTGGTCTGACGAAAGGAAAAAAGCTCATAGCGAAAGAATGAAATTAGTATGGGCACAAAGGAAGGCTAACAACCACAAGCGCCTCTAATTGTACTTCGCGTGGTCCACCAGGGCCCATACGTGAATAATAATAATAATATATCTTCAATAGCATTAATATTTGAAAACAATTTTAGACAAATGTTCGCGGCGGCTACTTTTGACAAAGCATGTTCTGTCAATTCAAATTTTCCACCACTGTTTCAAGCAATTGGGGTCTTATATCCACAATTGTGCTAGTTATATTGGCTTCCAAGGCGCGTCAATATTTGCTGGTTTATCGGCATAGACCAAAGATTTAACATGAATACACAAAAGAAAATAATTTGAAAGCGTTAAATCACATAACCTTGGTGGCCAATTAACAGGTCCGTTTCTCGAAATAATTTTCTTACCCATTTGTTCCCTCAATAAATCGATTGTTGCGTTGGCTGTATGGCTCATGGAGCCGTCCTGTTGGAACCATATCTTCTCTGGATCAATACCATTGAAATTCAGAATAAAATAATCGACGAAGTCGAACAACATTGCCAGCAATATCGACGATATTTTCTTCGAAACGCACAGCTTTTTTTCTTGTTTTAATTTTAATATCGAGCAGCGTGAAAAGCGTTCGGAATTTGTCAATAATTCGGCGAATATATCACGAAGTGCTCTATAAGTTTGGCATAGAACACTAATTTTGAGAATAAAGCTCACCAATTTGCAAGCGTTTCTCTGATGCTAAACATTCCGTGATAATCTGCCAGACTACTGAGTCACAAGGCAAGCCTAGGAAAGGGGATCCACTATCGACACAAATTATTCAACATGGTTTTGAACGGTCAGTCGAACAAAGAAGGACACATTCTTTACCGAAGCCATCAAATAGTGAGTTCTGGGAAGGATATAGCAATAATTGCGAGAAGTGAGAAAGAATTGAAAGCAGTGACAAAAAGGCTAGCAGAGATATCATACCAGTTTGGTTTTAAAAATCAACCAAAATACAAACAAACTAATAATAGTAGAAGGTACACAAGAAAAGGTGTTGAAAGTGGAAGTGAATATAGAACTAGAAAGAATCATTTTTAAAAGCGTGGAAAAATTTGTCTAGTTAGCCGTAAGGAAAACAAACACGCGTGAGGAAGAGAAGGAGATAGACCTAAGATTGATCAAAGCTAACAGATGTGCAGGAGCCTTGAACTATTTAATAAAATACGTCCTGCGCCCAATGAGACAGCAGTAGCTGAGTGTCATCACACACCCAACCAAGAAAATCTAATACTACATATATACGACATCTGACGGGAGGTCGGCGAAAACATGCGTTGTTGGCTGTGGATAGGGTCTCCCTATTCTTGATGGTATGGTATATGTCGGCGCCCTGAAGAGTCTGAACCTCGAGAGACGAAACATGTCATCCAGTTGAAGGGATAGGTGGGGTTCCTTCTCGGTCAAGCAACCAACAAAAGTGTTTATTTAGGCGGAGACGCAGGTTGTTGTGTGTTCCACATGAGATTGTGGAACCCAACGGTTGGGTGTGTTATGACACTTAGCTACTGCTGTCTCATTGGACGCAGTCCAAGAAAATCTAGCACTATATATATATATATATATATATATATATATATATATATATATATATATATATATATATATATATCTATATATATATATATATATATATATATATATATATATATATATATATATATATATATACAAATATTTATATCACCATTTCCCACCATTCCGGCATCAGCTGCCGGATCTTTGCCAATTATTATAATATACATTTTTTTTAACTTTGCACTTTGCTATATTTTATGAAGCTTGCATACAGAAACATAAAGTGATTTTGTGTTCAAAATATGCTATTTTGTTTTAAGGATACAGTGTGTTACACTTTTTTTGTTCCCAGTATATATACAGTATGTTGGAAAAATATCGGAATATTTTAAATAAAAAAAAAACAATTATTGTGCAAACATTATTTCTTCTTATTCAGAATACATTCTGACTAGTTCTAGACTAGCATAGACTTTTTATGTCGTTTTTCAGAAACACCTCAATGATCCTCCTCACGGCTTCTTGAACTTGTGTAACTCTGTTATAAAACGTTCCCTTCATCGCCAGTTTGAGTTTAGGGAACAGAAAATAGACACGCGGAGATAAATCAGGCTAATAGGGAGGATGTTAAAGCACACAGACTTTTTTCGCCAAAATTTACGGTTAATTTAAAGGGTGAATGACAAATCGACCAAAGACTTTCTATTTGTTTAAATCCCTTGTTAAAATTTCGTGAATCATATCTTTGGTCGTATTTAACTATTTCGTTCTCCATCTTACAGCCGAATTTGCATCACAGACGATCATTTCGAGCACTTTTTCCATCAACTTACTTTTTTGGCCGGCCTGGCTCTAGGCCGCCTTCCAAAGCATCACGACAGTCTCGGAGTCGCTGCTATTACTCAAAGATACGTGTACGCGATAAGCAATAAGAACCATAAACTTTTTTCATCAAAGTTTCTGTAAAACTTTTACGGAGCTTGAAACAAAATTTCAGATAAGCCCTTTATTCCTTCGTATTTTTGTGACGAAGTGACAAAAGGTACTGTCATTTTAAGCGTTATAACTTAACTAATAAAGGTCCTGTCACTTTAATCCCTTAATCGATTCGAGAAAATGTACAGCTTTCAGATTATACATATATTGTTTCAATAGATGACGCTAATAGTTTTCTTTAAATTTAAAAAGTTCCGTTATTTTTCCGACATCCTGTGCATTCTTGTGCTGGTCATGTTCTTAAGTGAGAAGACTCATTACTGTTAATCTAAACCTTGAAATATTAAATAAATAATATTAAGGCAATTAATCGAAAATATTTGAGGCACTGGTAATTGTCGAATTATGAGAAATGGCAGATAGAAAACAATTATTCAATATTTTTAAGTCTGATTATCTAAGCCACACAAAAATTTTCAAGAATTAAATTATTTTCTGAAAATATTTTAAAAAACTAATTGGGTATTTTTGAACAAAATTCATAATTTACCTGCAATATATTAAATATTGATTGAACATTTAATATCTGCGATATGGTATTTCAATGTTTTCATATTGATTAAAATAGATGACAATTTATTCTTCTACTTTCCAGCCAAATTCTGATGATACCTTTAGTCCACTTTGCGACATAAAACTTTGTCACACTGAAAAATCACATTGGCTGTCTCCGCTGGCTGCTGAGCTACACAGCAACAGTTTGGCCTACCTTCAGCCACTTGAAATGCACGATTCCTTCATATCTGATTGCAGCCTCAACAATATGGATCGATAGATGAATATTCGGCTTCTCGGTGAACATTGACAGATATCCCGGATTTTTCTATGATTCTTTTTGCGTTCTACGTTGTCGTATAATATCTGTTCAACCGCTGTGTTTTGAATTATAGCTAAGATGATTTTGCTATGTTTATAATTTTTTTAAGAGTAGTGGCATGAGTAACTCAGAGTATTTTTTTCGATTCAGCAATACGACTGAAGTAATAAGACGATCTAATATGTCTCTATCAACTTGGTTACTGTTTTCTGGGTTCATGTCAACTGTGAAGTTTTCCTGAAGCAAATATTTATATTGTTGCGAAAAAAAAATTGTCTTATAAACCTAAATAGGATAAAATTTTCAGCAACTCTATTTAAAATGGATTTATAAACTTTCCAATGCCTCTGGTTTAAATTCGTAATTAAAGCAAGTATTAATAATTTATGTTCCCCTGATAAATCAATTGTAATTGCGTTGATATAAATAAATTAATTTTTATATTTCAATGAAAAAGTTTGACGTATATACTATAGATTTCTCGATCGCACCTCGATCAAGAAACTCCAAACATTCCAGAACAAGGCATTGCGTGTGGCCGTAGACGCACCTTGGTTCGTTAGAAATAATCAAATCCATCGTGAGGCCGATGTGCCTCCGATCACTAACTTCCATCAAACAACATTTGCGAAGCTGAAACTCACAGCTTCACTAGGTAGCAATCCACTGCTACGAGAATTATCGGACCTCCTGCCCTAGCCACAGGGCAACACTCCGATACCATCGTCCCCAAAATTCCGGCATCGAGACCCGGGTTACGAAACCATCTCGTTTCCCGACTCGTGTAAGTCTAACCTTCTTTTCCGCGACCGGTCAGATAATTGGCGTTTCTGTCAATGTCGGCCCGGCGTCTGCATCTATGCGCAGCGTCGGCCCGGCATCGCCAGAAATTAGCACACAAATACCGATGACTTCATCGGTTTTCAAATTAACCTCCTGAAGTTCGCCTGGACTTCATTGAAAATCCGCATACAGAATAGTCGGACCTCCGTCCTCCGGGACCATACATTCCGACACTTCATGGGTCAACTAGAGACCCCCAAAAATCTTAGAAATCCCATCGTGGGTCAAAATAATACCAAATAAGTAAGGGTCAAAAGGCTAACTTAAAAACCAGGCTAACAAAATAGAAATAGAATAGAATAGATAGCGCTAGTTGGATTGAGATTGCAACCCGCCATCAATATGGCCAGTTGACTTGGTATGGCTCTGTTCGTTTCTATTCAGCTGTCTCCTTGCATTCGAATGGAGTCCTGCTGACTACGGCTGTGAGGCCAGAAACCGATCCTAGGAGATGGGGACGGCTGATTTGAGACGAACAGAGGTACAAGGAAGTACGGATGAAATATGACTGTTGTTCATATTGTAACGTTCCCACTATCCCTGACTAACCCTTAATGTCGGGACTGGGTGTGCGAGTAAGGTTTTAGAGCTTACATAGAAACAACTGTTGATGGAATAATTATACCTATATATTAATCTAACAGCTAAATACAATTACTAGTATGAAAAAAAAAATACTTAAATACCATGATAAATAAAAGAATATACCGCAAGACAAATATCTAAATGAATTCTATGCCTGAAGGACATTTAACGGAAGTTGGGCGCCAGTGGCGGCTAATACCGACCACGATAGATATATACCTAATATCTAGATACTTATCTGCGGACAGCAGCCTGCAGGTATCGAACGCTCTGTTCGGACCAAAGGTACGGCAGTGGTACAGCGATCGGTGTTATATCACCTTTGCTGGCGGTGAACGGCAGGTGGTAAGTTGCTGCGGCAGCCTTGGTGGTGTGGCTGTTACAATTGGCTTGCATTGGTAGAAGTAGTAGAAGCAGAAGCAGGAGCAGAAGCAGAAGCAGCTGCTGATGTAGACGTATACGTAGAAATGGACGTCGAGGTTGAAATAGAAATAGATATAGGCGTCGACTTAGAAGCAGAAATAGACATGGACTTAGAAGCAGAATAGACCTGTGGTAGTAGGTACTAATGAAGAAGGGAGCACGCCACCTGCTAGTCGCCGACAGACAGATCACAAAAGTGACCGGTTAATTGTCAGAGGCAGCGTTAGTCGTACCGAGGCAAATGATAATTTCGAAAAATGGATTTTGGAGGGGATACTGATGGCGGAATCTGCACAATGGACGGCGTGTTTCCTGAAATTGATAAGAGAGGTCGCCGCCCATGCGGATATAATCAGAAAATAATCAGAAAATGAGTAAGGTCCGCCGGAGATTGGGCCTCGACAAATATGAAGGAGAACATTTGTAACAGGTGTGAAAACCCAAATGTTATAATATATATATATATATATATATATATATATATATATATATATATATATATATATATATATATATATATATATATAATAAATAAGCAGCTCAGCAGACCTTAAAGGCCCATGGCTTCGACTTTATTTACTATTTTTCTCTATTTGCTTCTGTTCATGGCTGCATCCCGCCTTCCGTCTACACTTACTGAACTTAAATCTTCCTTGCATGCCTCCAATCACTTCATTCTTAGTCGTCCTCTTCTTCTTCTTCGTCCATCTCCTTTGAACAATGTGTTGACTTGAACAATGTCTTGACGTGAACTTGTTTTACCAATTTACTATTTGGCATTTTTATATATGACTCAACCACCGTAAGCTGGAAGACCTAACTATCTGACTTAGAATGTTTTCCGTATAGAAGTGTAATTTCTCCATTAGTTCTCATTCTCCATATTGTCTCCTGTACTTTCACTCCACCAAATATCCTCTTCAGTACTCGTCGCTCCCAGACATTCAATTATTATTCTTCTTTTATGTTCATTACCCAATATTCATAGCCATATTGCCATATAAACTGTTCTGTATAATGTTAATTTTGCCGACCATGTTATTTTTTTTTATCTAAGCAGGTTGTGTAACGCTCCCATAGCTTTGCTTCCCCTTGTCATCCTATTTTCAATGTCCTTTATTTCATCGCCTTGGCTGGTTATGGTAATTCTCAAATACTCAAATTCTTTGACTGTTTTAAATGTATAATGTTTATTTTGTTCTGTTTTAACCATAACTTGTTTTTTATATCCTCTCCCATCTCAAGAAATTTTTATTATTTTCTATTAATGTGCAGCAAAAATAACATTTAATGCATTTTAGCAAAATAACATTTCTGTAATATGTTTTGAATATATGTTAACGAACTGGAAAAGCATATGCGAAAATCTGAGGATTTTTATATACATCGAATATGTATATGGAACATGTTTAAAAACGACGACGAGATATATCGCAATATGCCAACGCAAGCATGAATATAGATTTTTAAAACATAACATATTCGCTTGCTGAACAAAGAATGAAAATATAAAAAAAAAATGGTGGAAAAATTCTGGAAAATAAAGGAAAGAGATAAATTTAAATATTTAGTATTCCGCATTAAAAACAAAACTTAAACGAACAAATTAAAATGTTAAACTTGAAGAGATTTACCACTAAACACCAAAACGCTTTTTTGAACTGCTCGACGCACGTTTCGCTAACTATTTTACCATCATCAGTAGATGATTTAATCTCCTGATGATCTCCCGCAGATTAAATCGTCTCCTGATGATGCTAACATGATTAGCGAAAAGTGCGTCGAGCAGTTCAGAAAAGCGTTTTGGTGTTTAGTGGTAAATTTCTTCAAGTTTAGTATTTCACACCAAAGGTTCCAACAGAAGAATTAAATTAAAATGTGTTAAAAAATTGAATAAATATCATCTTCATATAAACCTTTCGGTAAGCTTACAATTTGAATGTTATATCTTAGAGAAACTAAATGCTCACGCTGCCTGCTTTCTAGCAATACTTTATGATTTTCAAATCATTATGTTATTTAGTTATGTTTTCACAGTCTTCGAAAGCAGGTAAGTTCGATATAAATATGTTATGGAAAAAAATGCGACTTTAATGTATTGATTTAACACTACTTTTTGTGTTGAAAAATTATCACACAAATCGAAGAAAAGGTTACAAGGTTTTATGGGGATAGTATTCATTCACATTTCATGGTTCATCAGTGATGTACTGAGTTTTGATGTTGATGAACATAGCACGAATAACACTCCGCACTCAGGACACCCCATTGGGGTCATTACTGAGGAAATGGTGAACAAAATCTATAATGGAGTGCTCACTGATTGAGATGACAAACATTATGGATAAATGCGTACGGAACATTCTAAATAAACTTTTAGGCATGAGAGGATTATCAGTGTGAATATATGCATAAGTGCCATCCAAAAGAGTTTCTGCAGCAATTCATGATGATTGATCAAACTTTATTACATCACTATACACCACAAACAATGGAAGAGTTAAATAAGTGGTGTTTAGCCGGCGAACGTGCCCCGAAGAAGGTGAAGACGCTTCTGTCGGCCAGAAAGGTCATGACCGCCTTTATTTGACGAAGATAAAAGTGCTGCTTCATCGCGACAGTTGCATTAGCTAAATTGATAAATTTGCGTTACGAATTGCAAGTAAACTTGACTCCCTCCGAATGTTTTCTCTTTTTCAACATGCAGAAATGACTGGTTGGAAAGAATCAAATGAAGACATAGTCGCCGAAACAAAGGGCCATGTTGCACAGTTCGCCAACTTGGTCTTTTTGTTAGGCACAATTGGGCGAATTGTATCGAACTAAAGGAAGACTACGTTGAAAAATAAATCTATTTTCCATCAATTCTATCAATATTTCATTTAAAAATTATAGGACTTTTTAGTGTCTGGTAATAATGGTCAGTTGTGTGTATTAAAATAAGTCTGTATATTCTTGATATTGACAAAAAACGTGAATGGGTTTTTCTAAGCTGCGCTATTGATGTAACGTTTTTTCAGAAGTCAAGTTGTAATTGTAATGTATTACTAAAAAATGTTAATTTTTTTAATAACTATTTGATTTCATACCAGTGTTCATGCCAAGGCATTTCTTTCAACATGGTTCGAAATCTCTACATGTCTTAAAATATAAAATTACACTGCTCTTAGTAATTTTAAAATACTCTTTTTCTGCAGACAAAAGTAAAATATTTTTGCTACGAACTCTTTCAGATAAGTTTTGTTTAACACGCCTCTGTCGACCACTGTTTTCTGAGATTCGTAAGGAATTATCTTCATCAACTATATAGAAAAGGAAAAAGCGATCACAAGAGAGTGTTATGCTGCATTATTTGTCAAATTGCCCTAAGAATTGATCTTAGCTGTTATTTGTCGAAGATAGAAGTGCTGCCTCACCGCGAGATTTGCTTTAGCTAAATTGGTCAACTTGGCTTACGAATTGATACTGCATCCACGCTATTACCTAAACTTGATCCTCTCCGAAGTATTTCTCTTTTCCAACATAAAAAAATGGCTGGCTGAAAATAATCAAATGAAGATATCATCGCCGAAACAGAGGGTCATTTTGCATATTTCTTTCTGAATGATGAGAATTGAGAGAGAATTTCTTTCTGAGAATGAACTTCTACTTTTTAGCATAAAAAAGGCATACAAAATTTGAAGAATTGTTGGACAAATTGTATTGAACTACATGAAGACTACGTTGAAAAATAAATCAATTTTCCATCAAAAAAATAATATTTCATTTAAATATTATATAAGTTTTTAGTCTCTGGTTATAACGGTCAGTTGTGCGTATTAAGTTAAGATCTGTATACGAAGTGTGGCTATTAAATAACGAGACTTACGCTGGTACAGAAGAAGTATGCATGCGCCAAACGCCAGTGACCAACAGCTGTTTAACATAATGCCTTCTCTTTCAGTACCTCTCGCTTCTGTAAACTATCCGTTTAACCATAGCCTTCGCTCGCATAAAGTTGAGTCCACATCAATAAAAATTTGCGTTATGTGGGCTGTATGTGTTATATGTGGTGTGCGTGCGCTGCAATGTAGACGCTCTGACACCCAAGGTTACACACAAATATTATCGCCGCACAGCACGCATTTGAACCATCTGTTGTCCACCAGATAATTCAAAGAAATTGTTCCAGTAAATTCAACACACACGCAAAATATTATTGGTGTGGGCCCAGATTTAGAGTTGTTTTTTTGTTTCGCAGGAAAAATGGTAAGTGTAATAATAGTGCATTTTCTGTGAAATTTCACTTGAAACTTGGAAAAAGCGCTACTGAAACTTATAATTTGTTGTAAGAAATGTATGGCAATGAATGTTTATCACGGGCACGTGTTTTTGAGTGCTTAAGCGTTTTCAAGATGGCCGAGAAGACATTGAAGATAATCCATGCTCGGGTCGCCCTTCCACGTTAAAAATGGATGACAATATCGAAAAAATCGGTAATCTGGTTCGATCTGACCGTCAGTTAAGTATTCGTGTGATTGCTGAAACTATGAGAATTGACAAAGAATGCCCATGGCAAATTTTACATAACAATTTTAACATGCAAAAAGTGTGTGCCAAAATGATGCCTAAAATTCTCACGTTTAAGCAACAAGAAGCTTTCAAAAATGTTTGTTATGACACTTTGAATGCCATTGAAAATGAGCCGAACTTATTGGAAAAGATGACAACATGTAACGAATAGTGGTTTTTTACTTATGATCCTGAAATGAAACACCAATCCATGCACTGATCGCCAAATTCACAAAGAGCCAAAAAAGATCGAATGAGCTAATTAAAATTCAAAACAATGATGACAATGATGTTTTTTTTTCGATATTCATGGAATTGTGTACCTTTACTGGGTTCCTGAAGGTCAAACTATTAATCAACATCACTACCTTCACGTTCTTCCTGAACTCCGTGAAAGAATAAAGGAAAACGACCCGAATTGTGGAAGGACAAGTCATAGTTCATTCCGCATCCTCTATCAAAAGGTTTCTAGCCAAGTGCAACATATCAGTGTTAGGCCATCCACATTATTCGCTGGATTTTGCGCCGGGCAACTTTTATCTGTTTTCTAAGGAAAAATTTGCATTAAAAGGAACAAGATGTGAGTTCGTTGAAGCTGCAAAAGAGAAAGCGGTACGTGTTTTGAAGATGCTGACAGAAGAAGACTTCCAGCACAGTTTCGAACAATGGAAGATTAGCATGGCACGTTGTAGGGATAGAGGAGGGGTGTATATTGAAGGTGATGATAAGTAAACATGTATAAAATCAAAATAAAATGCGTAAGTCGTTATTTAATAGTCACACCTCCTAATCTGGATATTGACGAAAAACGTGAAGCATCTAAGCTGTGATATTGATGCAACTTTTTTTCAGAAAACAAATTATAAATATATTATTAGTCTGATACGTAAGTTTACATTTTTTTTATTACAAATTGTAATGTATTAATAAAAAAAAAAATTCATGTAAAGGCATTCCTTTCGACATGGTTCGAAGTCTCTACATTTCTAAGAATATAAAAATTGGATGGCAAAAGATCTCAGCTGTATAAGAGATTACTGCATTGCTCCTAGTAATTTCATAATATTCCTTTTCTGCAGACAAAGTAGAGTATTTTCGGCTTATCCTCAAACTCCTGATAAATTTTCGAGAATACAAGATCACATAAATAACTTCATATGGAGGTTAAAGTAAGTGAGGTCGGATTTAGTGTTGGAGTATTTGAAGTAGATGATCTTAAAATAGTAAAACTAGATCAGTTTAATCACACTCCTGTGGCACACTACACACTTTATTTGGCATACCGATTTTGAAGAAGCGTCAAATAGGAGTCATATAACAAATCAGTAAATCTTACGAACAGTTTGAAGATATTGCACTAGTCATAAATGCGAAGTGTTGAGATCAAAACATAGTTTACAAGTATTGATTTTAGGACTGCTTTGAGCTGATCTGCATCGGGCGTAGGAAAACACAATTAAAGCTTAAACCGAAGGTCGTTGATCTCCGAAGTGTAACCCTTTAACATTTCATTTCATACAGTTTATATTCATCTTTTGCTTTCAGTAATAATTCAAAGTAGCTCAAATTTAAAAAATATCATTGATTTTTTAAATGTATTTAAACAATACTTTGGTCCTCAAAAAGCGTACTCAAAAATGTTACTAATCGCATTCATTTTTAGTTAATTATCATACTACTAATATATTTTTTGATAATGTAAAATAACGCACGAACTTGTTCATCACTCATTTATAATATTAAAAGGTTTTGCAAAACTATTATTAAAAATCTATCATCTATTCGGATACGGATCTATTACAGTTAAATGATCTTAAAATACTTGATATTAATGAATAGAATCAAGATCAATCTGAAGCTCTTTACATCTCTTCTAAGATAAAGTAGAAAATCTCAAGAACGATTTCTAAAGAAATATTGAATAATAAGGCTAACAGGTTTTAAATCAATATGAAATAAATCGTGCTAAAGCAATTTATCAATGGACGTTTCAGATATTGTCGAGAATGTAAATTATTAGCCTCTCATTTTAGAGGTAATAAATTGGCTTTTATCTCTTTTCTTTTTGCAGCTTGCCTGTGTTATTGCTAATAATCAATGAAACGAATAAATTACTATATAATCAGATATATTTTTAGATATATTTTTTTAAAATCTAGTTTAATATACTTATTTCACTACCAATATGACCAAAAAAAATTATTTTTTAAATAAAATAGAAAATATTTATTTATTCAGCTTCATTTATTTACCCTCCTTCAAAGTAATCCTTTCTCATAAACAATTTGTATACTGAACTTCTGATCAAAGCGGCATGTACGAAGTGGTTTCTTCAATTAAGGGAAGAGGAAAAAGTCGCACTGTATTGTATTTAGTAAAGGTGGTGCTTGTAGAACGCTATATGTTTGATTTGATCTAGCGAATAATTGCAGTACGTTATTCTGTTTTCTCCTCGGATAGTCTCCTATATAAGTATTAACCGCAGCAAGCCATGGTGCACTTCGGCCTTGCACCCCGAGTCGCCGGATTACAGAACATACCAGCCTCCCGGTCTACTTAATCGGCTATTAATCAATACAAGATCCTTACTTTTGGTAATGGTTTCTTCATTGGTTGACATGGAAGGTTTTTCTGATCGGTGTTCATATTCAACTACTTCTCTGCTATCAATAAAATCATTGTACTACTTGCAAACATATTTTGTTACGCAGCTTCAGAGCCGTAACGTTTTCTTAACATTTTTAATGCATGAGCACAGGTAATTTCGTTTCATAGCATAGTAGTATAATAATTTGTCTTAATTTTTTTACCATTAAAAACACAAACATGGACACAAATGGCTGTTATTTTGCTAAATATATTCCTTGTTCAATAATGCAGTTTTGCATTTATTTAAAACAATTTTCAAAATATTTATACAACTTTAGAGATTCTTTTGACACTCTAAATGCATAGAATAGAAATTGATACAATTTTGATTATGCTACACTGCATGGATGAATATTTTTTGTTGGTTTTAGCTCATTTTGGAACAAACAGGTTATCATTTTCCTTTTTCACTCAGGCTCATGATGGCATTCCAATTTCATCCTCTTGTCCTAGAGCAAATTTGTAGCTCTACGGTTCAATGATTTAGAGCATTTGGAGTATTTGCAAATATTCATAAAAATTTTCAACCAGATATTCAAATATCTTACAAATCCTTCCCTTAAAGTGTGCATATTTCTTGCGATAATAAATGTTTACAGGTGAGTTTCTCCAAATTGATCACTGAGCTTTAATGCCTTCAGGCTTAAATTCTGCAAATCAGCTATCAATATTTCTGTTGCATGACGCTTCATCACCATATTTTTATTAATTTGTTCTTCAAACATCGAAGGCATAGGGCAAAATGTGATTACTGACATTACAGTTACAAATCTGTATTTGTTTGCATAATCGAATTACCTCAATAGTCTCCACCATTTCTCCTTATTTCAATCTCGTCTTTCGAGAACATAATATTTACAATTATATTGTCTTCTAAAGCTATTCGGGGCATCATTTCGTTGATAATGCTTCTTTTTCTCAATTTGTGTAATTGTGTGTAAAATTGCTCTTATTATCGTAGTCTGCAATGTATGAATTATTTCTGCAGCTGTTCTTCTAAAAAGGCATAAACTTAGTTACTATTGTATCCCTGTGATTTATGTCCACATTCGCATCTAATTAACAATGGTTAAGTTACATCACCTATCCAAAGGAGAATGTAAAAAATACGAAACGAAACACAAGACACTACTTGATTAGGATTTTTATATTTTTTTTTATATATACTTTTTGTGAGCCATGAAATGTTTGATGGTGTTGCCTCATTTCTTTCAAGAAATCGTTAATATTTTAGTTAAATTAATCGTTGGTTATTTTGGCTCCAAAACCGATTAAAACAGATTAAATCATCTCCTGATGATGCTAACATGGTTAGCGAAAGGTGCGTTAAGAACTTTAAAAAACTGATTTGATGTTTAGTAATAAATCTTTTTGAGTTTAGACCAAAAGCGTGGTTAAAACTGAATATTCGAAATTGTATCAAACTGCCCTTTCTTCAGCAGCAGTTTTAGTTTTCTAAATAAGCAAAATTCGCAAAAGTTGCAAATCGGACCAATGTGGAGACTCATCGTACAGTAAAACGCGTTCAATCTTGTTTAATGCATTGGTTCATTGTCGTGTAGCAAATACCATGTCCTTTACCCCTGGTATTCGGTTCTATTATGAAAAATTCCCGCTCAAAACCAAATCATAGTACTCAAGTAATAACAGGTATTTACCGTTTCTTATTAGAGTATGAATTATTTATGGACAATTGCTTGAAAATCAAAAATAAAGCGGGGAGGAGTGCTGATTCAGTTTTAATGCATACGCACTTTTTCAGTTTTTGCTTTTTTTAAATTATTCAATTGCAAGTATAGGCTCTTTGTGAGAGTGCATGTCAGATATTCTATTAATATATTTGCTGTAATCCATTATGTAACATCTTTACTTGTCAGTCTAGCCACGCAGAGCTTGGCTTGCCTAAAATTTGATCTTTAAATGAGATTTAAGAATCCAATAGATTGCCGAGTGAACCTAGTACACACAAAATTGATCAATTCGAAGAATTTTAATCCCCTTTTAATCATTTTCTTTAGTTGCGTGTGATATTAATGAATGTAAATCGTCTTCATTATATTTTTTATGATAAATAAAACTTAAAGACCTCTAAAGATCATTTTAACCTCTCATTTTTTACTACCGTAAACTATGATATAAAAGTTTTTACATATTTTTAGTCAACATAAAGTGTTAGAATCTTATATCTTCTGTATCCATGTTGTCCCTGGTAGGGAGTAATAAAATCTAAGAAACCCCTGAACCGGGACATAAACATCTACTCTAATGTCAACTTTCTAAATAATTAATTTAATGCTTAATTTTCTTAAGGAACATGCTGCATGTTTATAGTCTTTATTCTTCAGATTTGCATATAATATAAATAGATTCTAGTTTTTATAAACACAATGAAGCATCGAAAATGTGCAATGTCGTGAGGTTAATCTATTAAATATATCAACTATGTAACTAAATATGCCAACTAGCATAGACCCAACAAGGTTTTGTTTTCAATTCTTCCATTGAAACCTTTGGTGTCAAATACTAAACAATAAGAGATTTACCACTAAACACCAAATTACTTGCTTTTAATTAATTTTGCAGCATCTTAGCATTATCAAGAGGTGATCCAGTCTAACCATAAGTACATGTACCATATAATATTGAATCAAATCCTATGCGTCAAGAAGTTTAAAAAAGTGATTTGCTCTTGGTTAATCTTTTCGAGTTTTAGTATTTAATACCAAAAGTTCCAATAGAAGAATTGAAACATTGAATCAAGTCTTGATGATGCTAACATGGTTAGTGAATCGCTCGTCGATAGTGATAGATTTAATGTTTTGTGGAAATTTTTTAGTTACGTTGTTCAGTTATTTCTTTTTTCTGTGACCTTCCGAAGGCATTGTCGCATTTTTCGTCATAATAAATTTACTAGAGATTAGCTTCTTGAAATATCTAGTAATCATTTCTTATACCATATATATTATGGCGCTTGTTATTACCCACAAAGATTCAACCACTTTTATTGTACAGATTGTGTATATGTATATAAAGTGAAACCAATGATATTAGATATTTTGTAAATTTGATTATTTTGTGATATCAAATTCGTCATATGGATGAAGAAATATCAACTGAATGACATATTTTTATAATCCTAAGCAATTCTATAGACATCATTGTTTTATTAACATTTTTTATGATAAAACACTTTAAAGCTTTATTATAAATAAAATGGAATTACAGTGTAATACGAGAAACTCAGACGTTAAAATTTTTTTTTTTGCATATAAAATTCAACATTTTTATAGAGCAATTTTAAATAAGAAATAATTCCATTGACCAACTTTTCAAATATTAAATCGGAATAGGGAACGACTTGGATGAGATCAGAAATTGAAAGCTTTTTACGCTTTTATAGCTCGTTTGACGCCTTAATTGATCTTTATGCGTTTAATCCGAGGATCAGCGTCCGCTTTCAATCAATAAGAGACACCATAAAAGTTTGAGTTAAAAAAGTAATTGAAAGTCTCCGCGATTTGAGAGAAATATGAAAAATTTCGTTCGTTCAGAATCAAAGGAGGGCGAATGGAGAGTTTTTAAATTATTTGATAAAAATAAAATTAGGAAAATGATAAGTATTTAGTAGAATCTTTAATTAAATGAGCTCGCAATCGGGATGTACGATTATCTGAAAATAATTGCAATTGTAAAGATGCAAAAATTTGTAATTAATCCGATATCTTTAAATTTTATTTAAAAATTTAATAATTCCTTTCGTAGAAAACATGAACCAATTCTGTATAGATTATATATAGACATTATAATATAGACATTTCGCCAAAATCTCATTTGGCATCTTCGGCGCTTACTGTCGCGAGATTCGTGACTTTCTGAGAAAGATCGGTTTCCCGTATGATATTTATGTCTTCTGGCCTCGGTCTTAGTTGGTAACGATTGGCTGACACTGTCGCTGGCTCCACCCCCTGAGGCGCTTGCGACGTCTTTGGTTCCAGTCGTGCTCTGGATATCGTGCAGTCTAGGTCTGCCGGTCTAAGAACGCTTTTTCACGTGTAGTGAGTCGTTTTCAAGTGTAGAGAGTCGTCCCTCCTGATTAGACTCCCCTGCTTTTCAATTTCTATAGCTTCTCTGATCAGGCGTGTCTGAAAATGGTTTATGTTGGCTATCTCATTGCATGCATCAAAGTTAATTTTGTGCCCTGTTTCTAGTTGGTGTTGGAACAATGCCGTTGTTGTTTGCTTATTCCGTATGCTTGTTCCTCGATTCGGGCAGATATTTTTCGGTTTGTTTGTCCCATGTAGGTCATGTTACAGCCTGAACATAGAATGCGGTAAACTCCATGATTTTCCAGTCTGACCTTGTCTTTCGGGTTTCTCGAGGATGCGGCTAGGTTTGTATGCTGTTCTTATTTTATGTTTTCTTCCGATACGGTCCTTGTTCCTTTGATCTTTGGCAGTATTTCGTTAAACGTCCCTTCAGGTTGTTTTGTCGTTTTTTGTGTTTGGTGTTGTTGTATTGCACGGTTGATTAGCTGTTTTGAGTAGTTGTTTTGTTTTAGAGTGTTCGTTATGTTGTTGAGTTCTACCTGACCGAAGATAAATGAGATTTTGGCAAAACGTCTGCAAGTTCCCGACAGGGACCAACTCGACAACCGAATGTACTCCCGGAAAAAACCAAATACATGTTTTCCATCCGCGAAACAGTACGCACGACATGAGCCTCACATCAAAATCAGTTCAAAAACTTCGGGTCGTACAGAGGAGAATGGAAAGGTGAATGCTTGGCATTATAAGGTGGGGCTGAAAGACTTGCACATGGATCAGAGAACAAACGAGACTATGCGACATCTTTGAAACAAGAAAGGAATTGAAATAGAGGTGGGCAGGCAATATAGCGAGGCGGTGTGATGACAGATGGACCAAAGCAATATTAGGGTGAATTATTCCACATAATAAACGTCTACGAAAAAGACCAAAAATACAATGGACTGATTACATAATTAAGTATATTGGACCCGAATGGTAGAGCAGAGCTCAGGACCGCGCTATTTGGAAATATGCTGAAGAGGCCTTCGTCCTGCAGTAGATGTACTATAGCTGAGTGATGAAAATGGTATGACCATTATCACATATAAATTCCAACAATACCAAAAACTTCTTTCTATACAAAAGAAAATAATAAGAACATATACACCACGCACATGGATAATACAGAATGCACAAGGTGAAAAAAATAACAGATATCGATGGCATTTTGACCAAATGGAAGCACTATTACAGCAAATTCTTCCAGACGAAATTTATTTCGGCGGCATTAAAATAACTATTTTAATATGTGGCGATGAACCTACATTTCTTGCGAGATCGGCCGAGGAACTGACCTTAATTATCAAAAAAAAAAATATAAGCTGAAAGCCATCTTTACAGACTAGACATAAACGAGGAGAAAATTATCGACCGTCAAAACAACAACATTCCCAACATCGGTTAAATAAGGTAGTAAACGGTTTAAGGTAGTAAACCAATTGGTCTATCTTGGGGCTTTAATATCGAACAAAGGCGATAACACCCATGAGATGAGAAGAAAATGCGAAATGGTAAGAAATATAATGCGAAATTTGCAGGAAATGTGGAGGGATAAAGATATAACACAGAACACAAAGAAACTGATGGTAAAAACCTTCGTTTTTTCAGTATTGCTATATCTCGATGGTTTCTTCGCATTCAGTGGATTGCCAGACGAACACATTTGTTATTCCAGAATTTACCCATGAACCCACAAGGCTATTCCATATTTTTCATCAACAAATGTTAAGATTCTTCGGCAACATTGAATGCGATAACCTAGAAAGACTGGTGGTACTGGAACAGATGGAAGGTTTTAGATTGCGCGGCAGGCCTCCAAAAAATGGATAGACTAAACTAATGACCTAACTGATTCAACTTTCCAATATGCAACCAAAGAAGCCAGAAATAGAACACGTTGGAACACGTTGGTCACTTGTAATAAACTGTTATCACTGTTATCCGAAATGGTTGTCTGTCACTCAGAACGTACAAGAAAAATCCCGTTCACGAAGGGAATTGCTACAAATCACCAAAACGACTACAGGAAGTTTAAACTCGAACTGAAGCCGCATCAGATGTCAGCCTCCTTCGCTTTAAAAGGGAAAGCCAACAGTGTTGTCAGATCAGATTTATACACAATTTTGGTTATTTTGAGAAGACCAACATATAGGCAACAACTAATATAACTAATATTTATTATTAACTAAAATTTAATACTAAATGATAAAGAGAAGATCATATACATATCTGAACATGAAAGTATCTGAACACTACGTATCTATTTGTTTATGTGAGTCCAGTTGCAATCGAAAATACGCTAGAATTTTTTAGTATAGTCATGTAGCTATTTACAAAATTTTTCTTATTTGCAATTTTTTAATCCAAAATTTTATTAATGCAATTTGAAAGATTCTATAATTTAATATATAAGTCTTCCTATTTCCATGATTAAAACAAGAAGTTTGGTTTATAATTTAAGAATTTGCAATATATTTGGTAGTTTCTGTTACTTTCTATTAGTATACGGACATTGTTAGGAAAAGTAAACTATATCACTCTCATAAATAACAATTGTTAGTTCCTAGTTATATGTGTTCATATATAATTTCAAGTTAGTAAGTTTCGGGCTTGTAGGAAATATATTTTCTATATTTCATATGTCATGTTTAATAACATATATTCCATAACAGAGAAAGTGGACGAACGAGAGCGAGAGAGAAGGAGAGATAAAATATAATATAAATATATTTGAAGAAAATACACAACATTCAAAATGGTATATGGAAATATACCGAAATTGGTTATTCATTGCAATTAAAATTAAACTGTTTTTATGATTATTATGTACACTTTTGTTTATGAAATTCAGAATTGATTAATAAAAAAGAGACACTAATTTAGTATAATAATAATTATTATTATAAAAATAAATGTGCGGGGGCGGAGAATCCGCTTGGTGAGTAGCGCCACCACCTTCCCGAGCTGAGAGGAGTAAACCTCAAAAAACAAATCCCCAAGGTGGAAATCCATCATGCCGAGGAGCTGAATGGCACAGGGTTAAAGTGTCTGTAACGATAACGACACCTAGCGCCCTCCGGTAGTAAATAGCTTTCCCATGGTAAATCGGGGCTCTGCCTTGGGAAACCGTTTTTCCCTTGAACCCAATAAATATTTATGGAAAATAAAATACATAATAATATTATACAAGGCGGTAGGGTTTTGCGGACAAGAACCCTTCGGAACCGTCGGAAGGATTTGTCCGCGGTTGCTGAATCTGGAGCGAGTGGCGGTTCCCAAATCTATGGCACCACAAGAATGGCTACAAAAAAAGTACTCGAACAACAATTAGATCATCTAAGTCCAGCAACACCAAAGACTTCATCACAAAATCAACAGAGAGCGGAAATTAATAATGGAGTAAAAGACCGAAATTCCCCGGTACTTGCTGGCTCGCCCCCCAATGAGGACAATAAGGGCTGTCACTAGAAACAAACGCACTCCACGTATCAGATGTACACGCGAAATGAATGTTGATGTAATGCGTGCCTATTACTACTTAAACCAGTGCGGAGATAACACGCTACCTGGATGGAGGCATGCACTCCACCAAGAATATAAAAAGAGGTTCCCAGAAACTCAGCTGTCGGAGCAAAATTTAGCCGACCGTAAAAATTTAATTCTAAGAAAAAACTGTCTAACCGAATCGGAATCGTTGAACATCAAGAGAGAAATCGGTAACAAACTACATCAACAACATAAGATAAGATAACAAGAAGATACTATAGGCGTTCTTAACTCGAATACAGAGGAGCAACAAGCAGAACAAACCCGAAATGTATTACCATAAGCCTCATCGTCCGAAAAGGAAGAATTATTCTCGCAACCTAACTTTTCTAACATACGAGAGAGGTTTTACAGCAATTTAACCAGTTTTGCTGGCTCAAATCCATTGAATAGGCCAAAAATTTCAGTACTGCGCAATATTGTAAAATCACGTATTATTCTAATGCAGATTAACAGAGTTTTGGAATCACATCTATCTGGGATGAGAAATCTAAACGATATGCATCTTGCATTATATTGTGAGCAGTGACTGCCATCGAAATTTCAGGCCAAAAGAATTACACCCATAATGCGACAGGGCGTAGTATCCAGAAAAATACACCTGTCTGGAAAACGCGCCTTGAAAACAACATGAATGATTTCTGAAGGAAAGTTGATATTATCTCAGAGTATCTTTCTGGTAATCCGTCAAATGAAGTAGCGAGAAAAGCAAAAATAAGTGCCAATAAACACTGTTAGATCTAAAAGATCGATTTAGGCAGAAAGCTAAATCGAAAGGGGCCAGGCTGGCAAGATATAATGAACTAGAAAAGCGAAAACATCAAAATTCAGTATTTGCAAATAGCCAAAAGAAATTTTATAGAGAACTCGAAGCAGAAGGTTATAGCGAGTCAGAACTTGAGGATATGGATGTGTCTTTCTTTGCGGAATATTGGAAAAATTCAGACGGCTACGAAAAATTGGTTCCTTGGGTTAAAACCAAGCAAGTGCAGACAAATGCTCTCCCTGATATGGAGTGTAATGATTTCACAGCAATTGATATTTACACTGCTGTCACGAAGACTCATGGAAGGCGCCTGGACCAGATGGATTGCATAACTTCTGGATTAAAAGCTTTACAACCGCCTATCCCGTACTTGCAATTGCATTTAAAGAGGTTTTAATAAATCCAGACACTTTTCGCAACTTCCAAACGGAGGACAATACATACCTACTGTACAAAAAAGCGGACGTTAGGCAACCCAATAACTACACATTAATCACATGTCTCTCAGTATTATATAAACTGTCCACAGCCCTACTCAATAAAAAAAATCTACCAATATTGTGATAAAAACAAGGTTTTTGAAGAAGAACAGAAAGGATGTATAAGAGCAAGTATGGTCTGCAAGGAACAGTTGACGATCGATGCTGTAGTTCTTGAGCAAGCGCGAAAAATAAAACGTTACTTAAATATCTGCTACATAGACTACAAAAAAGCATTCTATAGTGTCCCTCACGATTGGTTGGTTGAGCTCTGAATTTCTATAAAATTAGCCCCCAAATTATTAATTTTTTAAAGTGCCTGATGGGGAAGTGGAAAACGAATCTTTTTGTCGATCAACAATGCATTGCTACTACAAATACCGAGAAATGAATTTTTCAGGGAGATTCCCTTTCTCCAATTTGGTTCTGTCTAGCCTTGAACCCTTTGTCCACACCACTAAATAGCAGTAATATTTGATATGAACTTCAAATGAGGAATCCAAGAAAGCCTCTCATCTACTCTATATGGATAACCTTAAATTATATGGAGAAACTAGAGAAAAACTAAACTCCTTAATAAAAACGGTGGAAACATTTAGTAGGGATATCAGAATGTCAATCGGATTAGACAAATGTTTTACCATTAGTATACAGAAGGGAAAGGATCAGAGTCAACATTCAACATTCTGTAACATACAACAACTGGCACCAGAAGAATCTTGCAAATATTTAGGAATACCCCAAAAGCACAGACTTGATCATAACCAGTTAAAGAAGGACTTTTCCACTCTATACCAAAAGAGACTTACAAAACTTTTAAACACCAAACTGAACAGCGGAAACCTCATTAGAGCGATCAATGGTTGGGCAGTGCCAACTTTGACATATTCTTTTGGCATTGTTAAATGGTCAGAAACTGACCTTAATGAACTTGATAGGTTGACAAGTCGGACATACATCCCAAAAAAGTTGGGGGTAGAAGCCTTGTGAACGTAAAAAAACTCTGTCTCAATCAAGAAAATAGGATGAGAAAACACTGCATTGATTCAAACCGTACGTTAATGAAATTGGTTGCAAAAGAGGACTGACAAGACAAGATGACACCATTGACAAACAATTGTCTCTAAAGTGGCTGACCGATGGACTCTTGTACCCAGAAACTGAAGGTTTCGCGATATCTATTAAATATAGGGTAACAAGAATAAAGAACTATGAAAAGCACATACTGCATTTGGACGTAATCGATAAGTGCAGGAAATGCGGTACTCTGGTAGAAACAATTGAGCAACCTTATTGGCGGTTGCACGGACCTTGCTCCTAATGCTTATTTAGGAGGGCATAATAAGCTGGCAATAATTAAACATCAGCAAATTGCAAAAAAATGCTCGCTATAGAATGCGCACCTCCTCCATATTATAAGTACTCGCCTTCTCCTGTACTTGAACCATCCGATTCCGTTTTTACTGGGACAGACCAATTACTACTGACCGAACGGTTGATTATAACAGGCCAAAAGGAGAAAAGGGCTTTTACAATTGTCATAGCAGTGCCGCTCTCTCACAACATTAGAAAAACTGAGATGGAAAAATTCACAAAATATGAAAATATAGCATACGACTTGAAGAACCAGTGGAAACTGAGTAACGGAGATGTTGTGCTCTTCTTTATATCTGCCGAAGGCCTGATAAGTGAGAGATTTTCAAAGAACCTCGAGAGCTTTTGTATCTCGAAATCGATTGCCATAGTCGGACAACGTGCCGTGCTCTTGCAGACGTGTCACATTGTTCGTAAAATACTATGTTAGGGTGAGAGGAGCTGAATTGCTTTTTCATCTTATCATTGGAATATCGACCAGTATAAGCTGAGAGTCTACATCAAGGAAGAGTAGAATTATAATAATAACGTCAACGTTGAGAAGGGAATTTTCCTGGGAGACTATCGCCAGTGCGGTTTTCTCTGGCTCTAAATCCTATGTCTACGGTTCTCAATCAATCTGCAAGTAGATTTAGGTTCCAGATAACAAATAGCAGAATGTTATCACATCTTTTATATGTGGATGACGTAAAACTATACGCAGAGTCTCAGAGCAAACTCCAATCGCTTATTAAAACCGTAAAAATATTCAACGATGATATTAAGATGACTTTTGGGCTAGAGAAATGTTCTATTGTCAATATACAAAAAGGACAAGTTAAACAAAATCAGGAATCATTCTCTCAGATTCACTCATTGAAACCGGATGATACCTACCGGTATCTGGGAAAAGCACAAATGTTAAACCATACAGCACTCAAACATGAGTTTCAAGATAAATATAAGAAAAGAATAACAAAGCTTCTGAATACAACATTTTCAGGAGGGAATATATGTAAGGCAATCAACACATGGGCAGTACCGGTGTTAACATATTTATTTGGAGAGGTCAAGTGATCAAACACAGAACTGGAAGAGCTAGACCGCATGACTAGACGACTTTTAACAAAATTCCGTTGTTTGTATACCAATTCTTCTCTGTTGAGATTATACATTCCTCGAAAATATGGATGTAGAGGGCTTTTTAGCATCAAAGAATTGTATCCTAGTCAGGAAAAGAAGCTTCGCCAATATTTTCTAAGGTCGAAACATCAACTTATAAGGCTCGCAACTCAATTTGATCACTAAAACTGATCCATGTAAACTACACTAGCGAAACAGGGACAATACAAAACAACATAAATCTCTGGGAACATGACTCAATTCATGGTAGATATGTAGATTTATTAAATGGTAATAATATTGATAAGAAAGCTTCTCTGCTCTTGTTAGACAAGAATCAACTATATCCGGAAACTGAGTGTTTTGTTATTGCTATTCAGGATAAAGTCATAAAAACTAACAATTACAAGAAATATATCCTTTAAGAAAATACTGAAGATATTTGTCGAAAGTCCTATTTTAGCAGAAAGCGCATATTTGGGAAGGCATAATCAGCTTGCTAAGATAATCCACCAAAAACTGACTCTTCATCATGGTCCTTTACCAACCTCTACTCCACCGTATTATGAATACAGTCCTCAAGCAGTTCTGGAGTTTGACAATGTGCAGCTCTACTGGGATAGACCGATAATAACTGACAGGGTTGTCAACTACAATAGTCCAGACATAGTCTTAATAAATAAAAAAGAAAAGCGGGGAACAATTATTGATATTGTCATACCACTGTCTCACAATATACATAAAACGGAGATGGAAAAAGTTTCTAAGTATGACAATCTTTTTTATGAATTGAAGAACATCTGACAACTTGAAAAAGTCAACATCGACCTTTTGTAATTTCCGCAGAGGCATTGGTGAGCCACGGTTCTTCAAAAGTTTAACAAATTGCGGACTAAATAGAAATATCATAAAAGTGGGACAGCGAGCTATATTGTTGCAAACCTACCACATAGTTCGAAAATGTTTGTCTTAATGCCAACGGAATAATGGGTTATAATGGAATTTATCCCCAGGCTCCGAGCCGAACTCCAACGTCGCGAGGGAGGTATCTGTTTATGGTTTCCAGCTTTTTGAGCTGAGAGAGTGACACCAAATCGATGAGAATAATAATAATAATAATCCTCAAGAAACATACTTTTCAGTTTATGTATTCTGCTGGATTGAAATCCGAGACTGAGGGATTTATAACGGCAGCCCAGGATGGAGTTATTGCCACGAGATGGTACCGCTCTGAAATACTTCACCAAAACATCAGCACAACCTGTCAGGTTTGTAAAAGTCATCCGGAACTCTAATATATATCGCTAGTACTTGCTCTCACTGGGCACCGACTCTTTATACAGAGAAACACCATTCGGCGCTAAAGATTCTGTATTACCGTATTAGATTCCTCTATAACATCGATAAAAAGATTAAAACATATTATGTGCCGCATAAAATTAAATCAGTGTTGTGCAACCAACTGTGCAAAATTTTCTTGCAAAATAACTTGGAAAAAAATAGAAGATAATAAACGGACCTAGTAATACAACCAGCCTAGGTTGAAATAATCGATGAATCATATTTGTGATAATAATAATAATAATATTAATAATAAATGTCATTCGGACTCTACTATCACCATACTATCAGCATATAAATGCTCCACTATCAGCATACAAAAGGGAATAATAACATAACATAACAAAAGGGATAGACAGCATCATCCTTGAAGATCAAGGAGGAAGGTGAAGGTAAGGATTGACCAAGAATCGCTTCTGTACATCTTCCAACCTTTTAATCTGACCGGCTTAAATAGGCGACTATATCGTAGATGCAAAAATGAGCTTGAACTTGACAAATGTATCAAACAAAACCCTAAGACACCTTATGTTATTGGATGTCTAATTGATCTTACCACAAATCCTAGAGGCCTGAAGCGCTGAACTCACAATCTGCTTTATATAATGATCGAATGACATTTTTTTATCCATAGACACCAAGGTACTCTACAATCTTCCAGAGTCGATCTATCGAGAGTATATTCAAAGGGGATTTTACTAATCGTAAGGGAGAATGTAATTTTTTACACTTGGTAATGTTTAATGGTGCCCGTTCGATGATGACTATATCAATGGCGAGTGAATGTCCATATGCAAATCATAACAATCATCAATGGATGTGACCTCGCTAAATAATTTGGGCTTATCAGCAAAGAACAATACATTACATTTAAGGTTATATCTAATGTCATTTACATAAATGGAGAAAATGAAAGGCGCAAGATTGCTTCCCTGTGGAGCATCACTAGTACCAATAAAAACGTCGGAACGTAGAACTCAACGTAGTGAGGCTTATGTAAGAGATATGGCCGGAAGAATGATATTAAGCCGTTGTTAATACGTAAAATAATACCAATCAATTATTTGCCATAACTCTAATCTACCTCAATTGGCCTGAAACACTAAACTCGAAGAGTTTTGCCACTAAACACTGAATAATTTTTTAAAACTTCTATTAGCGTTTTGCTAACCATGTTAGCATTATCAAAATATGATTCAAATTCAGTCTGAAACATCTCCTGATTTAGTGGTAAATATTTTCGAGTCTACTCTATCTGTTTCCTTAAGGAAAAAATCTTGGCGATTTTGATTTGCTAAAGTCTTAAATCTTTGTCACCTTTGACGTCTGTTTTCTAAATGCTCACCATGTATATTATGCTGAAGTGACAAATTGCGATAACCTGACTAAATATGTTCAAGATACTATATTTATTTTTATGTACAAAATAGTTAATGTACCATAAACCATTTTGGATTTAAATTCATTGTTGACAAACACTCTGGTTTGGTTTCATCAACTAGGAATGGTATCATATTTCATATATTGTATGTCCCTAGAGAAGCAGAAATGATTTCTGTAGCTACAAGGTCCGAGTGGGCGGCCCACTTTACGATGCTCAACCTTACACTGGTTTTCAACCACTTTATCTCAGACACCTGTGGGCATCAGGTATTGGCATCAGATATGAATAAAATACAACTCATGCATCAGCGGTTTGGATTGGTACCATAGGAACAGGGAGCCCCAACAGTGTTGATGCCCCTCTGCTAGGGGCCCCTAAACGATTAAACATAACTCAATAGTTGACTGCTGATGTAAGTCAAATCGGTAGTCGATATCTGTTGCTCTGAGTTCTGAAACTTGAAATTCTAGATCAAATTGCTAAATAAGTTAAGCTGACGATGTGTCATTAATATAAGCTCATTTACCTTTAACCTCGATATGAGGCCACTTTTCTCAAAAAAATAGAGTTTTAGTAATGAGGTGTTTATGCTGGTTACGGTGTTAACATTTTTTTTTTATCAGTAAAATGCGCTGTAGTAAAACTCTATCAATAACATTATTGTATCATATTATTGACAGCCGTGTTATTTAAAGTGATTCATAGAGTAAATTGAACTATATCAAAAGCTCATATCAATAATTGTGTTATAAATTTCTTATATTGCAGTCACTATCAAACGTTTCTGATCTTATGGCCGTTTTTTACCTTCGGGAAAATATTCCCGAAACACGCCTTGTCTGGGTATTTTATTGTTGCTTTCTTCTTAATAGGATGCGTGTAGGAGGCCGTTGGCAATTTTGGGACCAACAAAAATTATTTTAGAGATTTTTAATAGCCACCTTTAACGCAACACCAAAGCTTTCACAAAAAGCTTATGAAAAGCAGGTTAAGCTAATTAAATATAGTTTTCGAAGAGTCATATTTTGGAATGGAAATCAAACAAAAACATCACTTCTATCGATAACAACGATATATATGAACTTATAACAGGAAAATAAATAGTATAGTGGAGTACACAAAAATTGACTATGCATTGGAATGAAAATAAAATTATTTTTATAACTATTGTGTGCTCTTTTGTTTATGAAATTCAGAATTTATTCATAAAAGAGACCCAAATTTAATATATAAATTAATAGCAACTGTTTGCACTAACTCTGGTCTATTTTTCTTGACAACATTTCTAATTCGTTTAATTTCTACGGGTTTTCTTGAATGGATGGATGAGGTATGGGGTTGGAAAGAGGCTTTTTTCATATCGACGAAGCATATGATTAATTGTTTGCTTAATTTTTCCATCATTTTCTCTGGTCATCTATTTTATTATCATGTTCATATTTAATGTTCTATACTTGTCTCTGGTCCTCATTCACTATATTTTTCCATTCATTTAAGTGTTTTTGATTAGTATTTGATTATTGGCTGAAAGTATTTCCTTTGCACAAAAAATCATTTTTGATCATATTTTTATCAGATACTAAGTTTAGGATAAAGAATTAATGCTTATTTCACTTATCACCATAATTATATTTGAATTGGAAATTGAAAGAAAAATTACTATACAATATCACTTATATGCTGTAATATTAGGATACATTGGTATGAATATAGTGAGTTTTCCGGTGTTCGTAGGAATTTTCCATTAGTTGCTCTTTTAACTCATATAAACAAAAGTCAATATTGATTAGTAATAATTACACTGGTCTACAAAATTCAGACTTTTTTTGTTACACGAAAACGTCTGTGTAATTTAAATAGTTCTATGGCCACCCAACAAGAATATTAATAAAAAGAATAGCACGCCAGGTTTATTTGTGATATTTAAATACATATTTTTACAAAAAAAAAGGAAAATACACTTACACTTATACACTATATTTATGATATTCGAGAGTACTTCCGGCAGCTCCCTTTTCAATCCTCAGGAATAGCCGGATAACATCGTTAGACTCCATTTCCCTTATTATCGCATCTATATAACGGAAAGAAGACCGCGGTGGTCTAGAGGGTTAGTTGCTCGCTTAGCAATCGAGAAGGGTCCCGGGTTCAAATCGTGGTGCGGGCATGCGTGTGTGTCTTGTGCGGGCATGCGTGTATAAAGTATATATATATATATATATATATATATATATATATATATATATATATATATATATATATATATATATCCCGATGGAATCCCGATGGAATCCCGATGGATGGGGAAATATCCCGATGGAATCTCTCGCCAAATGTAATGCCAGAATATACACAAATCCAGATGTGATGCCGGGATATATATTTTTAAGGGCATATTGCACACCCAAAGCTTTGTATGAGATCAAAAGTTTGTAGCGTTCACAAATTCTTGATCGGTACTGGCAAGACCATTTCGTTGGTCGTTAGGGACATAGTTTAGGACATAGCCAAGACAGTTTAACTCCAAATCTCAAGGTGAGCGGACGTTTTCGCGGCTTACCTTTCCGACAGAGGTATGTAGGTTAGCTGGCCAAGCCATGCTTACGCTTATTTGCTCTGATATTCTTGTAAAGTGTTTAATGACCCGGATATTAGAGAATGCGGTCAATCACGGAGCAGGCCGTTGAAGTGACACTTATTTCAGAGCCCGACTATTGCCGAAACCATACTCTTTTTTGGGGCCACTTTGCACAGTAACCGTTCAGTCAGGTTCCAGGATCCAGACTATTTGGAAACCCCCGTATAGGGACACCGAATTGCCCGTAGGTGTACTCATGGTATTTGGATATCCCAATACTGGATAGGTAAACGGCGGAACAATCGTGAAATAAGGCCAGATTAATAAAATTTTATTATATACCGTCAAGAAATAGACAATTTACCGTTCGATCTGATTATTATTGAAGATTTTACATATTTTGATCTCATTTGATTACCTTTAAGTTATCTTTACTTTCTTAATATTGTTTGAATATACTTAGTACCATCTAATTTATAAGTGCAAAGAACTAGAGACGAGCTCGTGTAAGTAGAGGAACTTATTCAGTTTTTTTGTTTTTCCATTGTAAGGTTTGGTGAATTACAGTCCCTAAACCTTCCTTTTTTTTCCTTTTAATGTACTTTGTGTTGTTTTTTTGAGTGTGCTTATGTGTCTTAAACTATAAAATCAAGTCATTAATTTTTGTTTTAAATAGACCCCTTCCCAGTTCGAGGGTCTTCCATAACACAAGATAATTTAATAAACTGGGTGGCGCCCTTTTGACGCGCAGCTTCATCCTCTTCAGGACCTTCTCCTCGGTGCTCCCGGCGAATTGTTTACAAAGAGAAAAATTATTGGTCACAAGTCCATTAATTAAATCTTTATAACTGTTAGTTTAACTTGATTTAACTTTGTACTAGGAGAAAGTACATTCCAGCGATTTAATCTAGATCAGCCTGTTTTACATATAAATATAAATCACGTACCAAATCATTTATGTCACCTTGTGTCAATAAGTATAGCTCTTTTGAAGTGGTTGTTTCATAAGTTGTGTGAGTTGTTATTTCACAGTTGTCACTATGTAAGATTGGTCTTTTTGCAAATGACAGGTCTGGATACTTTATGGTCTGTTTCGACTTAGTTGTGAAACCGTTTATAGCAGTCAATCAAAAATAACAATCACTTACGTGATCCGTTGGTTCCGTGCAAATCATTAGCCAAACAAAGGGCATATGTCTAGATCTCTTAGCACAACAAAGCAGAAGTCTTACACGTTACACAAGAAAACTAAAGTAACCCAAATAATGTTAATGATAATGGTTACTAATGGTATTAAATTTCAACACTGAGACGTAAAAAGTAATTCACCATACGCATAACATAAATTATCTGGGTGATTTAAACACTTTTGTGGTATATTTACGGCTTTAGCGAATACCAATAAGTATAAATTTGTTATAATAAGAAATGGCGCTATTTAAACATAAACACGTATATGAGGTGAAATTGAATATGTAGCTGTTACAAAAAACTGAGGGTGACTGGAAAAAAATAACATTGTTTTTGTAATGAGGGTAGATAAGTACGATCAAATATCATTACAAAATTCCTGTGACAAAAACAGTGTTTATCAGAATTATTTAAATATAATTAATTCATGTGGCATTTACAATAAAGCAGTGCCTTCAGTTAGATAAGTTGATTCAAAATGAAAATATCGGTCGATATAGTTAAAAGTCAAGATTAGTGCCAATAATGGAGAGGGTTCGGTTGGAGAGACCACGGCGCAAAAATGGTTTGGTCGGTTCGGGGGTAGATATTTTGACTTGGAAGAGAAGCATCATTCTCGCTGTCCTTCAAGCACTGATGTTGAGAAAATAAAGGCCATAACGGCTAAAGATTCACGCACCATGATGCATTAGATAGTATATTGATTAAATATTGAAAAATCAATCGATTTTGGCCATCTGAAGAAAAATGGGTAGGTTTACCGATACGATGTGAGGTCCCTCACTAACTTCGTGATCGGATGGTATCTGGTGATGAAAATTGGATTACATACAACAAGAAATAAAAAAAAATCATGGGGTTTATCATGATCAGCGACTTTAAGTATGGCGAAAGACGGCCTTCATCCGAAGAAAATTATGCATTGTATTTGGTGAGATCAAAAAGGATTATGTATACTATGTGTAATTTCAGATTTGGAAGAGCAATTTTGAATTGTATTCTTTTCATGCATTTTTAATATGAAAAACTGCATCCAAATCGTTAATTTACTTTAAGAGTGCTTGAGGTTATTCAGCAGTATTAATGGCTAATAAAAGGTTTTTAACAATAAAAGTTCTATAAAAAGATTTAAACATTTTTTCCACTGTTTATCTTGTTTCACTTGAAATAAAATATATGATTCATTATTAAAAGATTTTCGGGTATCAGGGCCTTCCAGATAAAAATAAAAACGTTTCATTAAAAAACAATTATAGGTGTTTTTTGTTTGATCAAATAAAATTTTGTAGGCGTTCTTCATTACCAAAACCGAAAATCGAGATAATTTAAAATTTCAACAGCTCTATAAATAAACTTGAACTAAGTATTAATTAAAATACTGTGAGAAAACAATTAGAATGTTCTCTCCAGTCCCAGAAAGACTGAACTTCCACTGTTTCTTTATTTAATTGTTAAATTATGTCTCTTTGTACTTTTAATGAATAATTTTGAATAAATAATCTACTTGGAATTGTTGAAAGAATTGACCTAGTATTTTCTTGACAATGATAAATAACTTTTTATTTCATTATCATTCTCTGAAATGTGCTTGACATTTTTGTTGCTTATTAAGTTATTAAAAAATTTACTTCTAACCATCAGTATTCTTTTCGCCCTAATCAAGGAAATTAAAATAGATATTTGAGAGTTTAAATACCAAATAATTAATATGTAGTTTAAAAAATAGTGTTAGTGTTAATGTAGTTAGAACAATATATTCGATTTATTTTGTCGAAAATTATAATTTCGGTTCTAATTGTTTTCTCTAATTTTAAGAATTATTAATCGTATACAGTGAAGAATGTCTGTCTGAAGGATTCCATCAGCAGGAAAGATCATGAAATGTTTTACGATTTAAAAATAATTATAATGCTTGATTTTCTTATGTGTCAAAAAAATTAGAAATTATATTGGTTTGCAGGCAAAAAATTATTTTTCATCATATTCGCCCGACTTGGTCTCTTTTGACTTTTGTTTGTTTTCAAACATTAAAAAATTCCTCGGTTGTGTGATTTTTAAGAAACATGAAGATGTTACAACAATGGTAGAGGGGTGCTTTGTATGTGGACACCTTCTGGATATCCACTTCAGCGAAGCAGAAGTAATCGAGAAAGTAGACTGAAGTTATAAAGGGACCTGGTTCTTGAGTGTTAGGCTAGAAACTTTTTAATCCTCCCTTCGTATGTTAAATAATATCATACCACAACAATTTGCGAACTACAGCTTTTTTAGCTTGCTTGTAGAATCATCTACCTCCTTTCACCGATTTTGCAGCATTAGCATATGATCGGACGCGTTCCTCACGATTTGAATAGATAGAACAAAGTCTCTAACAATAGAAAATTCGGATATGTTTGTCCCTTTCCTTCTTGACATTAGTTATTTAACTAAATAAAAAAGTCGTTGTTTGATTACCTAACAATCAATACATTGTCAAGTGTTAGAAGCATCACTTTTATTGTAAATCCAAATCCTATGATGATTAGATAGATGAAAAATTATGTTTTCTATTTTTAAAATAATATGATTGGAAATATCGTATATATATATATATATATATATATATATATATATATATATATATATATATATATATATATATATATATATATATATATATATATATATACCTTTCTTCTCCTTGGCAGGAGTCAATGAACATTTAGCCAGTATATATAGTACTTTAAATCCATTTTTTTAATGTTGTTTTAATTTTTGTATGACATAGCTCCATATTTCCTTATCATATACCTTCGTCTTCGCCTTTTTTGGTACTTTTAATTCCTTTACTTCTTTAAATAACCTGTTGATTTTCATTCAGTGAATATATCCCTATTCTCTATTTTATTTTTACTTAGCTGTTATTTTTAACTGCCATGGTAGCTAAGTTCTTGTATAAATTTACTGGAAAACAAAAGTATACTATATATTTTGTTGGATGAAAAATATATTTTGTTGGATTAATTTTTGGTAAAGTAAATTTTGTGTTCACCAAGATGTATTATGTAATAATAAAAAAAAATCAAGAAGTTTCTCTTACATAAATTATAGCATACAGATTATTAATGTATGCGAGGTATATATCTAGTTTGATGATTTATGTCTTCTTATGGTATGTTATCCCAGGCACTTTATACAAGTGGCAGTCAGTACATTAGTCTATTGGTACTGGCGGCCGAAATAACACCTAAAGAGTCAAGCTAATGTTGATAAATAAAAGTGCAGTTTGGCCAGCTGCATGAAATCTGGTGTTATCTTGCTGAAAGAGATGATTATTTATTTTTCATTTAAAATTCCTCTAATGGTGACTAAAGATAATACTATACAGTGAGTATATTTTTAGTTTAATTCAAATATGTATACTAAGTGTACTCGTTTTGATTCCAACTATATAATAGGGTTGCTATTTATATATACGGAATTGGCAAGAATAGTGTTGCTAGGCGCCATATGAAGTTTGACATTGTTAACGTATCCGTACTCAGAACATTTTGTCATATAAATGCCATTTGTGTTGTTTAGCGACTTGAAAATTTTATCTCGTTCAAAAAATGGAATTAACTCGTGAATATTTTCGTGTAATGATTTACTACGATTTTCGACTTGGATTATCTCAACAGTGCATTAATCAACTTATTTTTACTTTTGGCCATGAATAACCATTTAAAACCACTGTATATTACTGATTTGTGAATTTAATCGTAGCGGTCGTTCGCTCACGGACGAATTTGAAGAAGGTCGTCCAAAATCGGTTGTTGTGCCAGAAAACATCGATAATGTACGCAAACTGATAAAACAAGATTGTCATGTGAGATACCTTGGATTGACATGTAAACACAACATTTTACATGAACATTTAGCTTTGAAAAATATTTGTGCCCGTTGGATTCCGCATAATTTAACAATTGCTCATAAAAGGCTCGTGTCGATTGGTGTAAAAAATGGCTCAAAAATACAATCGTGGTCCGTCAAAAACTGTGTATAATATTTACACAGGTGGCCAATCTTGGATCTATGCGTGTGAGCCCGAAAGTAAACAGCAGTCGACTGTATGGGTGTTTTAAAATGAGCCAAACCCAACAAAAGTAATCGCGCAAGTAGCACTTCGAAGCAAATGGTCGTCAGTTTTTTTTTGATAAATGGGCATGTGATTGCAGTGCCACTAGAGAATAGTAGAACGGTCAATTCTGGATGGGACACAACCATTTGTTTGCCAGAAGACTTTGAAAAAATTAGAAAAAATTACCAGAACAACACAGGATCATTCTCACGATGACAATGCGAGCTATCGCACATCAGACTGAACAACTCAATATTTAACCGGTCAAAACATGTAACTAATGGGTCATATGCCGTATAGTCCAGATCAGGTAAAACGATTTTAACGATTTTTAACTCCAGAAGTAGGGGATGACGCGTTGGAAATGTATGCTTTGGAGGTACCTCAATCGGAATGAAAAAACTACTATAAAAATTGGTTGAAACGTATGCAATATTGCATCGATCATCGCGGAGAATATTTTGAAAAACAATAAAATCATTTTCAATGGTAAATATTTGCATTAATTTAGTATTCCGGGTACATAAATAGCAACCCTCGTATTTCTAAACTTTCCAGTTATTGCTTGTTTTATTTCAAACTGATATTTTTAATTATTTCATAATAGGATTTCATTATATGTTATAATTATTTAGAATTTGGTTTTACACCTTTTTTCATTTTTTAAAGGTAAACTACAGAAAAATATATAGCTCAAGCCCGCTTTGTGCAATCAATACATATATTTGTAATTTATAATATTACAAATACGCTATAAATCGTTGAAATGCAACCCACACATTAATATCAATGCATATTCATTTTATTCAAACAGATTTAGCTAGTGTTTTACCTGCATTTTCATTTAGATACATTTCAGAAAGTACCAATTAGAAAAATGTACAGGTCCATAAACTAAATGTTAACAAAAAAAAACATAAAGATATTTTAAAATACATACCTTTCAGTAGGGAACATGTATTTTTAAAAATAAGTCCCCCGAAAATGATAACTTAAAAATAAATATGATAGATTGAGAGATATTAATTTTCATTGATATTCAACTACATCTAGATAAGAATAGCCACTTACAGATAAGAAGAAAATATATAAGGATTATGGATAACATCATAGCAAGGCTTGTAAATTATTGTAAATCAGTGTTCTGTGCGCCAAACTTATGTATAGTGAATATGAACTTCGTGAGGTATTCACCGAGCAAATTCCGAACGCATTTCACGCTACTCAAGACAAAAAACTATATCGTCGTCGTTCGCAGAAAGTTGAGCTTTATTATTCGAATTCGGGGATTATTTAATTTCGAATTTAAATGGTATTGATCTGGAGGAGATGTGGTTCCAACAGGACGACTCCACATATCATACAGCCAACGCAGCAATCGATTTATTGAGGGAACAGTTCGGTGAGAAAATTGTTTTGAGGAACGCACCTGTTAATTTGCCACCAAGGTCATGTGATTTAACGCCTTTAGATTATTTTCTTTGGGGTTAGTCTTTGGTCTATGCCGATAACCCAGCAGTTATTGGCATCTTGGAAGCCAACATAACTCACACAATTGCCGACATAAGACCCCAATTGCTTGAAAAAGTGACTTGAAATTGGACTGACAAAATGGGCTCTGATAGAGGTAGCAGCGGCGGACATTTGTCCCACATTAATGCCATTGAATGTTATTTCACATAAAGTCATCTAATTTGGTTGTTGTTTTATTTGAATTTAATAAATATAACTTTTGAAAACACAAAGTAAGTAAAATAGAACTTCAAATAAAACAATAAAATATATACTCCCACGCACAAATGGCATTAGAATCGTTTTGACCAAATGCACATAGACAGTTACTTAGATCTACTAAAATATGTATGGGATAATTTAATAAAAAAAAACCTGAAAGGCAGGGTGACTCCCTTTAATAAATAGAATTACAATCACCTCGATCAAATTCAGTAAGACACTTACATAGGTCTACCGAAAAATGTAAAAGGTAATTTAATAAGAATCTTTCGTAGATAATATTTTTCTTAAGTGGTTAATTCAATAAATATAATTTTTTAGTATTTAATCATTTAAATGAATAATAAATTATTCACTTAAATTTGTTAGTAGGTGTAAAAATAGTTTTGACCACCAGCTTTTTAAAAAACTTAAAAAAAAAGATTAAATATGAATAAATCATATTTTTTCTGTCTGTACGTATAAACCAAGAACGATACCATATTTTTCTGTTTTAATTCCATAGAAAACCCATTTCCATGATTTCACTTCTTTTTATTTAGTGTAATGTTCATTCAACTGACGCTTTTAAGAGAATGCATTTTTATCCCTGGTAAATTACTTTCCCACCAAATAATTTTACTTCATTAAATTTTGAATTACTGAATCTGATTGAATTACACCTAGCATGGTTAATTTTGTTCATAAGTTACCATAATTAACCTTGGACTGCTAGACTCTTGAGCTACATATGTAGTGTTTATACCTCTTCATAGTTCATTTACAACTTTTTTAACATCTAATGTTCACGGTTAATCTGCTTCTTTTCTTAAATATTTCTCATTATTCAATTTACTCGTAACATAGTTTGTTTAAGTTTGTGCTTTAAGTATTAAAAAAATTGTATTAGTTTGATTCTAATAATACTATTTTTCTACAGTAGATAACTTCAGAAATGTAGATTAAAATGTGTGCCATATATTTCAGAAAGACTTTAGTACTATTTATTAAATACATTTCTAATTGAATGAAAATAATAAGGTACTTTATACTAATAAGGCCTGTGCTCGAAAAAAGGTCTATACTCCCGGAAACCCAGTTAAATTAATACAACATCAAAGATACTTTACTAATGCATACCCACTAGCCCTATGAATCGGTACGAAGTAGGCAAAGGCACCGCGTCAGCTCCCTGTGTCAGTCGCGACGTATTCTTAGGCCTTATTGTAAATCCCGAATCTGACTTACCAATTTACACGCTTTCTCCACGTGATGCCACCGATCGCCTTCGCCGAACTGTCAACCATGCGACGTCACTTTCCTTGCGTTCGTCTAGAGACGTGGAGAAAGGGTGAAAGATTTGTCTAATATTTCCTTCCACGGTTCCGTTACGCTACCTTGTGGGCATATATCTGTGTGTGCGTCCGTGCGTGCGTCCGTGCGTGCGTGTGTGCGTCCGTGCGTGCGTCCGTGCGTCCGTGCGTCCGTGCGTGCGTCCGTGCGTGCGTCCGTGCGTGCGTCCCTGCGTGCGTCCCTGCGTGCGTCCGTGCGTGCATCCGTGCGTGCGTGCGTGCGTGCGTGCGTGCGTCCGTCCGTCCGTGCGTGCGTGCGTGCGTGCGTGCGTGCGTGGGTGTGTGCCTGTGTGTGTGCCTGTGTGTGTGTGTGTGTGTGTGAGTGTGAGTGTGTGAGTGTGTGAGTGTGTGTGTGAGTGTGGGTGTGAGTGTGCGTGTGCGTGTGCGTGTGCGTGTGCGTGTGCGGGTGCGTGTGCGTGTGCGTGTGCGTGTGCGTGTGCGTGTGCGTGCGCGTGTGCGTGTGCGTGTGCGTGTGCGTGTGCGTGTGCGTGTGTGTGTGTGTGTGTGTGTGTGTGTGTGTGGTGTGTGTGTGTGTGTGTGTGTTTATTAAATTCAAATAAAACAACAACCCAATTAGATGACTTGATACTATTTATTTTATGGGACAAATGTCCGTCGCTGCTACTGCTGATTTCCTGTTACTTTTTCAAGCAATTGGGTCTTATATCGGCAATTGTCCGAGTTATGTTGGCTGCCAAGACGTCAATAACTGCTGGGTTTTCAGCATAGACCAAAGACTAAACCCAAAGAAAATACTCTAAAAGCGGAAAAAGGAAAATAATCTAATAATCTAAGGCTTAAATCACATGACCTTGACCATCAATCGATTCAATAAATCGATTATTGCGTTGGCTGTATGATATGGTTCCATCCTGTTGGAACCACATCCCCTTCAGATCAATACCATTCAAATTCGGAAATAAATAATCCACGAATTCGAATAGTAAAACCCTACTTCCAGCGAACGGCGACGATATAGTTTTCTTGTCTTTATTTTTTAATATCGAGCAGCGTGAAATACGTTCTGAATTTGTTCAACGAATACCTCATGAAGTTCAAATTCACTATACATAAGTATAACATAAGTACGGAAAACTGATTTTCGACAATTTGCAAGTCTTGCTCTGATGTTATTCATAATAATTATATATTTTCTTCTTAAAAATTTAATGATATCTTTTATCTGTAAGCGGCTATTCCAATCTAGATTTAGTTCAATATCAATGAAAATTAATATCTCTTCATATTAATTTTTAGGTTATCATTTTCGGGGGACTTATTTTTAAATATCTTTTATATTTCTTTTGTTAACATTCAGTTTATGGACCAGTATATTTTTCTAATTGGCACTTTCTGAAATGTATGTAAATTTAAATAAATATAATTGAGATTAATTGTTAAAATACTAAATATTTATACAAAATGGATATGTAGGTAAAGCTCTAGTAACATCTGTTTGAATAAAATTAATATGCATTGATATTAATGTGTGGGTTGTATTTCAACGATTTATAACGTATTAGCAATATTATAAATTACAAATATATGCATTGATGCACAAAGCAAGTTTGAACTATATACTTTTGGTAGTTTATCTTTGAAAACTGAAAAAAGATGTAATACCAAATTCTAAATAATTATAAGATATCATCCTATAATAAAATAATTCAAAATATTAGTTCCCAATAAAATAAGCAATAACTGGAAAGTTTAGAAATACGAGGATTGCTATTTATGAATCCGAAATACTAAATAAAAACAAATATTTATTATTGGAAGTGGTTTTATTGCTTTCAAAATATTCTCCGCGATGATCGATACATTTTTGCATACGTCTGAACGCATGTATTTTGCATACTTCACAACAACACATTTTGCTTATTCTATAACAAGTATTTTGAACGCATCAACCACTTCTTCTGGCATCGAAAATCGTTGATCACATAGCTTATTCTTCTCGGACGGGAACAAAAAGAAATTATTGGGTGGGGGATTAGGATTTTACGGTGAATGATTCATCAATTCGATGTTCTGACCGGTCAAATATTGAGTTGTTAGGTCCAATGTGTGAGAGCTCGCGTTTTCATGGTGAAGAATAATCCTGCGTCGCTAGTTGTTTTTTCTTATTTCTTCAACGACTTCTGGTAAACAAATTGTTGTGTACCATTCAGAATTGACCGTTCTACGGTTCTCTTGTGGCACTGTAGCTACATGCCTATTTATCCAAAAAAAAAAACTGGATACCATTTGCTTGCGCACATATCCAAAATTCGTCACCTGTGTAGATGTTATACACCGCTTTTGACGCACCACGATTGTATTTTTTGAGCATTTCTTTGCACCAATCGAAACAAGCCTATTTTTTAGGGGTTATCAATTTGGCAGCGGCAGTTCGTTTTCGCGGCGTTCGCGGCAAAATTTTCGGAGCTAAGAATACCTCTCACGCCCGAAATGATTATTTCAAGTTCACTTAAAGTTATTTGCGGATGGACCAATCGAACTCTTGAGTTCGACCGATGATATCTCACACATGTTCTATCGGCGATAAATCTAGAGATCTCGCCGAACTGTATAGTGTCGGTATCTCAAACTTCCCTAAAAACTGCACTGCTTGCTGATATGGTCTAACAATGGATTGAGTTGTATTTAAACTTCATCTAATAGTTACAAGGGCAGATATATACTTCTCTACTTCTCCAGCATTTAGCCCCCACCTAGGAATATTCTGTATTCAATTCTGGCTCAGCACCATTCTAAGAGTAGCACCTTGTTCTGTGCTGATAGGGGTAGTATCCAATCCAATCTCCAATAAATCAATATTAACAGTCGTTCCCGAAACAGTCCAACCAATAGTTGCATCAAAAACATAACTATCTTACTGAATATTTTCATGTAGATTTTTTTATAGAAAGGAGTCTAACATTGTGTTCGTCATGTCTTTGATTGCTTCTAAGATGCCCAGGACCTCCTACTCCTGCGTAAGTCTTATCCTGAAACTATCCCATTCAAGCGCAATCGTGCACCTATTTCACAAAAACTTGAAAACACACCCGTTTTTAAATTCAGATAATTGCCTGAAACCACTTGGTGCACAAACTTATTTTAGCATTTTTTAAAGTACCAAAAGAATACTCCTTAGATTTGTGGCATAGGAAATATTCCTCACTACATGGTTAAAATAAAATATTTTAACCTGTTTACTTTGCCACATTTTCAGCAGTAGCATATAACATATGTGATATAATATATATCGCATAACACATACAGGAAAATTAGCAAAAATTATTGCAGCTTTTCTGTTCAAGGTATACAGTAAATATAGATTCGGTGAATTCAAATATGTATATTAAGTACTGTACTATCCTTACACCCCAGCACAGAATCACTAATAAAATATCGTGAATAAATGATTAACTAAGTTATAATTAGTTCTATTTAAAATTATTAAACTTTACAAATGAAAATGAAAATAAAAGCTGAAGCTTTGGTTTTTGTAACTATCTGTAACTAGTTGTAATATAAGGGGCACAATTTATGACTTGATAAACTTACACAACTTTTAGAAATTTATCGTCAGTAAAGCAGAATAAAACTTGGGCGATCCCGAAAAGCTCCTGAAATTCCGCAGGGAAATTGAATTAGAGATAGTTTGGTTTGCCCAAATTCACTTCTAGACTTACTCAGATCTACTAAAAAATTTAAAGCCTAATGCAATAACCTTATGCCGGATGGTTTCATAAAGTAGTTGTAGTTACTAAGCAGTTTTTAGTTTTAATAATGATTAATATCACAACTCTATAGCTAATATTCATTTTTCTTACGGAAAACTAATACAATTATTCTGTAAACAATACTTAATTTGGAAAGGGTTTCTATATAATAGATAATTATATGACGTAGATAATAGATAATAGATAGGTAATAATAGAGAAATATATATTGGATAATTATAACGTAGTTTGTAATAGACAGGAAATATTTACATACCATTTTTTTTTATTAATGTAAATCTGTTAATTTCAAAAAAATTAAATTTTATCGATAAACAACATTTTTAATATTCTTAGTAAAATGCGACTTGCATAATTCTGCAAGATAAACGATTTTCTCAGCTTTGATCCCATGGTTTGAAGTAAATCATCGTCCAGGGAGCCATTTCTTCAGGTGTGAAAAGAGAAAGTGATCACTGGGAGCCAAAAGCGGCAAATACAGCTAATGTGAAAGGACTTCAAAGGATATATCATGGAGTATTGCTGCAACAACCTGAGAGATGTAACCCGGTGTATTATCGTGGATTTTAAGAGCATTTTCTTTTTGGTAAGACGAGAAAGTTTAGCCTGAGAACCATATTCTAAGTTGATTTAATAGTGAAGCGAAATATTTTTTGGTAGTGTATGGTTTTTGCCAGGTAGCGTATAAGAATCATACTACAAAAATCACAAAAAACCATAACTTTTCCAGCAACTTTGACCCCTCTTTGAAAAAACCTTTGTCCGATGAACAATTTCTTCAGGTTTGAGAAGGGAAAGTAACCTCTGGAAGCCAAATCTGGCAAATCCGACTGATGTGGAAGCAGTTCGAAGCATATGTCATGAAGTGTTGCAGCAACAATCCAAGAGGTGTTTTATCTGGCGCATTATCGTGGTGAAAGAATAATTTCTTTTGGGCAAGCTAAGAAAGTTTAGTCTTCGTGTTATTTGGAATCCACTATGATTCATTAAGATGTATACAAGCTCGTATATGTTCATTCGGCAATATTTTAAAATTACATTGTGCAATTTTGTGACAATTTTATCTATCATAACGGTTTTCGGGCGTCCCGAGTTCATGATCTTCAAGGGATGTACAACCGCATATAATTTTTTTAGTCGACTATTATATATATCATCAGAAATGAAATCAAAGGATTTTTTAAACATTTTTGTGGTAACATTGATGAAAATTGGTATATATGAAGTATTTTGTAGTCATAAATCCGAAGCTAATACTAAGCTAATTACTGTAACACGTACAGTTTTTTGTTACACGGGGTCGGTGGTGGGAAATAAAAGGAGTCGACATATTTTTACAATCTAATATTAATTTAATATAAACATGTAAAACATGTTAAACCTATGGAAATACATTACTGAGGATTATGTGAATAAAAAATATGTTACAAGAGATGTCATATTGCGACAAAACCTTTCACTTTTTCTTCGTGTGTTCTGTAGCATCATCTCTTTTTAGAAACCCGCAAAAGTCGCCCAACATACATGGATTCCAGCATCCCTAGTATCTTGCTTCCACTGTCCTGATGTCCTGGTGAAACTTCTCTCCTTGTTCGTCGGTTATTGCATCCATATTTTCTGAAAAAAACATTTAAATGGGAGTAAAAAAAAATATTTTTAAGGACATGCGACACCGTAGTATTTCTTAGGCTTTCAAGAGATCATCTATGAGGTTTTTTATAGTTTTCATATTTCTTGTTACCCAAAAATCCTTTCAATACACTTAACCCACTTCGAAGTTACCACTTCATTTTCATTTATTTTTTCTTGAAAACGGAAATCTAATAGAAGCTTTCTTATTTGAGGTCCAATAAATATGCCTTCTTGTAGTTTTGCATCACTTAATTGAGGAAATATTTCTTTTAGGTACTTGAAATCATTACCTTCTTTATCCATGGCTTTGACAAAGTTATTCATTAGCCCAAGTTTAATATGGAGAGGCTGAAAAAAGCACCTTTTTGGGTTAACAAGGGGGAATATTTTATATTTGAACTACCAGGTTCAAAGAAGTTCTATAAGGCCACTCTTTCTTACTGTAATGCTTCTTTCTTTCCCTACTATCCCATATCCTAAAGACCCAAAAAAGGCAATAGTTTGTAAAACTCCCTTTAAGTCCTATCACTTTTAAATCCCCAGAAATATCATACTGATACTGTTCATATTTAACGCGATTTAGGTTTATTTTATTGTTACTGAATGAGTTAAAGGAATAAATGGGTTTTTGTTTCCATTATGAAGCAAGACTGCTTTTGGGCTGTATTTCGACGAATCTATGAAAATACATCACTCGGAAGGCACATGTTCCATATTAAGCTTATTCGTTAAACCATCAATATGACAACAGACACATAGTGATCCTTCCATGTTATAAATAGTTGAAAATGATACATTCCGTTTTCAGTAAAGTGAAATACTTGCATTTTTATCTAACAAGTTCCACTGTTGAAGTCTGGAATCAAGAAGTTCTAATTTTTGTTTTCATGTCACGTACCAAATCATTTAATTCATTCTGAGTTATTAATTGAGGTTCACTGATAGTTGTTAAAATTGTTTGGTCACAACTGGTATTCTCAGAAAGTTGTAGATCAGATCATCATAAAGAATTAGAATCACCGTTAAACATTTTGTCTGGGATTAAAGGCGCAATCGGTACAGGTAATTTCTGGCTAAGTGCCTAAGTGACTAAGTGCAGAAGGCAAATTTGGATACTGAATTTTGTCACTTCGCTTTTTTGAAGTCCCTTCTCTTTTAGTGATACAAATGTAGCAATCATTTACATGATCAGTATGTTGTGTGTTGTGTCTTCGCGCAATAAGAACATCCAACGGTGTAGAATTTTTCTTACGATGTATCCACGAAACTAAATTTACTCACACAGCAAACATGAGGAGCCCAACTTTTATCTGGATCTTCAATTTGGCACTTAAAATATAAAAGATAGGCTTCCTCGGATATAGAGCTATATCTATATCCGAGGAAACCTATCTTTTAAATAAATGTAACTTTTAAGTAAATCGTCCGCAATATAACAAAACGTATCCGCTGGATTTTTGCAAAAGCGATGACTAGAACTTGCCATTTTTATATAAATTACGACTTGAAAACTTGACTGTCCTGTAAACGAGACAGAAACAGACTAAACTATAGAAAACAATAAAACTGCCATTAAAAGTTCATAGAATACTCTGGAAATACTCCCTACCCCCTACTCCCTCTACGGTCTTGTGGTAATTCCTACATTGCCCAGTCTTAAGTCAGGTACAAATAATTTCAATATCCCATGTTATCAAGGAGACGGAGGTGCTTGAAAATGGGACGTGTTAGGCCTTTTCTTTGAAAAGATGTTTTAATAACTACCTAAATGAAACGCAAAAAGAGCATTCTCATCAATGTTACAAAAATCATCTCGATCTATATAATTGTTTAAGTTACACGATCGTCACTAAATCACTTTTTTTGAACTACTCGATGCATGTTTCGCTAACCATGTTAGCATCATCAGGATATCATCTAGATTAAATCATCTTCTGATGATGCTAACATGGTTAGCGAAACGTGCGTCGAGCAGTTCAAAAAAAGTCATTTGGTGTTTAGTGGTAAATCCCTTCAAGTTTAATAAACATAGTACTTATTTTAACAATTTATACATTTGGTACAAATATAAATTACTGTTCCCATAGCTTAAAACATCTTACATATGCTTTTCTCAATCAACCAATCTCAAGAGTCATTCAATTTTCGTCCACAATATTAACAAAATCACTAGAGAAACAAAGCATTTAGAAAACCTATGGAAAATAAATCGTGACCTACATAAGCACTGATGCCTTTAAGCAATTTAATAAATGATTACCCAAGGAAAAGCAAAAAAGACAAGGGGAAAATAGTGATATCAGTCGAAAATTTCGGTCGAATATACGGGACAGGAATTTCCTAATAACAATTTTCTCTCATACGTTCCGTTCACATTCAATCTTTAATATTTTCGTTGCGTAATTTGGACGTAAAAATTACATTATTAAGAAAAGCAGCGATGGATATAATAGATGTAATTTATCGCCTAGGCCTCGCCCCATAAAATAAATTATAGATTGTGCCAATTCAGCATCAGATTTTTGCACGAAGAAACACGAATTCAAGTTACATTATGGTCCTTTCTATAATACCAAATTCCTTCTAGATTATAATGGTTTAATTTGCAGGAATAGTAATTTATATATGCCTTTTCGGGGAATATTTCAAATATATAGATATGTCATTTATATATTAGGTGTACCCTAATTTTACTTTATTTAAGAGTTAATAGAGTCTTAATCTACAATATAATCTTTTCGACAAACATTATATTTCTTTTTTTTTAAATGGACGAATTTTGGAGTAAAATATTCAGGTACAGTTTTGATATCTGTCATACTATGATTTTTTCTCCACGAAGATAATGTTCCACAGATCCAAAAAGATTATAATTTGATGGTGCAGCGTCAGAAGAATGCGGTATGTTAAGAAGTATTTCCCAGACTAACTTTTTGATTTTTTTTTGCTGTTTCTGACACTACGATGTGATGGTTTCATTAGGACTAAAATTGGGGTAAAATCCCACAAAACTAACAGTAACATTTTTTTTCGGTGAATAACTGGTTTTAGAGTGGCCAAAAGCTGTTGTCCCGATGTTAAGCATTATTTTATGTGGATTATAAAAAAAAAATTTGGCCAACAAGGACAAATGTGCACTGCAGTTAACCAAACCAAACTAAACCGACAGATCCTTATCAAACTACCATGTCTCCCAGATTTTATACCATCGAAAAGATGGAAATTGCCGTTTTTTAAACCAAAGCTTGTGCTAACCAAGGCACCAGGGTAAACAGCTTTAGTGGCATTTGCGGTATTCTTATGCCTTCTAAACTCATAAAGCATCAGATTTCTAGTATTTGACTTATCCACACTGTGTCCTTCCATTCTCATAGAGTCTGCGTTTTTCTTTTCAAAACTTAACAATAAGTGTACTAACAATAAGTGTTAGTGTACTAAATAATAATATAATTAACTTGAAATAAAGTTAAATTATATTAAATTAAATTATTGTCAGTACATAGCAATGTTTTTAAAATTTGAAATAAAATCTGCGAAATATCTCTTCTAGCGCTATAATGGATGTGTGTATTGATGCTTTTGCTCAGCTAGCAAGTGTTTTCCTATTTTTTCGATTTGAATTTTAATAGTTATTTTCCTGCCATGGTTAATAAGCACTACATTAATTTAATGTTTTGTTAAGGAGATTTTTTTGGTGCGCCCGAATTTTAAATTCAAATAAACCAACAACCTTGAAATTATTTATTTAATGGGAAATAACATTCAATGGCATTAATATTTAAAAACAATTTCGGATAAATGTCTACCACGGCTACTTCTGATAAAGCACATTCTGTCAATCCAATTTCTGACCCCTTCTTTAAGCAATTGGGGTATTATGCCCGCAATTATCCGAGATATGTTGGCTTTCAAGGCTTCCGTAGTTGCTGGTTTATCGGCGTAGATCAAAGATTATACGTAACCCCCCAAAAAAATCTAAAGGTGGTAAATCACATGACCTTGATGTCCAATTAACAGGTTCGTTCCGCGAAATAGTTTTCTCACCGAATTGTTTCCTCAATAAATCGCTTATTGCGTTGACTATATGACATGTGGAGCCGTCTGTTGGAACATCATCTCCTCTAGATCAATACCATTGAAATTCAGAATTAAATAATTCACGCAGTCGAATAACAAATCCCAACTTCCTGCGAACGACGACGAAGTGATAAATTTCGATCTTCATCAGCACTGCCAGCAACAGCGGTAATATTTTGTTCGGAACGTACAGTTTTTTGTCTTTTTTTAGTGTTAATTTCGAGCAGCGTGAAATCCGTTCGGAACTTGTCAATAATTCGGCGAATATCGTGAAGTTCAAATTCGCGTAGTGCTCTATAAGTTTGGCGCACAGAACACTAATTTTGATAAAAAATGTCGACAATTTGCAAGCATTGCTCTGATGTTAAATGTTCCATAATGATTTGTCATGCTATTGAGACACAGATTTATAGACTTACGCGCAAATTCCCAGTTCGTTTGATAGCGACCCCTATCGGAAGTTCGGACACACTAGTAAAATCACCCTCTACTAATACACTAAGCCGCTGGGTACTTTTCGCTTTAACCTACGGAAAATACGCAGATGTTGCATTCGATTTCTTACTAGGACGTTTGAGGCAACTCTCAGTTTACTCTTGTATATTTTAATAGGGTTCTGGATTCATTCTTTGACGATGATTACCTCAGCTTTGAGGTTTGGCATCATTTCTTTGAAATGTACCAGGGTACCTTGAGTACCATCCTTAACGCATTTAACTGATATCTGAATTATTTCGATGTTAGAATCGGCGGTTGTTCTTCATAATTATATCCCGTATATCAATATTTGTTTGAATATCGCTTAATATACCAGTCATTTATTTTTGAGACCTTCTGCCTGAGACCTTCTGCCTGAGACCTCTGCCTCAATGAAGATTTCTTGGCTTGTGACTTTTATAGAATTTGTTGATTGTTGAGAACTATAGACGGATATGTACCTTTGTATCTAGTAGTGTGTTGATTTTATTTTCCATTTTATAAGTCTTTTTCAACTTGATACAATTTATTTTGTAAAAATAAGCAACTGTGGCTGTTGTAATAGATGCAATAAGGTAGTAGCATAGAATAATACAATTATTCAATACATACAACAATTAGCATACAATAAAGTCGGGAGAGGACCAAACACACTTTCCTGCAGAATTCCAGCATGTACAAGTTTGGTATTTGTAATTGCATCTTCATATATTACCCTAAAATGTTTGTGGGAAAGATATGGTTTCACTAATATAAAGTACTTTACAAAGTGCTATTCAATTTATACAACAATGTATATCAAAGGACAAAACTCACGTAACAACCCTATATGCACATAAGTAAAAATATATAATCATTTTGTTATCGAATAATAGACATATTTAAGAAATAAGGCAATAGGAAAATTAATGATTTTTAGTTTCTGCACTTCAAAGAACACTAAACAAATCGTAAGCACCAATATTTTATTAGATAGTGTTAATGGGGCATAAATCAAAGTAGCCCCATTCTTGAATTAATGAAACGATTAATTAAACCAAATGATAAATATGAAAGCTGAGTGATGCAAAATCTAAGTTGTATGATATGGTAAAACAGTAACGTAGAATTCTAGGAGTAGGTGGTTTAATATATTTCGCTTGCACAAGGAGTCAGTAAATCCAAACCCGATATTTTCGATCCATCGGAGTTAGATTTGCTCAAGTTACCTAAAATATAGTTTCTTATAAAAATGATTGTTTTGAACTAGTTCAAAGTGGATGGCCAATGGACAATATTTAAAAAATATTGGGTTGATCAAAAGTTCATTCCACTTATTTGAGAAAAAATGTATTTAATAAAAATTACATGTACTCAATATAGTATATAGCTCATAGAAATTCGGAAGTTTTAGATTAAAGTATCGTTTGGGTGATGTGTCGAGCCCAAATCTAAAGCCCTATCTAAATAACTGGTAGTCGGAAGACTGAGGTCGGGAGGGGATGGGATCGGCAAAAGACACATGTGGACAAAGACACGTGTAGTTTAACATTGTCACGAAGGAACACAATGTCCTTTTTGTTGGTTAATTCAGACCGTTTCTGGGCGATTACTATCTTTAACGCTCTGCCCTAATATTATTTTCACAAAGTTCAGCACAGCCAAATACCGGATACAAGATAGAGTATACCTCCCATGTATTCTCCCAAAAAGGGGGACGAACTTTTGCATCAACACAATACAATCAAATGCACATTAACGACTATTTAGGGAATCTATTTCATATGCAACTTGTTTGCTTAGCTATAGATTTCCCTTGAAAAGGTCATTAAAATACATAACTTTTTCATTGTACTATTTGATTTTAGGTTTCAGAAAGTTAGATTAAACATGATCTGCTAACATTCAAGCAAACATTTTCAAATAGGTTCAGTGCTAACATATCCTGAACTTTGAATGAATTAATCAGTTATCAGTTTAAAATTTGTTATCAAATTAAGGCCATTTATTACAAAATTCCATATCTTACTTAAAACATTTAGCTCAGTGGGCATTTATGAAATTATTTTTACTATCGAGATATCTATTTTTAAGTTTCTAATAATAATATGTGCACACAATTCTTCTTTGGTTGATTATTTTTCTAATGTTAGAAGAGTTAGTAGTTAGTTAAGTTAAGGTAGTTAGTTAAGATTAATAGAAAAACCCAACTACAAAAACATTAAGGAAACATATGGAAGATAAATGACCTATATAAATATCGATGCTTATAAGCAATTTAATAAATGGTTATTCAAGTAGAAGAAAACAGACTGGGAAGAAAAGAGATATTCGCCGAACATTTCGGTCAAATGCACAGGATAGGAACTTTCTAACAATTTTCTCTTCGAGTTTCCATTCACATCCATTCCTGAATAATTTCAATGTGTAAAAATGACATTCTTAAGGAAGGCAACGATGGGAGTAATATAATTGATCGAATAGTCTCCGCTTTTAAAAATTATTATTAGATCCTACCAATTTAGCGCCAGATATCAGTAAGAAAAATAATAAATTCGAATTATATTATGAAGCTTCTGAATTTAAATTGATGGCATATAACAATTTTATTATGCAATAAGTACACAACACGTATTTTTTTATGTTCTTAATGCGTACATTTGGATAATTGTTTTTTTATAGTTCAGTGTCTTGGAATTCATATAATAATAAAATTGAATAGATCCAAAGTAGTATTATATTTTAAAGTAATAATTAAGTTTAGCCGTTCAGTTATGTTAAGAGAGTTATTTTGCTACATTTTAAACTGTCAGCTAATGCGGTATACGATTCTAAAACTCAATTTAGAATTCATGCCTTTTCCTTCCTTGCCTATCCTTGCCTTATCCTATCCTTCTTGTCTTACTCAATTTAGGTGATGGGCGGTCCCTAGGTCAGCTAGAGACCTCCTGAACCTAAAAAGTGCCCCCTCAGGGTCGTAATTTCATTGGAAATTAGTAAGAGCCTCCGGACTAACTAAAAAACCTTGCTAAAGAAGTCGAAGTCAATCTAGAATTCATGGAAGGATACTTTTACTAATATGATTATTATGTGAGTCCATTATTATTAAAAATATTTGTTGAAACATTAGTGCATATGAATCCACGGTAATGGGGTCTAGAGTTTGCTGTAGTTTGCAGACATATTTACAATATGATTATATTGAATGCCTTAAAATTTATTAATAGTATGAGAGTTATTAATGATGTAGTAGAGAGCATAGTTGAAGCAAGAAAACACCAATGTGCTCACTAAAGGTGAAACACTCAAAAACAAAATCGCACTAAAGACGGCTAGTGGGTTTTTGTAAAGTGGGAGGTTGTAGAAGAAAATGAGTATGAAAAAGTGCTGCTAAAAATTGTTTATACTTTCTCTTTCCTCCTTTTTACTTTTCAGGCTATTCAAACCCTATACAGGAGGTGAACTAGGAAAATGAGTTAAAGGAAAGAAACTGAACGGAAATAAAATATGGTGTTTTGCTCTGAAAAATTGTCCCAACACCCTCCCTCACGAACCGCCACTGCTCATTAGTAATTTTCCTAGCGCGACAAAAGAATGAGTGACAAAAAAAATAATATTTTAATAATTAAACTGAATTTCTTTTGTTATCATCAAATACAAAGTGTTTCTATGAATTAATAATTACTAATAATATTTAATATTATTAATAATTAAATAATAAGCTACAAAAAAAACTAAATGGAACAAAAAACTTTAAAACTTTGATGATTAAAGCTATAATACTTAATTAAGATAAAATAAAATTTCTTTTCCTATTTAAAATCTGTTTTAATTACCATTGAGAGGGCATATACCAAAAGTCGAATATAAAAACGAGTATTGCAGTGCGTAAGGATTACTTTGAAAAAGAAAAAAATAAGTATGGATCAGCACTAACTTTTTGATCATTTGTGGTTTGAATCAATCTTCTCTATTTTAAACATTCAGTGGCATATTTTAGACATAACTAAATTTTCAAGTCTTATAATGTTTTAAAAAATATATATACACAGATATACAAATTAAGTATCAAAACTGTATGATTGGATGTGCTTACTTCTTCCACTTTATTTGTGAAAGTTTCTTAGAGTTGTCTCTAAGAAAAGCCGAGACAAAGATCTATTCCTAGGGGCTTCGATTTCATACCAAATTCAACTAAACATAACTTCCATCTATCCATATTATAAATAATAGTATAAATAAATATTTTATTATCAGGGACAAATTCTGCACCTTTTATGAAAATATCTTTTTAAATTGCAGGTATAGATTACAAGAGAATTAGAATGATTAATACTTTCTCTTATATATATATATATATATATATATATATATATATATATATATATATATATATATATATATATATATATATATATATATATATATATATATAATATAATATATAATATATAATATATAATATATAATATATATATATATATATATATATATATATATATATATATATATATATATATATATATATATGTATATATATATATACGGATTTGGAAGATGTACATCACTATATATATTTTGGGCAGAGGGTTTCAATGAAAGGGGATACCGTCCGGGAGGTGGGGCCAGATTAAATGTGGCTGGCAGGCATTTGGCAGGCTCAACATAGTGTTTGAGCAAACTACCACTTTGCCTGAAAAGAAAAGTCTTTGATCAGTCTGTCCTGCCCGTTTCGACATACGGAAGTGAGACCTGGACACTCACATCACAGTCAGTTTAAAAACTTCGAGTAGCAGAGAGGGGAATGGAAAAATGTATGCTTGGCATTACTACACGGTATAGAAAGACCTGAACATGGATTAGAGAACAAACGGAAGTGAGTGACATCGTTGGAAGAATAAAGCAATTGAAATGGAAGTGGGCAGGCCATGTAGCGAGGCGATGAGACGAAAGATGGACCAGGGCGGTCCTGGACTGGATACCGCTTGATCGCAAACGTCCACGGAGAAGACCGAAAACTCGATGGACTGATGACATTATTAAGTATATTGGTCCCGAATCGCATAGGAGAGCTCAGGACCGCGAGAGTTGGAAGCATGCTGATGAGGCCTTCATCCTGCAGTGGAATGATATGGGTTTATGATATATATATATATATATATATATATATATATATATATATATATATATATATATATATATATACATATAATCAATAATCATATTTTGAATGATGCTCCTGATCTTCTCTTCCTTCATATATATATATATATATATATATATATATATATATATATATATATATATATATATATATATATATATATATATATATATATATATATATATAATCAATAATCATATTTTGAATGATGCTCTTGCTCAAAAATGTTTAACTAATATAAACTTTATTGATTCGGCAGTATGTTGAAACACCAATATGTTATAAAAAGTTAAAACAAAACCAAAAACTTCCCCTTACTTTACCACAAATCATAATTCTTTTTCGCTAACATAAACAGTCTTGTGACATCTAACAACGCAATGCCATTAAGCTACCTATAGTAGGAAAAATTCGAAGAAACCTGTGCTTGTTACGTGAATGATTGGTGGAAAAAAAGATGCCTTTATTAAGATAACCTACTTCGGTAAAATTTACGACCGATAAATATTTTTTAGATAATAGAATCAAATAATATTCTATTACATAGATCAACAAATTTAAATATTTTTGATGCAACATTGATAAAAATCGGTGTCCTGAAGTATTTTGTAGCCATAAATCCGAAACTGATAAGCTAATTAGTGTAACACATACAGTTTTTGTGGACTAATTACTGTAACACATACAGAGGTTTAGTGGTGGGAAAAAAAAGACATATTTTTACAATCTAATATTTATTTAATATAAACATGTGTTTATATTAAATACTTTTTCCTTTTGTGTTCTGTAGCATCCTCTCTTTTTAAAAACCAGCAATAGTCGCCCAACGTAGATGGGTTTCACCATCGTGGTTTGTTGCTTCCATCATCCTGATGTCCTGTGAAAACTCTCTCCTTATTTGAAATTCCAAATGGGAGTGTAAAAATGCATTTTTAAGAACATGCGACACCACAGTATTTTATAGGCTTTCAAGTGTCTTTTTATAAAGTTTTTATAGTTTTCAAATTATTTGTTACCAGGAAATCCTTTCACTACACTTACAAAACACTTCCAAGCCGTCAATTCCTTTTCATTTAATATTTCTTGAAAACGGAAATCATCTAGGAGCTTCCTTATTTGAGGTTCAATAAAAAATGCCCTTTTTTAGTTTTGCATCACTTAATTGAGGAAATATTTCTTTTAGGTACTTGAAGCCAACTTTGTCCATGGCTTTGATAAAGTTCTTCATTAGTCCAAGCTTAATATGGAGAAGCACCAGAAAAGGAGAACGCACCTTTTTTGAGTTAACAAACGGGGAGAGCGCGGGGTATATGTTATGTTTGAAGTACCAAGTTGAAAAGAAGTTCGATGAAGCCTATCTTTCTCGCTGTAATGTTCTTTTGGTGGCCTACTATCCTACAGACCCAAAAAACAGCAATACTTTGTAAAACTCCTTTAAAGTCCTAGCGATAAACCTATCACTTTTATATCCCCATAGATATCCTACTGATACTGTTCAAGTTTAACGCGATTTAGTATGATTGCTAAGTTGTTATAGGTTTTTTTCATTATTACTAAATAGGCTAAAGGTATAGATGAGTTTTTGTTAAACTGTTATTAGTCTGTATTTCGACGAATCTATGAAAATACGCTACACGGAAGATAAGCGTTCCATATTGAGCTCATTCATTAAACCATCAATATCACAACAGGCATATAGCGATCCTTCCATTTTATAAAAACTTGAAAATGTTACATTCCTCTTTCGGTAAAGTGAAACACATGCCTGTTGAAGTCTGGAACCAAGAAAATCCAATTTTTTTTTGACACACCCTCCCAGGTCACGTACCAAATCATTTAATTCATTCTGAGTTATTAAGTGAGGTTCGCTGGAAATTGTTAAAAATATTGGATCACAACTGGTGTTCTCAGGAAGTTATGGATCAAATCATAATGAAGAATTAGAATCATCGGGAAATATGTTGCCCAGATTTAAAGGCGCAATCGGTAGTGGTAGTTCTTGGCTATGAGGAACTGGCCTAAGGGCAGAACGCAAATATGGATATTGAATTTTGTCCCTTTGCTTTTTTGAAATCCCTTCTGTTTTAGTGATACAAAATTAGCAATAACTTACATGGTCAGTAGGTTCTCTCCACACCATAGAAACAGCAAACGGGATAGAATTTTTCTTGCGCTGCAGCCACTGCACTAAATTTACGTGAAAACTCACGCAGTGAACATAAGGAGTCCAGCTTTTTTATTGATCTCCAATTTGGCACTTAAGATATAAAAGATAGGCTTTTTTGACTTCTTCGGATATAGATCTAGCTGGTGACTTTAAAATAATTCGTCCGCATATATAACAAAACTTATCCGCTAATTTTTGTAAAATCGACGACTAGAATTTGCCATTTTATGCAAAATCGACTTAAACACTCCATTGTACTGTAAACGAGACATAAACAAACTAAACTATAGAAAATAAAAAAACTGTCCCTAAATGTTCGTAAAATACTGTAGAAATACCTCCTCTACGGTGTTGAAGTAATTCTTACATTGTGCAGTCTAAAGTCAGGTACAAAAAAATTCAATGACCTGATGATATTATTATCAATATTACAAAAACCATGTCGATCTGTATTATTTTTTAGTTATATATTTATTTTCATTTCATTTAAGTAAAAAATTTTACTTAAAAGAATAGGAATTACCAAAATTAATTTTCCTTCTAAATTAATTAAACATCCGAATACAACTAAATGATACATGTAACTAGAGGCAAAGTAGTCTATTAGAAATACGTTTCTTTTAAGGATAACATATATTTGCAAAAAAACTGTAAACATCAATGTTTTATACATTCATTTTATACATTCGCAAATTAATATCAAATAACCCTTGTTAACAGTACTTGGTAATAATTTTTTCTCTATTCTGTTTTTTAATTCCAATTTTGTTTATTTTTAGATTATTTCACAAAATTCTTTTTACAAGATTGTTCCTTCTATCATTAGTTATTCAATTATATATTTATCTATCCACAAATAATTCTTATAGTTAAAATACATTATATTGGAATGAATGGAAAAAATATTGGAATGAATGTATTTATATTCTAGAACAGGCAGTAGATCGAAGTGTGTACTCAGAGGATACTCTTTTTATAAAAATTTCTGTAACATTTGTCAAGCAAACCAAACGTTTTGAAAAATCTGTTTTATGTATATAAAAGCAATGACAAATTGGTTTCTCAACAGGAATCGACATATTGAAAACCACTAAAAAACCATATACTACACTTCCAGACGAAAAGCAACAAAACATGTGTAAAGTGAGGGAAAAAGTATTTGGATACATTAATTTTTCAATTTTTGGTGATTTAATTGCATTAAATTTTGTAACGTTATACCAACACAACCTTCAAATGATCTGAAATTGTATGAAAATTACTAGAGTCGCACCACATAGTTAAGGGGGGAATTAAATAGTTTAAATGTCCTGTGATTCGTTATAAAGGGCCTTTCAAATTGAGTGGTTTTTTAAATGTTTGACTAAAACACAGAATATGTATTGATTTCAAAAAACTTTTTATTGATACCACAGGCCAACAGTTGTTTTGGTGTCGAGGTATTTAAAGCTGATTTCATACGATTTTCATGCCTTGAATTCAAATATGTCATTAATTTTTGCCTAGGAGCTCAAATTGCTAAGATATAACCTTTTCGTGAAATATACCTTAACCTATTTTAAGTTAAATGCATGGATCAAATAAAAAACTAAACATGGAATTTTTATTATTAGATTATAAACAAAGATAGAGGAAAAATACCGTCCTCACAAAGTAGGTGATTAAACGTTAAATCGGTATTTCCTCTGAGTAAAGGTTCTTGCAGATAATAAATCAGGATAAGTTCACTTGCTACGGTTTTTTCGATTGATTCCAGTAATATTTACTCGGCAGAAATAACAGTCATCGAAGTGGTTTTTGGGTTCTCTCTAAACCATCGGTACGCTGAATTTTAGAATTTTTCTTTTCCCGGTACTCCACTGTCGTAAATGTTCTGTACAAGTTTTACAGACCAGATGCGGTCTGAGACCAGCTACGGTGCTGATTACCAGGTCTAACACCAAAGTATCCAAGATTAGTTCTGTTTACAAAGTTACTAAACTTGAAGAGATTTACCATTAAACACCAAAACACTTTTTTGAACTGCTCGACGCACGTTTCGCTAACCATGTTAGCATCATCAGGAAATGATTTAATCTCAAGATTAAAGTGCATTGAGTAGTTCAAAAAAAGTGATTTGGTGTTTAGTGGTAAATCTCTTAAAGTTTAGTGTTTCACACCAAAGGTTCCAATAGAAGAATTTATCTATAAAGTTACTAACAGTTTTTCTGTTTTCTTTTAACGTATATTCTCCACATATGTAGCAAAATACATCAGGATGATTTACACAACTTCTACTTGTACTCATTTTATTTCTATTCAACAATACAAGTTCAACAATTTACAACACAGTACGTTTTAGATTAAATTTATAACAACTCTTTCCTAAAACAAAAGTATCACCCGAAGCCAACTTCGATCTACCCTGCACGGCGAGAACTGACAAACTAACCTCAATTTTAGTCCAAGCGTTGAAGGTCACTTCAGTTACTGGAAAGGCCTTTTTGATGTTTAAACCATCTAGTAAATTTTCCTGGAACTAACTCAACGGCAGACTGATAATAGGGTAAATATACAGGAACCAATCCTTTTTTTATAATATAATCCCAATTTTGGAATACGCTTACTTGAATATATTGTATTGAAAAAACATTGATACATAACTGGATGTATCTAAAAAAGCACAGCAGATAGCGCTCCATTAGATATAGCGCTCCAAATATAATTAAAATCAGTTCTAAAATTCTAGGCACCATTTTTTTTTTTAATTAAAATACTAAAGCTAATCTGCTAAATCTGCCAAATGATTACCTCTTACAGCTCGACAGACGTCCACTCTTATATCAAAATTTTGGATGACATTTTGGCATAACCATGGCCCTATCTCACCAATGACCTGAATAATTTCACCCTTTAGTTCAGGAATCGATTGTGGATTGTTGTTACAGACCTGCCTTTTCACATAACCTCAAAGAAAATAGTCCAATGGTGTCAAATCATATGATCTTGGTGCAGTGGCGGTTCGTGGGTATTTAAAGTGGAAGGGCGTAAAAGAAAATAGTGCTGCTGAAGATTTTTTTTTTTGCTTTCTCCTTCCTCCTTTTTTCTTTTCGTGCTATTAAAAACCCTACACAGGAGGTGAACCAGAAGAATAAGTTAAAAGAAAGAAATTGAACGGAAATAAAATATGGTGTTTTGCTCTGAAAAATTGTATAGTGTTGAATTCAATATATATACTATTTTACAGAGCGTTGAAATGGTGGCCAATTAACATCACCGTTTACTGCAATATATATATATACAGCAATATATAATAGCGCCATCCTTTTGGAAGCACATATCCTCCAGATCAATATTATTCAATTCAGTCCACAAAAATCTAGTTATCATCTGACGATATCGAATACCATTCATAGTACAAGGAGTTGAAAGAAATATGGCCCAATTACACCTCCGGAGCATAATACACACCCACAAGTGACTCCTTTAGGATGTAAAATGTGCTTCATCTGAAAAGATGATTTTTTGAGACAATTCATCTGTGTGTTCTTTGATCCAATTGACAAATGCACGACGTTTTGAATAACCCACTAGGTTTAGTTCCTGTATTATTTGAACCTTATATAACATCAGAGCTAAATCCTTTCGTAAAATACGCCATGTGATAGATTTAGTGAGTCCAAATTGTTGTAAACGTCGATTAATGTAAATTTCTTGGTCTTCATAAACACTTTCACGAACCAAATTAATATGCTCTTGTGAACGACCATTACGACTATAGATTGCTCTTCTTTTATATTCCACCGAACGAGTTTTTTTGAAATTTATAAACAATTTGATTGATGGTGCTTTTAGATGGACGATTGTGCAAATCGTAAATATCACATAATTTTCTAAAAACATTATTCTATGAACGACCACTTTCACAAAATAATTGAACAATATTAACGCGTTGTGGTATTGTGTACGACTCTATTTTTATAAATGTCATACTTGTAAAATGACAGTAGACCTAAAAAAATCACAGCGCCATCTCTGTTTTATTCGGAAATTAAGAAAATCGCTCAATTTGGTTGACCAGTTATGAAGTTACTTTTTTTGCAAAACATTTGCTGAGAGAGAGTTTTAGGGCTCTCGTTAAGAAATCACGATGGAGCAACGTTTCGTCATTAAATTTTTTGTGGAATTAAGAAATTTCATATCAGTATATTTTCATTGCTGAAACAAGTATAGGAAGATAACTATTTATCAAGAATACAATTATATAATTAATTCTGTACATCCAAATATGACTGAAAACGTGCTGCATGATAATACACCTTCATATAAGAGCACTGTTTATCATATTTTTATATATTTTAATCATCATTTTTGACTAGAAAATGCATCGAAACCATAAATCATCCAATCTATTGTCCCAATTTGGGATGATGTGGCCTCGTTACAACGGCATTCCCGGGACCACGACCACCGTGACCGAAATACTGAAAAAGATGCTCAAACAAAAGCTGACAAAGTTTTTGTAATGTCAATTACTCTTTCTAAACGTTGTATAGCTGATAAATAAAAATTCTTTAGTTTTTTTTCTATTTAGAGAAAAAAATCGGTTCCTTTTTAGACAACGTATGAAGATAATCCTATATAGGGTAATTTTTTTGGTGCGTCCGTACTTTAAATTTAAATAAAACAACAACCAAACCAAAATTTCCGATCATTTTTTCAAGCAATTGGGGTCCGATGTCGGCAATTGTCTGAGTTATGGTGGGTTCCATGGGCGTCAATAGTTGCTGGTTTATTGGCATGGACCAAATATTTAACATAATCCCAAAGAAAACGGTAATCTAAAGGCGTTAAATCACACGACCTTGGTGTCGAATTAAGAGATAAAGAATTTTGTTACCGAACTGCTCCTTCAATAAATCGATTGTTGCGTTGTCTGTCTAACATGTGGGAGCTGTCCTGTTGGAACTACATCTTCTCCAGATCAATACCACTCAAATTTGGAGTTTAATAATTCACGTAGTTGAATAACAAAGCCAAACATCCTGGTGAATAAATTGATAAATTTGGATCTTCATCAATACTATAGCGGTGATATTATCTTCGGGCACACAGTTTTTGTCTCGTTTTTGATTTAATATCGAGCAGTGTGAAATGCGTTCGGCATTTGTTAATAATTCGGCGAATTTACCAGGGAGTAAAAATTCACGAAGTGCTCTATAAGTTTGGCGTACAGAACAGTTATTTTGATAATAAATTTCAACCTTGAATCACTGAGATGACTTGTCAGATTACTGAGATACAAATTTGCAGACTTGCGCGCAAATTCGCAGTTCATTTGTGAACAAACTGCTAGTTTGAGCGATCTGTATTTCAATATTTATTCGATTGGGTGGATTATTTCATTCTGAATTTGAATGCTATTATATGACATGCGGTGGCTCCGCATATCATACAGCCAAAGCAACAATCGATTTATTGAGGGAATAAAGAAAAGTCTTCTATCAGTGCATTCTACCCGTTATGACATACGGAAGTGAAACCTGGATACTCACATAGCAATCAATTCAAAAACTTCGGGTGGCACAGAGGGAAATGGAAAGATGTATGTTTGGCATTACAACACGGGACAGAAAGTCCTGCGCATGGATCAGGAAACCAACAAAAGTCTGCGACATCATTGGAATAGTAAAACAATTGAAATGGAGATGGGCAGGCCATATATCGAAGCGATGGGGATGGACCGAGGCAATCCTGGAGTGGATACCGCTTGATCGCAAACGTCCGCGAAGAAGACCGAAAGCATGATGGATTGATGAAAGGACCATGAAAGTTGGAAGCATGAAGCTGAAGGGGCCTTCATCCTGCAGTGGATCGATACGGGCTGATGATGATCTCACAAATTCACAAAGCATTTACAAAGCCTTAAAATGATATTCAAATGAAAAATACCTATACATATATATATATATATATATATATATATATATATATATATATATATATATATATATATATATATAAATATATATATATATATATATATATATATATATATATATATATATATATATATAATATATATATATATATATATATATATATATATATATATATATATATATATATATATATATATATATATATATAAACATTTTTGTCAGAGCATGTGTCGGTACCCTGCCGAGCCTGAACGTCGAGAGGCAAAACATGTGCCCTCCAGTTGCGGGGATGGGTGGGGCTCATTCCCGGTCAGACACCTAACAAAAATGTTCATTTGGCCGGAGACGCAGGTTGCTGTGTGTTCCACATGAGATTGTGGAACCCAGCGGTTGAGTGTACTTGACATTCAACTGCTGTTGTCTCAATGAACGCTGTCCAAAGGAATCTTATATTTCTTATATACGCCATCCGACAGGAAGTCAGCGAGAGTATGGGTTGCTGACTGTGGATGGGGTCTTCCTATTCTTGACTGGAGAGCATATGTCGGTACCCTGACAAGCGTGAACATCGAGAAGCGATACATGTGCCCTCCAGTTGCAGGGATGGGTGGGGCTCATTCCCGGTCAGACACCTAACAAAAATGTTCATTTGGGCGGAGACGCAGGTTGCTGTGTGTTCCACATGAGATTGTGGAACCCAGCACAGATCCATAATTTGTAGCATTATTCGCAGATTTACATTTCCAAGAACCACAAGATTTTATATTTCCACCCCTACAAAATTATTATTGTGCAAGAGATCAAGCCGGACGATCGAGCTAAACGAGTCAAAGTCTGCAGGACAATGAAAAATCTTTTTATGAACTTCAATAATTTATGGTTTTCTGATGAATCGAATTTCCATATCAAAGGCCACCGGAATAAATAAAATTACAGATATTGGCCTTCCGACAATCCGCTGAAACTATACCAGAAACCATTTCACTCGCCTAAGGTTGTTGCTTCGCCCCTACTTTCTTGAGGATAACCGTGGTCGCGCTCAGTCTGTTAATTCCGATCGTTATTGCCATATGGTTCTGACTTTTTTGGTTCCAGAAATGTAAAACTCGATTGGCTATAACCGCAACGCATTTTTCCAACAAGATTGAGCAACTTCCTATGTCGCGAATGATTCTTTAGCAGCCCCGGTTTAGCAGCTCTTATGATTTATTCCCTGAAAGAGTAATTAATACTTGACACTCAACTACTGTTGTCTTATTGGACGCTGTCCAAAGAAATCTAATAATACATATATATATGGGTATCTCATAAAGTTTTTTGTTTTTCTTTTGACTGTGTTATGCGCCAAAAACAGCGGGGACAGGGGAGTGGTGTCAAACGCTTGACGGGTTTTTTAAGTTTAGTAGTGATGGATGATTTTACGAGACCACAGCGTACATTTTACATGCGAGCGTTTTATAAGAACAACGATTCCTACACTATTCGACATCTGTACAGGACACACTTTAATTTAGCGACCATGAGAAATATACCAAGTGCAAAGTTAACCAAGCATTGGGTGCACAAGTTTGAAGAGACTGCAAACACAATGACGGATAAATCAACTGAGCGCTAAAGGATATAAAGAACGAGCACGAATGTTGACCATATAAAGAACGAGCACGAATGTTGACCGCGTTCCTAGTCTGTTACAGACGATCTGCGATATTTTCTAGGACTCCGCACAGCTTCTCTACATTTGCACAGATCTATAATTTGTTGCATTATTCGCAGATTTACATTTCCAAGAACCACAAGATTTTATATTTCCACCCCTACAAAATTGTTATTGTGAAAGAGATCAAGCCGGACAATCGAGCTAAACGAGTCAAAGTCTGCAGGAAATGCTCTGATGAAAAATGTCTGATGAAAAATCTTTTTATGAACTTCAATAATTTATGGTTTTCTGATGAATCGAATTTCCATATCAAAGGCCACCGGAATAAATAAACATATACTATATAATATATATACTATATATATATATACATACATAATACATATATACATACATAATACATATATACATACATAATACATATATACATACATAATGAGTAGATACATAGAAGAGCTTTTGCTACTCTTCTATGAAACCCGTGCTTTCAACCATATTTCATATTACCAAAATTTGAGGAACAATATTTCCAACTAAATATCAGGTTTATGATGTTGACTGTGTATATATTATAAACCATTGTTTCGAGTAGCAATAGAGTAGTTTTAGTGTTTTTGGTTTCTAAAAGCATGAAATAAAAGTTTACGACCGAGTTGAATACATTCGAAGTTTTATTCTAGATGCCTGAACTGGATAAGCAAAAGGTTTAGGCAGTGGTAAATGGAAAGTTTCGTTTTTATTAAATTAACTGATATATAGAGATAGAAAATGTTAAAACAGAATAGATAATACTTTAAAATTTAATTTGTTTCGTAACAGTTCTGTACTTGACGTGCATGTCTGCTGTAATGGCAGGTAGGTCACTTAATGTTACATTTCTCAAAACTATTTATAAATATACATTTATTAAAATTTAGAAAATGATATAAAGATTTATTTTTTGAAAATAGCTACCAAGTTTTGATTGGAGAATATTTAAATATAAAAAACAATCATATAATATGTAAGTAATTACGAAAGGAAATATGTATAAATGGCTGGCTCAGCAGGAGATTAGGGCATTATTTAAGACTTTGTTTAATGTTTCAAAACAGACGACATTTAAAAATATAGTACTCTAAGCATCATTAAAAAGTGAGCTTTTATTTAATTAACAATTCATTACAGTCTATCCCAAACGACATTGAGTAATTGATTGATAGTGATAGTGATAGTGTGTGATTGATGAATAGTGTTGGTTTCCCGTTTGAACGGGAGGTGAGCCAACATCGGATGTGTCTTCAGTACGAGTTTAATATTTCTAGGGTCACTTGGTAATCCGTATCAATTATTTTCATGAATTGGATTTTTCTACTGTGTTCTGCAAATGAATGATAATTTCGGGCAAATGGTGCGCTATTGCGCGCTTATTTTTCAACTTTCAGCTCTCATCTGTCTTTAGTACCCTCAGGCACTACTAATTGAAATTAAATATATAAATAAATGAAAAAAAAAATAGAAAGGAATATTATTATATTTTTCTGATTAACCATGCCATTTTTACATATTATTCTTGCTCATTAAACGTAATATCCGATACCACTGAATATTATGGATATCCATAGTGAATGAATTCAAATTTATGTAATTAAATCTTTATACGCAATGAATTTTGGTACCTATTTATGAAACCTAAGTAGCATCTTGCAGGACATCAGGTTATCAGAAAAAAAGGTTCAGCATCAAATGATGGATACCAGTGTTCCTTCCAAAATTCATAGCTATATGCTATGTTAAGGATTATCATGAATTATGCTAGAAATTGGTTTGGGAAGCCACATTATTAACGAAGAAATTCAAAGACGAACAAATGCAGAATAGATCTTGAAATGAACTACAGGACTGAAATGGGGTGGTGTAGGTCATATTGCTTAACAAGACAGAATTTACAAATGGTGTAGAAAATCATTAGAAATGCTGAAATAGAACAAGAGTGGAAAATGTAAGGGGATGTCTATTATTTAGAAATGTATGCAAAAACATGATAAAGAAATCATCATCATCATTATCAGCCCGCATCGACCCACTGCAGGATGAAGGCCTCTTCAGCATGCTTCCAACTTTCACGGTCCTGAGCTATATACCTAACAATGTCATTAGTCCATCGAGCTCTCGGTCTTCGCGGATGTTTGCGACCAAGCGGTATCCACTCCAAGATTGTCCTGATCCATCTATCGTCCCATCGCATCGCTATCAATTTGTCGCCGTTGGCAGGAAGTTGGCCTTTATTATTCAACTACAAAAATTATTTAATTCTTAATTTGAATGGTATTGTTAGATTATTTTCATGGTCATGTGATTTAATGCATTTAGATTATTTTCTTTGAGGTTATGTTAAATCATTAGTCTATGCCGCTAAACCAGCAGTTATTAACACCTCCGAAGCCAATATAACTCGGAAAATTGCAGACAAAGGACTCCAATTGCTTGAAAAAGTGGTCGGAAATTAAATTAACAGAATACGCTTTGTCAGAAGTAGCTACAGTAGTAGCTTTATCACAAGTAGCCACATTTGTCCAAAAACGTTTTCAAATATTAACGCCATTGAATATCATTTCACATAAAATAAATATTTTCAAGACCTCTAATTTGGTTCTTGCTTTATTTGGATTTATAGTTCAGAGGCACTAGAAAAGTATTTCTGCATGTGCCAGTGTGTGTAGTAAAATTTTATTCAAAACCAAAATATACGCGAATATATAACGGTATGTTTCTTATTTACGAAGAAGGTAAGAAAGACCAAAGAAAGGACTTTCAACGTGTTTGAGAAAATAGGATGTTGGTGAACATACTGAACATTTAATTTAAAGATTGAACACTAATGCGTCGTAAATCGTAATAGCCACACCTTCCTATTATCTTCGTATTTGGTCATAATTTAGGGCCTGTTGAATTTGCAAGCAAATATTTATTTTGTATGGTTATATTTTGAAGGCCGCATCGTAAATTTTACGACATCTGAAGCTGGATCTCCATCGATAAAATTTTGCTTAGTGCGGGCTATATGTGTTGTATGTGGAGTGCATACGCGGCAATGTAGACGCTCTGAGGCACAAGGTCACACACAAATATTGTCGCCGCACAGCACACACACGAACCATATATTGTATGAAATTGTTCCAGTAGATTCAATACGCACGCAAAATTTTATTGGTGTGGACCTAGTTTTAGCGGTACCGTGATATTTATTGCGAGGGTGTCCAGTTATTTCACGAACGTACATTTTATTTCATTAGTTCATTATATTTCAAAGTGATAAAAGGTAAACAAATTATTAGTTATTTAATCTTACTATAAATATTAATCTTACTAAATATATATATTTAATCTTAATATAATGTTTGTTTTCAAGAGAATATCTTCTAAGACGGATAAATACCATCCATTGATAGAAAAAGATGTACAACGACAAATTGAAAAAATATCAAACGGTGAAGATAGCGAACCTGAACCTTTTGAAGATAGCGGCAGTAGCCATATCAAGTTTTTTTAATCCAGGTGTTAATACATATGAATCTCTATTTGCAAATAATGATAATGTAGCTGAAGACAAGGATTCTGATGATGATGTTTCGATATCCACTTTTGTAAGGGAAACTCGAAGAAGACACGAGTCAATTGTACTCCCAAACAAACTCAGATTAAAGGGGAAAAACGGACCCAGATGGTCCGCAGAGTTACTTACAAAATCAAGAAAAATAACTGGCGGAAATTTGGTTCATTTTATACCTGGCAGTACAATAAATGCGAAAGGATGCTTCACAACTGAAGAACTCTTTCTTCATTTCCTGTCTGATAATATCACAAATATTATACTTCGGTGAACAAATGAAGAAATCGTTCGACAGTCTCAAAAGTACAAAGAAGCGCCAGTAAGTGTTTCAAAAGTTACAAAAGTGAATTGAAAACATTTTTTTGCAAATTTGCTTCTCTCTGCTGCAAAGAAAGACATTCACTTGAATATAAAAAAAATATTTGACGTTATTATTTCTGGAACGTTCCACAGAGCTTGCATGAGTTCTGAGCGTTCTGCATTTCTTACCAATTACCTGCGATTCGATGATAAACAACCTAACCAAACACGAGCACAAGCTGGTGAATTTGCACCCATTCAAGAGATATGGGATATGTTCATCAAAATATGTAAAACATCATATACGCCCTCATCATATGTCAAAACTGACGAACAAGTCTTAGGCGTATGTCCATTTAGGATGTTTATGCCCATTAAGCCTGCTAAGTATGGAATAAAACTTGTAATGATTTTTGACACGTCATCTAAGTATATGATTGATGCGATGCGTTACTTTGGAAAAAGTACCAAAACATATGATGTACCACTCGCCAATTTTTTTGTAAAAGAACGGACGGAAACAATTCATGGAAGTAACCGCAATGTTACAAAGGATACCTGGTTCAGTTTGTCTTGCTGATGAATTACGCGAAAATCCCTACAAGTTAATTTTTTGAACATTAAGCAAGAATAAAAAAGAGATTCCTGCAGAATTATTAGAAACCAAGAAAAGGCACCCTGCTATTTCCATGTTTTGCTTCGAAAAAAAAAAGAAAACATTATTATCTTCATCTCCAAAAAAAAGGAAAAGTTGTTTTGCTTCTCTCAACCCTTCACGAAAAGGCAGAAGTCTGGACACAAACCAGCTTTATAGCTGTATGAGTTGCAATAGAAAAACGCGCAGATGGACGTTATACATATTTTACGGCATTCTAAATGCAGATGGCATTAATTCATATATTGTGTACTGCCATAATAAATTGAAGGCAGATGTCAAACCACTTTCCAGATGTGACTACTTGACTGAGTTTATATCTACTTTCCAGACCAGGGATGGAAAAAAGACTTTGAATCCCAAACTTATGAGAAGATCTTCGTCAGGATATCCGCGCTATTTTAAAAATTATTGAGGGACCTGAGCGTGTGCCTCTCCTAGAGAAGAAACGTAAAGCCTGTCATTATTACCCAAGTCGGTTGAGACGTATGACCACCACATATTTTGCCAACTGCGGGCATGCGATATGAGCACCGCGGTAATTACTGCACTGAATATACAATATAGTTGCACTATTATATAAACATATCGTTACTTTAGTCTTCAGAAAATAAGAGAAGTATTTTTAGCTCTATGGAATTTTGTTTAAATAAATATTTGATATCAATTTTATTGATTATACGAAACACGTCATATAATTTACGACGACATATTAGTATTTACGTGTGTCAAAAAACATGTATGTATATATATATATATATATATATATATATATATATATATATATATATATATATATATATATATATATATATATCTATATATATATATATATATATATATATATATATATATATCTATATATATATATATATATATATATATATATATATATATATATATATATATATATATATATATATATATATCTATATATATATATATATATATATATATATATATATATATATATATCTATATATATATATATATATATATATATATATATATATATATATATATATATATATATATATATCTATATATATATATATATATATATATATATATATATATATATATATATATATATATATATATATATATCTATATATATATATATATATATATATATATATATATATATATATATATATATATATATATATATATATATATATGATGTTGGAATAAGTTATTTAATAAATATAAATATGCTAAGGGACAGAAGCTTAATATATAATTCCTATATATCTCACTGTCGAAACAAAACTTTGAAACCATCCCGACTTAGAGCCAAAATCATAATACTTTTTAGAAACAGTTAACTTTACATCACGAATCATCTATTTTAATGAAATACGCTAATTTTGTTGCGATCTGCTTTTCCTTTTCTTTTTTTTTCTCAGTATCCAGTCAGATTTCTTGCCAAAATAGTCATTTATCATTTTACGGAACGCTGAGCTTCAAAAAAGGCTTTGATAGGCGGAAAGCTGCGAAAGCTTTACTTTATAGCTGTGTACTTAGAACATCGGGAAACATAGAAATCATAAAGAAAACGATATTTTATCTCAACTATTGAAGACATAACTGTATTTTGGTATTTTTTTTTGCCACAAATATTTGAACTATATAATTGAAGAATTACGATATTCATTTTTCCTATTCCCATTCTATATTAAATAGAAAATTTAAATTGGATATTACTCCTTTTAAATTTAAAGTTAGTGATTATTTAAATTTTCACTATTTTTTAGAATATTTTAGTTAAATTATCAATTTAGTTTAACGATATCATATCGCTAAATATCAATTACCAATCTTCATCACCATGAAATTAAACTCACCAATCAATTAGTTTAACGCCTCTATATAGTGTAAAATCACACATCGTCCAGCTCCACATACTACGGTGAAAAAATGGCATCACCCAATTAAACGCCACACAAACCAAAGATTGCTATGGTAGTTATTTAACCCACTTTTAATTGTCTTCATCTCATATATGAATTTAGATTAGATTTATTAATGCTGACCACAGCAATGCACTAGGTGTTATTTAAGGGTCTGATCGTTAAAGAGAATTCTCTGTGGAATTCTGTGGTGTTTTTTTATCCATTTCAAAATTTGTATACGCTGTTCTTCACTTAATGTAAAGACGAACAATTACAGGTATAAAGTGTGTATTAGATAACTCCCTGTTACGAACTCCCTGTTAAGAAAATTGTTATATCCAATGTTAGTACGGTACTTCATAAGTCTGCCGTTTTGGATCAAGATTTCTAGCGTAAATTTTATATTAAGTAGAATGTAGGAAGTAAGTGCTACGTTTCCATTTGGATTATTTTTAACTTTTAAAAGAAGCAAGACAAATTTTTTAACACATTTTCCATAATTTTGTCAACATATATGGTGTTAATGCAGCTATTTCAGCACGGATGTTGTTCTTAAGTTGATGTGTGGTTTAGAACTTATTTGTATAAATCTTTTCCTTTAAAAAACCGCATAAAATTAATCCGAAGTCGTCAAATCTGGAAATCCGATGGCATTACAGTATTCTAATCGCTGATTATTCTGTCTGTAGACAAGAGGTTCTCAACAATTTGAATCTTATAGGGAAACAAGCGCTAGTCCGTTTGCCAAAAACTGGCATAAATTACTTGGAAAAAAGTCGGCACAGCACAACAACCAAATCCAAACTGTCTCAAATATTACAGAAACATGGTGCCATAGCAAAAAGGTAATGTGCCATTTACCCCACCCAATATATTTGTTCAAAGCTAACGGCTAATTACATTTTTGATTACCCTGCGCTAGTATTACTTGTTCTTATAAGGAAAAAGTCCCACGACAACAATTCGACCGCATCATCATTTAGGAAGCACAGTTTCCTCAAGAAACTCCAAGATTACCAGATAGCGAAAAATTTAATGACTCTAGTAAAAGTTCAAGCCTTCTTGCTTTAAATGTTATCGTTTAAATGCACCTTGGTGTCTTATGGTCGTTGGAGCTTCTTACGTAATAAACGCTTCTTACATAATGATTTCTTTGCACATTTGGATTATAAAACTGGTTTAATTTTTATAGGTGAATTAATTCAACCGAATTTCAATAACCTTTGTAAAGTTGGATACTTAAGTATATAACATTGCAGGATGATTTGCTTCCGTGCACCAATGTATCTTGTCAATGTTGAAACCATTGGGGCCTTAAGGAAATACTTTTAACAAGCTTTATTAGCACTTAAACTGTGAGTAAAATGATAGAATTTCAATATTTTTAAATGAAAAACAGTACCAAAAATTATTGAAAATGCAAATTCTTACTATTTCGACCATTACCGTGTACCTTTATTTGAAGTTTGTAAACTTCACTGCCTAAAAAGAAAACTTAATCACCTTGCAATTCAATTACGCATTCCAACTTTTTAACACCCTCGGTATAATGCGATTTAGTGAAGTCTGCAATATAAGCCTTAGCTTATGTAGCCTTAGCTTTCACTTCATTGTTTGGAGTTAATATATTACAAGATAGCCATTTCTTTGAGAAAGGGGTGTAGTCGCTCTAGGGTACACCTAGTGCAATTGCAATATTCTTTTGCAATAACAACCAGATATGAGTGTGCAGGAACATTATCGTTGTAAAAAAGCACTTTTTGGGCAGATGTAGTCGTTTAGTCCAGTAATGAAGTGTAATAATTTTTGTTAGGTTGCACCATATAAAGACAATACCAGAAAACCATAGCTATGACTTTTACTGTAAATGGAGCCGATTTCGCTTTCTATGGCACCCTTTCACTGTTTTGACTGTTTCTTTACACCAAGTGTGTAGTAGTGAATCCATATTTCATCTACTATTATAAACTCAGCAGAATTGTGTTTCAATAAATCTAAACACTAACTTGTTAAGAAACGATTCACCTATCGAGCGGAAAACATGTCTCTCCTAAGCATCCTGAAAAATATAGTGGATATGATCTGTTAAATTGTTTACAATGTCAGCAAGATTGCGTACCTTCAGTTGCTGATCACTTAATACAACATTGTGGATATTTGCGACGAGATTTTTTTCAATCGTAAATCTTTCAATCGTAATCTTTTTGGGTGTCCCAAGCGTTTATCTTTAATGTACGGTCACGTTTAAATTCAGCAAGCGGTTTTTTTTGGCGTTTGAAATGAAAGGAAACATTATTTAAAGTGGTATTTATTTTTGTATATTCGTTACAGTTAAAAACTTGTTCGCCTTACTCGATCGCCACACACAAGCATCAACAGGCATCCATCCGAAATTAACATGCACACCATCTAATGTATGTAACCTTATGCTGTAACTTTTAGCTTGGTAAAAAATGTAAAGTATAACAAATAGATTTTAAATACAATCTATTATGTTGTAATTCAATAAAGTATTAGAATAAGTTATAATAATGTAAAAGTATAAATTCCCTTAACATAAAGTAAAAGATCAAGTACTAGCCTGTAAAGTAGTGCCAGCCAAATGATGTATTAACTATTATAAAAATAATTTAAAGCAAAAAATCTTAATTACGCAGGTAGTTATTGAGTATAGGATAAAAAAAAAACTTATATAACAAGATGTTATTTTAGGAAAAGCAATAATACCATTTCATTAAATAATCATGCCATTCGTGACTTTCTGTACATGCATTTTAAATTATATACTTTTTATGTAATATGAAATATACATTAGCGATATATTATGTATCTGAATACTTAAGTTAAGTGAAAGTTTTGCAGTACCGTCAATAGTCAGCATGTCTGAGAAGAAATTTAAAATACATTTTGAATTAATCAATATATGAGTGTAAGTTTTGCGACCAAATAATAATCATAGATGAATTTTGGAATGACTACAATATATAGAGTGATATTTTAGTAAGTCCGAACTTTAAACTCAAATAAATCAACAATCAAATTAGATGACGTGGAACTATTTATTTTATGTGAAATAACATTCAATAGCATTAATGTCTGAAAACAATATTGGACAAATGTCCTCCGCGGATATTTCTGACCAATAGCAGACTGTCAATTCATTTTCCGACTAGTTTTTCAAGCAATTGGGGTTCTATATCGGCAATTGTCCGAGTTATGTTAGCTTCCAAGGTGCTTAAACTTGCTGGTTTATTAGCATAAAGCAAATATTTAATATAACTCCACAGAAAGTAATTTAAAGTCGTTAAATCATATGACCTTGAAGGCCAATTAACCGAGCCCAATTAATTCTGTTCCGCGAAATAATGTGCTCACCTAATTGTTCCCTCAATAAATCGATTGTTGCGTTAGTTGTATAATATGTGCAGTAGTCCTGTTGGAAATACATCTTCTCCAGGTCAATATCATTCAAATATAAAATGTAATAATCCACGTAGTTGAATGAAAAAGCCAAACTTCCTACGAACGACGACGAATTGATAAAGTTGAATCTTTGTCAACACTACCAGCAAAATTGGCGATATTTTCTTCGGAACGCACAGTTTTTTTTGTCTTCTTTTTGTTTTAATATAGAGCAGCGTGAAATGCGCTCGGAATTTGTCGATAGTTCGGCGAATACATCACGAAGTTCAAATTTACGATGTGCTCTATAAATTTGGCGCACGGAACACTGATTTAATAATAAATTTCAACAATTTGCAAGAGTTGATCTGATGTTAAACTTTTGCCAGACTATTGAGACAAAAAATTACAGACTTTTGCGCAAACTCACAATTCGTTTGTGAGTTTGCAATTCGTTCTTCGAATTAAGTTCGAACATACTAAAAAAATCAGCCAATATTACCTGGGATGAACTAGCTGAACTTCACATTTATAACAGTTTTGAAAAAATAGTGAAATTTATTTTAATTGTGTATTAACTAAAAAAGACCGACTTAGCTTGTTTGGTTAACAAAACTCTACTAATACTAAAAATGCTCTTCTGATGCTCAGCACGCCGCTTTAAAGTCATTACTGGGGAAGTGATCAATAAAAATCATAATGTCATGTTGAATGATTACAAAGTGAAGATTAGAGAGATTCTAAACTTGAAGAGATTTACCACTAAGCAGCAGCAGTTTTGGTGTTTAGTTCAAGGTTAGTATTTCACACCAAAGGTTCCAACAGAAGAATTGATTAGAGAGATTGCTAAAAAACTACGATTACTGAAAGACTACAGACCAAAATCGGAATCTTCAGACCCAATCGCCCATCGCTGCAACAGTGAAATTGGTTAATTTACGCTATGACTTATTGCCGCATCTACCCTATCCTACCTTCTTACTTTTTTGTCTTTCCAACCGTGAAGAAATGGCTGTCTAGAAGGAAATCAAGTCATAGTCATTCCAAAATTCGTCTATGATTATTATCTGGAAGCAAAACTCAAATATTGGTTAATTCAAAATGTATTCTAAATTTCTTCTCAGACATATACATGTTTTATCCTGCGACTGTACTACAAAACTTTCCCTTAACTTAAGTAATTCATATACGTAATATATCGCTAATGTAGATTTGAGATTATATAAAAAAGTATATTATTAAGAATGCATGTACAGAAAGTCACGAAAGGCATAATTTTTTAATGAAATGATATTATTGCTTTTCCTAAAACATCATCTTGATATATAAGTTTTTTTTGATCGTATACTCAATAACTACATGGATAATTAAGATTTTTTGCTTTAAGTTATTTTTATAATAGTTAATACATCATTTGGCTAGCACTTATGTTAAGTATATATATATATATATATATATATATATATATATATATATATATATATATATATATATATATATATATATATATATATATATATATATAGATATATACAGGATAAATATTGGATTACCCTATCTAGGCACTCATTTTATATTTAAAACTAAGATATATTTTATTGAAATATAAATTGTACTAAATTCACCTTACTATAAATAAATGATACAAATAATAAATATATATAATATAAATAAATCTATTCAGAATTCTTTTTTTTTCAATATTGAAACTGTTTCCATGATTTAAATAAAATATTCCAGAATGACCAAAAAACACGAATTATATTTAGAGTCCAGATATAAAGATGTCGACCAGTAGGCCAGCTTAGAGGGATCGTAATAAAATATTTAACTTCAAAGTTTTCGTTGTTTTACTTTGTCTGTTATTTTACGTACTGCGATACACAAAGTATACTTAAAAGCCACGTTTCCGCTCGGTTAATTGTTTGGTCTCACTTCAGAGAAAATTAACCGTTTTTAATAAATTATTTGATGTGTAAAAATATGGACTAGGAGCATAATAGTGTTACCTTTATTCAAATAATATTCAGCTTCAACTGAATTATTAAAGATACGAAAGGTGACGCCTAACATCGTGAATTTTTCATTAAAGCCTAGATATAGGTTCTTCATGGGATTAAAGGTGTATGCAATAAAATGTTAAAATAATGTTTATAAAATTGTAACCTCTTTAAAATTCAAAAGGATTCATCTTTTAAACTATATTAGAAAAAAAATATATTTATAAATATATATAGAAAATAATATATTAGAAAATAAACTATATTAGGATGCTGAAAGGATTTGAAGAAGTAAATAATTCTGAAATAATAGATTTGAAAAAGAACTAAGAAGGTAGAGTTTTAAAAAGTTAAGAAGAAATAAAAGACATATGGGTTAGAAACTTTTGCGAAGTACTGGAAGGCTCGAGTAAAAAGACTGAATTGAATTTGAATGGCAAATGTATAAATTGTTTGAAAAAGCACTGATGACGCAGAGAAATGGAAAATTTGCATTAAACAACATGAAGCGAAAAATACGTAACAGAATGGAAGTATATGGTACATTACCATTAAAGTATATTAATGGTATATTGCCATTAAAGTATGAGTAAGACAGTCAGAGGCAAAAAATTACATCAGTTAGGTGGCGTCCATTTTGTCGAGGCATTCTTTTAGATGTATAGCAAAATTGTCCATACTCGTTTCGAACATGGCACAAAGAATCCTTTCAATTTCGCCCGTTATGGTTTCAGAAAGAGCTTTAAGAGTTTGCGGTTTGTCTATGTAAGCTTTGGATTTTAAGTAGCCCCATAAAAAGTAGTCACAAGCTGAAAAGTCTGACGACCGAGGTGGCCATTCCACATTCTCATGCATCGAAATAAGGCGCCCAGCAAAATGTTCCCTTAAAATGACCATTGTTGCTCTTGACGTATGACGGGCAAGTCGCCCCATCTTGTTGAAACCAAAGTGTATTGAGGTTAATGCGTCGTGATCTTCGTTCTGGCAGGAAATAATCACGCAACATGACGAGATAGCAATATGTGTTAACAGACACTGTTCCTCCGTTTTCACGAAAAAAAGACCGTCCAATAATGCAAGTTCGGGATACGGCACACCAAACAGTTACTATCTCGGAGTGCAGAGGTTGACCATGTAGTTCTCGGGGGTTTTCGGATTCCCAGTATCAAAAGTTCTGTTTTTTTACCATCCCCGATTAATAAAAATTGACCTCGTCGCTCGTGAACAAAACGATGTTGTCGTTCAGCAATTCCAACATCTTTCTGCGAACCTATGCCGTCTCACAAAGTCATTTTGTTGCAATTTTTGGACAACCATAATTTTATACGGATGGAATAAAGGTCCATGTGTAAGATTCTGCGAACTGACCTGTCTGATATTCTAAGAACGCGACCGTGAGTACCGCTGAACGGGCGGGGGCTGGTTTCCACCGCTTGTTGCACCCTTTATATTTTTTCCGGCGTTCGTACTTTTCTATCTCCTCCCCGTGCAGTCGCAGGTCTCAAGTGTTCTATTGTTGAAATTTGTTCACCCACTTCATAATGGTATCGCATTTTGGAACACGACCATGCTGACCAGTGTTAGAATTAATTCGTCACTATTTGAGTACAACAGGTCGATCAGTTTCTATAAAAGTGTTGTAAATAAACACGCGATGTTCCACAGACCACGGCTCCATGGCTACTGAGATGGCATTCCGGAACGAGTAGATATCAACCATCCTGAAAACAATCACTCGACACTGCCGCGCGTTACAGTCATTTCAAAAACACCATACCTCCCTGCCGGACCCTGTACTACAAAATATAAGAACATACCATAACGATGGGAAACAGATATCTTCGTACAAATGAGGAAACAAAATTATATATGTGAATAACAGAGGTGTATTATTACTCTATACAGCCAGTAAGGTATATACAAGGACATTGGAGAGAAGGTTAAGATATTTAATGGAGCCTACATCATAAGCGCGGAGTTTTGAAAAGGAAGACGAACACAGGAATAGGTATTCACATTGAGAAAGATGATAGAGAAGGTCGGAAAAAGATGAGAATATTAATTCATGTCTTATAAACATACAGAGGGTTTTTACTTCAGGAAGCAGTAGGGATATATGAGAGATATTAGAAACAAGATCTATTATGCTTCGCTTAAACTATTCATTATTTAAAAGAAATCAGCAAGCAAACCAAAATTAAAGTTAAAATTAGAGAGTATGTTGAGAGCAGCAGTAATTAGAAAGAAACTGAAAATTAAAGAATTGGAAGAAATGATATGCAGAATGAGGTCAGGCAGATTGGTTAGAGGGGCCTCTGGTGAAAATGGACAAAACAAGAAAACCAAAAATAGTATGACAGACGAAAATTACGCAGAAGAGAAGACGGCGACCTGAAAGGACATGGAATGAACACGTAGTTAGGACACTACGTATTAAAAACTTGAGTGGAATAGTACAGTGAGACTGTGGCTGAAGATACGACAAAGTGGAAACATGTTATTAGAATACACAAATACTTAGAGGAAGACTCAATACTGAACTATACACCTCAATACTGAAAGGTGAATGAAAACCGGATAAATCAATAAGTACAACACCATTCAAAAAATATATATTCATGTTTATGTTGGAATTCATAATATCAAGTTTTACTTTACACCACTAACAACATTTTTCTTAAAGATATGCAAATAAGATCATCATTAAGTATTCTGACAATATTATAAGTTAATATACTTTGTAAAAAAATACTGGAATATGAATTTTGAGAAAAATCAAGATCACACGTGGACGAGTGTATTCACACTCTAACTCAAGAACATACACCCTCAAAGGTTACTGATGATGTATACATTCACATAAAATGTTCTTGAAGCAGTTTAAATGTTGTGGTATCCGGAAAAATAAAAGTTTTATAAATTAAAATACGAATTTTAATTTTGAAATTGTTTTTTTTTGTAAAAAGGTAATTTTCCTTTAAACATCGAGGTAGCTTGGAAAACTGGAAATTTAATAGGGAAATGTAATAATTTGAAAATATATTTCTTAATTTCAACAGAATTCCGCTTTGTAATAGCTATTTATATGTAATAAAATTGAAGTGAAATTATGTTGGAAAATCAGAGAACACAAGAATCTGATATCTGAACAGAAAACAAGTAATATTTCATTATTTCATAATTAGAGCGATTTAATTTTTTTCGGCATTAAACTATTGCTACCTATTTACTCATATTACGAACAAATTAATTTTTTGGTTAGTTATGTTTTATGTCATATCTGTTTCACTCTTTGCAATTAGGTATGCCGTCAATTCGAAGTTGCTAAACAAGATTTTGCTAAAACGTCATCAACAATGGAAAAATTTCTCATATGAACGGATGGACACCCGAAAGAAAGAAGAACATGAAAGATAAAAAAAATATATTAATATGATTAATAAAGATTTAAAATGAATTAAAAACAAGATCTATTGCGTTTAATAAATTTTCTATAGTATTTTCAACCTTCCAAATCGTAAACAAACAGATAATAAATTATGATCAAATAAGATAATGCAGCACAGAAAATACTCACACTGTAAAAGAAGCCTTGGAACATTTGTAAAATGTGTTTAGTGTTATTTAAAGGCAAAAACAACGTTTTGATGAAAAGTCGACAAAAGTCATCCATGAACATGGAAGAAAACATTTCAGATGTTCGAACATTATATTATTCAATATAATGTTTTAGAATGTTAAGAATTTTTTCAATATCTAAAAGCTTTGATAATTTTAGAGAAAAAAAAAATAGCCGTGCTGATAGACATTTATTTGCAACAGCGATTACATCTTCGTAATCAGAAAATGGTAGACACAAATCATGGTGCCAATCTGTTTGTCTTGTTTTTTACCATTGCATAATGAAAATCAACATATATCTTCTATAAATTTGCCATCTGGTGTATGTCCACAAAACTCCGTTCCGAATTTAAATTCTCAAGACGAACATTTATTTTCCTGAAACGCCTCGGATATTATTTATTTAATGAATCGGTCATATCAATTCCTTCAAGCGAAATATCCTTTTTTGCATACATACTTTATAAAAGATCTCTTCATAATATGAGCCACACGCTCTACACAAGCAGATTGAAATTAATACATCTTGAGGAAAATAAGACAGAAAAAAGTTAAAGTAGTAAAAAAGTAGTAGAAAGTAGTTAAAAATGTAGGTGCAGTAACGCTAACAAATTTCAACCCCACATTGTCTTTTTTTATTTTTGGTCAAGTTCAACTGTGTATAGAGCAATAATTCGTGAAGCAGTCTAGTCGTGAACCAGAAAAGATCGTATAAAACGATAACACATAATACATTGAAAGCATGTTTATTCCAGAATATTCCAGACAATAACATATATTTTAGATTATTTTACGAAATATATTTTTTTAGATACAATAGCTATATGACAGTTGCGATAAATAGATTATAAGTATAGTACAAAAGTAATTTTGCTCCATTACGAATCTTCCAGTCTACTACGGATTTATAATTATGATAATATAGTCTCCAAATAAGGAATCCCTAATTAAACACTAATTTAATATAACTTTAAATTAATTTAATAATTAATAAACATATAAAATTCAATTTATAAAAATAATAATTTAATAAAAAATAACGAGTATGTAACATTTTCTTTAGTTCAAATTTCAATGTGAACTTCTTGAATGATCTTGAATGTTGCATCTTGTTGAAGGATCTTGAATGATCTTGATGTATAAGATACATTTTTTTTAATTAAACATGCAAAACTCAATATCCATTTGTTTGAGTATCCATTTTTTTCCAAATGGAAACTATTCTTTATAAAGGTTTTTCTTTGGATTATTAAATATGAACCATATAGATATATGATCCATATTAGATATGGAAAATGAACGAAATGCCTCTAAAACTCATTGAACACTTTTTTTATTCATTTAGCATATCGGCTATATCTAATAGGTTAATCATCCGTTACTCGGTCTTTCTCATTCTTGGAGAAATTGCTGTATAGACGCGGTATTGAATTACTTGCCGGTATAACTATAGTACCAAATGGTATACATTTTAAGAAATTAACTTTTTTAGTTGAAAAGAATACACTGGTTTTATAAAATGAAAATGATTTTATTTAAGAAACATAGTATCTTGCACTCAAAAGAGATCATTCTTGTTCTCTTGAAACGGTTACTAAACATTTGGTATATTTACCGTTCAAATAAATATTAATATTATTTTGTTAACAAACCACCCTTAATACACAATATAAAGGTAACTATAATATGCTCCAAGTTTAATCCTTAGATCCTTTAATTCATAGATCCTTCAAAACTGTATACATAAAGTTCACTCAATTTCCCACATAATTGTTATTTAAGGGTCGGCTACCGTCCACGTGTTTGTCATATCCATTGTAGACCCTTCCTTAAGGAAGGAACGTTCCTTAAGGAAGGAATGATGATCATATTCGAAAGAAACTCATTGTCGTATATGGAGTAAAACCACTTAATACGCAAGATATGTTTCTGTTATATTTTCTGCAGATTAAATGGAAATATCATAAATCACTTCTGCTTGATTTAGATACATATAGCTATAAATATTCTAAATGATGTTTATTTGATTATTTTATTTGCTGGACATATTAAGTCGTTAGCTGATGGAACTTGAAGAATACTTCACAGTTACATTAAGAAAAAAATTATAGACATAACCAATATTATAAATTATTGGGTTTTTGAATGAAAAATAATTATCGATTTTTTGACTTTATTTTAAAACTTTATCATAAATAATATTGATAATCGATACGAAAAATTTTTAAAACATTGTTTGCAATTAACTAGGGATGAATTAAAATTTATAAAATTTTAAAAAAGCGCCATGATCGGCTGCAATGTTTGTGACGTCATTATGTTAAAGTGTTTTCACATAAGTACTGTTAACGGCTTCTACCTGTATATATACTAATAAAATTATTTGAAATTTGAATTATTGAAATTTTGTGCAAGAAATATTGTTGTTTGCTAATTTATTAATTAAATTCAGTAATGTATGACAAAGGATTCATAAAGGCAAATTCTGATAATATACCTGGTGTAAATATTTTTATGGTCACAGATTTTCTAAAAAATGAAATTCGATTCAATCCACTTGAAGTTCGAGGTGGTAAAGAATCAATTTGAGATTTTGTTGAATAAAAATATAAATATAATTAAGAAACAAAGTATTTCTATTAAATATAATTAAATTATTTGTAAGTTTGTCACGCGAAAGTTACGGTAACAAGGCTATAGGTTATGTTCAATTTAACATTTCAAAACAGTTCAATAAATACTCAAATATAAAATAATTAATTTAATGTTATAAATAATATTTTTTTTATATATTTGATGACAGGTTGTTGTAAAATTTGATGTTGTTTTAGGATTAATACGTCGTGCTGATTGGAACCATTGATTTCGATGTTTAACATCATGTGGCACATTTAAAAAGTTTTTTGGGGGTTGTTTTTGTAGTATTTCTACAAAATGGTACGAAACGGGTACGATAACTAATTAGATTTGACATTGTCAATAAATTTATCAATACACTGATGATAATAACAGGAATAAGTTGATTAAAAACTAAAACACTCGTATCAGCTGTCTGTAATGTTGAGGAGAAATAAACATTTTGACGTAACACTCGCTGGAGTTTTTCGAGAACTGTCGGCGCGTCATCAGTACTAGATTTAAAAAAGTGTTTTCAATTTGATATAACTTTTTAATTATAAGAAAAAAATATAAATAAAAATTGTTTTGTTATAAAACTTTTATATAATCTCTTCGTTTTTAACATTTTATTTTTCAAAATCCCAGTTTAGTGGTGATTTTATTTAAGATAAACTAAATATCTAGTAATAGTTTTACAATGGCGATATATTACACCAATTGTTCATTAAAGATGATTTTCGTTAATTTTGTTTCTACAAATTCAGTTTTATCGTTTATTTCTTACATCAGAAATATATTAGAAAGAAAAATGCATACCCATATTCATGATGACACATATCATCCACTTATGATATGTATCATCAATTGATATTGATATCTTTACTTGTTATAAAGAACAGACAGATAATTGATTACGTTCTAAGAATTGAGTAATAATATCCATAATGGTAAACAGATTTTTACAGTGGAAAGTGAAAATATTAATTCTATTATTTATTATTTACAAAAATCGTTAAAACTAATAATATGTAATACGTTAATTTCGTACTATTTCGAAATTATGCGCGATGCGCATAATTTGCGATTGCGATGCATTTCAACGTTTGTTCAGTCTTCGAAACAATTTTATTATTTATTTTATTATTTATTTTATTATTTATTTTATTATTTATTTTATTATTTATTTAATTATTTATTTAATTATTTATTTTATTATTTATTTTATTTATTTAATTATTTATTTTATTGTTTATTTTATTATATTAGACTTTTGGAATTTCCTTCAAAACGGCCGGCTTCTTTTGAATGGCTTTTATGATCTCAAATGAACGGTGATTGTTTCTTCATTCGAAGAAACTGTAAAATTTCATACAGTGTCATATCTGGTGAATATGGTGCTTGTGGAACTACATTTATGTGATTTTTAGAGAAAAATTGACAGATAATTATTGCAGCGTGCGATGGTGTGTTATCGTAATGTAAAAGATATGAATTATTTCACCACAATTCTGGACTTTTTTTTAATAGACTTACGCAAATAATCCATAGTAATCCTTAAATAATATTCTATATTAACTATTTGACCAGTTGGAAGAAACTGTTTTTGATCAATTCCACAGTAATCCAAAAAAATAGCTAACAGGACTTTTTAACATGACAGTTAATATGTTTTTTTGGCTTTGGTTCAGCTTTAGTACCATAATCGCTTGATTGTTGAACCATTTCTATGTCATAAGAACAGATACATGATTCATCATCAGGAATTATACATTTCAGAATGTCATGATACTTTTAAATAGTGTTATCTGAATTGATTGAATTGACTCTATTTCAGAATTATAGAAGAGTATTATTCAGACTACTTAAATGGGGATTATTCAGTCCAAGATTAAAATGCAGCGTCGCTTATTACGATTAGTACTTAGATGGGTCACCTTCGGGAAAAACTAGCCCTGCATATTACATTTCAACAGGCAAGAGAGTAAAATCCGACAAACAGTTTTCACTCAGTCCTGCTAGTTCGAGGCTGGGTAAAGCCGAATACCATCTGCGTTGAGAGAGACGTAAGGTTAAGCACAATCCAAGAGTTGATAACCTAAGGCGGTTGCTAACCGAAGTTAATGGGAAGTTGTTGACCATGGTTCAGAATCCACATTATCTATAGGTCCAGTGGCTAAATAACGTCAATTCCTAATTTCCATAGACCTCTAAAACCCTAATTAAATTATTTTACGTGTACATCTAATGCTTACTACTCTCATGGCATTGTTTAATACAAATATAATACAATATAGTATAGGGTGAATTTTTCAGTGTGTCCCAATTTTAAATTCAAATGAAACAGCCAAATTAGATGCTTTAAAACTATTTATTTTATGTGAAATAACATTCAATGGCATTAATGTTTAAAAATAATTTCGGACAAATGTCCGCCGTGGCTACTCCTGACAGCACATTTTGTCATTTCCGATCAGTTTTTCAAGCAATATGGATCTTATGTTCGCAATTGTTCGAGTTATTTTGTCTTTCAAGGCTTCAATAGTTGCTGGTTTATCGGCATAGACCAAAGATTTAACATAACCCGAAAACAATAATCTAACGGTGTTAAATCACATGACCTTTGTGGTTAATTAACATCCGTATTTTGAAATAATATTCTTAGCGAATTGTTCCCTCAATAAATTGATTGTTGCATTGGCTGTATGACATGTGGAGCCGTCTTGTTGGATCCACACCTTCTTGATATCAACACCTCTTAAATTCGGAATTAAGTAATCCACGTAGTCGAATAACAAAGTCCAACTTCCTACTAATGTTGACGAATTAATAAATATGGATCTGCATCAACACTTCATCAACAGAGGCGATAATTTCTTCGGAACGCACAGTTTTTTATTTCGGTTTTATTTTAATATTTGAAATGCGTTTGGAATTTGTTGACACTCCGGTGAATACACCACTAAGTTTCACGAATTGCTCGAAGTGATAGAGTTGCAATACACCTATTATATCAAATCACAACTGATATAACAATTTATCTCAAATCAAAACAATATAAAAGTTGCTTTCAGAACGAATAATATATTACCTAGATACATTAAAAACAATAAAGGATGCAGTAAAAAAGAAAATATACCAAGAGAATAGCCATAAAACTTCTTAAGCTGTAATAAAAAATAAATAAAAGAGCAACTAGTAGGTCATTAAAAAAATAATAGTGCATATCTTAACAGTTTTTTGATTATTTATATGATTTATATATATATATATATATATATATATATATATATATATATATATATATATATATATATATATATATATATATATATATATATATATATGTATAAGTACTTTTCATTTGAGTCTCATTTTAAGGGTTTGTAAATGCTTTGTGAGTTTTCTACATTATATTCGAAGTTATTTATAATACTTTAGAGTTGTTTATAATTCGGTAGTATTCGAAATTTTTGTGTAGAATTCGGTATTTTACTTAATATTTTAATCATGATCATGATCAATATTCTTGTAATCTTTCAAACCTTTCAAATATTCAAAATAGTTTTTCAGTTGTATTGAAAAACAGACTACATCAGTTTTCCATATTTTGAGTACGATGGAATCATTAACATAGTGAAATACTGTCAAAAGAAGATCATCTAGAGTTTTTCTAGCAAAATATTGTTACTATTACCAATTTTAAAGAAATTGACTTATTTAATCGAGAAATGCAGACTGTAATTTTTCCATAGTACTTTTAATATCTAACAGCCATAACAGAATTAAGATGCTCTCCTAATTTTATAAAAATCTATATTTTTTTCCATAATTGTGACACTCATAAACGAAAAAACTAATTTTACTCTTTGCCTTCTGAGGAAACTTTACCCTCTACTTTTCTGCCTCAAGACCAAGAGGTTAATCGAAAGAGTCAATTCTCAATCAGAACTATCATGTAAATTCACAAAATCGGACATAATAAGTTTATAAATCATTATCATCGCAATATTATAGTCCATTAAAAGACACTCTATTACCAATTTCAAACCACATATACTAAACGTTGGCTTTTGGAATACGTAAGCATAGCTCGAAAAATCCTACTTGGACTTTTTTAGTTCTATAATTCTGTTTCGTTAGATATGTTTGCACAAAACGCAGCTTTAGCTTATGAGAATTTTATTTAAAATTATATTTGGTTTAACTTGGAATAGTTGCACACTGTGTTTCGTTCTGCAACCAAGAATATAGGTATCAAATATGTAGTTTCTGTCAAAAAATACTCCGATCAAACTTGCGTTAATTAAACTTCATTTTTACAGAAGAAGGTAATACGACATTAACGCTAAAAATAAAATATTTCCATTTAGCAATATAAAAATGGTCTTGCATAACATTGCATCTTACTTCTTAATTTGAATTAATTTTCTAAAACGTACTCTAAAAATTGTGTTAGAACAAAATTAAAATTTTAATTCAATTTTTAAACTCAATTTTGTAGATGAAAAAAATACTATTTTCCTTTAATTTATTTATGTAAATATTGTCGAGAAATGTCAAGGTCATGCCCTACCACTTTAAAATAAAAGCAAGTCTACGAATTGGTCCAATTTCCTTACTTTCCTTTTTAGAACTCGATGTTCCCTTAATGATTAAACTTTTTTTCTTTTTCCACTTGGAAACTTTTTATGGTCCGACTTTTTATGATAAACGAGAACAAAAAAATCGCTGCCAAAAAAAGAAAAAATATTTCCAAGTACGCATTAGACAAATGTATTTTCTAAACAACTCTTAACAAATGGGACTGTCATGTGTATAATCATTTTATTTTCTGCTGCTTGTTTGTCACGACATTTCGGCATAGAGTAACGAAACGTCTGTTTTGAAAAATTTTAACTAGAATATTTAATTACCAAATCTGAAAAAGGCATTAAACTCATAAACATTTAGTACAGAAGTATAAGAATATTCTTAGTATAATCATTAATAAAAGAAAATCACTATAATAAAGTGTATCCATTCTATTTCTGTTTTTTTTTCTCGCAACGTTCTAGTAAATTTTAAATGAAGATTCAGTCATATTAAAGCCGGCGCCACATATTGACCCACATGGCCAGGCTAGTGTTTGATCCAATGTTGACTGTTCTTTCATATATCAGAAGTAGGCATCCACACATTGGCTAGACACTTACCCTGTTATCAGTTTAGAAGAAACTGAGAAAACATCAACATCACACATAAAACAAAGTAAAAACTGTCTCGACGTGTTGAAAAGATATCACACGGTGTGGCCAATTTGTGGATGAGAGCTTAGCATATGCGCCAGCATGTGCTATTTCCTTTGATATGGGAAACAAAACCGATAACCCATCGGCAAGTGGCCATCGAAATCCCAACCTCCGTCAGCGTCTTCATCAGCGCCAACTTTATTAGCCATAGAATATGGCAAGCATCATTTGGTCAACGTGTGGATGGTGGATGAATATTTGTTGTTGGTAACTTCGATTTACGCCACATTATGCTATTTTATTTCAAAAATGGCAAGTACAAAGTAAACAAAGATTTGTTTACAGATAGGGTTCTGTTGGGAAAACCACGGTTCAAAAGTGGTTTTGCACGGTCCAATTACATCTCTAGACAATAAACTCCAAATACATTTAAACAAAAAGGATCTTTATCGCTAAAGATAATTTCTTCATGAAATAATGTGCCTATTTCAGGTTGTTCTAAAGCCCAATCCGCAAAATTACCTCAACACAAATGGTCATTTGATTTGAGTTCTTGAGTTAACTGAATTTTATACGGCTTGTCATGCAAACCTGTATGAAGAATGTTCCATCTATTGCCATAAGAAAGCCCGAGTTCTTGAGAACGACGTGTAATTGGTTGTTCTGGATTTTCATTCATGCTTTGGTTCCTAGCATCGATAGCAATACGGTTAAGTTTTTTACGGGTTGGATTCTTAGCGTCACAAACATTACCATTTGATTGGAATATTTTAATTAGATTACAAATAGTAACCTCTGTAGGTGTAATTTGTTGACCGTAAATTTCAGGTAAAGCACGAAATGTAGCCCGAATAAATTCGTTATTTTTGAAATAAATTTAAACGATTTGTATACCATATGCACCTGTATATCTTTTCATGATGATTTGCGAAATAACAGTAAATACAAATGTTAATTTTGGCGGGAATAAGAAACAAAATGGCTACTATGAAGCCTTTTATTGAAGATTATATAAAAAACTGTGTGGATATCTCATTATAGAAGAGGGTGACTGAAATAATCAACCTTCTCAAGGTATTCAACTTTCACTTTTTCAGTGGTCTTATTTTTACTTTCAAATATTTTCCTAAAAGAAACATCGATAAACTAGTCAGAGATGTTGTGATTATTATATTAATGGTTTTTTATGATATTAACATTAAAATCTAGTACTAAGTATTTACATCCAATAAATACATATTCAAATGACAAAGGCACTGTGTAAAAAAAAATAAGAAACTGATTCACTAACACCGGCTTAGAAAATCTAAACCTGATATGCCCTCCAACTGAACCTAATGAAACGGTTTCAAAGCTGAATTTGATGGAGATAAAAGGTTAATCTCTTCCACCTTCTCATATATTCGTGTTGGCGGCCGAGCTGTCGCCCTCAAGCGCCGAATGCGACTTCTGTAAGATTAATGAACAATGAATAACAGCCATACAGACAACTCAGCATTGTGGCTGTGCGTCACTGGAATGTGCAAAACTGTGCGATATCTCTTCGCTACCTTCATTTCCTGAGTGGGAGTTTTTTTTTTGAGGGAGAAATAACGAAATATGACAGTCGGTTGTTTTCGTGAATATGTTTACATCTGAGAATGACTAAACGTTTCAAATAAATCAGGTAGATCTGTTTTTTATAAAAGATGTAGATAAATTTCAAACCATATATTCTTGCTATATGGATGACATGTGTTGTGTTATAAGCTGCCTCTTAAACTCTTAAACGAATCGCCTCTTAAAATTTCGAAAATTATTATTATTTTATATTATTAGTACAAGTAGTTTATAGTAGAAAATACTGATTTTTTTAACGTAGAGATATCAAGTGTTGTACAATAAGAGTATCAAGATTTTAAAATGAGGCAGGTACAATGATAACTAGAAGTGATAATCCGGTAATTTTTATTTTATCTTGAAGAAGAAATAATAGGGTTATGTTGTGAGAATAATGTCCCCCCCAAATGTTCCCCTTGGCTTCGTCTGGTGGAATGCACTCTGTAAATCCAATTTTTGATTACTTTTTACACATATCGCGTGGTATATTTTCAATGGTGGCCTGACTATTTCATTTAAGGTTAAGAATTTTATATCTGTAAGGAGTTTATATCTGTAAATCAGAGATTTAGAGTAGAGAGATTTAGAGAGATTTTTTAGTTATAAAAATAATCCAAAGATGTGAGATCGCATGATTTTGGTGGCCAGTTGATATTACCACTTCGCCAAGTAGTGCGCCCTGGAAATTTTCCTTGCAATAAATCGTTTACCTGGCCATATATGTGATAAGTCGCACCGTCCTGTTGAAAGAAAACATTGTTTATATTCACATTTATCAGTTCAGGCCATATACATTCTGTTAGCATATTCATATAACATTCACAATTAACAGTACAACGATTTCCACTATCGCCTTCTCGGTTTTTATCAGCGGTTTTTAAAAGCCGCATCAAACGGGTGACTTTCTGGGAATGAAGAAGAAACTCCTAAATCACTTAAGGATCTTAATCGGCACAAATCCTACAGTTATGTTTGTCTATAAACCCATTAAGCTAGAAGTACGCTTCGTCGGAAAATATTATTTTTTCTCCAAAGTGGGGGACACCTTCCTACTTGCATTTCAACGCGCTGTAGAATAGTATATATATCAATGGTATACTGAACACAGCAATGTATACTGAACACAATATCCATACAATGTACTGAACACAGCAGTCTACAAGTGACAATTACATTTCAAAAAGTGTTGCCGTATTACTTTTCAACTTTTGACACTCTTATTGGAAAGCTGTTTATTTTAATTCAATGAATATACAATTTATTTGTAATCATAAGGTTTCAAAGAAAGATACGGCATTTTTAAAATTCGATTCATGTGAAAAAATGTGATGATTTTATAATAATTGGATGTTGTTCAAATATTGTTTCAAATAGAACACATCAGATGAATACCTCATGGTGTTCCTGTTTGATTTTTTTATTCCTGATTATAGTCATTCTGTAAGCTAAAAATATATATCATATCTTTCGTAAACATTGCCCTTTAAAATCGACATCGCCATTTCGCTGATACAAAAGAGATACTGAAAAAGGGCTGAGGTCGCATTCTGTGATAGGAATACTGATTTAGCAACCGCAGCCATAATTATTACTTAATCTATCATGCACATAATCTATGCTATATTATATGTAACCATAAGCATATAGATAATAAATGGAAATACAAAAATATAACATTATTCATATATAATCAAATATCAAGAAGACAGTTATTGAAAAGAAAAGTTCCAGGAATACAAAGGCACACGTAAAAATTCCCAGATAAATGCAAATGTGCTCTTATCCACCCGCTGAACAAGAAAGGAGACAGAAAAGATTTGAACAACTACAGAGGAACTTCCTTACTGCAAGTCACTTTCAAAATCCTCTCAGCATGCCTTCTCCAGAAAATACAAGAACAACTAGAACACAAAATTGGTTAGTACCAGGCAGACTTTAGCCCTGGTCGCTCATGCACTGAACAAATCTTTAACTTAAAAACAATACTGAAATACAAAGCTTTCAGGAACGTCGCAATCATCTGCACGTTCGTGGACTTCAAGAAGGCATACAATTACATCGACCGAAAATCTCAGTTCAATATCCTAGAGGAACAAGGACTCCACCTCATAACACTACGATTGATCAAGCAGACAGTGACCGACACAACATCTAAAGTGATTCTCCAATTATGTTAAAAAATACGATGTTGCCATTTAAGGAAATGTTTTAGTAGCTCCTGAAGTAATCTGGCAACACCGGAAAGCATACATTTTTATATTTTTCTCAGTTATTTCCTACAATTTGGCATCTGGAAGTACTAGTCTATCACTTCAAATAAAAAAGTTTTAAAATTTAATTAACTTCCACTGTCCGGGAGTACATCCGATCGTTTGTGTTCTGTTTGTTGGGAACATGCAGACGTTTCGCCAACCAGACGTCTGAAAACTTCAGACACGTATTGAGAATGACAAGTGTGACCTTTGCGGAAGGTCTGCACGTTCCCAATAAACGGGACACAAACGATCGAATCGGATGTGCTCCCGGGCTAATTGATATATATATATATATATATATATATATATATATATATATATATATATATATATATATATATATATATATATATATATATATATATATATATATATATATATATATATATATATATATATATATATATATATATATATATATATATATATATATATATATATATATATATATATATATATATATATATGTATATATGTGTATTTATTTATTGACACCTCAGAATATTGGAGATTAATTAGAGTAATTCCTTGCATCGAAATTAAAATATCAGAAACCTATAGATATATAGTTAGATAGCATTAATACAACAAATTTCTTTAGGGAATTGAAATGTAGAGTTAGAAGTGATTAATGCTTTAATACTGATAACGTGCGGACTTTCAAAATAAGTTAAATGGTCAATCCATTTATACGCAAGCCGGGATAACATTTTCGAGTTAGTCGACTTTCTGGCCACTCGGGATCGGATATGGGTTCACAACAAGCACTTTATTTGCCCCTTGAGAGAAAAATTCTCATAAGCAACACTGACCTATCCTGCCTAACATATCTCCTATTTCAACTAGAGGTTTTCAGACAAATAAATATTAATACGGTTCACACCTAAAGATATATAGAACCATTCATTCATATTTTTAAACTTTTAATTATCAAATATTTTAATGTGATTCTAGCTAACTATAACTTACTTAAGTAAACAAAAAACCTAACATAATGTTGTAGTTCATTTTTTATACACGTGATGTCTATTACATTATTTTTAAACTGGAGTCAGTTTAGTGAGAAATAATATGTGGGATGTCGATTAGCTTCTCGATTTTCGTGTCATATCGCATGATCTATCTGAACAATCTTTATCCCCTTAAAAGCTGAAATCCGCGAGAGGCTGTCATTTTGAAGCATCCTCTTCAGCATGCTTCAAACTTTCATGGTCTGGGATTTTTCTCTGCTATTCGGGTGGGTCCGATCTTAACGATGTCATCAGTCCATCGAGCTTTCGATCTTCTTCGCGGATCAAGCGGTATCCACTCCAAGATTGCCCTGTTCCATCTGTCATCCCATCGCCTCGCTACATAGCCTACCCATCTCCATTTCAATTGCTTCACTCTTCGAATGATGTCAGACACCTTTGTTTGTTCCCTGATCCAAACGCATTGCTTTCTGTCTTGTCTTGTAATGACAAGCATAGATATTTCCATTCCCCTCTGTGCTACCCGAAGTTTTTGAATTGATTGCGATGTGAGTGCCCAGGTTTCACTTCCGTATGTCATAAGAAGAAGACCTGGGTTTTTAAAACCCAGGTCGCATCTGCAGTGGCAACCACCGGCAACCTGGTTGGCATCTGTTGGCAACCCGGTTGGCTCCAGGAACTAACAATCCCTGGTTCTAAAATCCCAATGGAAGCAGTGTACCTATAAGCTTAAAAGCAAGCATGACTCGTGCAAGTAATAACAATGATACCCCAGGTGGTAATCAATCCACCCGTCGACAGACGGCAACCGGGTGCTCGAATTCTGGCGAACCCGGACTTTCACGATCTCAACAAAAGTCGGAGCTTTCCGACAACGTTACACACAAAACACCTAGATATATTGGCACCCTCAACATCAACACGCTGATCCAACCAGGAAAACTTTACAACCTAACTTTAGAACTTGACAGGCATAATATATTTGTGCTTGCCCTACAAGAAACACACATCACGAATAAGGACACGGTGGACTACGAGAAGTATGGCATATTCAAAAGCAGGACAGACAAACGAGTCGCCAGGGGCGCTCCCCTTCTCGGCATGGCCCTTGTGGTACACAGAGATATAGTTAACTCTATTAAGGAAATCACTCCCATAAACAAAATACTAATGAAAATGCGCATACAGTGAGCCAATAAAAAATACACCATGATCAACGTACATGCCCCCACAAACGGGGACAACAAGAAAAATCCCAAGTCCACAAAGAAATTCTGGGCAACACTAGAGAAAGTAATAGCAAAGGTCCCAGAGGATGACACCAATCTTACAAGGCGACTTTAACGCACAAATTGGTAGAGAAAAAAATCCATCAGAAAACCGTAGGCAAATTCCCCGATGTAATATATATATATATATATATATATATATATATATATATATATATATATATATATATATATATATATATATATATATATATATAATGTATATATATATATATATATATATATATATATATATATATATATATATATATATATATATATATATATATATATATATATATATATATATCCAATATGCGAAGAACGCTTTAAAGCAAGATCCGGCAGTATTGGCGTGTAGCTTGGTTTTCCGCCTACAAACCACTACTTTCCACACTCCGAGCTGTCTATGACGCTCACTCTTTGTTTGGCAGCCGTTCGCGATGGAGCTTTCACTCGCCGCTACAGCCAGATGTGAGTTACGTTCTGTAATTCGTTTTTTGTGTGCCAGGGGCACTAAACCTATAGAAATTCATCAACAATTATGTGAAGTGTATGGACATCAAAAAGGTGCAGAGAGTTTAAAAATGGACGTATAGACCTTCATGATGAACAGCGTGCCAGACAGCCATCGGTTTCGGACGAAACGATTACAAAAGTAGAGAGGGTAATGCTTGAACATCGACGGGTGTCGATTCGGGAGCTATACGAATTTATCGCTGCTGTCATTAAGACCCCTATTAACAAGATTTTGGCAGAAAATTTGCATTATTGCCTGCGCGCCGTGGTGGGAGAGGTCGATGACACGAGTATACGAAACATTTTGTTACGTTTTTTCTACGTTTAAAAGGTCACAACTTTTTTGTGCCATAGTGAATTCGCATTTTTAATAAAAATATTATATCACCTACGTTTTTTTACATAAATAACGTATACCTTGCAAATGTCGCTCGGAGTTATAATAATAATATTAATAATAATAATTTTAATACATTGAGGTAAAATAGTTTTTGAAAGATTTTCATTTAAGTCAAGAACAAAATGCCCAGGCATAAATTGTTTTCTAATGAAGAGATGCTAGATATGGTAGGTATATACGCGCAGGAAAATTTTAATGGACGGCGGGCTCATCGAAAATATTTGAAATCGTATCTAGGATGAAGACGGTCGGATTTTAAGATTTTAAAAAATCTTTACGACAGACTGGTCAAAAGGGTAACGACGGACTGGGGAAGGTTCTATCGATCCGAAACGAGATTCCGCAGATCGTCTGAAGACCCTAACCACCGACCAGGAAAAAGAAATTGTGGTTCGCGTAACCGAAAACCCTGAAGTAAGCACAAGACGCATTGCTTTAGAAGTTGGGGTAGACAAGTTTCATCATTTGCAAAATTTTTCACGAGGAGGGACTGTATCCATGTTAGTTCCCGCCTTTGCAAAGTCTACTGGAAGCTGATTAGTCAAAATGCCGACCCTCATGTTTAAAAAATATTTATTGTTTACAGACAAAGCAACGTTTACACGTAGAGCTGTATTAAATTTTAGAAATAAATATGCGTGTGATTTAGGAAATCTACACTTAGTATCCGAATCCGAATTAGTAGCCATTTGACTGGGAGAAGAGTAGAAGTGACTCGGAGTCACTTGATTTTTGTGTGTGAGGATATGTGAAATCATGAGAGTATGATGAAGTAGCGAATACTCGAAAAGAATTATGGCATAAAATTGAGAATGCTATTTAAAATTTTCAACATTTCTAAAAACATTTCATTTGTACTCTCATTTAAAACGTTTATAATCATTATTAGTGTGCAGTAACTTTATATGAACATTTCGTTTAAGAAAGATACTATTTAGGAAAGTTATTGACAAAAAGTGAAAATAAAATTATATCTTTAACATCTTGTATCTTGGTTACTATTAACTTTTGGGCTAAGGTAAGTTGGATTAATTTTTTTTTTACAATATTTTTACTCAAAAAAATCTTCAGTTTTGCTGAGTACCATTAATTAGCGGACACCCAGAGTACTTTTCATTTGGACCTTATTTTTAGCTTCAAATTTTCTTGATAATTAATTAAAAATTCTTGTTTTTAAACGGCAAAATGGGGTCGAATTGATGGATATCAATTCGATTAATTCAACACAACGATTTGTGTATTGGAAGAGCATCATTCTCAAATTTTTTTCTGAATTTTTTTATTAGTTGTTCCTGACGGCTATTAGTTGTTCCTGACGGATCTGAGGTGGCCGAATATGGCTATATAAACGGGAAGTTAATATAGAGCGGTGGTTCTGATTACTCCAGACAAAACACGCATTGTCTGATTAAGCACTGTGTCTACTTGTTTAGTATGTGCGCTGTTCATCCACACAATTGAACAGTATTTGACAGTTGAATACACTACACTCAAGGCCTTTGTTCTCAGAACCGCTATCGATGCACCCCATGATGATTATGTGAGCTTCATTAAGATGCTGTTCCTAGTTGTCAGCTTTGTAGATGTTTTTGGGAGGTATTGTTTATAAGTCAATATCCTGTCAAGAGTTACTATGAGGTATCTGAGGTGAAAGTTATAGGACAGTACAGTGCCGTGGAGAATGACATCCAATATGGTATGTGCCTGCCTGCTCCTCGATCTTAGTTACACTGTTAAAAATTCATGATTAATTGTTTTATTCCTTTAAATATCCAAAATGTCCACCAGTTGAATCTATACAAGCCTGGCACCGTTTTAACCTATTTTCCCAAACATGTTGAAAAAGTCCTTGTAAGCTTTCTCACAACTGTATTTTTTGAAATAGTTAAATGTGCATTATTGTGTATTACATGTGCATGTGCAATATGGAGTAGTAATATTACATTCATATGTAATATCTAAAAATATATACATAAAACCAATCTTGAAACAGTAACTAGGATAACTTAGCATAAAATACTTTAATAATTACTCTTCTTATATCTCTAAATCTCTAAATATTTAAACTGACCTTTATGTTAAACCAAACCGTACCCCCCAGTATTTTGAATGAAAAATATGTGCAATTTACTAGTGAGACCAAAATTTGCCCTCGTTTTTTATTTAGACACAGTCATTCTATCGAAATGATGGCCTTAAGTGGAATTAAGGAGACAGATACGCGTACATAGCCTAGCCAAATAAAAAATAGCGGGCCAACAATTTTCGACAGCCGGTAGGGAATTTGCTACCAGAAAACAAACGAGATATTTTATTCTTTAATATATAGTTTGTCTTGTGTATATCTGGAAATGAAAGTCCTAAAAAGAATATATTTTTCTTAGTTCAACTATTCTGATTTTCCCATATAGGCGCTTAAAATAACTATTAATTACAAAAATTATAAATCACTTCAGAAAACACACTATTACATTGTTTATATTTTATCTCTTTATATAATCATTAAAATATAGACAGGATGTAATAGAATGTACTTTAAATGTAATTAAATGTAAAAATTTAACTAACTATTCTTCACATCATTTTAAAGAAAAAGCACCATAAAGCAAGGCGCAAAAACCTAATGGTTCTCAAGAAAAAAATTGCAAACTTATAAAATCACCAATCCAAAAAGCTATGATAGGATTTAATATTTTTTATTTAACATTTTAAGCAAATATGTTAAAAAGCACATTTAAGTCCCCAGAATCAAAACTCATAATATCCAAAAAAAAAAATTCTGGGAATTTGCCAAAAACCGTTTTAAACCACAATCCGTATCATCTGTATCATAATCTGTAAATCCGTATTTTGTATCGTCTCGAAGTGAATTACAAATTAAAAGAGACTTTTTCTATATAGCATTATAATAATAAAAGAATTGAAAATTTGGATAATGTTAATTAGTTTTTATGTTTTTGAATATTATGAGATTTGATTCTAGGTAATTCATTTGGCAACTATTAATTTGTTATTATTTAAAAAATAAATTACAATTACACCAATGCACATCCTTGAAACATTTTTTTTTTAATTATGTATCACGCCCCACATCAATGGATGTGGCTACGTCGTAATATCGCCACAACAAAGATTGTTATTTCAAAATTACGACAAAAATAATTTCAGTATTTCAGTACATGCGCTTAAGCTAGATTTATAACCAAAAATGTATTATGTACGCGAATATCAGGATATGCTTCTTATTTGCGGGAAACGCCTCCAAAATTTCGAGGCAGCTAAGACGTATTCCCGAGAGGCTGCTTCCAGCTCGGCGAACATTTGTCCAAGTTTTTTAAAGACTTTTCGATACGGGTAGTAAAGTTTCAAAATTTTAAGAATGTGGGCGGCAGCGGGAATTCGGTTCCGCAGTCGAAGAACCAATTTTTCATCTTGCTGAAGAGGATTCTACCAGGAATACTCGAAGCGTTGCGCGACAAGTTGTATATATTTATATTTATACATGTATATATATATATATATATATATATATATATATATATATATATATATATATATATATATATATGTATTTATACATGTATATCTATACATGTATTTATATATGTATTGTATACATGCATTTATACATTTTACTTACAAACTACCTTGATCTTATTTACTTACAGTTACTCCAACAACAGAAAAATTTACTATAACATTATTTAGTATTGACTCGATGAAAGGCTTCATAAAAGGATAAATGTTAAAAGATAGTGGAAGGATTTTACATAAAACACCGGCAAAATTATAATCAAAATACCTTAAGGAACAAAAAGTATCCAACTTATGGAAAAATGCAGAAATTATTATTTTACATAAAAAAGGAGCACAGGAAGATTTAAACCACTACCGTTCAATAAGCCTCCTGTCAGTGGTGTACAAGTGGTGTTCACCATGATAATATCTAAAAGAATATTAAGAAAATTGAATGACGCACAACCAAGAGAGCAAGCAGGATTCAGAAGTGGATTTAATACAAGCAGGCAAGCAGTACAAGCAGGTTGTACAGCAGGCTATAGAAAGACGTAATGAATAATACTATGTCACTGTGCTTGGCTTTTATCGATCATGAAAAATCATTTGAACCAATCGCAATGCAGACCATAGTGGATGCATTGGTGTAGACAGAGCCTATGTAAACCTACTAGGATCGATATAAGATGAAACTATTGCGACAGTCGACCTTGATGATAACCTGTTATTTTCTCAGCCTGTATTGAAAAAGTGTTTCGTAATCTGGCTTGGGAATATGATGGAATAAAGATTAATGGGGCATACTGAAGCCATCTTCGATTCGCGGATCATTCACGGTTCACCTTTCACAGGAGCTGCAAAGGACTGGTGAACTATTTGGCTTGACAATAAATCCGAAAAAGAGTGAGGTCTTGTTCAATAAATTTGCAAAGGACAAAAGAATTTCTATTTTAGGAATTGATTTGAAAGTTATGAATCACTACATATACCTTGGGCAGAGGATTTCAATGGAAGGAGATATCGCCCGGGAGGTGAAACTGCATGCTAAATGTGGCTAGCAGGTATTTGACAGGATTAACATAGTGTTTAAGAACAAACTTCCACATTTCCTAAACAGAAAAGTGTTTGATCAGTGCGTCCTGCCCATTATGACATATGGAAGTGAAACCTGGACACTCACATCTCAGTCACTTCAAAAACTTAGGGTAGCACAGAGGGGAATGGAGGGACGTATGCTTGATATTACAAGACGAGACAGAAAACCTTGTACATAGACCAGAGAACAAACGAAAGACTTCATTGGAAAAAATTGAAAGTAAAGAAATGAAATGAAGAAGTGAAAGAAAGAAGTAAAGACATTGAAATTCAGGACCGGGAGAGTTGCAAGCATGCTGAAGAGGATTTCATTCTGCACACGAACTGATGATGATGATGATCATTTTAATCCTTCACGTCTAACTAACTGATAGAGAGAGAGAGAGAGAGAGAATTATTTATTTCGTATATATCGTGATTTGATACAAATTTTAAAAACACGAGAAGAAATATATCTTTGGATAATTATCAGATTTGCCTAAACCTATTCAGTCTTTGAGTTATAACTAAAGGAAATTTTTACATTCTTTATTTGGCGATGTACCACTATTATGGATTGGAATATTTTAAATGGCTTAGATATTTTCAGGGACTGTTCTTCATTAAATTCCGTCCATTGTACATTATACACAGTTACCTGATAAAATAATGTGTATATTTGTAAAATGGTATAAAAAAAACACTGGTGAATCTACCTAATGACAGAACAAAATATAAGTAATATATAGTATTTAGCTTAGAGCCAAGTTTTCATAAAACTTTCTTCTCAAAAATGTTTCTGATTCTCCTATCTCTTTAGTTGTTCTATGCCGATCACTTTCAGTTAACACCAATATTTTGTTACCATCAGCCTCAACCAACCATCCTGAAGCTAGTACATAGCTAAAATGCAAATTGTTTTTACTTATGGCACGGGGAATCGACAATGGGACCCTCACTGTACACAGTACATATCGTCTTTTTATCGAAGCATTCTTACATTTTTGAAAACAAAAACCTCAAGAAAATGCTTCATATTTTGCTGCATATAATGCTTTCATAATTTTCCAAATTATTTACAAAATTTATAAAACACAAAGAAATATCACAATTTTCTTCCGAAATACCCGTTGAAATTCCTTCTGTCAAACAACATCAAAACATTTTACCTCCAAAGTACAGTGATAAAGCGCCAAAAACGGAACAAACTTTTGCATTAACCCAATATTAAACAAATGTTAAATAAAGGATATCCAACTTTCCAAAATAAAGTTATTATAAGGCAAAAGGGAAATATATCATTTTAATCGCAATTCGAATATGTAATAAATTCATGCTCATCTAAAAAGCAGGCCTCAATGTTTAGCAAAACAATTCCCGAAATATAGTAATTAAAAACCGATATAATTCGTTGTAAAATATAGCGAATAAATTAACGCCGGCCGAAATAACTGTCAAATTTTGGCACATAAAACCATTCCTTTATCAGAGCGAACATTATGGGTGTGTAGAAAAAGATTTATAAGCGAAACATAAATTAAGTCGACAGTTCATACAAACTTTACATTTTCTTTTCGTATTCAATTATGAATTCGAGGCACTTTCTCGTAATGGATTTTATTATTCAGTTTCATGTAATATTTGAACTTTCAAGAATTAAGAAAGGACCATTCGCACTTGTACGAACGAATACTTTATATGATTTTCTGGCAAATTCATCGATTAGCTTTTCCCTCTACATTTTCTCAAGTACATTCAATATAATTTTGTTCCTGGAAACCCTTTCCCTAATTTTAGATATGTTATTTATGACCAAGTGAGAATACAACATTAAATTAAACAGATTTGCAGGGTAGTGATGTACTTACAATTTATCTTAAGTTAAAACAGTTCTAAACTAAATTAAAGAATGAAACGAAAACAACATCGTAAGACTCGTATTTTCATTATTTAATGGCACTGATAAACACATTATTTGTTATATAGGAATTTATAAGTGTTTCTAGCGTAATTTGAACCGCTGAAAACAAATCTATTAATACAATTTTTGTGTCACCCATAGATTTGGTTTGTTTGGTTTGGAAAATGGAAGCGGAGACAGAACTAGAAAAAATTACTTTTGAAAGCGTGGAAGAATTTGTCTACTTAGACTAAAAAGTTATTTCCGAAAATAAAGGCGGCCTAAGAAAATATTGATTTCAATTATTGTTGCATTTACTTAAAATATACTTAAGAGCATGTATATTTTTTTGTGTAAAAAAATAACACATCGGTCAATAAGTCCCCGGTCTGATAAATAAAACACACTTTTTTTGCAAATTTCTAATCTATTCATCAATATTTTGGCCTTGAAGAGCAATACAATCGTTCCAACGCTTTTCTAACATTTGTATACTTTTTTTATTGAACGATTTCTCTTTGCCTGCAAAATATCTTTCAGTTTCGACACCACCATCACCCCTTTATTGTAGTAAAATTTTTTTCCAGCGAGCTTTTTTGAGATGATGAACAGGAAATAGCTGCGGGGGCTTGATCTAGATACTACGATGGATGAGAAAGTAACTAGAAGTGCAATTCGTGCAATTTAATCATCGTTGCAAACGATTTGTGATACTGTGCATTGTCTTGGTGAAACACCACTTTTTTTGTTCATTGGGAGCTTTTTTGCGATCTCGTCCTTAAAACGTATGTGATATTGGCCGAAAGGTTTTATCTTTCTCGAGATAATCGATGAACAATATCCCATGCGCATCCCAAAATACAGAGGCCATAACCTTGCCTACCAATAGTTATGTTTTTGCTCGCTTTAGACGGCTTTCACCAGCTGCTGTCCACTCAGCTGACTGGCGATTTGACTCCGACGTATACTGTGGTGGATCTATGTTTCATCCACTGTCGCATACCGAATAAAAAAATCCGTTTTATTTCGCGTAAAGAGCTCCAATAATTGCTCAGAATCATTAATATGTTGTTGTTTTTGGTTCGCCGTGAGTAAAAGCGGAACCCATTTCGATAGCAATTTACGCATTCCCAAAGGTTCATGAAAAAAGCCTTAAACACGTTTTCGATACCTTCATGATATCAGATATCGCCTGCCATCGCCCATTATAGTTTTGAGAAATAATTTTGTGAATTTTTCTGATGTTGTCTGGTGAAAGCATCTCATGTGGACGTCCAGACCGTTCAATATCATCGGTGCTTGTACGGCCACATTTGAATTTAGCATATCAATCAATTATGGTTGATTTTTCTAGGGCAGAGTCCGTGTAATGTTTATCAAGCCATTGTTTTGCTTTAAAGGTATTTTTCTTCATCAAATACAATGTTTAATCAACACAGAAAATTCTCTTATTTCCTTTTTTTTTGAAAATAACAAAAGTAGCGTCACTTAAAGCACAACAAAGGTTGAAGGTTGGCACAACCGACCAGTAATAAAGATTTTTCGTAAGTGAGGCTATCTGTCAGACCGGGGACTTATTGATCGATGTGTTATGATTTTTCCCATATTTTCAATTAGTTGTTGATAGAATCAAAAAAAATTATTGTTTTATATTTTAATTTAGAAGTAATTTACTTATTTTTTTTTTGATAACTTTTTTGTATAATTGTATATTTTATTACACAGAAAATTTCTTTTAATGATAATTATTTTATGGCAATTTTAACACCTACATTCTTCATGCTCAACTGACCTAAACTAATTGAAATATATCACCCTATTTATATTTCTTACTACAACATGGACTTTGAAATATTACTTTCCAATTGGTGCAGATGCAAAAACTCTGTTTTTTTATTATACAAAATCCTAGTACTGAATGTGTCCCGTTATTGAACATGATATATCTGAGGATTATCGAAATCTGATTAAAATCATGTCGCTGCCGTAGCGCGAACAAAACAGTCATAAAACACAATATTAAATGGATAGTCGAAGTGATTCAAGTTTAAACACGACAGGAATAACAAATCGGCTTGTCTACCCGTCTCTTGGTCAAAGTAGTGTAACACATTATGTTTTTTTTTTGTTTGGCAATTTTTAATCATCAATCTTGTAAATCCGTTTTGAATGTAGTTGGTGAAGATTAATAGAGCGTCTGACAGAAGCGACCGAGGCACCATCTTTGAATTTAAAAAGGCTTTTGAATGGAGACCTCGTTGACAGAAATGCATTTTAAAATGAAATACGAAAAAATCAAATAGTTTTTCTTTCTTTGCCATTATATTGTACAAGAAAAATGCAGAAACTATTAAATTTTGTATGCCAAATGGCTTATATGAAATTATTTTCATGTAAATTGAAAAAAAAATCAGTTATCTTTCAAATGAAATATATGAAATACATACGACTAACGTATATTATTAATTTCAAAATTGATAAACTGGAAAACAAAAATAATATTTAGGAACTTTTTTTTTTAAATCATGTTGGTATTATACAAGGTCTAAGGGAAATAAATTTTGTAAATTTATATAACTATTCTTCACATAATCTGAAAGAAAAAAATTCCTTACAACAAGGGTTAAAAAGCTAAGGATTTCCGCAAAATAAATATATGTAAAAGTATATTTAGCCAATAATAATTAGTTATTATTTAAGAAATAAACTACATATAAACTGATGAACATTTTTAAAATATTTTTTTTTAATTTAGAATCAGCCATATTCAAAAAATGAAAGTGGCAACATTGTATTGTCTAATTGAGATGATCCCCACGACAAAGCCGACAAAAATTTCAGACAAATTTCAGTGTCTGTCAGTGCGTATATATGAAGTCCGTTTAAAACAAAATTATATTCTGTACACGTATATCACGTTATGCTTCTTTTTTATGGAGAAGCTAACACCTACTAGATTAAAAATATACTAAGATATTTTAACATGTTCGGGAAAATAGGTTAAAACGGTGCTAGGCTTGCGTAAACTCTAAACTCTAAACTAAAAACATTTAATAAAACAATTAATCATGTATTAAAACGTGTTTTGGTGTGAAGATTTAGTGCTAGTAATTTCAACTTTGACATTAAACGGCAGTAATGTGTTAGTTTTTCTTTTTTTTTGTAAATAACAAACCAAATATATGCTGAAACGTGCGGAATAACTAGCTATAAAAATATTATACTTAATTTTCAAGCAATAATAAAATATTAAGAGGACAATGAAACAAAAACAGCTGAACCTCCTTTAAAACAAGGAACTGAACTAAAAAAAAACTGAAAATAAAATAATGTTTTTCGCCAAAATGGTTGCATTTTGGATTTGGACTGTTTCAAAATAATGTAAAGAATCGTTGGTTAAATATACGAATGTTATTTTCCCTATACCCTTATACTTTATACAAAAACAATAATAGTCGGCAAATCCAGCGGTTTTTATAACACCATCTAAATTTACAGAGTGTGGATCGAATTAGATGATCTATGTGTTCTTCTAGTGTTACCACACACTCGGCGATTTATGCATGGTTCAGATCTGCCTTCCGCCTTCACCTAAAAGGCGTCTGAACCCTTCTACATCCATCATAATTACCTAAACTATTAATTTTATTCCTAACGCTTTAGGAATTAACAACACAATTCCTAAAGCAAATAGAGTTCCATTTTAGGCCCCATCCAATTCCAGCTCAGTACAATTTTTACCGAAACATCTTGTGGTGAGGTATAAGCGAAGCACTCAATGAGGACAATAAGTATGCATTTCCATAAATGTCGATTAACAGTCATCATTAAAACATCACCAACAAGATCTTTCAACAAAAGCGTCCTGTACTTGCTGGATATTTTCATGTCGATTTCGTACATCAAGAAGTCTAAGATAGCGTTCGTTGCGTACTAGAATATTACTGGAAGGACTATGACCTCGTATTTAAACACCCATGCGATTTTGAAACCATTTATATATGTTCTAATAAATGTAGAAACAGCAATCGTATCGCTATTACACCAAAAACCTAAACATGCTGCTTTCATGCCAATAACTACTGCCATTATCAAAATCGTTTGATTCCCTGCTACACCGCACACTGGTCCGACTAGGCATTCTAGGTAGAATTAAATCATAGATAGATGACTCGCATATAATTAAAGTATTTTAATAAAAAGCTTCATTCTTAAAATACATAAACCTTGAATAACAGATTAAATAACATTCTAATTGTAATATTCTTGGTTGCATTCAGTTTTTTTATCTTCGTTCATTTCATTAATTTTCATTTATTCATTCATTTGGAAGTGGTTCCACAAATGAAGTATGTTTAGATCGAACGTAAAATAACTAGCGCATTGCAAATATTTCCAACAGCATTTGGATGTTAATAACGTTTTATGGCGAATAAAAATTTCAGATTCATCAATCTTAATTGCTGTTGGTTTCAGGGAATTTATTTTATTCTGAATTGATTCTATTTCTTGGCGGGTCAATTCATAATTTTACTTCGCAAGCAGCAATTTAATTGGCCTGCAAAAACGTATTGTTATAGGCCTAGGATTATATTATAACAATTTAGCTTGGTCACTACATGAACATAATTTTAATGAAACAAATGAAAGAACAAACAAATTTTCGTCATTATAATCTTCTTTTTCAAATCTTTGTGTCTACTGTGGTCCGAACTTCCATCACAATTTAATCTATTAATCAATTCAAAATTATTTTCAAATAAAACTCTCTTAAACGCATCCATTTGGAAAAAAAATACAATCCGATAAGCAGCGAGATCTAATAGGTTCTGCAATCTGATCATTGAGCTACTTTCTGTAACTACAAATTCATCGCTGAGATGATAACAATTTGTTTTTAAAGATTGTAATGAGTAATAGGTTGGATATATGTTATTGACCTAAGCCTTTAGCGGATTTCATGGTGAATAGAAAAAATATGTTGTCAAATTGCAGTCTATAAAGCAAGGTATAGCTTCTTCATTAGTAAATGGGCATCTATTGGATATATTTAATTGCAGTTGTTATAATTGGATGGCGTAGCCAGAAAAAGAACCAGAAATTTTACCTACCATGTTGAAAGCATCGCATTTGCCAGAAGATTTTGGTTGTGCTGCAAATATTAATTCGCTACAGCTTCTCGTATCTAATAGCGTTCGATCCTTTTGTCTTTTTGCTTTATCACAGAACCCATCAAAACTTTTGGAATGCCGGTCGCGGACTCTTGCTTAAAACGCATTTAATTCGTCGATATTATGTTCGAATTGGAGATCACAATCTTTATTGTCAATCGTTCTCTTTTGATAAAAAAAATGTTCCGTTTCTTCCCCAAATTTGCCAATTTTCTTGAGAACTAAAAAGAACTTGAGAACTAAAAAGAACTCATGGAATAAAAGAGTTCTTTTTAGTTTTATTTCACTGGCTTCACTATGGTTCCTAATAACACCAAACTTATTAACAACATATGCAAAAATTAGTTTCAATCACCTCAAAATTCCTATTTGAACTCCATAGTTCACTTCTCGATACAGTATGAGTGGTCCCTGAAAATTGTTATAAAACCTAGATTAGTAGCTATTACCAGCCAGTTTTTTTAAAACTTGTTTAGAGAATATTGAGTGTAAAATTGTGTATAAATTTCAAAAAGGGGTTTTAAGATATTCTTTGGTAAAATTCCTAAAAAAAATAACTATAAAAAATTGTAAAATCCTGTCTTTAAATTGGAAAAAGTGTCCTAAAATTGAAAAAATATAGCTCAATCCAACAAAAACAAAACAAAACCATACCAGGAATATAGTCACCCATGTTTGAATGTTAATAGTTAACAATGTATAGTAGGTATAATTTTAATACGAGTGAGCAGTAGCAAATAATAAACAATGGTTAAGGACAAAGGTGAAAATTGTCTTATTGTGTTATTGATTTACATTCTTAATCAAATCCCATAATACTCAGGAATTAAAGTCAACAAATGTCTCTGAATCGTGAATAATGAAAAAAACATCAAGTTTTTGTCATCAATGATCTAGAATCACATACAATCACATAGTGAATCGTTAATTCGCCTAGAATGCTTATCCGGCCCATCGTGCGCCGGGATGCACGAACTCGTTGCATTTAAGTACTTTTAACAGAATGCTAAGCTAAGCATAACATCTATTCGGTGCATATATTTTTAATTTAATTCATATATGAGATGTTGCACTTTTTTGTTTCTAAGTATATATCAACTATTAGAAAATAACTTCTGAATAATGTAACTAATGTAATAAAGCGATGTGAAGCTACTGAATTTTAAAAACATTATATTTCATCATGCTAAGTTGTAGTGCCGTATATATTTTAGCACCCCTATTTGTTTCCTCTGAAATTTATGTCTTAAAAAGGGTGGCTCGTTGCTGCTAAATAGGTGGAACGATTCAATATATAAGATGGCGTGAAATTAGTTATCCTATTTAAAATCGTAGTTCTTGCAGTGTGGTGCGATCCTACTGAAACTCTTCCAATTGAATTAAAGTTTTCATGCATATGTATATAAAATTAGAATTTCTGATTATCCTTCATTTTTAAATTTAATTTTTATTCGAAAACTGTATACCACACTGTGGCTTTCTCGCTGTAGAGAGCGATTTCATTTCTGAGATAATGTAATTTGTTTATTAACAAATCAGTTTTGGTGAAAATGGGCTAGACATTGACGCATAGTTGAAATAACACTTGTTCCGTTTTGCCATCCCTGGACCTATAATTTAAAGTGGGCTCCCAACCACAATCATCGGGTACCGATTAACCGCGATCAGCATTCCTTCGGGTTATCAACCTTTAGTTTAAACTCAACGTTTCATATCTCGGAAATCCGACCGATTGCCGAGTGACTATCCTACAAAACCTCTCCATAGAAGACATCCCATCTTACCCAGCATTGTTATTGACATAACTGGGAGGTGATTGGTTGTTAGATTTTACAGTCTTGCAAATACACATTTTAACAACTTTAGCCTTTGATATTATCAGAAGTGTTATTCAGATCGCTAGCGCGGCCTGCTAGTAAGCCTGCTATTAAGATTAATTATTTTCATTTATAATTACTTTAATTTGATTAAAGACGTTAAACTTTTAAGTTAATTAGTATACATTTAATGATTTTTTAATAGTGATTAGTAACTATAGATATAGACTTTCGTAATAAAAGAAGTAATAAAATCATTAGGATAAAAGATTTTTTGTAACATGATGCACAATTCAAATATATTCATGAACAAGGAAAATGTATCCTTGCTCCATGTAAAAATTACCCATTCCTTCAGCCAGAAAACAGCTGAAGGAATGACCCAAGGTACGACCATAAATATCGGCCATGTCGGATGTCGGATGCAATACCATGCAGCTCATCCGGCGGTAAACTCCGCAGCAGTCAGGTACCAGGTATGGGCCCGTAGAAAAATATTAAAAATATTCAAAAACATTAATCATCGGGCCTATTATACAACTTTTCAAGCATACCTAATTTCGTGCAGCTTAACTGTTGCGGACGTTTACCGTACAATGGCGCAAGCTGCATTTGGTTACGCCTTACGTCCGACATGACCGTATATGGTCGAATATTTGGTCATTCCTTCAACTGCTTTCCAAACGTTCAGTTGGAGCCCGACTAATGATCACTTAGGGCCAGAAACCAGTTTCTGGATATACTATTAATGTTTCGGTGGCGGACGAATAAATGGGCAATTTTTGCGTGGAGCACGGATACACTTTCCGTGTTTTTGAATATTTTTTAATATTCTCCACTTGCCCAACAGTGGCAAGTGCGATGAGTATTATTTTTAAATCTCATTTAATTATGTATGCATATGAAAAATCTCTTTCACTTCGTATTTCAGTAACGCATATAATCAAAATCGACGTTTCTAATTTACGAATTACGACAAGTAAATTCAGTTTTAATAAGGCATTTGACGAATTTAATTAATTTTAAGAAAATCATTCATCAAATATTTCATACATTCCCATTACAATTTCATTCAAAATTTTACACTACGGCATATATTAATATTCCGATATAAAGCCGATAACATTAATAAATAATCATTTCATTCTTGTATTTTCATTCAATGTTCGAAGTAGAAATCTGCTTTCTGCTATTGCTGCCAAATGACCAATTAATACAGTTTAATTCCATTAATATCTATAATATGACATATGAAAATGGAAAATATCGGTAACAGTGTTATGCATTGGCGAAACTTCGCCTCTAGGACGGTTTGTAATGTCAGCTAAAATACCGTTGATGAAAGTGTAAGTGTTTTCAGTCATTAAAATATTAATAGCGGTGCCATAAATTAGGCACGCGGTTAATCACCGATGTTATGTATAATTATTCTTTATATGTATGATAAATACAAAATCTTATTGGATATGCAATAAGATTTTTTAGTCAAATCTCATTTAAAACTAAACTCAAAGAAATTTATTATTTATACCAAATCACATTCTTTAACTTCTCGACACGCATTTCGCTAATCATGTTAGCATCATGAGGAGATGATTCAATCTGAATTATCTGAGAATGAATCATTTCCAGATAATTTTAAAAAAGTGATTTGGTGTTTGGTGGAAAATCTCTTCAAGTTTAGTGCTTCACACCGAAGATTTCAATAGAAGAATTGAGATATCATTATGTTTATTATCGTTCAAAATTACTATTTAAATATTTCATTTAATTTTCATTAGATCTCTCCTTAATTGCCTCATCTGAAGAGCAACTATTGTATCCCAAGTAATAGCAGCTTAGTTCTTGAGTTTGCGCAGAAAATATTTGCCTCATTATAGCTTGCCGTTTTTTGGGGCAATTTGCCGTTAACGCATTTTTTTTTCTTCTATGGGACGTTCTTTTTCAATCACAAGTGGTAATGTTGTTTTAGTATAGGTCGTGGTGTCAGTGACATTTCCATCCACTCAACATGTATCGTTTTTGATGTTTTCTCATTGTTTTTTTTGAAACTGCGAGCAAATTTCTTCTATTTATTTCAATTTATCTGACCTCCAGTATATAAATTTTCCCACTATTGAAATATATCTTATGTACGTCTCTTTTTGGCGTTACTCTCTACACATTACACGTACATTACACATTACACGACACATTAATTTTTTAGCTTAATTTTCATACTTTGGTTGTTGAGCAAGTCATAGATTTTTCTTGCAAATATATATCTAGATTATTATTTTCTATTTTCTAACAATCCTTATTGAATTAGGCGTTTTCTAACAAACCTTAGGTCACTGACCTTTTCATGAACATCGAGCTTTTCCACGCTTGGCTATTCATATATCCATATTTTGAACATGACAACCATTTTCTTTCTTCAGCTGTAGTGAGTCTATCTATTCGAGTTTTACCATACTTAACTTGTTTTCACTTCATTCAGTATAGTTCTAAACGTGGTAAGATATACTTAAAAAAAAGAAATTCCATCATTCAGTCGGTAATCATTCTTTCAATTTCGTTCTAAACAAATTTTACGATTCACTGAATCTTTTAAGTGCATTATATCGACTACAACAAAAACTTTTATGGTCATATTATATATTTTTATGCAGGTCTATGAATCAGTATAAGAAAAATAAAGTAAATATTGTAAATATTATTTTAGTTTGTAGTTGTAAAGTTTATTAATAATTAATATTGTTAATGTTGAAAAACCTTTAGTAACCTGTAGATAATTATTTAATTTTAACATCATTAAAGCTACCAAATAAACCTATTAAATTATATTAAATATTTAATGGCACATAAAACGATTTATAGGAAATAAATCTTAATGAACAATTTGCTGGAGACTGGTGAAAATGTACACTGACAATTTCGCTCAAATAAGAATAGCCCCAAAAAATATACTTCCGAATAATTAGGGTTGTTATTTAAAAATGAGCTCATGAAAATACTAATTACGACAGCTGGATACAATAAAACAATGATAAAAAAAAGTCTCATTCGCAATTATAAGGCTGGGGACGAAGCTGGCTCAAATTAAATTAAACAAAGAATATAATCTCGAAATCAATGGAAAGTTTAATTAAACAGAAACAAAGCTACCAAAAAGGATACAGCAAAAGAAAAATCCCACAAATTTCCTCTTCATAAAATAAGTGTCCCTTTTGTATTATTGGAGCTTATTTTTATTCAGCAGTTTCTAAGGCCCTTATGTAACATAATAAAGGCCTATATAAACACGGATTCTTTCGTTTTATCCTCGACTACTAATTAATTTAAGTCATGCACAATATGTCGGGAAAATAACGGTACTTTTTAAATTTAAAGAAAATTACTCGCGCCATCTGTTAAAACAATATATATATATATATATATATATATATATATATATATATATATATATATATATATATATATATATATATATATATATATATATATATATATGGAACAAATAGCTAATACTAAATTTGCTTTCAAGCTCGGTAAAACCCAAAGCCAAACAACAAAAAATGTTATGAGTTGGTGGAAAAAGTGCGTATCTGTGAGATTGATAATGGAGGAATTAAATGCAACCAAAGACATGATTCACGAAATTTTGACAAGGGATTTTAACAAGCGGAAGCGGTGTTGATTGTTCTTCATACCTTAAATGAGGACCAAGAAATCTGTTTATTATTCTAGTTTATTCTTAGGCATTCCTTGGATTTATATAAATTTAGAAAGAACTGGCTGGATTACTTCTTTTGAAAATTGAACGTGTCAGTTGCAAGGAAGTCATGATTGGAAATTGTGCCAATTTGATTGAGACGATATATATCATATCAATAAATCAGAGACAATGTATCAAGATTGTGCTAAAATAATATAATGCACAGATGTGACTTGATGTAATACAATATTGACTTAGTTGAGGTGCAGACTTTAACCCAAATCAACCTACAGACAATAATGACCAGATGGAAGGTGAAGGTACTATTATTCTAAACTCCATACCTCTCTATTTTATGCACCTTGCATCTGGTTAGAATGAGTGTGCCTTATATCATGACGTCATCTTGCTGAAGTTCGGGTAGCATTGAAATTTGAAATTTGAACAATTTGAAACATCATCCTAAGTTCACCTAAAATCCTTTGAGTAGGACCTAGGGAGTAGAAAAATATAATATAATTATAAAAATAAAAAAAATATAATTTATCAACAGCCCCAGGCCACGCCGCCTATGGACAAAGAAAGATTATCAAAAAGAATAAGAATTGGTAAGCAACGAGTTCTTCAGAATGTCTCAAACTGCACATCTATTATCGAATATTCTAGTAATGAACTAATAACTTAATTATTTTGCGTATCTCTGTATTCGGTACAGATATCTCTGTTTTCAGTATATTCTATGGTTTAATAATAACGATAACATTCATCTCTCTATAGATTATTGTATTACTACAGAACACATTGATTAAACCTTTAACTTTAATGGTGATCAAAAAATATGTTTGAAATTTTCTAAAGCAGCCCATGTCAGTACTATTCTCCTGCCGACTTCGTCAGTGCGGTTATCTTGGCTAACGTATATTTCATAGTCCAAGTATTAGTAGGAAATTGTAGCGCTATTCACATATATCCTCCACCAATTATTAAGTTGGTCATTATATGAGTTTTTAAATGTTTATCTTTAAGCTTGCTGCTTCAGAAGCTATGTTTATGCATTATAAAAGGAAACACTCAATAAAAACAAGAAGTACACATCTTCATCGCAAGTAAATGTCTATTAATAGTCTTTATCGAAACATTCCTATCTGTAGCTGAAAAGCATAACGCACTTTCCAAACATTTTCATGTCGATTTCGTATCGCAGGAAATACTACAATGATAAAAAAAGATGACTTTTGTTTTTATATTTTGAGGGCTTTGTGTATGGATTCAGCCATTTTTTTTAATAGTAGTATAACATTTCACTTGTTAAGTTAGAAATTATACCGTTTTTGTAATTGTTAAAAATTTTTGTTGGCGATTTTTTAAAGTCGATAAATTTATCAAACAAAATATTTACATTAAATTTTGCCTAGGAAACAAAATTTCTGGTGCCGATGTATTAAAGATGTTTAAAAAAAGTGTTACGACGATGAAGTTACAAGTAGTACAAAAAATAAAATTTACAAGTAGTACAAAGACTATAGTGACGATTGAGAAGCACTTGAAGATGACTCTATTTTAGGAAGATCTTCCATTACGCAAATTAAAGATGTTGTACTTGCTGGTTAAGTATTAAATACATTATAGATATTACTGTAGTGAAACAATTTACTCTTTATGCATCATGATAAAGCACAATCATATCTGCAATAATTATTAGTCAACTTCTTGCTAAAAGTCACACAAATACCATGTCACAAGCACCATATTTACAAGATATTGCTCCGTGTAACACAATCTTGTGTCCCACAGTTTTGAGTCCATAGAAGTCGTTTAAAAAAGCTCGTTTTATCCACGTTAGTACCATGGTTAGCGAAACGTATGTCAAGAAATTAGAAGTAAGTGATTCGGTGTTTTGTGGTTGATTTTCTTGAGTTTAAAACTATTTTGTCACATTAGTGCAATCACTTACAGATAGATAAAGGTAACAAGCACAGTTTTTGTGTGAGTATAAGATTCTATACGGTTAGTATATTTTCAATTTGTCTTAAATACGAATAATGAGGATATTGTTTGCTCCCAGTATAGTATTTAAACCAATTTCGACGGAGATATCCAGAAGAATTTTGCATTATGTTAAATTTTATTACGTGAATCACAATTTTAATGACAACAAGAAATGTCCTGTTCATAAATTAATTGGCCCTGCGGCTCATTTTTCAGCAGTTTCTAAGGTAGGGCAGTTACGTCAACTAATAAAGGCCTATATGAACATGGACTTTATATTCAGCAAAAGTAGTATTATTTTCAATAGAACCATTCGACCTTAATTTCTTTTTACCGCCGTTGGAAATTAATTTACAACATATATATATATATATATATATATATATATATATATATATATATATATATATATATATATATATATATGTTAACATTTGGAAAAATAAAACCTTTTTTCAAAAGGAATAAGAACCATCATTTTTCAGTGCGTAATATTCACGTAACAGAAGTTTTATTGCAGTAGCTTTGGCACCGATAAAATATCTATACTTCGTAATTTAATTGCATTAAATTATCTTCAAATTACCATAATATTTATCAAATTCAATTTAACAAAAAAAGCCGAAGAAAATGAAAAATGAAATTGAAGATAAAGAAACCACCTTAAGGAAGACAATACAAGAAAAAAATCGATAAATTTCCAGTCTTTATCTCTATCATTTAGATAGGACATTTTTGTAATGTAATAAAAGCTTATATAAACACTGACATAATTTAAATTAGAGTTAGTGATTTATTTAATAGTACCTATATCTTCCTCTGTTTCAGAAACAGTGTGAGAAAACGATATTTAAACTCTTAAAATTTTAAATGCAGGTCTCTTCCGGTTCCCTCAATCTTGCCTGTCCTGTGCTGTTTTTTCCATGCTAATTCTTCGTGTCTCTTTATGTTATCCACCCATCTTATTTGTGATCGTCCTCTGTTTTCTGACCTTCATATGGGCGGCAGCTTTGGATGACGTGGTTCCACCAATTGTCTGAAAACCTTTGGTTGTGACCTGCAAATTTTCATTTAAGTCCTTTAAGATCAGTAGGGGGTAAGACAAGATTACACTGTCTCCTAAACTATTCATGTTAGAAGACATTTTTAAAGAACTAAACTGGGAAGATATGGGAATACATATAAATGTCAAAGGTCCTGAGATGAATGAAATGTTCTGAAACCAACTGAGATTTGCCGACGATATCATAATAATATCAAACAATAATGAATATATTGGATGTCATGATGTCCAATCATGACTGGATATTGGAACAGCTGAACCAAATTCATCCAAAAATTAAGTTTACAATGGAAAATGAAACACAAAAAAACCTCCATTCTTGGATGTGTTAATAAAAACGAAACGAGATTGTGGCTTGCCACAGACGTTACCGACATACACCATCGAAAACCGACATACACCAACAGATACCTTAATGCCAGCTCACACCACCATCCGACTCAGCTATTCGCCGTTGCAAAATCTTTGACCTATCGATCGCAAACTGTAATGGATAAGGAACACTAGTAACAAGAAATAAATCTTCTGCAAAATGTCCTGGCATTCAACGGATATCAACAAAAAACTATCCGACGGGTGCTCAATCCGACAAACAAACAACAAGAAACAGAGAAAAAGACACACACAAATAAAGCATTTCTATCATATATCAAAGGCACCACGGACAAAATCGGAAAACTTCTAAAGAGGCATGACATTGAAACTATTTTCACCAACGACAGAAAAATCAATGTCATTCTTTCAACCGCCAAAGACAAAGTTCCCTTAGAAGACCAAGGCGTTTATGAAATTCCGTATCAGGACTGTAACCTGTCATACATAGGCCAAGCAAATAGGAAAATAAGCACCAAAAGGTACGAGTATATTAATGCTGTCAAGCAAAAAATCACCACTTCCTCTCTAGTCCAGCATGTGCTCAACATCGGACACAAAATTAATTTTGGGAAAACAAAAACCTTAGCAAGAAATGAAAGTTTCTTCTCCAGAAATATTAAAGAGGCCATAGAAATAGAAAAAAGGGCCCAGCGACCTAAACAGCCCAGATGATAGCCAAAGATTACCACACGCTTGAAAACACATTTTTTCCGTCTTCCGAATAAAACTAACAGAGAGCCCCAGACAACGAGATCATTCTCCACAGAGGAAAGGCGTCCAACTGACAAGGAGACCGCAAACACGTACACGAATTCTCATTGGCCGGAATCAATCGACCAAGGACACAAAACCTGACGCGACAGGAACCGGCCGGCCGGCAGCATTTATCGTCGAAACAACAGCCTTGAAAATAATGGATGAGATTTTATCGAAACGTCATCGAAACCGTTCACCAGTGAACATTCAGCTAACACGGGATACCCGAGAAACTATCGTTACATTTTACATCTGTGAAAACATTCGTAAATATATATATATATATATATATATATATATATATATATATATATATATATATATATATATATATATATATATATATATATATATATATATATATATATATTTATGTGATCCTAACTAACCATGCTATTAATCGCAGTCACAAATCAAAAAAAAAAAAATATTTCAGCTAACTTTGACACTTCATCTTTTAAAAATAATGTACTATACTACCATGGGCAAGTTATTTCAAAACATGGCCCATTTATTCAAGATTTCAAAATGGTACAACAATTGGCAGTTTTCTTTCCACAAAAAAATATCATTACTTTTTTTTCCAAAGGACCACATTTCAAAAAACTCATACCATGATAAAAAATACTTCTGTGTGCTCAAAAATGGACTTCACCAGTGTAAGTAAGATGGACATATGCGATAGAGTGAGATAGATAGTGACGCTGTTCGATGACGAATTAGAGATTATTTAATTTATTTTTAAGCACGTAGAGTTATTTTTGTGTCACTATGAGCAAACCAGAATACCTGTTGTGATAAAAAGGGAATATTTAGCCCATATAGTTAAAAAAATTACATTATACATTTAAATAATTTAAATAACATTTAAATAAATAATAATATAATTATAAATATTAATATAATTATAAATATTAATATAATTATAAATATTAATATAATTATAAATATTAATATAATTATAAATATTAATAACAATAATAAAATGGGATTATTTAGCTCTTTTCATATATATGACAGCATAGGAAAAGGAAAATTATAAGTGCGCCTATCAGACAATTGGCCACAGAAACACTTAGAAGCAAACTTTAATCCTGTTCATCCAAGCGTAGCTAAATTGAAAATCGTTGATTTGTGCCATGGGCTAAGTTGTAGGAGATTTTTATCATATGTTCGTAGAGAGGAGCAACGATTAAACATAAATTTCTATTTATAAACATAAATAGAGCATTACTGAACCTCTGCAAATATCAGTAGTGGAAATTCTACATGGAAACAAATGTCGTCCCATTTAAATATTTTACGCTATTATAAATGTAACCTTGTATTTTCAGGGACATGTAAACTTGATGAATTAATTATTTTGCACTACAACTGGCAACCCTTCATGTTCGTTTAATCTAAAGCTTGTTATATACCTTTTGAAACAAAAATATAAAAAATTATGAAAGAACATTGATGTATTTCAGGTATTCCAAAGCACGGGTACGTATTAAAATATGTTAAAAAATAAGGAAGGATCAAATACATGTTCATAACATAACATTGTACTAAATTTTCTCCTGATAATATTCCTTTTCTTATATCAAGTTAAGCTAAGCAAATATTGCAGAAATCGACGGAAAATGTAATAAAGGAAAAATACTACCAGCAAGGACAAACTGGAAGGAAAAAGGCACCGAGATATAATAACCGACTTTATACAGAAAAGAAAAAAACTTAACTTTGATGGAACATGCGACTAATATATTCCTTTGTCCATGGTAACACTGTAACTAATTTACATCATGTTGGCGGTTATTAACAGTTAGTTTATATAAAATGTTGGCAGTTAGTTACAGTTAGTTAGTTAATTTTCAGTTAGCAATGAAAATATTTTTTTATTTTTTCCATTTTATTAAGAGGAACTTTTCCGCTGTAAAAGAATAAAAATTTTCTAGGATACTCTTGGTTTCTTATTTCGGTTCGATTTTACCTTAATTAATTATTAATTGCTGTATATAGATATTATATATTTACTCATAAATTTATATATATTTACTCATAATTATTTAGGAGTTATATATTTATTTCATAAATATTATATATTTACTTACTCATAAAATTATTATATATTACTCATAATTATATTATGAGTATATATATTTAGAGATTAGAGATTATATATTTACTCATAAAATTTCCAACAATCATAATAATATAAATAAAATACTTTATAAACGTCCGAATTGAAATTTTATCAATTTTCAAAATATAACAAAACTTGTTTATTTATTCCATCGCCACAAACAAAAACACACCTATAAGATTCGCAGCACACGTCTATGTGTGTTCTACCGAGAATTTTTCAATCGACCCTCGTAGATTCGCTGTTACACGATTAATGTATTACCCTGATGAATAAGCTGTTTTGCATAGAAATTCCAGAAGCACGGAAAATCCATTTTGGACATTCTAAAATAATGATATGAGATGTATAAATAATGTCCTGTGATTGGTAGCGTAGCATCCGATATGGAAACACGGTTTTCTTTCCCTTTGAGGAGAAAGCAGGTAGATATCTGATGCATCTTTAGTACGATGCAGGAGGCCGAGAATGAAGATGTACCTCGCAATGAGTGGATGAACCTTCAACTGCAAGAAGTGATGAAAATGTCCACAGAATTCGAAGTCTGTTGCATTATGTTCATCTGTTGATAGTCAGAATGATCGGGGAAAAGAGTTTGACTTCTTGTAGTTACAGGTATTCCGTTCGAGGTTCATCTCCAATCGAGTTTCTGTCTTCTGATAATATCCTGAACAACCTGAAAACTGAAGATGCATCAGATGTCGGGCCGAATTCCCTTCATAAGGGAAACCAATCGTGTTGTGAGATCGAACACCACACCACCATTTCCATTACTTTATTTATACACCTCGTAAAAATATTATAATTACAATTAGCAAAGCTTTAATTTGAAAATATTACAATATTTTTTGTCAAATATATACAACAAAAAAAAAATCAATACTTAATAACCCCTTCACGGTAGAATGAGTATATTTTTTTAAATATTTTTAATTGCGATATCACAAAAGGGAAAAAATCCGAATCGAAAGAAAGGTTATATTATTCAAAAAAAACGACTAATTTAACGAAGAAGTATGCTATATTATACTTGTAGAATCTACAAATTGAATCTACAAATAAAATCTACAAATAAAATCTACAAAAACAATGTATTGCTGTAACCTCTTCAAAGAAGGGTAAGTTTGTATAACTTCTTGTACATTTTTACTTATTATTTATTAATTGTAATCTTAAAAAAGAGAATAAAAATTGCTGAAGCCAAATAAACGTTATATGTTCTTAAATACGAAATGGCTGCAACATGTAAAAAAGCGTAATATTGTTCAATAAAAAATTACATGTCATGTCAATTTAAGATGTTCCAAAAAATAATATAATGTTCATTTGTTAAAAAAACATGTTTCTCTAGCCTACCCATCAAACATATATCATTATATATCTGAACCAAAAAAAACTAAAAAAATATAATATAAATGGTAACAATTTTCAATAAATCTCAAACAAACAACAGGGGAACGAAGAAAAATAAAGAGGTTTTGACACAACATTTAACCTTGTCTTCTTTCCAAACATTTTTTTGGCCGTATTTCAATAAAAATGATCATACACTTTATTCCCTTAGCAATACATTTATCTGCACGTTATACAGTTTTTCGCTTTAGAATAGTCATAAGCCACGAGCGAATATGATCCAATAAAACTAGGCGACATATGGATGTAATATTACATTTCAACCAGTATAAAATAGGACGTGACTTCACCAACAAATATGCTGTTAATCAGAAATTTTCATTTTAATGTGTGTAGGTATGTTTCTATGAAATGAATATTGTATGTTGCAGGAATACAGTTTTGCTATTATTCTCACACTGATTTCGTGTAATGTTTTAAGTTTGATAAATCTACCAAATTCTGGTGGGCCATCAACCGGTACCACAAAATCAAATTTTCATGCCAAAAAATTTGCTGTGCTTATGTTTGGATCAGCTGAGCGTCCTTCATACAGATTTGCTCTAATCTTCCCCAACGGTCACCACTAACTTTCATCAGCAGTAACTGATTCGTGGTACGGACGCTCTGGAGGAAAGAAGACTTTATACAACAAGGAAGACTTTATTTACAAGGAAAAATGGCAAACTGAGCTCTGAAAACGATCATCGAGTTTCGCTAGGAAATTTTATTTCACTGGGCGTATTATCAAACTTGCCTCCTTAGAATTTTCATCTCTTCTGATCCTAGCAACATTACATGGTTGATAGCCACCTCACATCTCTTGAAGAATTCGAAAAGAGGCCCAATGACTCCCCTGAAAGGTGGCGAAAGTGTACAGACAGTGAAGGAGATACACTTCGAATTTTAAGTTTATATTACTTTCATAAATAAATGTCCAAGGTAGTTAAAATAGGCCAGCAGCCTTTGTCATCTAGACACTGTCGAGTAAACCCTTTGAAAATAATGGATGAGATTCCATCGAAACATCAGCGAAACCGACATTCAGCTACCTCGGTATACTTGAGAAACTATCGTTACATATATATATATATATATATATATATATATATATATATATATATATATATATATATATATATATATATATATATATATACATATATATATATATATATATATATATATATATATATATATATATATATATATATATATATATATATATATATATATTTTTTTTTTTTTTTTAATTTGTAAATCAGACCTTTTTCGTGGTAAAGGGGCCTGAGTAAGGCAATGAAATTTTGAATGATGCCGTTTGGAGTCTATGCTCCTGGGAGGGTCACCCCTGGCGGACAGGTCAATGGAGAGCCCTCAGACTAACATGATCCAAAATCTGCCAACCCGCATTGGATCAGCGTGGCAAATTACAGTCACTCATTCCCCGGGGGCCAAGGGACAACTACCTATGCCAGCGGGAAGACCTGCCCCAAGGTAGAGGATGCTAAGAATCAGGCTGCCACATATATATATATATATATATATATATATATATATATATATATATATATATATATATATATATATAGATATATATATATATATATATATATATATATATATATATATATATATATATATATATAGATATATATATATATATATATATATATATATATATATATATATATATATATATATATATATATATATTATATTTTGATATGTTTCTCGACCGTGCTATTTATAGTTGCACGGTATAGCCATAGCACGCTATAGCCATAGCAGTATAGCCATAGCACTTTGTTACAAAAAAATTTAAAAATTCTATACGAATTGTTTCTGAACAATCGTTACCCGAAAAATATATTGAAACGATTGATATACAGCACACAATTCTATGATGGCCCTTTAGAAGACAACGGGCCAGAATTTGTTTACAAAAAAATCCCAAAAGTGAATGGTCTATCCCAAGGGGTGACAAAAGTATTCAAGGACTTTCCTCACATAAAAATCAGTCAATACAATCAACTAACGATCGCGAATCTGTTCACCAAAATCAAAGATACCATTCCAATCGGTCTATAATCAAATGTAATTTATAAACTGACCTGCAAAGATTGTGAACAGTCTTATATAGGACAGACCAGTCAGTGGCTTAAACAGAGAATGACATTGCACAAGAGTGACTGCCGTAATCACAACAACAGATGTGCTGTGGTTGACCATTTCCTCAATACTGGACATAATATGGATTTCGAAAATGTAAAAGTCATACAACAGATGAATAACTACAAAAAAAGACTGTTTTTGGAGATGTGTCATATAAGACAAAATAAGACCACGATGAATTTTAAATCAGATACGAGTGGTCTTAGCAGTATTTATTGCCATATTCTGAAATAACACCAAACAATGGATGTTCGTGTTGAAAGTGCTCCAGTCTTTTCAACCGCGATGGTTGTAGGTTGAAATACCTTAGTGTTTAAAAAAGATTGTTAATTCCTGGTTGGGCCCGTATCGTTCAAGAACGTTATTTAGATACACACGTTTTAAACCATAGTCATTAATTGTAAGTTTATATATTTATTGTTATGTGAATTTATATTTTAACATGTTGGTGTTCTATACTATTTCATTGTTTATTAAATAATAAAGGGAAAAAAATAATTTTAGAGTCTCCTAATGAAGTCATCAAAACAATGACGAAATATTGAGACGATTAAACACTTGTTTTACTGCTGACCGCAAGCCGCCCGAAAACAACCAATTTCCCCAAGAAAAAAAAAAATATATTATTTTATATATATATATATATATATATATATATATATATATATATATATATATATATATATTATAAAAATTAAATCCATCTTGTGTAAGAATAAATTTACACTTTAAATATTCGGCACCAAATTAGTAGATATCTCCTTTCACTCACGTTACTTACAACATAATCAACAGCAACGAGCATATTTCTTTTTCGAAATATAGTCGGAATACGGATGCAATATAGCATTTCAACCACAATTCAACGAGACGTGGATATGTAGACAAATTTTCCGCTAATTAGAAATTGCTAATTTCGTATGTACATATGTAACATATATATGTCTATCGAGTGGTGAAATAACTGAAGTCTGTAACTGATATGCAACATTCTTACCCCTTTAACATTTACAAATCCAAAGTAGCAGAAATTTCTAATTGCAATCTGGTTTAACCAAACTAGAAATTGTTTATTTCAAGTGTGCTTTCTACTTATTGAAACAAACTTGACTATAAGAAGATTATATTTTATATATTAACACTGTTTTTGTCACACAAATTGTATAATACTATTTGATTGTAGTTATCCACTCTCAATACAAAAACAATGTTGTTTTTCCTAGTCACGGGTTTGTGTTTGAATAACGTCATTTCTGAAGCCATGAAACTATTTAAATCACCCGTGTAGTTTTTGTTATGCGTGCGGAGAATTAACTTTTACCCCTCAGCATCAACATTTCAAACCATTAGTAACCAAACATTATTTGGGCTACTTTCGTTTTCCTGTGCACCATCAAGATGATTCTGTGTCCCACATATCTGCTGTGTAACATGTGTGAGATTTTTGCTGGGGTGGGCTAAGGGATCTAGACATATGCCCTTTGCTGTGCCAATGATTTGGACGAAACCAACAGATTACGTAAGTGATTGTTATTTTTGTTTGACTGTTTGACTGTTTGACTGTTGAAGTTTGACTGTTTAAAAGGTATCACAACTAAGTCGAAACACACCATAAAGTACCCAGACCTGTTATTTGAAAAAGATCCCACATATCCACATATATCTTTTTTGAATAGTTTTAATGTGAAATTGCGTTATGGCTAAATGGAAGGTTTGTTATCATTGAATTATTCTATAATATATAAAGTTAAATATTTTTTAATCAAAATATAGGAGTTGATGTCTGCAATATGCTATTATTAAAAAACTGCCATAGACAGTCTACCATAGACAATGAACAAACAAAAAATTGTATATAATATAAATCCTGGATCCGGTAGGGAGGTATGATGTTTTTCAAAAAAATGGCACACACTAAAATATACACAATGATATATTATCCTTAAAGTATACATAATACAGTCTGGTACGAAACATCACAGCAGTTAGGTGGCGTTCATTTTTGCCGAGATATTGTTGTAGAAAAATTGTCCATACTCCTTTCGAGCATGGCACGAGGAACGCTTTCTATTTCGCACGTTACGGGGCTACTTAAAATCCAAAGCTTACATAGACAAACCGCGAACTCCTGAAACTCTTTCCGAAACCATAACGTGCGAAATGAAAGGATTACTCGTGCTATGCTCGAAAGGAGTATGGAAGGGTTTTGCTACCCGTCTACAAGAATACCTCAACAAAAATGGACGCCACCTAACTGATGTAATTTTTCGCACCTGATTGTGTTATGTATATTTTAATGGCAATATACCACTAATGTATAAAAGCAATACATTTTGATATTCGTTAAAAAATAAGAGTGTGTCAATTCTCACCTGCCGGACCCTGTATATATAAAATTTAATATATTATATTGGAATGCTAAATGATCAATAAAACTACGAATATTTGTGAATTTAGGATTACTTTAGCTAAAGACTGTTTATAGTGGTTATGTGGAGTTGTCTCGAGTGACTATGTCGTCATTTTAAATTTTTGTTATGAGCTTGAAAATGAATGCAGCCATTGTATTTGTATTTAAAATTTGTGTTAAATAAACATAGGTTAATATCAACTCATAAATGTTCTTTGAGTCCACTTCAGAAAATGAGCTCTATACTGTATTCACTGTTGATTTTGGAAAACTTAATATTCCAAGTTTTGCCACAAGAACGAGCAAGTCAAATATCAAATACATGATAATATCCCCTTTTTAATAACCATGAGATCGCTCACTATGCACTACAAAAATTGTATTCACGAACAGAATTGCGGACCATCAAGTGACTCGTAATAAAGATGCAACAGATGTTGGCCTGCCTCTCCTCTAAAGGGGAAGTCAAATCAGTGTTGGCAAATAAACAGTGTTACCAATCCGAATTCTGTACCACCCCTCTCATTACTTCTCTTCTAACTCTTACAGCACTTATAACACTCTGTATTACTTCACATTTAATAACACCTCCTTTAAAATTACTTTTACTTTTACAATTAATTACTTTTAAAATTAATATATGGTGACCAACTTGCCTTTTGTTTTCAGCATCGTGGTGGAAATACTATCCAGTATTTAGAGAACCACTATTTCGTAATGTAAAAATCTCATCTCTCTATGTTAGCAAGATATATTCATGGTTTCAAAAAATTCTTATCAAAATAGTTCATATTATCATAATACTAAACTCGAAAGGACTCACCACTAAACATCAAATCACATTTGTTTTTAACCACCACTTGAGTTAAACGGTGTTAATAACAAGATTCTTTTATGGTACATTTCTCTAACACGATTATGTATAAAACAAAGTTGTTTTCAGCATGATAATAGATATTATGAGCACTAAGAAGGAACCGCAAAGGGCAATCTTTGTTACCGTTCTTAGCCAATTTATTCATGAGCAAATTTGAAACCGACGTCAAGAATGAATTCAGCTATTCTCTATCGGTGTAGGTAAGATATGTGAAAAATTAAAATGTAGAAGAATTTTTTAAAAACTTAAATGGTAAATTACAAACCAAATTAATATTTTCATTTCCTATTTTTTAATGTTTTAATGAATAAGAATTGATATTTAAAAAAAACCACCACCGCTTCGACATACATTCCTTACAATTCAAATCATAACTTCCATAACAAAGTAGCTAGTTCAAACTTTATGGTATATTGATTAATTACTTTTGTCTTTAAATCAAGATAGTGTAACCTAATAAATCCGTTTTTTTGATGAAAATTAAATTCTTAGTTACAGCGACAGCAACCGTTCGCCGTTCGTCAATAAAGCGCCACCCAGTTCTTTTAAATTATTCTAGATATAAATAAACCCTAAAACTGGGAAAAGGTCTATCTTAGTTAAAAAAACTGAATAATAATATTAAACATTCAATAAGCACACGCATCAGAAAACAACACATAGTACAAAAATATAAAAATAACATAGTAATAAAAAAAATTAGAGAGGCCTAGCGTGATGTCCACTAAAACCCTACTATACTAGTCATATCACTAAAAAATGTTGATCCTAACTGGTTTTCCTAACTAATAAAAGCTTTTGTAAGTAAAACTGAATCAATTATAAGCAAATAGATTAATGAAGATTTGTAAAACTAAAGTAAATTAGATTAACAATTAACCTAAAAGATTTATAAAAACATTAATATAATAGCAAAAAAAATTATTATCAGGCCTTATCTCCTTTGATACGCTGCTCGTTCATCCAGCTTCTGGATTATCCAATTACTAGTGAGTTTGTTTACTTTCAATTCTGTGCCCGAATGCGGGGGTCCCCAAAAGGCCCGAAATCTGCCTTTACCGGGTACTGCAAAAAGTGGGCCTCAAAAATGGCCGGATTTGGTAATGGCTGAACTCAAATATGACTGGTTTTATAACGACTTGATCCAAAATTGACCGGTTTCTATAACCACCGGGTCATAAAGCCTTCTCTAACGGAAGGGTACGGCGTGAAGACGTTTGTTCACCTCGAGATATGATGGTAGATTCCCTCGGCCTCCTCCCGTAAGATACCGGTGCGCTCTCAAATAAGACTCACGCAAAACCATCTTACCTGTAGCGGTCGATAATCTGTAAAGGCTACAATAGTCATAACAAAAATAACAAAAAAGGTTGATTAGGAAGATGGCCGAAGTAAATGGTTGTAATAAGAACATTGTAGATAGATTAATTAGAAAACATAAGTTTAGGACATTATTGAAAGAATCTTCGACTTTTCAAAAAGAATATAATAAAAATATATTCATGGTAATACCGTTTGATATCCAATTACTGCAAAAATTGGATACAATTTTGAAAAAAGTAGACATTAATATAGTCAATTCTTCTATTAGAACCTTCGGGCTGAAACAGCACTAAACACCAAACCACTTTTTAAAACTTCTCGACGCACGTTTTGTTAACCATGTTAGCATCATCAAGAGATAACTTAGTCTAATTTTAAAACTGAAATATGTTCTATTTATATGATAACACTACCTAATAAAGCGTGTAAAAATCATGAACTGTCAAGTTACTGAGCCTTACAATAATAATTGACAAATTTGACTCAACGGAATAGGTCTTTATCCTTTCATATGCATTCAAAGACATATTGTTATTTACACTTTTAACCAGTCTTAAATTACTAATGTCTATATGTGGTCATGTCCGATTGCATGCTGCAACATTTTTTATTTCTCCCATATCTAATGTGGGCAATATGTTCTCTATATTTTGTTAATATAGATCTTTTTGTTTGCCCAAGAAACCTCCGATCACAATTTTGACAGTTAATTTCGTAAATCCCCAACATTTCATGTTGATCTTCTTTATCCTTTGGATTATGCTGGACTTCTCTTAATTTATTATATGGTTTGTACACAACCTTAATGTCCACTTTATTAAAAATTTTGTGTAGCCCTCGTGTTAATTGGGTATCAAACGGTATTACCATAAATTTATTTTTGTTCTGATCTTTTTAAAAAGTTAAAGATTCGTTCGATAATTTTCTAAACTTATGTTTTCTAATTAATTTATCTACAATGTTCTTATTATAACCGTTTACTTCCGATACCTCCCTTATTAATTTTAATTCTTTGTTATAATTATTTGTTTAAAGGAAAATTAATTAATCTGTTTACCATAAAATTTAAGCTAACTATCTTATTTTGGGAACTGTGATTCGAATCATTAGAAATATATCTCGAACTGGTAGTGAAGCTTTCATATGCATCCAAAGCCTTATTGTTATTTAGACTTATTTACCTTTTTTATTTAAATTTTATTGTAAATAGATTAATCAATTTTCTAAGTAAGACTCAATAAATGTCACTTCATTAGGGTTATTATATAAATAGAACATATTTTAGTTTTAGATTTAGATTAAATCATCTCCTGATGATGCTAACATGGTTATCGACACATGCGTCGAGAAGTTTCAAAAAGTGATTTGGTGTTTAGTGGTAAATCTCTTCGTGTTAAGTATTAATATAATCTGCAAACCATAAAATATGTTGTGTTGCCTGGGTAATCCAAAAGACAAAGAAAAATTTATGAAATTATTTATCAAATTTATGATCGAAAATATGTTGGGCAAACTAAAATATCCATATTAACCAGATATAAAGAACATATTACCCTCATTAGATATCAGAGAAATGAGAAATCTTCTATTGCCCAACATGCAGTCAATGATGACCATAATATAAATATTATTAAATTCAGATTTCTTAAATGTGCAAACAGTAATAGGGCTTGGGTTGCATATTAAAGCATTCATATAGATTTTTTCCGGACAATTTAAGACCATTCAGTCAAATTTTTGAATTAGCTAACACTTGGTTAACCTCACGGTTCATGATTTTTACACACTTCGTTAGATACTGCAGTAATATAAATAGAACATGGATTAGTTTTAGTATTAGATTGAAACATGTCCTGATGATGCTAAAAACGATAGTGAAATGCACGTCGTTAGCCTCACGGTTCATGTTTTTACACGTTTCGTTAGGTACTGTAGTAATACAAATAGAACATAGATTAGTTTTAGGAATAGATTAAATCATTTCCTGATAATGCTAAGATTGTTCGATTGTTAAGATCGAGAATGAAAAAGAAGCGATTTTGTGTTTAGTGGTAAATCTTCGAGTTCAGTGTTTTCAAACCAAACCAAAATTTTTAATAGGAGAATTATTATCACTATACATATTACGTAAATTTTGAAAAAAAATTAGTTAAGATTAAAAGTAATTTTTCAAATTATAGTTGTAAAACTGTTGTCAAGTCGTAATCCAAAATAATATTAGATGATTAAAAAAGATTTAATATAACCTTTCAACAAACAAAGTATACTTGTTTTGTAAATTAAGTTTTTACATAACAAAACATGTACAAAATTAACATTGATAAAACACACAGTAGACTTCTACAACCGTCAAGTTTATTGCACAATTCACCAATCAATTTTCAATTAGGAGAGTTAACATCAAATTTAGGATCTAAAATTAAAAACCGAATAAATATAATTGACAATTTAGAAAACAGAAATTCGTCCAATATATAAAATTATATGGCCTAGCAAATGAATTTATTACCTCTGGGTTTTATAAAATAATTTAAATATTTTACAATATGTTTTGCATGTGTATTAAATATATTGCATTTTAGAAATTTTCAATAATAAAGCTTTTAATTAATAGTAACGACAAAACTCGTTGGAAGAAACTGATTTATGAACTTTTGTTTTAATACGAATTGTTACTTTATTTAGTTTAATTTAAAATCAATTATAAATTAAATTGGGTTATTTATGTTTAAAATATTAGCTTAACATATTTCGATATGCTTACTTGTTTGTCGTCACTTTTTAAAGATACGATAAATGTAGGGTATACATTTTTTTTTCATCTTGATCGCAATCGGTTTAAGTGAACAATAAGCAATATCATGAAATAACTAATTATTAAATAACAATAAAACTGAAATAGATATGGACCCGGAAACATATTCATGAATTTATTATACCTATACATTATTTATTTATTTATTTATTTTTTAAACAGGATATCCGCAAAAAAAGTCAATATGCAAAATTCTAAAGTCAAAGTTATATTGTGGGAGATAACTCTTGGAATTAAAACATAAAAAAAGTTTATATAAACATACCCCAAAATTTGCTTTTTAAAGGGCCTAAGGCTCTTTAAATGGGGAACTCTGAAGATGGTTTTTTCGCAATATTTTCGAAACGGTTTATGCTAAAGTCGTGAAATTCGGTATACTGCAATTTCATTTCTGCAATGCAATTTCACTCAGGGCGTCACATACAGGGGCGCCTTCTTGGTAAATGCTGCAATAACCTTTTTGTTTGTAATATTTTTTAATTTTTTGAAGCAAATTATTAAAACGAACAGATTTCTAGGTGAAAAACGTCCGCATATTTCATCTATCAAATCGTTTTTCAGAAAACTGACTTATCTAAATCGCACGATTCCATGGATATCGAAATACATCTTAAAAATTAAGCAGGCAGCTGTCACTGTTAATCTTTGTCTCTAACGTTTCGTAAAACTGGACATTTAGGCAAAGAAGTCTAGGTTTTTAATTTTTGAATTGCAAAATGGCAATATGCATTTTATGTATGGGAAGGCAAATGGGAACGCGTGTGAAGTTAGAAGATTGTATGCAGAGGATTTTTCCGGAAGAGTACTTCGTTGTACATAAACATTTACAAATCTGCATAGAAAATTATGCGAAAAGGGATTTAATTGCTTCCAAATATCACTGTGGAAAAACTCGGAGCACCAGAACTGTAGAAAATGAAGAACCAGTTTTAGAAAATGTAGCAGAAAACCCAAGAATAAGTGTCAGGCGAACTGATGTTCAAGAACACATTTTTAAAATATCGTGTGGGAAATTGTTGAAGGCAAACGCTCTATCCATATCATTTGCAGAAAATTCTTAAGACTTGAACTTGCTGATGACCTGCCACAAAGAATCCAATTTTGGCAATGATTAAGGGAGCAATTGCGTTCAAATAAAAATTTTATATAGGACATTTTCTTTACAGACGAAGCTTTGTTCACACGCAATGGAATTTTTAATTCTTACCATACTCATGTGTGGGCGGAAGAAAATCCACTTGAATTTTTCGGATCGGGGTATCAGAACAAGTTTTCTATCAATAACTGGCCAGGGATACTAGGGAATTATTTGATTGGACCACTTATACTTCCCAACCGTTTAAAATGACAACAGTATTTGAACTTCTTGGAAAACCATTTGCTAGACCTAATAGAAGATGTACCATCAGTTCAGATATGCATGTTTTTTATGCACGATGGGGTTCCGCCTCATTTTTCTGAAAATGTGAGAGCGTATTTAGATCGGTGATATCCAGGACCACGGAGAGGACGTGGTGGTGACTTAATTATTAAGTGCGTTAGCCACCACGTTGTCCAGATTTAAATCCTCTCGATTACGTTCTGCTGGGATAATTGATGGCATTAGTTCCTTGTAATCGTGCATCGATTTAGAGAAACTCAGTTTACTGGAATACGGTCTATCCTAACGATATGATATAAAAAACCCCTTTTTACCTAAAAATGTTTGCGGTTCAATAATTTGATTTAAAAAATTAAAAAATATTACAAACAAAAAAGTTATGGTAGCATTTACTAAGGAGACGCCCCTATGTGACGCTCCTTATTAAAATATTCAATTATTAACAAGAAAAGCGTGATTCCATTCCAACATATTAAAATATACCGAATTTCACGGCTTTAGCATAAACAGTTTCGAAAATATTGTGAATAAACCATCTTTAAAGTTTTCGCTTTAAAGGGCTTTAGCCCCTTTAAGAAGCAAATTTTGGGGTACGTTTATAGGATCTTATTATGTTTTAACCCCTAAAGTCACCTCCCAAAATATTTCTATATTATTTCCGGACACCCTATATATAGTGTTAAGATTTCCTTCACAAAATCGTAACAAGGCAAGGAAAACTGAATTATTTGTGATAATCTCAAGTGTAAACAATCATGCTAATCAGCATTTAACATAGAAATCAAAGCTTAAAATACATGCCAAAAGGGTTTTGCTCTGCATCTGGTGGGATTGAACCGGGGTGTTATAGTGTGAACAGGCATATTAAGAACTGCTTATTTTTAAAGCCAACATTATTTGAGTAGTTTAAAACGCCTTGGCAATCGAATTTTATGCATATGACCGAAGTAGCCTCTAACCTGATCAAGGAAACTGGATGCAAATAGACAATAATAAAAACTCAAAAAGTACCAGAGCCCCTCCACAATATCTCACCAGAACGCCCTTGATCGTAAGCCTTGATCAAGGAATCATTAGAAACATTTTCTGATTTATCAAAATATGATGAGAAACTGTATTAGCTGTTTAAAATGATTATTATTTGTTTTGGGTTCATAAAAAAAATGGAATCACTAAGATACTAAGCTTGAAAATATTCATGTTCAAATGATTGAACATTGGTGCCGTTAAAATGGCATTGATAAAATTGATTTAGGATTTGATCAACAACATCTAAGACATGTTGCTGCACCAAATTGATATTAACATATCCGAAAAACACGACATGATTACATTGCATGGGGATGCTTATTATCGCCCATATTGGCTCCCTCTTATTTGTGTTCCATAATATTCGCCGCTAAAAATGTAGCTGAGTAAGAATAAGTAATTGAATGAGATCTGGAATGGAAATCCATTTGTTTTACGGATCATTCAAGATTATTTTAAGTTTAAAATTAAACGAAATGTAATGGTCCTAGCATTATCATATGGGGAGCTATATATTTAGGAAGCAACTCAACCCAAGTAAAGAAAACTTGTCAATTCAAATATTGTCTTTCTGCAAGGTACCAGATATGTAAATATGAAACGGACATTTTTGTATAAAAATACGGGTTTCTTGAATGAAAATGATAAAAAATATTTTATTCTAAGAATTGCCCATCACTAGCTATACATTTTTCCCACCTGTCTTCCAATTTGTGGATGCCTCGTCAAAAAAACCTGATAGTACCAGACTGCATAAAATATGTCAAACAGTACAGTTTCAAGCTGTGTGTTCCAAGTATTTCTATCCCAAAATATAACCATGGATGACCTATTATATATCTCACATACCCTCTTATATATTCTTCATATCTCACTAGAGTATCACTTTCACTATATATAGTATGCGTTTATTGTATGTTTTGCAACGTTATTCTTTAAAATATCAAAGGTACTCATCAATAGAATCGTTTTTAAAAATTGTAAACATATTACCATCTATTAACAATAATTTAACTTAACTTTAATAATACTTTAATTGCAATATAATCCAAATATTAATTAATTGCAATATAATCCAATAGTTGGTGTGCTTATTATTAAATTTAGAAAAAACTTAAGTGAACTCTATAAAAATGTAAGAACAAACTATGAATAAGTTCCATTGAAGACATTTGGTGCTTTATGCGTTTCGTAAGCATAACAATGTAACTAATACCACAAATGTCATTAATGTTGTTTATCCTGGAGCCTTGAATAGCATAACATGTCAAGGTTGATTTAAAAAAATTTAAAACTTTTCAATCCTTTCAAAAATATAAAATCTGGAAAACCTGAAAACCTGAACCGAAACCTGAAAAAATTGAAGCAGATCTCGAACAAACCGAACAGGAATTATCCACAACGCTTAAAACTTTATGATCCATAAACAACAGGGTAAAACAGTATTTAAAACAACTAAACATAGTATAAAGAATGTCAAATGTCCATACCAGGTGTCAGAAACAACAGAGATCTTTTACTTCGACAAATTGTTAGTGGAGATGAAAAGAGGATCGTACACCCTAATCCACATAAGGAAAAACTATGGAGGAGCCATAGGGAACCACCTTTGGCACCTCCAAAACCAGATCTTTACCCTTAAAATTTTAATATCAGTACATGTGAGATTTTACAGGAATTAGACACAATGAGGCTCTGGATCCCAATGAAACAATAGGTGTTGTATATTATTGTGCTCAGCTTAATAGACTAAACATGGCTTAGATTTAAAAATGTCTAAGACTAATTAACCAAAAAGGTGTTGTGCTACAGCATGGCAATGCAAGATTTCATAGAGCCAGGATCATCCAAAAAAAAAGAGTTGGGCTGGAAAGTACGTTCTCATGTATTGTATACTTCCGATGGCGCACCGTCAGATTACCATCTTTTTATATCTATAGGTTATTTTCATCGTCGAAAATAATTTCCTACTGTGATAACTATGAAAACTGTACGCGAAGAATATATTATTTAAAAATTACTTCATTTTTCAAAAAGGGAGTAGCTCTTATGGACCAACCGCCACTGCTTATGGGTACCCCTATTAAATGCAATAGGGCCGCAATATATTGCGCACCTAATATCTTATCTATTCATTAATTATGCAAATCACAAATTATAAAACTATAAAACTAAAAAAATTATAAATAAATAAAAATAGAATGAGTTAAGGAAATATTTAACCTTCTCGTACATTATATCAGTCCATTCTATGTAAATGTACTTTGAAGACATTTAGAAAATTAATCTACTTAAAAACTTTAGATTTTTACCACTCCCTAATGATCCTAAAACTTTTATTACAAGAAGTTTACCGCATTCACGATAAAAAATTTAAATAATTTATAAAGTTATACCAAACAGTAAATATCTAAATAAATCTCCTCAATTTTTGGTATGTAAATTGAAACTTTTGAATATTAAGTCGCTTAATTAATTTAAAATTAATTTTCATTTAAAGCGCTTTAATTTTTCGCACTTTTGGTTCGATTTACAAATTTTACTTTTTGGTGAATGAATATTTTGAATAATTTTCGTCTTTCGTCTTTCACTTTCGCTTTCGGAGAGCGTTGCCTTAAACTTATTATTAAATTCCGAAATGTTAGAAAAAAGTTATTTGTCAGAGCTCATATTTTTTAGGGCTGTATGGTTTAACAAGGACGATGAAATTCCTAAGGCAAGAAATACCTTCTTCTTTCTGGACTTTCTAAACAGAAAAAGGAATTTTGCTTTGTAATATTCCATTATTCTTGCTATAAGCAAACTGGTAATGTCATTATGAAAATAAATCAATTACTATACCCGTTTATTTTCCTTTGTAGTTCCTAAATCATTCCGGATATCATTCTCAAATGTTGTTCGCTTCGAGTGGACTCAGTTGGACTCTTCACTCAAAGCGAACAACACTTGAGAATGCCAATTGAGATTTTGGCAAAACGCCGTGATCCTTAACAGAACGAACGGATTGGTATCTAGAACGATATTCTGGAACCTGGACTACCTACCTGAAACCTGCTTAAAAATATTCCCGTTGGAAAAAAAATTTAAGCTAATTAAAGGCTTCACTCTTCGAAAAATTCGATTTCTCATATAAATAACACGGTTTCGGTTTCAACTCGATTTTTGCTCATTTCTAAATTTGAGGTAGTATTAATGTTTGCTTATTAGCACTCGGAAATTGCTTCCTATGCATTGCCATTGAATTTGAAGGAAGAACATCTTCAAAATTAGAAGGCACTTGTAAAGAATTCGAATGAGATTGTACAGTTTCACACAGATTTGCTCAATTCTACAATAAAATAGCGCAAAATTATAATGAAATACAAACAAAATAAAATTAGATCAAAATACCTTGCAACGATTCTTCAGAATCGGAATTTGTTTCTTCCAAATCAAATGGGATAATACCTCGAAGTTGATTTTTTTCGCTCGTTATCCAAAAATATTTTTTCGATATGTTTCCAGAATAAAATTTCCCTCGAATGTTCACGTGCTAAGTGTTGTGACTAGTGAAAGTAATGTGATGCCATCGCATTTCTTTAACAAAGGGGAAAGTCACAAAAGAAGTTTATTTCCGTATTCTAATAAATGAAGCCGTGGATGAAAACTGTGTCATCTGAAAAGCCGTATGTTATCCGGCAGGACGGTGCACCCACCTACACAATGTATTTGGTTCAAAATTGGTTCTCGAACAACGTCGACATATTTTGGTACAAAGAATTGTGGCCTCCCAAAAGCCCAGATTTAAATCCCTTGGACTTCTATCTTCTAACCATACAAACAAGTTAGTAAAAAAAAAATATAACCTTTTCCTTTTTTCGAATATAAATTATGTATATATATATATATATATATATATATATATATATATATATATATATATATATATATATATATATATATATATATAAATTGTGCCATAGCGCGATCGATTTTTTATTCTTGAATGGAAATTTGAAGATGGCCCGGCCCGGCACGCAATAATTTATTGGTTTATTGACTAATTTTGATCAACTACATTTTCTACCCATCCGAGTCATATTGGCATTCCATGTGAAATGTTGTTTTTAACAATATTCTTATCATTTGAAATATGTTCTTGGACTGACTACTACCTGATGTGTTCGTGAGTTTATCAACGTAAAATAAGTTATTGTCTCTTCGAAACTGCAAAATGCATTATTTTATGATGATTTTAGCGGTGTTCCCTTTCCCGGAAAAAAATATTAGTTTACATATGTATCGTTTCATATCAGGATTAAAAGCAATGATGAAGTCGATGTTCTTGCCAGATAGACTTTAAAACATGAGCCAAGAAGGATATCAACAAAAATATCTTTGAATTGCTTTAGAACGTATATTAATGTTTTAAAAAAAAAATTTTTTGAATTAATAGCTTGATTTAATTGACTACAAAGTAAGTAAAAATTAATGTAGGTAAGTAATTTTGGGGTTTATCAACTTATGTTAACACAAGTTGACCCTATATTCATAATCGAATATACATGCTGCATATTGTAGACGCGCTAACCCCTCATTATGTGAAAATCCTACTATTAACTAGCATTAACTATATCCTAGTCGAGTCGAGACAATTTCCCCAGATTTGTTGGGGGAAATCTCCCCAAATTGCACCTTAACAGCAAATATCAATTACCTTAATATCAATTTAGAAAAATTTTCAACAAAATACTTATGTGGTGGGGTAAGTTTCCACGCTACTACCTTATATTGACGCCATTTTTTTTTCGTTTTATTTGACAACTTAAGTTTGGCTGTTGTGCAGTGCAGACGTAAAAGTTTTATTATGGATAAATACATGTTAAAAGAACGAAATTGTAATTGTTTTTGTTATTTACGTTAAAAACAAATTAAATTATTGTAACTCAACATGAATTTAGACCATCCGTCCTAACCGTCCATTGCCTTAAATAGCGACAATTTATCGTTTATATCAGCAATTTCAATAATTGGGGACCGTCGGGATCTATATCCGGACAGTACGGGATCTATATCCCCACATCGGAGGTCCAAGAATAGATCGAAGCACTGAAAATATTACACATGTTGAGCAAAGTATATGGAGAGGTCTCCAGGATCGTCGATTCAAAATTTTTTCAATTTTTTGCAAAATTGATATTGAGTCCTGGGTTATTTTTGTTGGAATGTTTTTGAAGGAAAAGGTTTACATAAATAAGACACAAGTTATATAGCTCTAGGACAACATCCGTGTTGAAATTACCACAATAAAAACAGATATATTAAAAAATGTTATTGAAAATATGTAAAAAAGCAAAGTTGCATTGCAAACAATAATTACAAACAACATTACAACAAACAAATAATTCTGTCTTGTTTACTTACCGCATACTTCTTGTTAATACAACTCATTATCGTTAGATAAAAATCTTATTAACCAGTGTAATGTAGAGCTTCCATTCCCGCTCACGATGGTGATATTTATATATTTTTGTATTATTTGTAAATTCTTTTTTTATCTCCAGTTTTTTAACTTTTGATTTAATTTCACTTTTCTGATTTCAGCAAATTCCTTTTTAGTTTTTACTTTCGTTTTTTTATAACAAAAGTAGCCTGTTGGGCACCTAATATCACAATATGAGCTCGAAAACAAAGTTTATAAACATGGGGAATAAGTTGTCGTTCCTTCTCAGGTCTTATCTCGTTGAATAGTCGCGCTTTGTCCTGATGATACACATTAGTGCATTTTGCCCAATGAAAACATCGTTCAATAGAGGTAACTATTACTTGTAGTATTTAATAGTAACTCATTTATTCGTTAGTAATATTTCAGAATGAACTACATATTTTCAATTCGACCAAATACAGAATAATGCGTTGTGACAGTGAATATTCCTTCTTGCTGAGAATAAATAAGTTATATCAAAATCATGCCATTCACCATTTACACATCACGATTTCAACTTATGTTGTTGCTGAATACGTGTGTTATAGAATTATTAAAATATATCCATTTCTTGTGCACGTTTGCAATGAGCTTTAAGTAGTTCTATTTTGTTGTTTGGCAAGCAAAAAATCATCAAAACGCTCAAGAGTTGTCGAACAACTTCTGTTTCACATGCTTTCAATAATTTTACATTTTTTCCATTGCATGAAAATATAAAAAATTAAAAAAATCTTTTCATTTTTCATATCACCCTTTATGTTTCAAATTATTGAAAGTACTCTCTACATATATTTTTGATAAAGTTTAATTATTATAACTTCCCGACATTATTCAGTGGAGTTCAACAACAGTTTTTGCTTAATTCAAAATAATCAAGAAGTCCTTACATAAAAAATACATACCTTGTTCAATTCTATATTATATAGTTTTGAACAGTGCCGCTTATAAAAAAATACCTACGTTAAATGAATTATGTGTATGTCAAACATTAAAAACAAATCCAGATCAGATTTCTATATACCAATTTCAGAGACATGGACATGTTAAATCTTTATAATGTAAAAATATTCTCCATAACTATTTTAAGCTATACAGTATATGTAAATAATTTACTCTTTTAATATCGTTTTAGTTCGTCGACGATTGTTCATCCAAGGCCCTACCACTAATTATTTTCTTAGGCTTTTCATAAATGTTCTAATTATATTCTTCTTATATAAAGGTTCTATTTTATCGAAACTATTTTCTGGCCTACTCTTCAACAACAATTTTTATTTGTTTAAAGCAAATACGAGCATACAAATTTTTGCCAAGTATTAATTGATTAGTACTTAAACCATTATTTAAAAATAAACTAATGAACATTGTTAAAACAATTATTTTTAAACTAAGATGCATGCTCTACATCAGGCAAATCGATGTGACAACGTCACAACATTACAGTGACAAAGAATGTCATTTCAAAATAACGACAAAAATTATTTAATTGTATGCGAGTGCCTGTATTTAAGTTCAATTTGAAACCAAAAATGCATTTTGTATGCGAATATTTATGGAGAAGCCGCGACGATACCTAGAAGAAGTCAGAATGTTCTGCCATGCGGAGGCTATTTGTGTTGTTTAGTGACTTGAAAAATTTATTAAAATGATATTAACTCGTGAGAATTTTCGTGCGATGATATACTACGACTACGACGATTATGTCAACAACAGTGTATCGATCAACTCAGCTTGACTTTTGGCGATGAAGAACTATCTAAAACCACTATATATCACTAGTTTAGTGAATTCAATTGTGGCCGTCGTTCGCTCACGGGCGAATTTAAAGAAAGTCATGCAAAATCGGTTGTTGTGCCAGAAAACATCGATATTGTGCGCGAACTGAGAAAGCCAGGTCGTCATGTGACATACCGTGGGATTGAGGCATCCTCGGGAATTAGTATGATAAGCACACATAAGATTTTAGATGAATATTTAAACGTGAAAAATATTTGTGTGCATTGGATTCCACATAATTTGACTCAAAGCTAAAAAAAGACTCAAGTGGTGTAAAGAAATGCTCAAAAAATTCAATTGTGGTGCGTCAAAAGCCTTGTAAGACATACCTTGAATCTATGCGTATGAGCTCGAAAGTAAACATTAGTCGACTTCATGGTTTTTCAAAATGAGCCAAATCCAACAAACGTTGTTCGCGAAAGAAGCACTTCAAAACAAATGGTCGTTTGTTTTTTTGGGATAAATTAGCATGTGACTACAGTGCCACTAGTGAATCGTAGAATAGTCAATTCTAAATAATAAACAACCATTTGTTTGTGAACAAAAAATAACCAGCGACGCAGCATCATTCTTCGTCATGACAACGCGAGCTTTCACACATCGGAGCGAACAACTCAATATTTGACCGGTCAAAACATCGAATTAATGGGACATCCATCAATCAGTCCTGATTTAGAACCCAGTGATTTCTTTTTGTTCCTGTCCGTGAAGAATGAACTACGTGGTCGACGCCAGAAGAAGCGGTTGATGCGTTGAAAATGCATGTTTTGGAGATACTTTAATCCGAATGAGAAAAGTGCGGATCGATCATCGCGGAGAATGTTTTGAAAAACAATAAATCCATTTTCAATGAAAAATATTTGTTTTTATTTATTATCCCGGAAACATAAATAGCAAACCTCCTATACGAAAAGTACAAGCTCTCTTATCTTCTTTCACGAGGAATATGATTTGGGATTATTATAATTTCCACAGCTGGACAGATGAAATCCCCACACAGTTACTGGAATGCATCTATAGACTGGAGTAACTGGAGATCAGTTAATAAGACCATTTGTTTTACCCCAAAGACTAAATGGGCAAAAATATAAAAAAAAAGAAATGAGTTACATTTTTAACAGAATGTGCACCTTCAATTGCGTTTGAATATGTGGTATTTGCATGATAGAACCCCAGCTGACATAAACCGCACTGTTGTCGGGCACTTAAATAATAATTTTTAAAAGAAGTGGATAGGAAGAAATAGAAGATATATAATCATTAGCCTGTCAGATCTCCTGATCTTAATCCTTTGGAGTTCTTCTTTTGGGGACATATGAAAAAGCTGGTTTAAATGGTAATCTGAAATAAGTGATGAAAATGATTGGCGACAATCATTTTTAACGTATTTTTGCTGCTGCCGACCAGATTAGAAATATGTTTTAGGATTTATGAAATACGATTTTTCCGACGTGTCCGGAGAAACTGATTTAAATGGTGTTAGCATTGCATAGACTCAAATAGTAGACATTTTGAGCATATTAATTTTTAAAAACAAATAATTATGTGCTTCTTAATGTAACGTGTGATAATAGTATTAAATGAGATACCAAAAAAGTATTTTAAAATAAACATTTTGAAAATACTTTTTGGTTTGGTCTACTCTATCAAAGAGTTGTATTACTTTAGAGGCGGTTTATTGCGGATAATAGACGGGTGTTTAAAATAATTTCTATTTATATGTAATTCTATTTATATGTACATTCTATTTATATGTAACCTGTAATTGAAATAAATTTCAAACTGCAAGCTAACTAAATAGATACGTATATTTTAAATTTATCAAAGATACAATACAGTTTGGAATAATTCTTTTCTGTAAGTGTTTTAGGTAATTGGAAAATGCTTATAGTGCGAGAAGCGGTCGGTACTCAAACAAGTACAAGTTAACCATGCGAAATAATTAAATTGCTTCTTCGTAATTTCACATCAAGCAATGAATGAATATGGTTTGCACAAGGGGCGGCGCTAAATACATTATCTAACTTTGTTTCGCAAAATCTGATTCGGAGCGAGACTGCCGACACATTTTAGATTAAGGATTAATAAAATTATTATTCCTTGATAAACAGTAATATGTTTATGATACGGTTTTAATGTAATTTTTGCGATGGTTGATAAATGATATTTTTCAGTTTGATTAATTGGATTTTAATTCAAAATCAATTTTTGTATTTATATTTTCTTTAGAAATGCTAACAGTTACATTTTATGAAAGGTGTTTTTGCAGGAAAGCATATTTGCACCAGATTAGACTATATCCAATATTCATATACTCAATATCCACATATTCAAATAACAAAAACCTTATGCCAATAAGTTATAATTGAGGATCTGCCATCATAGATAATAGATTTTATCGATTGCAAAAATAAATATTTTTGTGAAATAAACTAAAACGCGCGGAACCCCCATAATCGCAAAATTTGTACATTTTTGGCATAAGAAAAAAGAACTAAAATAATGAAGTTTTAAAACTGAAACCTAAACTAGTTAACTACGCAGACTCGATCCACGAACGTATAAAATTCACCGTAAAAGTAGGAAATGTCAAATTTCTAGTATGCTTACAGAAAACCATTTAAGTGAAATCAATAGCGACATGCCTATTTGTATCATATACGGTAATAACTCAAAAGTGTAGTTTACACATCTTACATCACCAATCAAAAGGGTTGTTAAAGCTGCACCATAAGTAAAAGAAAACAAAGCACTATCGGCGGAAGTGAGAGCCGTCTTCTCATACAACAATGGCGTTATAGAGAGAATCAAAAATATAAAAATAAACAATATAACGTCTATTTATAAAACTACATGATGAAATCAAGGATATGCTCAACAATTTAAAATATAAAATGGGCTTCGAAAAGGCATGCCGAAAATATCATATACAGATTGTAGTAGGCTTTATATAGAAAAAAAATTCGAAGAGCTTCAAATTACAAGAACACATGTAGTTATTTGGAATAAAATTATCAACTTCGCTTTTTACCAATATTAAGCAGAAACTGAAAGAAGAAGGATTTCAACATGGCAAAATTAAGAAGCCAATCAAAGAAAATAGGAGGCTAAAACAAAAACCAATGCCCACTGAATGTACCTGAATCTTTAAATATCACAAAAAAAACTCCTAAAAAACCCAAAGAACGTCTGAAATATCAATGGCATCCCGAATTAAATCATCAAACATTAAACAGATCAACGATATATGGAGCACAACAAATAATGTCAAAAATCTATATTCCCTTATTCCACGATCTACGCACACTATTTAAATTAAAAGGGAGACATGAAATTGATTCGACTCTGATTCAAGAGCATGGCTTCAGAATAATGCGTAATTCCTCTGCCGAGAAATTCCGAAAATTAGCGACATAAAGTACGTATACTAGGTTGAATAATTGCATATAGTTCTGTACACAAACATCAATACATGGTCTACAAAATACAGATGAAAATATGTAATTAAAATTGGAACTATTTTTGCTTAAAAATTACTTCAAAAAGATTAGTTTTGAAGATTATTTGAAAGACGTTGTAACAAATCTATTGCAATCAGAGGGAACTATATATATATATATATATATATATATATATATATATATATATATATATATATATATATATATATATACATATATATATATATATATATATATATATATATATATATATATATATATATAGATATGTTTTCATTTTCATACAACCAATGTTTTCGCCGATCTCCCGTCGGATGGCGTATACATGTAGTGTTAGATTTTCTTGGCCTGCGTCCAATGAGACAGCAGTAGCTGAGTGTCATCACATACCCAACCGTTGGATTCCATAATCTCATATGCAACACACAACAACCTGCATCTCCGCCTAAATGAACACTTTTGTTGGTTGCTTGACCGCGAACACCTATCCCTTCAACTGGATAACATATATTTCGTCTCTATACAAGCGAGCACAACGACCCCTGCACGTCAGTTGGACTCTTCAGTCAAAGCGGACAACACTTGAAAATACCAAATAAGATTTTGGCGAAACGTCATGACTCTTCACAGAATCAACGGATCGACACCCGGAATGATGTAGAAACATACATATATATATATATATATATATATATATATATATATATATATTATACCCATATAACCAATTATAAAAGAGGCATATATTTGCAAAATAGTTCTATACTATGTGTACTAGAGAATAAACAATTTAATAAACTGTCTGTATTTGAATGAAAATCAAATTATATAAGAATGTCAAATTCTCCACAATACCTATTGTTTACATGAAAAAAAGTATAATTAAAATATTAATATTAGGAATTTAATTAAAAAAAATTATTCCTCATAATAATATCTCCCTCCAAATTGCAAATAATATTGGATTCTCCAATATCTGTTTCAGTCTCAGTTTTTATTTCCTTCAATAAAATGTTAATGGAAATTATTTGGAGTATTGCATTGCAAGCAAACTTTGTATTTTAAACATACATAATATCGTAAGTCACTTTGTATATATAATCATGAATACGAATGGGAAACTGAAAAAGCTTTTATGAGTTTTCGGAAAGAAACCTGGCAAAACTTTAGGCTTTCCAAAGAGCTCTTTGACTTTTTAAAATTCAAATGCTGGTCCTGGTTATCGAGAGCAGTTTATGTTGCTGATTTATCGATAAAGCTTTGTTTTTTTTCGAGATTTTTGTTGCTCGTATATATTTTTCTCTCCATTTCAGATTTTTATCAAAAAGGAAATTGAGTACACCTAAATGTTTACTTTGAGCAATAATAAATATTGTGTTTTTTAAGGTTAAATTTTAATTCTCTTAAATTTGAGCCGATGATATATATATATATATATATATATATATATATATATATATATATATATATATATATATATATACATATATATATATATATATATATATATATATATATATATATATATATATATATATATATATATATATATATATATATATATATATTCTTCAATTCCTGTTCTTACTCTTGAAGTTATGTCACACACTTTCGTTTATTCTCTGATCCATATACAACTCTTTCATGACAAGCATTTTTCCATTTCCCTCTACGTTATCCGAGGTTTTTAAACTGACTGCCATGTAAGTGTTCACGATTCATTTCCGTATGTGATAAGGCACAGGACACACTTTTCTCTGCAGGCAAAAGGGGAGTTTGTTCATAAACGCCATGTTGAGCCTCCTACCAAATACCAAATGGAAGAGTAAAGGAACTGAAATTGATGTTGGCAAGCCATATAGCGAGGCGATGTGATGACAGGAGGCCCAGAGCAATCCTGAAGTGGATGCCGCTTCATCGCAAATGTCCACGAAGAAGATCGAAAGCAGGATGAAATGATTGCCGACTTTTTTGGCCGTTGTTATATTATTGCTGTGTATAATATTTACTATATCTATCGATATTTTCTTTGAGTCGATATTTTCGATGAGTCGATATTTTCGATGAGTCGATAATAAAAATTACTAGTTTTTGCCAGATAATATAAAGTCGATAAGACTAAGGGATCAAAGCCATTTAAAACGTTGTATCGATTTGTTGAATATTTTTCTAGCTTTGTAAGGAATTAGATTAAGAATTTTCTTAATTTTTTTAATTCTCTTAAGCAGATATATAGGCTCAATTCAAGGAACTTTCTGTTATTATTAATTATTATATTGCTGTCTATTATTATATTATTATGTATGTATATACACAGATGTAAGGGAAATAAGTTTCATAAATTTAATCAAAAGTCTTAACATCATTTGAAAGAAAAAAGTACTTTACAACAAGAGTCAACAACCAAAGGATTTCGACAAAAACATTTGCAAAATTATAGATCACCAAATAAAAATCTATGAAAAGATGTTTGATATGATGCTATGATAAATATATTTAAACAAAATATTTCTAAAAACTCATATCACAAATATTAATTGGTTATTACTTGACGAATACACTACAAAAAAAATTAATAAACATTGTTCAAAACATTTTTTTAAGTTAAGAATTAACAACGTGACAAAAATTGGTTCAGTGTGTCAATGCCTCTATTTAAATTCCATTTAAAACCAGAAATGTATTATCTACGCAAATATCATGATATGCTTTTTACTTACGGAGAAACTTGTTTTAAGGCGAACGTATATTGTTGTTGCCGACCAGATTAGACTGCCAGGACTTTTTCAACGCGTTCGGGAAAAGTGGTTAAAACGGAGCTATGTTTACTTAGACTCATGATGGACGTTTGAATATTTAATTTAATAAAACAATTAATCATGGGTTTTTAATGCGATTTAAATGATTTTAAAACATGTAGTAATTGCAACTTGGATCTTAACGACAATAATGTGTTTTAATAATTTAATAATAGTTTTCCTTTTTTATAGGGTATAAAATGGGTATAAAAATACTACATTTTATTTTTAAATAAAATCTTAAGGGTCCAACATAAGAAAAATCTGAAATTTCAAAATCTGTCTTCCGAAAATATATAATATACGATAATGGAATTATCATTTTGGATACATATTTTAAGGAAATTTTTTAATCAAAATAATTTAAAGCATCCTTGTTTAAATTTTCGAATATATATATATATATATATATATATATATATATATATATATATATATATATATATATATATATATATATATAATATATTTACTATTATATCTAATTATTAAATATATTTTTTCATTGAATAAAATCAAATGTGATCTGACTGTTTGGTTGAACGGTCCTACCAGCTATCGTCCCTTGCAGTTTCGTTAAATTCACCGTATATAATAAAAATAAAGGCGGCTGTTACCCCAGTTCATAGGCACGCAATTTGCCGGTTTTCGTTTCACACCGCGTTAGTCCCGAAAGCTTTTATTTCCGGCGGCGCTAGGATGGTTCCTCCAGAAAGGTGGTTTTTATCTACTTGAGTAAATAAATATGGAAACACATAATGAGAGTATGTACGCAGTTGAATTTTATAGCTTTAACTTATAATAATACGGATGGAATGATATAATAGACCTGTTCATTATGCTTATTTATCTCATACTCTTTAATTATTCTGGATAAGCAAATATATTTATTCAAATTAACAATTTATTCACAAGTATATATAACACATCCCTCAATAAGTCTCCGGTCTAACAAATGAAGCATTTATTTATTGGAATATCAATAGAACCACGCTATTTTTAGCATTTCTACAACTTTTTTATAGAAAAATTTCTCTTTGCCTTGAAAATATCGTTTAGTTTCGGCAATTACCTTTTCATTATAGCGAAATTTCTTTCCAGCGAGCATTTTTTTCAGGTTTGAGAACAGGAAATAGTCGCTGGGGGCCAGATCTGGAGAATACGGTGGATGAGAAAGCAATTCGAAGGACAATTAATGCAGTTTAGCTAGCTTGTTGCCAACGATTTCTGGCACGATGCATTGTCTTGGTGAAATATAGGCCTTCATCTTGCGTGCCGATGGTTATATTTTTGTTCGCTTTGGACGTCTTTTACCGGCTGCAATCCACTCATCTGACTCTCATCCTCTCATTGAACTCCGAAGTGTAGTGTTGGATGTTTCATCCATTGACACATACTGCACGAAAAAATTATTTTTATTGCGCTTAAACAGCCCAAAACATTGAACAGAATCACCAATACCTTGTGATTTTTGGTACGCTGTGAGCAAATGCGCTCCCCATTTCGATAGCAATTTACTCATTTCCAAATGTTCATACAAAATAGTTAAATACTCCCTTCCGATATCTTCATTATTTCGGCTATCTTCTGCAGCTTTACTCTACGGTTTTGCCAAATAATTTTGTGAATTTTACTGATGTATATCTACATCATTTGGACTTCCAGAGCATTCAGCATTATCGGTGCTCGTGCGGCAACGTTTAAATTCTGCAAACCAATCAATTAGGATTGATTTTCTTGGGGCAGAGTTCAAGTAATGTTAATCAAACCATCACCCTTGAAGGTTGCAGAATCGATCACTGGCAAGAGATATATATATATATATATATATATATATATATATATATATATATATATATATATATATATATATATATATATATATATATATATATATATACATCCAACACTACACTTCAGAGTTCAATGAGTGGATGAGAGTCAGATGAATGGATAGCAGCCGGTGAAAGACGTCCAAAACGAACAAAAATATAACCATCGGCACGCAAGGTGAAGGCTTATATTTCACCAAGACAATGCATCGTGCCATAAATCGTTGGCAACAAGCTAGCTAAACTGCATTAATTGCCCTTCGAATTGCTTTCTCATCCACCGTATTCTCCAGATCTGGCCCCCAGCGACTATTTCCTGTTCTCAAACCTGAAAAAAATGCTCGCTGGAAAGAAATTTCGCTGTAATGAAAAGGTAATTGCCGAAACTAAACGATATTTTCAAGGCAAAGAGAAATTTTTCTATAAAAAAGTTGTAGAAATGCTAAAAAAGCGTGGTTCTATTGATATTTCAATAAATAAATGCTTCATTTGTTAGACCGGAGACTTATTGAGCGATGTGTTATATATACTTGTGAATAAATTGTTAATTTGAATAAATATATTTGCTTATCCAGAATAATTAAAGAGTATGAGATAAATAAGCATAATGAACAGGTCTATTATATCATTCCATCCGTATTATTATAATAAGTTAAAGCTATAAAATTCAACTGCGTACATACTCTCATTATGTGTTTCCATATTTATTTACTCAAGTAGATAAAAACCACCTTTCTGGAGGAACCATCCTAGCGCCGCCGGAAATAAAAGCTTTCGGGACTAACGCGGTGTGAAACGAAAACCGGCAAATTGCGTGCCTATGAACTGGGGTAACAGCCGCCTTTATTTTTATTATATACGGTGAATTTAACGAAACTGCAAGGGACGATAGCTTGTAGGACCGTTCAACCAAACAGTCAGATCACATTTGATTTTATTCAATGAAAAAATATATTTAATAATTAGATATAATAGTAAATATATTATATATATATATATATATATATATATATATATATATATATATATATATATATATATATATATATATTCGAAAATTTAAACAAGGATGCTTTAAATTATTTTGATTAAAAAATTTCCTTAAAATATGTATCCAAAATGATAATTCCATTATCGTATATTATATATTTTCGGAAGACAGATTTTGAAATTTCAGATTTTTCTTATGTTGGACCCTTAAGATTTTATTTAAAAATAAAATGTAGTATTTTTATACCCATTTTATACCCTACAAAAAAGGAAAACTATTATTAAACTATTAAAACACATTATTGTCGTTAAGATCCAAGTTGCAATTACTACATGTTTTAAAATCATTTAAATCGCATTAAAAACCCATGATTAATTGTTTTATTAAATTAAATATTCAAACGTCCATCATGAGTCTAAGTAAACATAGCGCCGTTTTAACCACTTTTCCCGAACGCGTTGAAAAAGTCCTGGCAGTCTAATCTGGTCGGCAACAACAATATACGTTCGCCTTAAAACAAGTTTCTCCGTAAGTAAAAAGTATATCATGATATTTGCGTAGATAATACATTTCTGGTTTTAAATGGAATTTAAATAGAGGCATTGACACACTGAACCAATTTTTGTCACGTTGTTAATTCTTAACTTAAAAAAATGTTTTGAACAATGTTTATTAATTTTTTTTGTAGTGTATTCGTCAAGTAATAACCAATTAATATTTGTGATATGAGCTTTTAGAAATATTTTGCTTAAATATATTTATCATAGCATCATATCAAACATCTTATCATAGATTTTTATTTGGTGATCTATAATTTTGCAAATGTTTTTGCCGAAATCCTTTGGTTGTTGACTCTTGTTGTAAAGTACTTTTTTCTTTCAAATGATGTTAAGACTTTTGATTAAATTTATGAAACTTATTTCCCTTACATCTGTGTATATACATACATAATAATATAATAATAGACAGCAATATAATAATTAATAATAACAGAAAATTCCTTGAATTGAGCCTATATATCTGCTTAAGAGAATTAAAAAAATTAAGAAAATTCTTAATCTAATTCCTTACAAAGCTAGAAAAATATTCAATCGATACAACGTTTTAAATGGCTTTGATCCCTTAGTCTTATCGACTTTATATTATCTGGCAAAAACTAGTAATTTTTATTATCGACCCATCGAAAATATCGACTCAAAGAAAATATCGATAGATATAGTAAATATTATACACAGCAATAATATAACAACGGCCAAAAAAGTCGGCAATCATTTCATCCTGCTTTCGATATATGGCTTGCCAACATCAATTTCAGTTCCTTTACTCTTCCATTTGGTTTTTGGTAGGAGGCTCAACATGGCGTTTAAGAACAAACTCCCCTTTTGCCTGCAGAGAAAAGTGTGTCCTGTCCCTTATCACATACGGAAATGAACCGTGAACACTTACATGGCAGTCAGTTTAAAAACCTCGGATAACGTAGAGGGAAATGGAAAAATGCTTGTCATGAAAGAGTTGTATATGGATCAGAGAATAAACGAAAGTGTGTGACATAACTTCAAGAGTAAGGACAGGAATTGAAGAATATATATATATATATATATATATATATATATATATATATATATATATATATATATATATATATATATATATATATATATATATATATATCATCATCATCATCATCATCAGCCCGTATCGATCCACTGCAGGATGAAGGCCTCTTCAGCATGCTTCCAACCTTCACGGTCCTGGGCTTTCCTCTGCCACTCGGGTCCAATATACTTAACGATGTCATCAGTCCTTCGTGCTTTCGGTCTTCTTCGCGGACGTTTGCGATCAAGCGGTATCCACTCCAGGATTGCCTTGGTCCATCTGTCGTCCCATCGCCTCGCTATATGGCCTGCCCATCTCCATTTCAACTGTTTTACTCTTCCAATGATGTCACAGACTTTTGTTTGTTCCCTGATCCATGCGCAGGACTTTCTGTCTCGTCTTGTAATGCCAAGCATACATCTTTCCATTCCCCTCTGTGCCACCCGAAGTTTTTGAATTGATTGCGATGTGAGTGTCCAGGTTTCACTTCCGTATGTCATAACGGGTAGAACGCACTGATCGAATACTTTTCTTTTCAGGCAAAGTGGGAGTCTGCTCTTAAACACTATGTTGAGCCTACCAAATGCCTGCCAGCCACATTTAACACGCCGTTCCACCTCCCGGGCGGTATTCCCCTCCATGGAAATCCTCTGCCCAAGATATACAAAGCTGTCCACAATCTCTAAATCCCTTCCTAAAACTGAAATTCTTCTGTCCTGAGCGAAGTTATTGAACATAACCTGACTCTTTTTCAGGTTTATTTTCAAGCCAAATGGTTCGCCAGCCCTTTGCAGTTCTTGTATGTGTCTTTGCAGCTCCTCTGGGTCTTGTGAAATGAGAATAATATCACCTGCAAATCTAAGATGGTTTAAGTATATATATATATATATATATATATATATATATATATATATATATATATATATATATATATATATATATATATATATCATCGGCTCAAATTTAAGAGAATTAAAATGTAACCTTAAAAAATACAATATTTATTATTGCTCAAAGTAAACATTTAGGTGTACTCAATTTCCTTTTTGATAAAAATCTGAAATGGAGAGAAAAATATATACGAGCAACAAAAATCTCGAAAAAAAAACAAAGCTTTATCGATAAATCAGCAACATAAACTGCTCTCGATAACCAGGACCAGCATTTGAATTTTAAAAAGTCAAAGAGCTCTTTGGAAAGCCTAAAGTTTTGCCAGGTTTCTTTCCGAAAACTCATAAAAGCTTTTTCAGTTTCCCATTCGTATTCATGATTATATATACAAAGTGACTTACGATATTATGTATGTTTAAAATACAAAGTTTGCTTGCAATGCAATACTCCAAATAATTTCCATTAACATTTTATTGAAGGAAATAAAAACTGAGACTGAAACAGATATTGGAGAATCCAATATTATTTGCAATTTGGAGGGAGATATTATTATGAGGAATTATTTTTTTTAATTAAATTCCTAATATTAATATTTTAATTATACTTTTTTTCATGTAAACAATAGGTATTGTGAAGAATTTGACATTCTTATATAATTTGATTTTCATTCAAATACAGACAGTTTATTAAATTGTTTATTCTCTAGTACACATAGTATAGAACTATTTTGCAAATATATGCCTCTTTTATAATTGAGTTATGCGTCAAGACAGTTAATGCGTCCAACCTAAAAATATTTCAATAAGTAATGAATCCTTCGGCAGAGAAAATACGTGTTATATTTAGATCTATTCATTTTTATTCATCAACTCGTTTCTGAACTTCATTATAGTTACAAAAATGTGTACACAAATGCTGGTGGCATCGAATTGAAAAGAGGTGATAATGGTCCAATGACGCCAAGTCAGGAGAAAAAGCTGGGTGTGGAAGAATTTCCATATGAGTTATTATGAAGCCTTGGCACGTTTTGCAACACATTATAGCACATTGTTATAATAATTCTATAAATGATTTGATATACTGTTATTTATAGCCGTTATAATAAAATTCGATCAAATATAGACCTTGTGACCTTGTGACAGTAAATATATCTTTTTGAGTCTATGCAGATTCCACCTAAATCACGGGTGATATCCCGTGAAAAAAATTGGATATCGAAATATCAATTTTCTGCTGAAAAGCAAGGAATGTAAACTATGAATTTAAATTAATATTATGTTTTCGACAAATTATGTGGCAATAACTTTTGTCCCTAACTCACATTGAAAAAAAATCTCTATTACCTTTTCATAAAGACAGAATAATGTTTGTCTGCTTACAAAGACATATATATATATATATATATATATATATATATATATATATATATATATATATATATATATATATATATAATATATATATATATATATATATATATATATATATATATATATATATATATATATATATATATATATATATATAATCAACGTCAAGCGGTGGCCGAATGAAAGGCCAGGGAATGCTAGTTTTGGCAAAAATAAGAAAAACATCTATGTCACGAATCCATGTCACTCAATCCAATCCACTGATAATAAGCATATTTTTGAAAATCTTCATTAGTCGTGGTTTAAAAAATTATGTCAGCTATCATTCATACTTCATCTTTAAAAAAAAATGATTATGCTACCCTGGGTAAGTTATTTAAAAAAATGGCCCATTAAGTCAAGATTTTAAAATGGTAGAAAAATTTGCATTTGCACACAAAATGCTTTTGTGTGCTCAAAAATGGACTTCACCAGTGTAAGTGAGATGGAGACATGTGATAGAGCGAGATAGATACAGACGCTGTTCGATGACAAATTAGAGAGAGGCAGATTGACATTCAACTTTAAGATTTCGAAATGATACAATTGGCATTTTTCTTTCCACAAAAAATAATATAATTTTTTGCAAAAAATCCTTATTTCAAAAAAACTCAACTCAAAGGCAACGTGCTTGAGTCAAATTAATAATTATCCTATACCTATTTTATTTCTAATTTTTGCCAGAACTGGTATAACCTGGCCTAGCGCTCGCACCCGCTTGACTTTGAATTTCGGAACACCATATATATATATATATATATATATATATATATATATATATATATATATATATATATATATATATACTTTCTGCCTTCCTTCTTACCTTTGAAAAACTATATAGGTGCCATTTATCAATGTGATATCCTTCAGAATAATAGAGCGTATATCAAATTGTTTCTACTTACAAATTAAACAGAATTAACGGTCAAATAATTATATTAATTAACTATTACAATGGTTTTGTATGAACAATAACAAATCAAATGATTTACGAGTCGTTTGCAATGACATGATAAAAGTATCGCGTTATTTGCAAAAACTCTTTCGCCTTAGAGAATGACTTATGATGCCGATTTAGCCTTATTTGCGCTATTACCCGAAAATTCTACAAACTTCGAAAATGACTTAATAAGTAGAGAAATAGAAAATACGGTTATGTTTTTATATTTCGATATTATCTTTAACAAAAATTGCAACCATTAATTGTTTAAAAAACAACCACTGATTGATAACAACCATTAACTGAAAATAACCATTAATTGAAAACAACCATTAATTGAAAACAACCATTAATTGATTTCTTCTTTATTTTTCAGGTAAGGAGAACCACTGTAAATATTTTTTCGGCCAAACCACAACAATCGTAAGTACTTAACAAGAAAATATTAGCAAAAAATGTTTCCGTTTCTATTCTTCTAGTGGCGTTATAATTACTTAAATGTTACTTACACACACACACACATATGTATATATATATATATATATATATATATATATATATATATATATATATATATATATATATATATATAAAGGGTGTCCCGAAACTCAATGTCAAGCGGATACCGGGTGAAAGGACACCATTAGCTATATCTTTAGGTACTGTGATCATAAATATACTAATTTTTCCGTGTTATTTTTTATAACGTGATCCTAACTAACCATGCTATTAATCGCAGTCACAAATCAAACAATGAACGTTGCCAATTTAGTAAAAAAAAGTTTCAATGAGTCGTGGTTTAAGAAATTATGTCGGCTAACCTTGACACTTCATTTAAAAAAAAATGTATTACACTACCCTGGGCAAGCTATTTCAAAAGATAGCCCATTTAGTCAAGATTTCAAAATAATACAAAAATTGGCACTATTCTTTTAACAAAAAAATATTATTGCTTTTTTTGCAGATTTCAAAAAACTCATACTATGATAAAAAATACTTTTGTGTACTCAAAGATCGAGTTCAGCACTATAAGTATACGTTTAACGACGTTTAACGTTTAACAATAACAAACAGACGATTTTGGCTTGTGTTACCCTGGACTGGATATCGGATTTGTGCTGACGACTGACTTTATTTCACTGAACTTAATTTGTATTGTGCATACTATTAGTTACTATATAGCATGCCATGCGAACATGCATCTTATCTACGGTGAATGCCATTGTAGTGCCTCTGCCCCAGCCAGATTGCCTCCTCTCCAGCGAGAGGTACCCCAATGCGGAGCGTCACCCAGCGTGTTCATCAATGTGTGTACATTGATGAACATTGATGACATGTGTTGTCATATTCGCAAGGACGATTGCTTAGTGCTCCTACGGTCGGTGGGAGACCTCGAGAACACGACGACGACACGGTTTTAAAAGAAATCAAAAATAACCCAAGCACTTCAGTGCGATTGATAGAAACATTGGAATACCGACAAGTACTGCTCATCGAATATTAAAACGCTACGAAATATCACCCGTATCATGTGCAACGTGTACAAAGTTTGCTATCTCGTCACTACACTCCCAGAATCGATATTTGCACAATAGTAAACCAATTATTAATTTGATTCACACACATTGCCTTTGAGTTAAGTTTTTTTTAAATAAGGTTCTTTTACAAAAAAAAAAGTAATAATATTTTTTGTGGAAAGAAAAACTTGGAAACGTATAAAAACTTGTTGTAAACAGAACTGGTACAACCTGGCCTTTCGCCTGGCACCACCTGCTCGACGTTGAGTTTCAGGACACCCTGCATATTCCAATAATAATTTATAATTTATAATAAAAACGAATTTAAATAATGTTACTATTATTTCATTGAATATTTATAAGTATCGTTTCAAACTTAAGGGTATACAATCGAATAAATAAAACCTAAAATCGTAATGGGTTTATCAATAAATATGTTGAAGAATGGCTTGAAAATTATTTGCAACTGTATTAACAAACAACAATTATAAAGTCAGGCCTAGGATAGTTAATATATTTTTGTTTATTTATAATTTGTAACACTATAATTTCTTACAAGTAAAAGAGACATTACGTTTGAAAATAAGTTAATTTGAAAATAATTTGGCTTTTTGACTCAAATTAATCGGTTGGCATTGTTGTACATAGCATTGTACTAGTATTGTTGCATACTACGCTGGCATCAGTTGTACATAGAGGCCTAAAGCACCTCAGTTCGACTTCGATTTCGAAACATTCAAAATATTCCAAAATTGGCATCAAATGCTAGATAAAACACAAAAAAGAAAGCACTATTTTGTGTTTTATTTTTATTTATCCAAATATAATGTGTCGTCTCCCAGGTAGTGCTAATTTCAGTTTAGGCAACAATATAAAGTCACACTGGACTATATCGGGTGAATATTGCGCTTATCATTCGATGATTGATGACATGACAAAAAAAATTGGATTACAAATTAAATATTATTTATTACGATTACATTGCATCCGTTTGCCCTCTGGAAAAATTATGATTATACAACACTAGGATAGTAAACAGTAAATATGATTTTCAACCGACTTTTATGTGGTTTTTCGGTTTCGGTCCATTTTGAGCTTCATGAGTTGGTTGCATTTCAAATTCATAAGCCCACATCTCGTCAGCCCTTATATATATTATCGCTATAGATACATAATTAGCGATATTATTATCTCCAATTTCATAAATATATTATGCATTTAGGTATACAGATATACATGTATACTAAAAATATTAAACAAGTGAATTTTCCAATATTGAACAAAAGCAATATCAAAGCAGAACACAATATAGTTCACAATATTGATATATTTTTAAAATTTTACAAGGATATAAAAATTTTCCCTGCGGCAGTTTTATAAAACATTTTATGGATTAATACCCATTTTTCTTTTCGGTGGTAGAAAATAACATTTATATACCGCCCAATCATAACAGAATTGCCAACAGGCACTATAATTTTAAATAAAATAGGAAACAAAAGTTAAGTGAAAACTGAAACACTGCAAACATAAAAGTTTACAATCTATATGTAAATTTTTACTATAAATATTTGTAATTTACCTTACTTAAACAATAAAAATTAAATTATTTATTATTTAGAATAGATTGTATGTAAATAGATTGTATGTATTTAAACAATATGGAAATAATACGATATTATTTATATTCTTGCATTTAAGTTATCCAATTACTTCTTGGTATAAAGTTAGTTGTTTTAGAAACTTTCATAACTTTTTTCCTCATATTTCTCCTAATCACTTCTAAATTACGACGTTAGTTTATTTCTATTTTCTTATTTGTTATTCGCAATTTTCATTAATTCATTAATTTTTCTTACAAATTTACTTCAATTTGAATGTTAATAACTAGACTGCTCCAATTTTATTAAATTTTAATATACAGGGTGTCCCAAATTGTATGAACCAAACTTTACCAACGTGTTCTATAGCTAAAAATGAACAATACGTCCTAAGGGAGCTACGGCCCCCAAATGGGGTATCGTGAAGATGGATTTTCCCAAACATTCGCTTTTAAACTTTTCGTGGGCATCGCAATAAAACTCAGTGTTTATAGAAATAATAAGTGTGCCTTGATTGTAACGTTTCAAACCATAAAACTTCAGTATGCCATGTCAAAATGACATTTATTTGTCCCGAAATTTATTTTTTTTGGATATTCTTGAAAATATCATGTTTAGGTTTAATTTTATTTAGGGACATTGAACTGGAATAGCAAAGGCCGCAGTGCGCGAATATAACAGACTATTTCCTAATAAAAGGTTACCTTCAAAACGAGTTTATACTGAAACTCACCAGAACTTTAGACACTTTAGACTTAAAAGGGATTAGTGACATGATAGATTTAAAAAACATATTTTGGCTGAATTCAATAACAATGATCTAAAAGAACCACAGAAACCCTTTCCATATACAGTCAATCCAAAATCTTCAACCAGGTGATGCTGAAACGAAAAATATTTTTTAACTGGTTTTTAAATGCTGTGGAGGAAGATCCGAATTTAAAAAATAAAATCAGTTGGACTGATGAGGCTATATTTACCCGCAGTGGTTCGGTAAATGTTTAAAATTTATAAACCTGGGCTCATGAGAATCGTCACATAATCCGCTCCATGGTTTTTCAAAGACAGTTCAGTGTCATTAATGGGACTGTTTGTGTGTCTCACATTTCTCCACCACAATTAAATGGAACACTATTTAATGATTTTTCAAATGACAATTTTTTGCCTCGAAGATGTTCCGCTTAATTTAAGGAATGAATGCTGGTTTCAAATGGATGGTGCTCCAGCACATTATGCTGTTGAAAATCGATTGTGGTTAAATAATAATTTTCCCGAACGTTGGATCGATCGGTTAGGATATGGTCAAGACCATGAACCTGACTCCTCTCGATTTTTTTGTCTATGTAACCCCTGTAAATACCAGAGAAGAGTTCATTCAAAGAATTAGAGACGCCTGTGAATATTTGCTGGCTAATGCAAATTTTATTCTGTTATGCGAGGTGTCAGAAATGTGTTAAAGTTGATGATATGCAGCTTGAACAATAATTGTAATTTGCAATTTATCTTTGTCTAATTAAAATAAATAATATTTTAAGTTATAACATTTCTTTTAAATTTATTTATTTTTTATTGCATGTGCTTTATATTCTTGCTTACGGTTTACTTATAGGTTTGATACATCTTATTGAGGCGAACAAGAAAAACCTGCTTTAGGTAAAAAAGTCAGATATTTCATAATCTTGAATAAAAATTAAAAAAAAATACTTACAAAAAACCGGACAATTATGTTCTTAGAGCTCTCATTATATTAGTCCCATTATAGCCCCTCGCTATTTTTAAATTTGAAGTTCGGGCAGTTTGTTTCAACGGCCTATGTTTACAACACTTACCACTCACGATAATTTTATTATAGATGGTTTCGAAAATATTTTTAAAAAACCGTCTTCAGGATGCAGCTCCCTTAAGACGCATAAGGACGCATTATTCGACTAAGATTTATATGACAGAGACTTCAACAATGACCAAAAAAACAGACAATTAGAAGGATACGAGTGACACAACTAGCACTGGAACCGACAATGCTGGGAGTTTCTCTCAGAGACCGAATATAGAATACCAAAAAACGAATACACAAATGAACAAAAGTGATTGATGCCATAAAGAGAATGAGGATGTTGAAGTGAAACTGGGCGGGTTATGACGTAACGTAATATGTACGAGAGCGGTTGATGAAACGAATCCTCGAATGGAGACCAAGATCCTTCAGAAACCCACTTCAGTCACTAATACGCACCAAAACAAACCACAAACCGGATGCAGGCGGCGCAGGACCGAATACAGTGGAAACTCTTAAGGCAGGCAATAGACTTCAATAGGCTAATGGTGGATGATGTATGAATGGATGCATATATGTTACATTACCCGCCATTTCTGATTTACAAAGCCCAGCAAAGTTTTTTTAGATCATCTGGTTTTATTGGTCGACATCAAGTGTGTGTTTAGATTTAACTATGAATACAAATATTGAGCAAAGAGTTTGCCTTAAATTTTTTGTGTCAAACGAAATTTCGTGTGCCGAATCACTGAAAATGTTACAGAAGACCTTCAGTGAATATTGCATATGAAAAACATAAGCATATGAATGATATAAAACTTTCAAAGAGTATCGAGAATTGGTAGTTGATTTGCATCGTTCTGTTCGACCTTCAAAGTTTACGAACGACAATCGACAAAATCAAGAAACTGCTGCTAAAAAATCATCGTATGAGCCCTAAAGAGCTGGTTCAAGACTTGAGCATATCTTTTAAGTCCGTTTATAACTTTTTAACTGATATTTTGGGTATGAAAAGCGTCGCCACACGACTTGTTCCGAAAGAGTTCAATCTTGCCCATAAAGAGCGTCTAAAGCAGGTTGAGATGATTCCTCTGGCTACGGAACCGAACTTCATGAAACTCATCGTAACCGGCAACGAGATATGGGTTTACGAATACGAAATGCAGACATCCAACAGTTTTCGGAATGGCGCTTCGAAAACGAGCCGACACCTAAAAAACTGCGTCAAAATCGCTCGAGAATCATGGTCATGCTGACAGGTTTTTTCGTTTTCCGTGGTGTGGTATACTCCGAATTTCTTCCAGAGGGTCAAAATGTAAATAAGGAATATTATTTAGGAGTCATGCGACGTTTGCGCGACAATATCCGCCAATAACGTCCAGATTTGTCGAAAGACAATTCATAGACCTTGCACCACGATAATGTATCATCGCACAAAGACAACATTGTGCAAGAGTTTTTGATCAAAATCTCATCAAAAGTCATCGACAAAGCACTGTAACAGCCTGATATGGCTCCATGTGACTTTTTCCTGTTTCCGAAACTAAAATTACTACTTTGAGGACGACGTTTTGGATCAATTGAGGCTATAAAAAAATCGCTGAATGAGTTGAAGGCCATACCTCAATCAGCCTACTAACAATGTATTGAGGATTGGATCAATCGGTGGCATAGTTGTATTGCACTCGATGGGGCCTACTTTGAAAGCGACAAAATACATTTTTAATGAATAATTTTTTAGCTTTATTTAACAATTCCGGGTACTTATTATATATATATATATATATATATATATATATATATATATATATATATATATATATATATATATATATATATATATATATTAGAATTACTTGGTTCTCGGGTAGAACCACGTTTTGGATTTGTAAAATCTCGACATTTCGGCTTCCACTTTAAAGCGAATTTTTAAAGAAAATTTGGTTGATTTACTCCGAGGGCTGAATTTGCCTACTCCCCAGGGTTCACAACTAGAAAAGAACGTGGTCGGCGCGACCTCTGCATTAATAGGCAAGGTTGTGGGTAGAGCGCTGATTTGAGGGGTGAGAGTGAGATGGGTGTGGAGGTTTGACTGGAAGGGTTTCAGATGGGCAATTTGGAAATAAGCGGTTTCCATGTATTTGAAACTCTAAGACCGTTGTCCCTTTTGTTTAAGCAGTCTGGGTGTTTTTCTATCCCAATTGCTTCACGAATTATGCGGGGTTTGTAGAAATATATAGGTGCGATTACTTGACGTTGTCGAAATTTATTTTGTGACCGTTTGTATATGATGTTCTGCTAGAGTTGAGAAGAGATTTGATTTTCAAATGGCGAGAGAATGCTTGTATATGCGATTTTGGATACGTCTGTTGGTTTAGCCGATATATGATTGGGAGCAGCTAGAACAAGGAATATCATAGACACCATATGACTCCTGGAATACTATCCTTCACTTCACACTTTCTGTTGTAAATATCGTTTCGAAATTACTGGATCTGAATACGTGGCAAATTTTATCAGTAACCCTCTTGATGCATGACAGAAGAACTTTGAGGTTTTGGGACGATTCTCTAGTGCCTTTTATGCCTTTTTATTTGACGCATATTATAGCCGTTTTAAATTAGTGCTGTTTCTAGGAAATTAAATTCTTTTTGCCTATGTTCCTTGTCCGACAATCTTAGAGATCTCGTAACTAATGTCTTGACCACCGAATTTAATTGGGCTGGATGATGATGTGAGTTCGCATTTACATAACGGTTTGTGCGGGTAGGTTTACGATTGACTGAATATGAGAAGCTTTTTGATATCAGAACGTCAAGAAAAGGGAGGGCAGAATTGTTTTCAGTCTCCATTATAATGGGGTATATACTGTTCAAATGCGAAAGGAACAGATTTAAAGATTGTCTTTCGTGTGGCCAAGGGGAACGTGTCATCTACACATCTGAGCCAGAAAGTAGGTTTCAAGGGACTGCTTTTAATGGCTTGAATTTCAAACTGTTCCAAATAAATATTGGCTATGACCGAAGAAAGAAGGGAGCCCAATGGAGCCTCACAAATTTGTTTAAAGAATTTATTTTTGAAGATGAAATATGTATTGGACATGCAATCTTCAATAAGACTAATCAAGAAAATATCCGTTGATGTGTGGGGTTTGTTTTTTTAGAATGTCTAAAGTTTCTGGAAGAGGGATGTTTGTAAATACCGAGAAAATATCGAAATTAACAAGAATGTCACTTTCGGATATACTGTGCCTTTGAAGAACATGAATAAAGTGAGAGGAATTGAATTTTTGATGTAAAAAGTTGATTGTTCCGCGAGCAGCTGTAGAGTTTTTCCTAAATATTTTCTTAATAATGTGGGTTGTTTGATTGGGGAGAGGGACTCCCTATTCTTGATGAGAGAGCATATGTCGGTACCCTGATGAGTCTCACCAATAACATACGAAACATGTGGTGCCCTCCAATGTGAGGGATGGGTGGGGCTTACTCCCGGTCATGCAACTAACAGAATGCTCATATATATATATATATATATATATATATATATATATATATATATATATATATATATATATATATATATATATATATATATATATATTGTTATTCAATATATATATATATATATATATATTGAGTATTAGTAACATTAGCCAATAATGATAACACAAAAATTAACTATATATTAAAATTATGAGCTTGAACAGATTAACTGCTAAGTTGCAAACATTAATAAAACCGTAGAGTCAAAATACATTCCAACAAACAAGCATATGTCTCCTGTACCTAACAATTAAGGAAATTGCATTACTATATATATTACTTAATTTCTTGGTAGAAATATACTCATATACTGCAAAGAGGAATGTTTAGAACTTTATATAGGACATAAAAAAGAATATGTGGAGCAACAATACCAAAGAAGATTTTTTAGGACCGGTTTGGATTTTGAAGTTGTTCATAATAAAAACAATGAAAAGGGGATTATCTAGAAGGTCCCAGATAAACAAAAACCGACATCAAAAAAATAATTTAATACCGTCAACGGCGATATTATTTTGTTTGTTAAATAGGACTGCAGGCTGGAAGCACTAGATAAGATATGATGGAAACACCCACGCCTTAGATTTAATGTTTTAGACCACATCTTTAAAGAATTGCAGATAACATTAAATCGTCTTTTTTTTCAGGAGTAAATAAAAAAACTGTAGAAAGGTAAAGCAAATTATTATCAAAGTTTGCATATTATGAAATTAGGAAATTGTTTACTGACTTTTGTATGCTGGAAGTCATTATATTATTAACTAAACTAAATAAGGTAATACAAAATTTAATAGTTTATACAAAATATGTCCAAAGAAATGCTGCACAATGCTGGTTTCGCCTCTGATTCTCCCGTGATATCCAAATCTGGCCATGATTTTTATTTCCTAAGCTGAAGCAATATTTACGGAGAGTTTTTTTTCTGACGATGAACCAGTAATCTCTGCTGTGATTGTGTGGCTGGCAGGATAAGGAAACCTATTTTTTTCAAAGGCATGGAAGCGTTTCACAGTTGATATTTTAAGTGTGTTATGAGAGATTACGTTGAAATAATATATCATCTCTAATGTTTAAAGTAGTTCTTCTGTATTTAGGGATAATAAAATTTATGGACTGTTTTTGTATTTTTCTGTTTAACCGAAAAAATTATATATTGTTATATATTGTTAACAATATTTGTTTGTTAACATTTAAAAATTTTACCATAAAAATAGCAACATGGGATTTAAATTAGTTTAGAAAACAAATCAATTAGAGTACGTACATGTCGCTCTGAACGTGATACCTGTGGCTTGTTAAAGCCAGTTGGTGATTTAAAAACACATTAAAACGTTGGTTATATTTCAATAATATTGATTATGAATTATTGTCTTACCTATTTGTGTCATTATAAGGTTATTTAATACCTAAATTTAAAATAAAATGTATTATTTTGAACAACAATACGTGTGGAAAGCAATATCAAAATAAAACATTGTTTTATGTGATTTGTTCTCATATTGTGACGACGAAATGCGAATAATAACACCACTTCTTAGTTGCGAAAAGAGTCACTTCATCAAAACGAATCAGTTCTATCATAGAAAGACATAGAAATATGACGCCAAACCACGCTTGTTTTCCATTATTTTTTTAGTTGTTGTTTTCACCTCTTAGTGAGTTACATTCGTTAATAATTTTTATCATTTTTATTGATTTATTATGGCTCCCTATGGTGGTCGGTGTTTCAATCAATTTAATTTAGCAGCTGTCTGAAAGTTTAAAGATGTAAGAAAAATTTCTAAAAGTTTAGCTGAAAAATGGAATTGTTCCTCAAATGTGTGTGTGCATCCTACAGGAGACGAATGTCGGTTGAAACATGTCCAATCATCAGTTGGAACACCACAAAACTCCCAAGATGTACCGTACGTTCCCAAAGATAAGTATAAACATAGTTCGACCCAAACTAACCAAGGCCAAGACCAAGAAATTTTGAAGCAGTTGAAGGAGAAATTTAATGATCCGTCTACATCTAGTTCTATGAAAAAAATGATACTGACTGTAGCACTTAAATCATGGAGTGAAAATAAACTGGCAGAAGAATTTAAGACTTCCAGACGACAAGCGAAAAAAGCAAAACAATTACTAGATCAGTTCAGCATTATATCATCTCCTAATCCACGAGGTGGCCGTAAATTATCCGTCGATAGAGAGAAATTGGTGAAATCCTTTTATCTCAGACAAGACGCATCATTCTTGGTAAAAAAGATTTTGTATCCCTGAAATTACACGACGGAAAAATAACACACATCCAAAAACAACTTCTAATGTGCAACATTGACGAACTTTATTAGAAGTTTAAAGGTGAATATCCTAATGTTCAAGTAGGGCTAACAAAATGTTTACCCTAAGATCCAAACAATGTATTCTCGTCGGTAATTCCGGAACTCATATATGTGTGTTTGTGTTTACCATCAAAATGTTAAGCTGATATTGAATAGAGGAGACATTGCCAATCTCGCCGCTGGAACTGCCATGGAACGTTCATCGTATAAAGATTGTCTTCACAATATCTAGATGTTATTTAACGACTTTAAAGATGTCGTCTACAGAATGTTGTAAATTGTGTTCTGGCTTGAATACGACTCGTGATCATTTGAAAATGATATTTGATGACAATCAAGTGACAAACGTGGAGTTTCAAAAATGAGTTGGCACAGACCGCTTCACGATATCTACTAAACTACTTGCATCTGATGATTTCGTAGATAGTATGCGTGACGCTTTGGATAAATTGAAACCCCATGCCCACATTACAGAAGAATAAACACTTTATTTTTAAAAACTTAAGGAGAACATCACAGAAGCTAAAATCATAGTACAATTCGATTTCGCAGAAAATAATAGTTCTGTTGTCCAAGACATAGCTCAATCTTTTCACTGGAATAATGGGCAGGCAACACTTCTAACATCGGTCTTTTATTATAGAAATGAAAGTAAAATAAAACACGATAGCATTGTAATGATCTCAGACGATTTGAAGCATGACACAGCTACATTATATGCTTTCCAAAAAATACTACACGAACATCTTTCAAAAAAAAGCAATAGTTGTATCAAAAATTATCTATATCACAGATAGTGCCTCACAACATTTTAAAAATAGATTCAATTTTAAGGATTTATTTTATTATAAACAAGATGCAAACATTTGCAGAGTTTCATTTTCACGCAACCTCTCACGGTAAGGGACTATGTGATGGTCTTGGAGGGAACCTGAAACGTTGAGCGATACGTGCAAGCTTGCAATTACCTCCTAGTAGAGAAATTAACCAACGCCAATGCGATTGTATGAATAGGCGAATTCTAATTTAACTCAAACAGCCATTTACTACTGCTCCAAAGATGATATTGAACGCCAAAGAATTTTTCTCCAACCACGATTTCAATCATCAGTAATTATCCCAGAGACAAAAACGTACCACTGTTTTGTTCCAACTACTGAAGGCATGATTATAAAATGAACCAGTGTAGGCTGCAATAATAAAATTCTAACAATTATAAAATAAAATATTTTTCTTTTGATACAATATGGTTTCATTTAGTTAATCACTATTAAGAATATATAGTTATCAAGTGTAAGACTAGTTCAGAATATATATGTCTTTATGCATAAATATGTGAGGTCACAGCCATTTTACAATGTAGTTATGTCCTTTTATGCACAAACTAACTAAAGCCAACTTTAGCAAGCGCTCAGTATGACATGTAGGGAGATTAAAGTATCTCCTAAACTAGTTTAGTAAAATTTATAAAAGCTTTATTTTACAGTAAAACAAATTAAAATTATAATGGTCGAAGTTATTAAAAAAAATATTTGAAATATTTACTTTCGGTTTACAACTAGAAAAAAAATCAAAATTGGAATCTGATTTAAAAATCAAAAAGAACAGTCAATGTTTTATACAAAACACTACATTTTTTATTTTATTATAATTTATGTCAATATGAAAATAAAATTCCAAAGAAACCCTTCCGTCAATCAGGTGAATTCTATAGAATCCCATATCTTAACAATTAAACCTTAAATAAAAAAAAATATTATGTGTACACGTTCATATCCCCTTGAAGTTAAAATATGCCCAATATGAATACATTTCAGAACCTCATTTCTTTATCGTTCACGTGAAATGCCCCAAATTAACTTATAGCTGGCTTTATTCAGATTTTTATACATGTATAACTAGATGAATTAATTATCTCTATATATTTACAAATATTTAGATTTACATATGTTACAAATGAATGACAAATTATAGAAATATCATCTGTTGAAATTGTTTTAATATAAATTCACAAACATGAAATCAAACTCATGATGGAGTATGTAAATAGTGTTCATCTCAATAAGAATTTTATAATAGTATGATCGGTGTATTAAAGTAATGTGTCGTTTCATATCGAGTATTTAAAACCTTATCTATATCAGGAATAGTGAAAATAGTAGTTCGTACAAAATAATTATAGAAACACAAAAGACTAAAATGCTTATATACTGTTTTACCCCATAGGTTAGATAGGTCTGGAAATATCTTTATATATTAATATATTAATTATATGCCTGAACCAAACTTTGTTGGAAACCCTTGCAATTTTGCAATGTTAATAACTCGTTAATAGTCTACGCTATATAATGGCTTTATTATATGTTTTTGTACTTCCCAATGTATCATTTCTGGTTTTTCGGGACTCAATTTATTAGAAATTTCAATCAATGTATTACCATCGTCATCATACTGTTCGTTTAAATCATCTCTAGTCCAATTCAGAATATCATCTCCGAATTTTCAACCAAAAAATGATATTCTAATTAAATGGATTTTAATCAAAAACTTGAATTTACCTGATTGATTATTATACGAATTTATCTGATTGATTATTCACTTCTGTCACTAAAATATCAACTTCAGCGAGCGATTCCTCTTCTTCACTTTTGAATTTTTCCTTCAAAATGTTAAGTACAATAATATATTATAGGCCAAAGTTATCAGTATTTTCAGTAACATTCATAATTTTTTATATAAATTTTCTAAATGTTTTTGTTTTTTTCTCAAAATATTTATTATAGTGGCCACTGGAAGTTACATGCGTTAATAATAGATTCATTATAACATTTCTTTTTTAATTTTTAAATGCTTTTCGAGATCTTCAGGACTTCGTTAAAAGATTTAAGGAAATACCTACAGTTATAACCTTATGCTGTTTACTGTAGTGTAAGGTTCATAAAAAAAGGTTTTATAAAACAGAGCATATAAGTGCTGAGTAACAGTTTGAGTTTGACTGTTGAGTAGTTTAAACGTGCATGATTTATTCTGTAGAAATATACGCTAAAAGAACGTAGAGAAAAATCTTGTAATTTATATATAAAAAAAATTCAATTATCAATTTTTGTAAGCTCAACAAGAATTTAGGCGAAATCGTTCATTCAAGAATTTCAAGAATTCGGAACAGTTGTGGACTAGACCCATATCAGGAATTTAACACATTGGTCAATAAGTCCCCAGTCTGACAAATAAAACACACTTTTTTGCAAATTTCGACTTTATTTCTCAATATATTCCTCTTGAAGAACAATACAATCATTCCTACGCTTTTCTAACATTTCTAAACCTTTGTTATAGAACGATTTCTCTTTGCGTTCAAAATATCCATCAGTTTCAGCAATTAACCCTTCACTGGAGCAAAATTTCTTTCCGGCAAGCATTTTTTTAAGGTCTGAAAATAGGAAAGAGTAGCTGGGGGTTAGATCTGGAAAATATGGTGGATGAGGAAGCAATTTGAACTGCATTTCATGCAATTTAGCCATCGTTGCCAACGATTTGCGACACGGTGTATTGTTTTGGAGAAACAGCACTTTTTTCATTTGGAGCCTTTTTTGCGATCTCGTCCTCCAAACGCACCAATAACGCTATGTAATATTCGCTATTGATGGTTTTACCTTTCTGATGATAATCGATGAACAATATCCCTGCGCATCCCAAAATATAGAGGCCATAACTCTGCCTGCCCATGATTGTGTTTTTGGTCGCTTTGGATGGCTTTCAACGACTACTGTCTACTCAGCTGACTGCCAATTTGACACGGGTTAAACAGCTCCAAACATTGCTCAGAATCGTCAATACGTTGTTGTTTTTGGTTTGCTGTGAGCAAACGTGGTACCCATTTTGATAACAATTTACGAATTCCGAAATGTTCATGCAAAATACTTTAAACATTACCTTTCGATATCTTCATGATATCAACTATCTTCTGCAGCTTTACTTAACGGGATTTCGAAATAGTTTTTTTAATTTTTCCGATGTCTGTTGTAACCATAATCGACCACTGGTGCAACTGTTGGCACAATCGACCACTTGTAAGGATTTTTCGTAAGTGACGCCATCTATATGTCAGACCGTAAACTTAATGACCGATGTGTTAAGAACAGTGCGAAGCGCTAAAAATATTGCACGTGTAGACCAGAATATAGAGGAATCTTCAGAAACGTTAATTCGACAACGTGGTGAACAATTAGGAGTTTCTCCACACATATGTGCAATATTCCAACAAATTGGTTTCAAAATGTGTCTACTTGTAGTTTTTAAAAGACAAAATGGTAATGTAATTTGTATTTTAATCAAAAAGATATAGGTATTTATTGATATTTATTTGCGATTATATACAAAAACTTGTAAAATTGTTTAAAAATCCGTATACGTACATGCAGAATAAGTCGGAGTTGAATATGGTATCTTGTCCGCAACCAGCATTCGAATATATATCGACAGCTTTACATTTTACGGATGCAGTTTTGTATAACCACAAACGTTTTTAAGTTTAAAATGAAATGAAATAAAAAAAGGAAAGGAATGCTGTTTAAATTGCCAGTCCAACTTTGTAAAAATAGAAATGTAATGATAGTAGTAATTTTTTAAGTGTCTTCAAAATCTAATTTATACTTAAAGATGATATAACTCTTTGTCTATATGTTCATTTTTAGCATTTCCAATCAAGCCGGCATTAACGTGTGTTCTCAAGAACCGTTAAACTGTTCCAAAGTTTGAATCTATAATCGACTTAATGGTAAGATACAATACTTGAAGAAATACTTTGAAAAAATGCTCCCTCACATGTTTATGTAAATCAGCCACATGGCTATTTTCCAAATATTACCAAAATATAACAATAACTTATTTTTACCAAAATATAACAACGATGAAAATATTTTAGAAAGTGAAACACAATTTTTTTCTGTTAACTGACCACCTTTAAAATCGCATTGAAAAAAAACATATTGAGTTACTAAAATCATTGACGCTCTGAATTTTAGATCGATTGATTCGGCTAACCGAACGGATTTGACTGACGTCTATTGGCCAAAGGGAGACAGTCGAGCTTGTTAGGAGAGATAAATGATTTGAAAATTCATTAGGTAGCGGAAACTGATAAATTAATAAACTGATTCCTTTCACAGGTACAATATTTTGTCAAGTGGTTGGAAAAATTGATTTTGGTCATATTAAATATAACATATATATTTATTGAATACATCAATTTGTAGGCTTAAGTAAATTAAGCGGATTAAAATATCTTACTAATGTTGTAAATCTGAAACTATGTTTGTTTGTTCTTCAATTCCGCTCAAACGGATGGAAGGATTCTAATGAAATTTAGCATTGAAGTGGATTATGTCGTAGAATAGGTCATGGATACATCCTATAACGCAACATATATATATATATATATATATATATATATATATATATATATATATATATATATATATATATATATATATATATAAAACTATATATATATATATATATATATATATATATATATATATATATATATATATATATATATATATATATATAAACATATATATATATATATATTATATATATATATATATATATATATATATATATATATATATATATATATATATATATATATATATATATATATATATATATATATATATATATAAAACATTATATATATATATATATATATATATATATATATATATATATATATAAAACATATATATATATATATATATATATATATATATATATATATATATATATATATATATATATATTATATAGTATATATATATATGTATATATATATATATATATATGTTTATATAATATATATATATATATATAT